>JAHVAK010000282.1:6035274-7242329 GCA_019845155.1 Luehdorfia chinensis
GTCGTAAAAACTACATGAAGTTATAAACGGCGTAACGAGTGTAACGGATTGATAAAACTATCTGTTCTTATTTAATTAAAAATTTATAATAAAGATATAACGTTAATTTAATTTCAGGTATTTTTCGTTTTAAGGAAGAAAGAAAACCAAGTGACTTTTTTGCATGTCTATCATCACTTTGGAATGGTCGCCGTCTCCTGGGGAATGGTTAAATGGGTACCAGGTAATATTCTTCACCATAATATAGAAAACTGCTTTCAAAATCACGTTATTCATTACAATAAACAAAATATACAATAATAAATAATATGCCAAAAATCCAGTTCCATTCAGAAATCAATTCAAAAAGCGTCCTCGATCGATCAAAACAAAAATAATGAATTAATGTTATGCATACGATAATATGCATACGATAATGCTTTTTAAAAGAAATCGTCTATCATTCCACGTTTTTAAATTTGTTGCTAATTTCTGCAGTAGAATTCGATTAAAAATATGAGTGCATTGTGCGCTCTTTTTGATGAGCAATGATTTTATTAATTCATTAGTCTTGTAACTTTGTAAGCAAGGCCGTAGACAGGAATTCACTTCGGGGGGTTGTAACAACTTTATTTCAACACTAGCTAATTCACCCGTGTAAAATAGGCTGACCATATGATGTACAGCATGGTATCTCGCTGATATGAGCATTAGCAGTTCGACCTTTCTTAGTAATTTCATAAAGGGAATTTCAAAAATCAATAAGAGATCTGGGAGGATCAGTATATTATTTCTGTAGGTATAGAATGACAAAATGGTTATAGTTCAATTAAAAGCCGTTTATGTTGAAATTTTAAATAATGTGAAATATGTTGGATATACATATGCACACATACAAATATTTCTATAACGTTTGCAATTCGCAAATCCACCCTGAAGTAGCATTACAGAATCTTACAGGCTCTAAAATCCTCTCACAAAAATTAAGAAACTTCTTGTGTTCAGTAGTGGGACACTTACGAGTAAAGGTTGTTCCTTTAGTTAACGTGGCTGTGAAAGAAACAAATTGTGATGACGTGAAAGTAATAAATGTAATTTTGTATCTTCCTCATGTCCTCCCAAAATGAGAGGCCCACGCATAGCAATGATTTATGTATAAAGGTTGTTTGTTGAGTTGTTTTTTTTACACAGGCGGGCATATGACATCGCTGGTCCCGATAAATTCGGTTGTACACATCATTATGTACGCATATTACTTGCTGACTGTATGGGACGAGTCTTATAAGAAATCACTGTGGTGGAAGAAGCACGTTACGCAAATACAAATTGTAAGTATTTAAAAAAAAAATAGTACTAATATTTTTCGGAAGTTACTATTTACGGTGAGCTTCAATATGAAAATTACATGACTTGGACAGTTTCTGTCAAATATCTACTTTTAGGGCAAATCCGGCGATAGACTGGATATTAAAATGGCATCATTGAACAATCACCGACATAGTCTTCCTAGGTAATGTGGAAATTGAAGTGTCGACCACAGAAAGTAATAACTCGGTTTATCAAACACAAGAACCGTGTGATGGCGGCTTACCGTGTGGTGGCAGCTTAAGAGAATCTACCAACCTTTCTTATCCCGTGGGTATCGTAAAAGACGACGGAGATATCGAAAATCAGATGGGAGAAGTTCCTGGAACATCTGAATAAATAAACTGCGATTGCCAACCCGCTTGCCAAGCGTGGCAACTATGGCAAAATCCGCCTGCAATGAGAGCTACAAACTTTTGTTTGGACTAGTCAAAAATAAATAAAGTAACGGCCTATAAATGTCCCACTGCTGAGCACAGGCCTCCTCTCATTTCCGAGAGGGTTTTGGAGTAGGAAGAATCCGCTACGCTGCTTCAATGCGGGTTGGCGGACTGCACATGTCTACGAAATATTTTTTATTTCTCAGACATGCAGGGTTCCTCACGATGTTTTCCTTCATCGCCGAGCACGTGGTAAATCAACACTTAAAATTGCAATTAACAATTTTAGTGGTGCCGGCACCGGGAATCAAACCCAGGTCACTCGCGTACTATGATATTTAAAGCGATAGCACTAGTGATAGGCTGAAATGATGATGAAACAAAACATCTGCAAACCCGTTTCATCTCACGAGAGTCGTTAAAGTAGATAAAGTAAATGCCTGAAAAGATTATAGCTAGTAGTCAGTGACAGAATTACGATCTCAATAAGTGCCAGAACGCAAATACATATACCCTTTAATCTTTTTCCTTAAGCTTAATGTTAAAAAAGCGAAGAATGGTAATAAACGTTTATGATATTATGATAGGTTTTGTTAGAGGACCGCTGACAAATATTTGTCTTGCTAAGTAGGTAGTTTGATCAAAAAGCTTAAGTAGTGGAGGGCCAATCGCCTTTCAGTGGGCACTGTGGGCCCACGTGATGCCACGACCGAGGTATCAGCAAGTCAAGTCGATTTTTGAAGTAGACTTGTGACTGCGAGTGGACGTCATTTACTGGACAAATTAACCAAGTCATTATGATTAAAGAACAAGCAGTGTTTTGTTATTTTTAGACCCAGTACATTTTACTAATTGTAATATAATAAAAATGCAAGACAAGCATGCAAAAAGAGATTTATGTTTTTATTTGTAATCATCATCATCATTTCAGCTCCTCACAAGTTCACTGCTGAACGTAGGCCTCCCTCACAGGTTGCCACTAGACACGGTCTTGAGTCACCTGCATCTAACATTCTCGTTTATATATGACAATTTTTAAATACATTAATTCCATCTGCGTTTAGAAATTCGATTTATAATTTCTTCGTCACTATCTAACATCTTCTTGATTAGGTAGAACATATTTATCTTGCAAAAGACAGAGGTATTTTGCGAAAAAGAGTAATAGAATACAGGCATTAATCGGATCTCAACACAGAATATTTTCCAATAAAATTATTTATTTGTTCTACCTCCCAATATTTTCAAACTCTCCGTGAATAATATGTAATATATTAAAAAGAAGATATTTTACATTAAAATGCAATGTAATTCTTTAGAAAGAATAAGCCATAGAAACAATCCGGAATGAGCAACTTTGGTTTACCAGAGTATTTCAGGCTTTTGCATAGGCACTGTGAACGTGTTAAAACGTCCACACTTTGTTATGATTATAGTTATAGATGCTGCTCGTCGTTCGCCCTCAACGGTCTGATTTTAGGTCTTTCACATTTCATACAATTATTATGCCACGAGCCACCGAGATTTCTTTAGCAGGTTCTTTAGACTTTTACAACACCCATGCGAAAACACTTGGCGATGGATTCTCTTACACCACCACTACAAAGTCAGAGATCGTTGTCACATGTACACATAATTATTTCTATTTAAACTTTTTAGGCACAATTCACCATAATACTTCTTCACTTCCTGGTAGTCGTCGTCGCAGAAGAGTGCGCGTTCCCAAGGCAACCCGCATACATTCTGATTCCTCAAAACCTCTTTATGGTTATTTTATTTTGTGATTTCTATTACCGAACTTATGTAAAAAGTAAGAAAAATAATAACTAGAAAATTGACAAATAAATTAAATTTTAATATATACTAAAAATTAACTAATTAAATATAGAAATTAAATTTTAAATTGCTTTTTTATTACCTTATCTTAATTAGAATACTAACCTCTCCTTTCGCCTCACACTATCTGCTAATTAGAACGAAGAAGAAAACACATGCGATTAAGTAGCGCGCTCTTCTACAAGCTACATGTACTGAGTAACATCTGCTCAAAATAAAAAAGTAACAGCTTAATAAGCTTAAGTCCTTCTAACGGACATAGTCCTTCTTTTATATTGGAGCGTGGAGCGTGGAGAGTCATGTCTTTTATTTATCAGGCAAGCAGGCTTCCCGATGTTTTTCTTTATCGGCGAGGTAAATCGGCACACTTGCAATTAATCATTTAATTGGTGCCGGCACCGGACATCGAGCCCAGATACTGTACTGATAAGATGTCTTGTTCTACCACACGACAACCACCGAAAACTGTCGGAAGTTATCAATCGCGCAAGAGATATTAAAGTGCCACAATTGTATTCGCAAACACTCACTCGTCCCAACCTACCGGTGCCCGACGTAACGCTCATGCAAAAATCGAAGGAAGCCTAGAGTGCAGTGTCAGAAGCACAAGGACCATCACTACACAACCCGACCCGAAAACCAACAAATTGTGCAAAGACCCGAGGCATAGTTATCGGGTACTCTAACCCCAACCAAGACCACGCGGTATACACGTTAAAGGATTCCTATGGAGGAATCCGTCTGGGTACCACCGCAGTGGCATTTATTCTGCCGTGAAACAGTTGTGTGCAAACATTAGTGTTTCGAAAGGGCACCGCGGTGGGCTAAGGGCTTTTGCTCGTCTCTTTTACTCACGCCTGTAAAAAAAAAACATTTTAAATTATGGTGTACCTTGTTTCTGTCCTTTAGGTTTAGTGTAATGGATTTCTGCGTCTAATTCTATTAAGATGGCTTAATCGGAAGCTGGTAAACTTGTTGACCATTACTTATCTGACTTATCAGTCAGATTTCAAACTAAGAATATATTAGTTTTTCGGAGACTCGATAGTGAAGGTAAAATAAACAGATTTCGGTATTAGATTTTTATTTATTTAAGAAAGAGACGACTTGGTCTCATCTACCACCGTTCAATGGTACTGTAGATAGTTCCTGAGACTTCCTATTAAAAACGGACTATTTGTTTATAACGCAACTCTGTCTTTTTGTTCTTATACTTATGCCCTGCCGTGCCTTATACAGAGCCGAGGTAGCTAAGGGGCTAAGTGCTTTCTTTAAATTTCATAGAACGCGAGTGACCTGGGTTCGATTCCCGGTGCCGGCGCCACTACAATTGTTAATTGTAGTGGCGCTGGCACTGGCAATCGGCGGTGAAGGAAAACATCGTGAGGAAACCTGTATGTCTGAGAAATGAAAAATATTTCGAAGACATGTGCAGTCCGCCAACCCGCATTGGAGCAGCGTGGCGGACTCTTCCTAGCTCCAAAACCCTCTCAGAAATGAGAGATGGCCTGTGCTCAGCAGTGGGACATATACGAGGGCGACACTGATAGTTTTTAGAACTGGCCACTTTTAAAGAATATAATGAAAAAATAAGTTTAAATTTTGAAAATAGAACTCTTTGCTAATATTATTGAGTACTAATTTCATTAATTTGTCATTTGTTTTACGATTTGGCGGCAAATTGAAATTTGTCTGTGTTACGCCAGTATGAATTTAACGCGAGAAAATTTTCGTACTATTAATTTTCATGACTTTCGGTGTCATTTAAGTCAACAAGAACTTCGATTGGCCTTTCAGATGAAGCCGCTTCTGGGGCCACTGTTTATAACTGGTTTAATGAGTTGTCACTGATATCGCGTTGTGAGTGGTCGAACTAATCTCAACGATGCTCTACGTGAGGGACGGCCTTCTACGGCGACGACTGAAGATAACATCAGTGTTGTGCGGTGTATGATAGAGACTGATCCAAGAGTAACCTATCAGCAGATTCGGACAAGCTTAGGCATCGGTATGAGTCAAGTGCACAAAATCCTCCACAAATATTGAGCCGTTAGGAAGCTTTGTGCCCGGTGGATACCTCATTATTTGATCGAGGCCCAAAAACTCCGTCGTGTTGATTGGTGCCGTGAAATGATACAAAGATTTAACGGACGGACTCAAAAGCTGTGTTCGACATACTTACGGGTGACGTAAGCTGGATTTATTGCTATGATCCGGAAAACAAAAGACAATCTGCTCAGTGGGTGTTTCCTTCCGAGGAGTGGCCAACTAAATTGAAGAGAGGTCGAAGTGTAGGAAAAAAGATGATGGCCTCATTCTTCGGAAGGATCATCTTCGGTCATTATGCGACAATTGTTTTAGAAGATCAAAAGTCAGTTACTGCAGAGTGGTATACTAACAAATGTTTGCCACTTGTCTTGGAAAAAGTTCGAGAGAAACGACCTCGCAGTAGGATCGTCCTTCACCACGACAACGCTTCCTCGCACACCGCCGGGCGAACGATCGACTATTTGGCGTCGTCAGACGTGGAATTGCTTGGTCACCCGCCATATAGCCCAGACCTCGCACCTTGCAATTTTTATTTATTCCCGAAAATAAAAGAAAAACTTCGAGGAATACATTTTATGGACGCCAAGGAAGCAGTGGCTGCGTTCCAGAAGGCCATCGAAGAGACCCCTAAGGACGAGTGGGCAAAGCGCTTTCCTCGGTGGTTCTATCGAATGTAGCGATGTATTGATGTGAATGGAAACTATTTTGAAAAGATATAATAAAAATAGTAACTTGCTAGTTTGCTCAGTTTTTGATTTTCTAAGAACTTTCAGTGTCACCCTCATATAGGCTGTAACTTTACTTTTTACTTTTATACATATGCCTTTAGTTATTTTTATATTAGAGTGAAAAATAAGCTCTTCTAACTTCTTATTTTCTTTTAGAAAAATACGAAATTTAAAAATTGCCTCTCACTGATTTTGCCTAAGACACACTGAATTAAAATATTATGAAATGGTTAGAGCCTAGCTACATTTGGTTTAGTAAACTTTCTATCTATAATTGGTGTGTATAACGCAAACAGGGTATTTAATGAAAATAATACTACAATGTTATAATTTTGTATTCATTAATAAGTTAGTTATCTTAATAATCTAATATCACGTTTTTGACTTGTTAATTTTAAGGAAAACGTCTTTTTTTTAAGGAAATCACAGATGCTGCTTATGCTAAAGTATGTAATACTTACACTATTACATCTAATAACTTTTTAATTAGTATTACAATACTATTTTCTACAATACATATTCTCTCTATGTAACTTTTAAATCATCACCTGGTAAATTTCAAAGCTTATCAATATAAGAAATAACGTGTATTTTAGACAGTCTCCTCTTTCAGAAGTAATTAGTTAAGACGGTCAAATAAGTTCTGTTTTACGAGATCTATGACATTGCTCTGACAGAACGAATCTATGACAGCTTTTGTCAGACGCAGTTTGTCAGTAGCGCCCTCTACTTCATCTTCTTCCAAATGTTTGTTTTCATCGGCAAACTCTTTCAAATTTTCTTTTAATAAATTTATTAAATCATTCGTAGTAATATTAGCTGCCACTTCTAAGTTATTGTCTTTATTATCTATTAATGATTTCAGATCTAATTCTTCTACGCCAGGTTGAGCAGTGTCAGAGTCACCTTCACAAGTTCTTTGTCTTTTTAAACGACGCACTTTTCGTTTCTTGTCTAAGTAAGTCTTCGCTACAGTGTCAAGTTGCAAAAATAGGACTGCCAACGGCGTTTCTGATATATCATCCTGAAATTTTAAAAATTTTGGCTGTATTAAAAATGAATATAAATGCAGCCTTCTTATAAATTAAATATACATATTTTCATCACGTAAGTAAATAAAGAAATCTGCTTTTACAAGTCCCACTGCTAAACACGAGACATATGACAGAATGAGTGGTAGCCAGTGTTTTGTGTGCGTTTGGAAAGTCTTCCACGCTGCTTAGCTACGAGACTGGAGACTCATGGCACTGATTATAAATATAAATATTATTGACAGATGTTAACTTTTGACGCACGGACCTTTTAGAAATACCGTGTTCTAATAATTGGTACTGATATCCGTAATTTTGGATACCTTGAAGAAAAAAACATTTAAGAAAAGTGGCTCTTCTTTTCTCAAAGGCCGGCAACGTATACTCGATTCCTCTGGTATTGCAGATGTTCATGGGCGGCGGTGATCACTTACCATCAGGTGAGCCGTTTGCTCGTTGGCCCCTCTCCAATAAAAAAAAACCATTTGTTACGCGTCCATTACAATGAAATGTGCATTCTCTATCGAACTATTTGTTCGTTCACTTTCTTCCATAAAAAAATAAAGTATTACAAATTGCTAAGGACATGTATATACATATTACTAAATACACTTTACTTGTGAAGCAAGGTAAATTACTTTAGTAAATAAAAAAAAATAAACAAAAAATTTGTAAAATTGGTACTACAATGACGGATAGACTATGGGCGTATAGCAATATACAAAAAAACAAAAAAAATACATAATATTTTAAAAGGAGTTGAAAAAGATAGTCAATAAAAAACGAAAAGGCGGCTACGTGTGTGGCCTCTGCCTACCCCTTATATGGGAAAAGGCGTGACTGTATGTATGTTGTGAAATGTTGTCCTAGCTTCTACCAAGGTGCAAAAGTTGCTCTTTTGTGGCAACGTTGTCAGGAATATCCCTTATCTGCAGCATATATCTGATATGTTAAACGAAATTTAGATCCGGTAATTGAGTAAGCCAAGGTAAGACCGAAACATCATGCTTCTTTTGCGACCATACTACCACCTGGAACGGTGTGTGGAAGTTTTATTATGAAATCTCCGCAACTTTGACAGGAATATCGCTTCTCTGCAGGGTATCGCAGGTTAAATGAAATATGGCCTGGTAATTGAGTACTCCACGGTAGGACCGAAACATCATGCTTCGATTGCCATCGTACTACCTGGAGGTGTTTGAAAATTTTTTATGGTGTATACGCTGGAAATCTTGGCAACATTGACAGGAATATCGCTTCTCTGCACATCGCAGGTTAAATGATATTTAGCAAAAGCAACTCTGTCTGTCACTCTGTCTGTTTGTTACCTTTTCACGGCTCGACCGTTAAACAGATCTTGAAGAAATTCGGCACAGAGCTTGCTTCCTAGAGACGGACATAAGATACTGTTTGTTTTGGAATACCAAAATGTTTTTTCGGATATTTTTGTTACCTAACTCTCGTGGTATTAAAATCTGTTAAAATTGCTAATTTATGCAATTTCTTTCACATGATAGCTCACTATATAACCGGTACAATTTTCTGTAGGTAGTAATAGTACAGTAGAAAGACATACAGTAGGCTGACGCTTTTGTCCTCTTGGTAATGCCCGATTTACATTAGTCAAGTTTTTCTCAAAGTTGATAACTACAGTTGGTAAGGACAGTAGTGTAAGCCGATCGGAAAGAAAACGTCATCTTGCCTTGCGAGTTGCATTTCCAGTTGATCCGAATAGAATCCCTTTCTGTTTTTTTCGGCAAGTAAACCCCTCAGTGTTGTAAAAGCCAAATAAAAATTAGATACAGTGCATAAATAAGCGTACGGAGGACGGATGAGCGAAAATGCATATATTTTTTACAGACTCGTTTTGAAATAGGCATAAATAATGGCGAGATGGACTATGGAAACTACAGTAAAGTTTGCGAACGAATATATAACCCACAAATGTCCATTTAATAATAAAAGCCTATTTTATAAAATGAAACATCTAGTTGTAATAAAACGACATGTTTGTTTTGGACCACAAAAATTACAAATATTTTGCTAAGAATCGCACGAATTACGCGGCTTCTTCGTCTCGACGACGAAATGATAATAGACTGGCTGTAGTCAATGTCCAGGCGCTCTCTTTTCTTTTTTTTTATAAATGCCGACAACGGTTGTCATAAGTAAACAATATTCATTTATTTATGTATTTCTGATTAACATCGCCATTAACATTACTTTCATTCATAATGAATACAAGAGATAGGAAAAATTTAAGAACTGACAATTTAGTCAGAACAAAATTATCCAAACAGATTAAATTTACGTGAGCGCGACCCGACAACCCACCCTTCAACATAGGTCTCATACTGCAGAGGCCGGTATGGTGTGCTATCTCGCCCCCACACTTACCGAACAATTGCTCTGTCTAGACGGCTGCGTCGTCTCTCTGTATATAATCTTTCCTTTGTGGTAGTAATGTAGTTATCTGTAACGACATCTATGTCACTACATGCGAAACTTAAGAAATAGTTCATAAGTCGTACATCGCGCTGTTAAAGTTTCATCGATCTAACTATATACACAAGATCTAAAGGTTACTGGTTGGAGAAGACGTCTTGCTCAGATTAGACAAGTCTTCGTCCCCAGTTGGTTAATCTGGCGGGTAGCTCCACTATTCTTTTCACACACCAATTTTTGACCACAACCTCGCCATCATTGTAGATTGTAGATTGCAACGGGCCGGTTTCTGCGACTCCACGTCTAGCGCGTATTTTGCCAGTAGGCAGGAATATCAGTCTACTCGAGCCAACCAAGCTCCTCCAGGAATCGGAGCAGACCCTTAATGTTCCGCGCGACCTCAGGGAGCGATCTCGGCGAACCGATATGCTTGACCCATATGAGGCGTAGGGCAGTCCAGCAGAACATGAGCCGCCGTTTCGTCCGTCTCCATACAGGCTCTGCACAGAGGGCTGTCTGTAACACCTAAAGTAAACAGATGTTTGTTAAATGATCCATGTCCAGTTATGGCGCTACTGATTGTTCTGATTTGGTGTTTTTTCAGACGTAGTAACACCTTGGAGATGTGACTGTTAATGACGGGCAAAGCTGTTTTTGCTTGTCTACACTCTGGGTGATTCGCCCAGATTTGTACATGTTGGTTCCTAGTGCGTCTACAGAGTAGCGAGCGAACGTACCTGAGAGGAATTGGCAGTATAGGTTCTGGACCCACGGCGCACTTGTTAGAGCCTCCTCGAGCAAGTTCGTCCGCCGCGTCGTTGCCTCTAGACCCGCTGTGTCCCTTAATCCATTGTAGGGTTATTTCATTGAATTGACATACCTTATTTAATTTCTGGTAGCATTCGTATATGAGCCCTGAGTTAATGACATTGCTTTTGAGGGCCAGTAGTACCGCCATGCTGTCGGAGAATATTCGGATTGAGTAGTCCTTTACCTTCCTTTCACCTATGGCTGATGCTGCATGAATAATGCCCATGCACTTCTCCTGAAACACTGTGTGGTGGGCACCGAGTGGTGTGCTTATTTGTATATTTAAGTCCTCTGAAAAAGTTCCAGAGCCTGTACCTGATTCTGTTTTGGAACTATCCGTAAAGATTCTAAATTCCCTAGGGTTCAGTCCTTCAGTACGGTGGTCCTCGTGTAATTGTATTTTATATTTTTTGTCAAATACAAATTGTTTAGGGATCCTATCATACACAGCCTGTAGAACTGGCATTTTTGCATACAGTTCTGTAAGTATGTTGGTGTGTGGGATCTTGTTATTACTCCAAAGATTCAGTGTTTTGAGCCTAATGGCTGCCAAGGCTGCTTCCTGTTGAATGTATAGGTGCAGCGGTGGCAGATCCAGCATGGCTTCTAGGGCCACTGTAGGAGTGGTTCTCATACATCCCGTCGTGGCCAGACATGCTAGCCTCTGACATCTTTGGAGTTTGTTGATAGCAGTAGTTAATCTAGTTCTTGGCCACCAAACTACTGCACCGTAAGTAATCATAGGGCGAATGATCATCTTGTATAGCCACAGGATGATTTTAGGTGACAAGCCCCAGCGATTGCCAATCATCCTTTTGCATTGCCAAATGGTGATGGTTGCTTTTTGGATTTGGTTTTCAATGTGGTTGCTCCAGTTTAGTTTGCTGTCCAGTATGATGCCCAGGTATTTTACCTCAGATGACAGCCGTAGTTCGGTGCCGAATAATCTGGGAAGATGATGTTTATTCAGTACCCGTTTATTGGTGAACATTATCAATTCAGTTTTATTTGGGTTGACTGTTAGGTCGTATTCCTTGCAGCAGCGTTCTACTATGAGTAGCGCTGCCTGCGCAAGGTCGCAGACTATGCTAGCTTGTTTTCCTGAGATTAGGATAGCTAGATCGTCTGTCTACCCTATTGTATAGAAATAGTTTACATTCAGTTTTGTGATGAGGTCGTTGATGACTAGGTTCCACAGGAGCGGTGACAGCACACCACCCTGTGGGCAGCCTTTTGCTATTCTAGTTATTTTACTCTCACCTGCGATACGCACTATACGTTTGCTAAGTGCGTTTATAATCCAGTTCGTTAAGGTTGGCTCCACATCATGTTTGACGAGGGCATTACCTATGCTGGTGAAGTCGGTTTTGTCAAAAGCTCCTTCTATATCTATGAAGGTGCCTAGACAGATGTTTTTCTGATCAAGGGCTAACTCGATCAGGGTAACTACTCGATGGAATGCCGATTCTGTTGATCTCTTCTTCATATTTCACACTCTCTGTTCATATTCTCGCCATCATATTTTGCTCCGTATCGCTTCGACAACGACATGCCCAATTGCACCGGTTAAAATCGTCCTGGTAAAATGTCAGCATTCCATGCCAACGATAACGCCAAACGTCTAGATTAGATTTTTTTTAAACACTCTAAGATGGCTGTTTATGTATTCTTTACCCAGCTTTAGAATTCATTCTGTAGTTTTTCAGAACAGTAATAAAGCAAAAAGCAGGTCACATTTAAATTATTGTACGTATTGTACGTATATATATACGACAACAAGGCGTACCCATTATTCATTGTTAGTTAACGTCTTTTCAGTGCCGCTGCATGTCTCAAACCTATGTGAATCTTTTCAAAGAACTAATAAAAATTTTGATTATTTTTCCTACTCAGCCCAAATAATTATAGAAATTACTTTGATTATGAAATCAATCAAAGAGAAATAATTGAGCATTCAGAGTGTAGGTCCTGCTTTCGAAACCCCGCCAGTGAATTGAAATGAAAATTCTTTACTTTTCGACAAAAGTAATATAAATTTCATTTGTCAAACATCATTTCTTTACAATCTACTGCCGTTTCTTAATGAGTTTCCTCTGACGGGGAAGAAACAGGCAAAAGAAACTCCTCCTAGGTATCCTCTTTTTTGTAAATCCTTTTTTATCTTTGTCAAAAATACATCATAATTAAATTTACAAAGAATAGTCTCAAGGAAAACCAAAGCACGCTCAATGTTCAAATCTTAGGCAAGAATAATTCAATCAATGTATTAGTAAATTGTAAGCTTGAGCAGACCAGCCTCAACCAACATCACCAGTTGACAAGTATGACGCATGTGGCAGCCATCGCACTCAACCAAAGGGAAGTGGACGACCCACCACATGACACCGCCACAAGCAGAGACATTGCAAACCGAGCATAACATACTCAAGTCTACCAAACAATTTAACATTACTTAAATAATTGTCTTTTACTTTAAAAAGCACACTTATAGTGTTCCACAACACATAGCTGTTTGTCTAATATTCTTTCAAGTAATCAAACTTTTTATGATAATACAACATAAAAAAAGGAAAGTAAAGTTTCAGCCTATAAATTTCCCACTGCTGAGCACAGGCCTCCTCTCATTTCTGAGAGGGTTTTGGAGCTAGGAAGAATCCGCCACTCTGCTCCAATGCGGGTTGGCGGACTTCACATGTCTTCGAAATATTTTTTTTTTTATTTCTCAGACATGCAGGTTGGTGAAATAGAAAATGGTTTACATTCAAGTAAATAAATAAAAGAAGTATTTAAAAATATTCACCTCATTTGGATTAACTAGAAGCTTTGCAGTTTCCTGAGGTAAGTCTTTACAAACTTGTGCTACCAAAATCTTAATTAAAGCTTCTGAAACTTGAGCAGAGGCATCTTTTTCCTGAAATTGAAAATGTCACTAAATAAAAAAAAAATTAAATAAGAAACTGACACTATATAAAAGTAGTATATTACATGAGGCAGCCAAATATTCAGAGCAATATTCACTGCATCTAGATTTTGTACATAATGCCACCACCCTCTAGGAACTACAAGGGCATCTCCTGCTGTTAATTCCACCAAACGGGCACCTGTTAAAGCTGCAAAAATTACACTAAAATTATTAATTTATTGTACATAAAAGTACCCACGCAAAATTCATTATTTGACCATTCTATAATAATTACCTTTAAAAGCATCTAAGCTACTGGGGCAGTAAAAATTCAGTTCACTATAAACACTTGATTCTTCATAAGGCACTCTGGTAGGTTTTAGATTACCTGTTTCTGGAGGAAATAATATCCACCGTTTCCTGGTAATATAAATACGAACTTTTTAATATTAAAAAGGATTCTATACCAATGAAAGTACAAATACAGTTACCAACCTTCCATGTAACTGTGCTATTATATTATACCCATAAGTATCCTGATGAGCAGGAGTGTGGGCGCCCTTACTTCCAATCCACAATGTACTGTGTGAAGCATTTTTTTCAGAGTATCCAAATTTTTTCCATGACACTTCCTACACAGGAAAGAAATATCTCATATGAACTATTAAACTACAATAACATTTTATTTTAATTAATATACTTATTTTTATTTGCGTTAAAAAAATTACCTTGCTTATTTCATGTTCACCATTAAACCACTGTTGTAAATATTTGTAATCAAAGTACATCCACTCCCGACTAGCTTCCACAGTATCAATGAAATCTTTAAATCGAATAGACTTCTCACTGCACATTCTCTCCCAACAAGGCCCTTCCGAAACAAAATTCTTTTTCATACATCGGAAAGGAACCACTTTTTCACCGAAAGCAGAAGACCACTTTTCCAAAGTCCATTGACGCAAGGACCAGTCGTCAATAAAATGCCGCAAAATTAACGGGACAGTAGTCTTAGAAATTAAATTTCGAATTATGTCTTCGTTATGTATAGAAACCATATCGTTTGTTAAATCTATAAATGCTTTTATGTATCAAAGAGAATATAATAGCCAAGTGCTTTTATTTGAATAACTCAGTTTTTCTTCCATGAAAAATATAAATAAAAATGACAGATAGATAGGATCCGCAAAAAGTATCGATACCTTCGCATTCATACCTAGTATTTTTTGTACTCGATACTTTTATTCCGATACTTTGGTCTCTTAAATGTCAGTATCTCTATTCGTCGAGCGGCAGGTCCGGCCGGGTAAAACCTACCATTATTTAATGATCCAGTGTAGTAAGTATTTTTGAATTTTTTTTAATTTCATGCAGCTGTATGTTGAATGTAGAATGTTCTTTACAAAAGAGTACACACTAAATAAATATTCACATTCATATAAGGAGGCACCAATATATTATTATGTAATAACTTATTTATTGAAGTTATTTCGCGATAATTTATTTACTACATAATTTTTTCTAAGGTGATAGAAAAGTAACCTAAATTGAGTAGTATCGATACTTTTGAATTTTTTCGAATTTTTACAGATAGAACACAGATTACCTCCTAATATGGTGATACGATTTGGACATCATTTCAATAACTCGTCATTAATTAGTGTTGGCTATTTTCTAGTTTTTTATAAAACTTGTTAGAAAATAAAACTGGTAAAAATGTATTTTTTTAATCTCCTTATCTTTTGCATTACCGTTTAATTATACTGTACTTTCTATCAAATATTAAAATTAGCTAAATAACATTATGTCCGCCGATTAAACTGATGACGCTAAATCACAGAGAACCCCTTAAAATACTGCATACAAGACAACTGACGCTCAGCATACGTATGTGCAATTACACTTACACGAATTTTCGCTAAAATTAAAGCTTCGGTATCGTCCAACCCATGTACAATTCGTTTCAACTCTTCGAATTTTATTGCAATACCGCTAATTAATTAATAAAATATATGAATATGGTTACATTTTACATTAAATAGTGTGGGAAGTCATCAAGAACATTAAATACACAAAGAATGAAATTTCATTTCGTCGGTTAAATATATCGGGTTAGTAATTTTCCTGTTGACCAGAGTTCAAGTTATAAAAGAGAATTATCGTAAACAAAGCGACCAAAATTTCAGTGTCCATTGATGTGTTTATAAAGCCCCTTTCTCGCATTTAGGTTAGTATATTAGGTTCTCTTTCTGACAATTGCACGTGTAACGTCTGTGTTGATTGTACATTCCTGACACATATCTTTCTCTTCTTCTACTTTCATTAACGATTTTATACAAACTATTCGCTTGTTCGTCGTTTGTTCTTGTTTTATCGATAATAATCAGCATTTCATCGTTTTTAGTTTTTTAGAAGCTATTATTAAAATGTTAACCTATAAGTTGATAATGATGACAGCCATTTTTTTTTTTTATATTTCAATCAAGTCAGAGCTTATCCTTTCATTTCATTTCCCATCGTTTAATCGATTCAAAAAATTTTGATGTGTTATATTTTTAATTAATGATATTATATTTTAATGAAATATATGACGCAATTTATTTGAAACCATTTACAGCCAAACTGAATGTATACACACACTTATTAAAATTTTCTTACAAAGAATCACGGTTTTTAAGCCGCTTTTCGTCAAAATTTTGCCTTTTAATGTTTTCGTGAAAGTCTTTTTTCGATGTTGAAATATCGTGTGGCGAAAGTTATCGTTAGTATGTTGGACAGATGATAGCCCTGCGGCCCGCCAGATCGGGTGATCTGATCTGGGGAAGACTTTTCCTCCAACTAGTAATATTTAGTAGTTGTATATATAGTTCCCATCTCAGAATCTCTCATCGTGCGATTATGGAATGTATGAAATATTTGGGAGTGAAAAAAGCGATATTTATTGTATCGATATTTTTAAACAGTATCGATAATTATCGACTGAAAATTATCGAAATTTCGATATATCGTATTTTTTTCTCAAGAATGATTATTCTAACACAAGACATGATTGATGCTGTAATAAAAAAACATGTTAAAATCAATGCGGTTGAGATCGCCACGCCTTTGTTGCCGTCTCTCACACACACAATAATTTCATATATAGTAAGACCATAGACAAAACAAAAGCATTCATTCGTTCTATTGTAAACTATTTATGGAAACAGTCATAAGCTATTTTCTAGAGCCAAGTTACATACCAAGGTATACAATCTTCCATCAGCAGGACTTCATAATTTCAATCGACTGTAAAATGATAGTACACTTTTACTGATGATTTGCTGGACTGATGCAGGCAAAACATACACACGGTGTCAAGTACAATTTTGGTCTTGAATTGAATATTCCAATCACTGTATACTTTCACGAGTACTTTCTGCAGAAACTATTAATTTTGAACCTCAAAACATAATATACACAGAAATTACAAACTTCAATATTAAAGTCAAATTTCGCCCAAGGTTACATCCGCTATATTGGATTTGATGACGATTGTGGCAGAATTTTTCAGAATAAACGGAGCATGATGGGACTATTTAATACATTAAATACGAAACCTGAATTGCATTAATGATATAGGTCAAAATTGATACAAATTCGATACTCTATAATAAATACCGAACATCGATATATCGCGATTAAAAATATTGACGATATATAAAGATAATTTTATGAGAAATTATTGGTATGTTGATATTTTTTGCCCAAGCCTATCGTAGCGACTCTGCGGAGACAAATGTCAAAACAAAACAGTCCTATTATTTTATTAGCACTCTACACTTTTGCTTCATTTTTATTCGTACCTAAATACGACAATGTTTATCTAGATTCTCTTCTGATTTTTTCTAAGCTGCCATTCCTATAAAATAAATAATAATGACTTCAAGGTTTACAAGTTTCCACCAAAAAATGGTATAATAGCATTATTATACTTAAAACATGTAATCATCAATTACTATATTTATATGTGTTATACTTCTTCACTACAGTCACTTGCAGCACATCAAAATAGATTAACCGACAACAAATTTAAGTCGCCTGAAACAAAGTGATGCTTAGAACGATTTGAATACTGTAGAATTATTTCAAGAACAGATTTACTATGCAAATATGGTTGAGTTTATGAAAAGAGCTCTTGAATTAGCAGCAGAAGCATTAGGTGCTCAAGAAGTGCCAGTGGGTTGTGTTTTCACTCTTGAAGGAAATATTGTTGCAGAATCAAGAAATTGTGTTAATGTTACACATAACCCTACAAGGCATGCTGAAATCAACTGCATTGACCTTATTCTAGAACATTGTAAAAGAAATAATATTGACTACAAAAGTTATTTTACTAACATCAGTGTTTATGTGACTGTTGAACCATGTATTATGTGTGCGGCAGCATTACAAAATTTAAAAGTAAAAGGAGTTACATATGGTTGTGCTAATGACAGATTTGGTGGTAAAACTGTACTAGATGTTAGCAATTTTTATGTTCAGACTTATGAGTTGACTGGAAACTTGCTAGCAACTGAGGCAATGACTCTATTAAAGCAATTTTATAAAGGTGCTAATCCACATGCACCAGAATCGAAAGCGAAAAAGAAAAAGGAAAATAACTAGGATTATGGCGGCTAACTTAATGTTATAAAATATATTATTGATATTAGTGGATTTATTGTGTCTTCTTTAGAGGAATTTTCATTAGCCACATTTATTCATTTCGAAAAATACCTTTTCAAATTTATTTTGTTATATTTTTGTACCATTTATTTGAAAATCTACATTTTCTTAAAATTGGATAGCTAGCTTATACAATTCTGTATTTCCACCATAAGAAACACACTGATAAATCAGGTAGTAAAACTGCCAATTTTATAAATATTTAGTGTAATATTCAATCCTTATTCTACTCTTCCTTAATATTACAGAGAGACAAACATAACTAAGAAAACTTAATTACCTAAATATGTACAGTAAATACCATTTACTTTTAATCTAACATTAATAAATCAATAAAGACTAGTTGTATTTCTAAAATTTTCTTATTAATAATTTTTTTCTGATTAACAAGTTCCATTTCCATTTATATTCATGTATCAAGTTCCATTTCATATTAATGTATCAAGTTCCAATTCATATTAATGTATCAAATGCTTTAATTGTTATAAAATTACAAACAACTGTTGAATTATTAGTGTACAAATTGACAATAAAATATGTAATGGACTGGCCCTTAATAATAAATATTAATAAGTTGGTAATGTTTGTAGCCTTGTAAAATCATGGAATGTTTGTAATGACAAGTCAAATCATTAAACTGAAATTATACAATGTCCTATTTACTTCTACCTCTGTTTTAAGGACCTTACAATACAGAAATGAGACACATTTTCAAAAATACTTGTTGTCTTATACCTTAACTAACTTACAAACTTGACACATTCAATTTGGTTTCACAATTTAAAATATTCTAACAATAAATGTTAACTATAAAATATCATTTAATGACATACACCATTCATACATACATTCATCTCTTATAACTTAATACACAATAAACTGTACCAATATAAAAGTGAGATCTTTATTTGGAATATATACAAATTTTAGTATAATTTAATATTACTGATAAAATATCCATTCGGACATCACAGAAAATCTACTAATCCTAATATATGAGATCTCACAATTACATTATTACAGTGCACTACAATATATTACAACATAAGTACAATTATAAGTGTCCAAAATTTGTACCATAACAAGTCACTAAATATTTTAGGCAAGCAACTGTCATAATATATAATGTTCCAAATCAACCTAATAATGTATTGGAATTTAATGTCTAAATATAGTTTAAATGTTATTCTGATAATTTCTAATAAGTCCATCATACACAAAGCTAAACTATTCATTTGGACTGTGAAAACCATTCACAACTGGGTAAATAGATTGTAGGTTTTCAGTACCTTCATGATCACCATTGGTTTGAACTTCATCTTCATTTGGTAAATCTTCACAGTCATTTGTTACTAACTCTGGTTTTGGACTGTCACAGTGGCTAGTGCTACTATCACTATCCGAACTGGAGGAACTGTCGCTTTCTGAATCTTCACTGGAGCAATGTGATTGTTGATGTAAGTGTTCATTTTCCAGCCTCAGCTTTTCATTAGCCAACTGAAGCTCACGAATCTGTTCTTCTTGCTCTTTCAGACGTTGCATTAAATCCACTATGGAAGACTCGTCCATAGAACCAGAAACTAGGGAAGTTTCTGAAGTGTCTCTATCAGTCACCATGCTGTCTTTGTCTGTAACAGATATATCTTTATTTGTGAAAGGAGCATTCTCTGAATCTGTTTCTTTGGCCTTATAACGCTCAGCTCTTTTAACAAGATTATCATATTTTGCTTCAAGTAAGAGATATTCTTCAATTAACTCATTTTTCGACATGTTCGACAAACGTTCACTCTGTGCATCTTCATAAACACTTGAAAATTCTTTAGTCAAGTATTCTTCTTCATCTTCTGGTAGAGAAAAAAAGTAATTGTCTTCGGAATCTACACTAAAGCTAGAATCGCGAGTACGTGCAGATGGTGTTCTTAAATTATGGAAATTGTTCTCTGGTTCCGGTTTATGAATTTCCATTAGAAACTGATTGTTGTTGAAAGGTGCATGAGTTTTAGCCATAACAATTGTACGAAATCTATTATTCCTTTGAGATTGATCGTTCTTTCTACGTTCCTGCCAAGGAATTTTTGAAAAAGGTTTCATAATTTTTCGTTTAGATTTCCCGCGGCGCCTTTTCTTTTTGAAGTTCCCTTCAAATTTTTGTTTTGACACTTCAAGTATAGGTGGCGCTTCAACAATCAAAATGGGTAGCGGTGGATCGCCATCTTTTACTTCACTGATAATATTTATATCCATCTTGATGAAAAACAAAAAGATGATTTGAATTCAATATATTCTTTTATAACTTGCACCTTTATTAGAATGGAACTGAAAGTTACCACGTTGGTTAAAATCAATACAAGCCAGTACTAAGTACGAAGGAGTACCAAATACAATGAGTTGAATGCAACAACAATTTGATCTTTGGTCGCCATCTTCGTTTTCCTTTCCTTTTATATCAAACATGTAGATTGTTGACAGTGTCCAAAGTATTGCCTTAAGTATAAATTTAAATTCCACAGTTTTATGCTTCAGTTAAGAATGACATTTAGCAAACCTACTTTAAACAGACTAATTTAACAGGTGCAGAAGTGAAACTTGAAAATATTAAAGATTCGAAAGTAGTAGTAACTTCCATATTTTAGATGAATATTCTGCCATCTTTCGAAGGTCTTGATTTTTAGTCTTAATTTCACCACATATCAAGACTAATTCTTCGATTTTTAGATTGCGATAGATTGTCCATCCATATCGCCAAAAGAAATCCTTGAAATTATCGAGGTATTTATTAACAATGTTGATATTTATTGAAATATGTTATATATTGAATAGCAAAGATGGTGAGCCATTGGCTGCTAAAACAGCATAAACTGGAATCTATATAATTAACACAAGGATAAGCAAACTGTTGCTCAAATCTCGCAGATAAACTTATATTGTTGTACTAGTTGAGGTAAATTAACCTGTCTTCGCGGGCTCTCGCCCGAGTTTGGAGGCAGCTATAAAAACAAATTTATCGGGTTCTGTTCCGGCAATTCGAAAGTTTTACTGAAAAAAAATGGAGAATACGATGTGGATATCCCTTTTTTCTCCACTTTCTCATAAACTTTTTGTGTAAGAAAATACCCTGACTGAAATATGTAAGATTGCACAGTGCAACCGCAACTGTCACTGGCACGTCATACATGTTGCCTAAATTTGAGCAACTGAGCTCCTCGCGAACGTGTGTGTGTGTGGTCACGCTCCTCGTACTCGGCTAACTTCACAGAGTACTTCGGCGAGGAAATTCGATTTAGAGTGTAGTGGATGAAAATATTTTTCTTTGATGCCCGTTAGCCCGAAGGCTTTTACAGCTTTGCTCGGATTGAAAGGTGGCCGAGCGCTAAGTGCGTCTAGCCGAAACCTTTATTATGGGTAACTAGCGAAAGGACACCCGAGAGGGGATCTCGGCTCGGACTGTTACTTCGAGAGCCTGTGCAAGGACTGAAACATCGGTGCCGTTCAAGACGGCGGCGAAGCGGCAGAATAACTCTTAAGTCGCTTTCGTCGACAGGACGACATGCGTCGGGAGTAACGGGTGTGTTCTATGAAGCTGAGTTATAATGAACGCGGGCGTCGGGAATTCCCTCCATACGGTGGGTGGAGGGATGGCCTGGAAGACTATTTTGGGTGCAGACACTTGTCTGACCGCAGGTCTTTTGCAATTATGTCTGGCTTAGGGGAAGCTTTTCGACGAAGGGTGAAGCCTGTGTCGCGGCATTTCTTATACGACTAAGG
Source organism: Luehdorfia chinensis (assembly GCA_019845155.1). Classification (NCBI taxonomy): domain Eukaryota; kingdom Metazoa; phylum Arthropoda; class Insecta; order Lepidoptera; family Papilionidae; genus Luehdorfia; species Luehdorfia chinensis. The sequence goes on from JAHVAK010000282.1 coordinate 6,057,266, forward strand.
AGATTCGCGCTCCATTTCGGAGTCCGAGGACAACGTTGTTGTTTCGTCTGAAGTTAATGAGGCCTCATAGGGAGGCCTGGAGAGTAGCTTACAAGCTGAGGCAATTGCCGGGACAGCCGCGCCGAATTTTTCCGGTACGATATCTGGATTGCGAGGAATCACTACGGGGAAATGGCTACCGGTGGGATACCGGGGTGGGTAACCTAACTTCCCTGAAGATAGATGCCTTTTAATGGGAATCCCTAATGCGTCCAAGTGGGAATCTTATTTTGCATGCGCTCGGGTGTGTGCTTAAAAATAATTATATCTACGCGGGGACTTAGTCCAATCGATCTACGTTGACTAGGGCTGTAACCAAGACCAATTTGTGTAGACCACATCTGTGCTGCGTTTCCCAGAAGGGGAACCGCGGCCAGACGGGGCTTGCCATGCCCTTGCTTCGTCATCACCGTAGATATCCACTCAGCGCAACCACCCGAGAGTCATTTTTATAACATGACGTCTGAGAAATGCTGTTCAAAGAACAATAGAACAAAGCAATAGCAGCACTGGACGATCGAAATATTTCAGCAGGTCGTAGCGGGGCGCTAGGCGACTTGGAGGGTCGCGTGCAACCGTGACGAAAAATCGCAAAAAGTGTAGTGCTCATATTCTCTTATGTCATGTCATATCCATCTGACAGCATTTAGAATACAACATAAACACTGTCAGTGTCAGTTTTTCATATATATTTAGCGCATTCTGTGGTGTCAGCTGTTACATTCTCTTTGATCTCAAAAAAATTTAATTTACCATAGAATTTACGTTTACCCTAAATGTTACAAGGTATTTTACGATAATTCCACATAATCCAGTACATCATTTGTATACGTTGTGCTTTTTTTATAATCTTAAACGTTATAAATTGTAACTTCATTAAGTTTGACGTAGTGTATTCTTTTTAATAAATGGGCGTAAACTGTTTAAAACATTTAAACATTTCTCTAATAAAAGACGTAGTCTAAGAGACAGTATAAAACCAATCATTGACATTTGTATTGATTGTGCCGACAATCACAATAAATATTGTTCATTTATTTTAATTGTGCCGACAAATAATGGCTGATGACATAGTGTTTGAATTGTTACATTCAGAAATAGTCAACTATTCGCTGGAACATTCACAAAATACTAACGGATGTAAAGTAAGTCTTTTTCTCCTCAGAGTCCTCTATTATAATAGGTACACATTGTTTACTCTACTGCTTCATTGCATGGTTTTACATTACTGTTAAATTTTATATCTTATTCTTCAATAAAATTATGTAATAAAAATCCATTTAATTATATCTATTTAATATGGTCATCTTACAATAACACTGGACAAGAATATCACATTCAACATTGGTGCTTCAGCCAACTGCTCAAAATAGTCCTTACTACTGATTGCCAAAAAACAGTCCTAACCTATCTATCCATGAATTTTTAGACGTGAGATATTTTTTATTCCTTCGGAACCCAACAGTGAGCATGGTCTGTGTTTTTTTGTTATTTACTAAGCTACTTTAAAAGTTATACGTTTTTATTTATTTTCAGGAGGTAGACTTGTCTGTTGTTGAGTATATAGGCTTTGCAGCTGGTTATAAAATTATGGAGAGATTGACTAGAGAATGGCCAAGGTTCAAAGATGAGTTGGATACAATGAAGTTTATATGTACAGATTTCTGGACCTGTATTTATAAAAAGCAGATTGACAACCTGCGTACTAATCATCAAGGAGTCTATGTACTACAAGACAATGCTTTTCGTTTTCTTACAAACTTTTCTAATAGCCATCAGTACTTGGAATTTGCACCCAGGGTATGTATTAACTATTTCATTATTTACAACAAGACTCAAATAAATTGCCTACATCAGTATTTCTATAATTCAGTAATTTTCCTGCATCAGATTACAACATGGGTGTCTTCAAAAGAAAAGTGAATAACGCTATATAATATTTATTAAAAAAAAAATGTTTATTGCAAAATTATAATTTAAAATAACATTTTACAATCTATAAAAATCTTGGCAGGTCAGTGTATTTATTATAGTTGGTCTCAGACTTTTGATATTAATATTTCTTTTAAAATATATAATATAAATATTTAAATAATCAAAGTAATTACTTGTATTGTCTATATATTTCTACAATATTGTAGAAAGAACATTTATGCCTTTAAATTAGAAGTTCATGATTTATCAAAATCAAAATCGATATTATTCTTACTGTTTCTTGTGATATCATTTTATTTCTTGCAATTAGTAGTGAAAATCACTAAAAAGTTGTTAATGAGTTGGGGTCAAGTCCAGCTATTATGAAGAATGACAAATAAGTTTGAGCTGTAACTCTAATTGTGTTCATATAGTTTGTTGGAACACTGACTATGAATGAGATCTAGCATTATCGAAGATGAGGCAGTTTTTCTGCCTGCCTGCCATTGTTGATGGTAATTGTTTACTATTGGCTATATTACCATTATCAATATACTGGTTCTCAAGAAGCTTTAGTGAACTACATCAGCATATGACCACCAAACGGTCACCATCGCGTTCCTGTCGCTAAACAGTGTTCATTAGTCTGAAGTCCCTCCTAAAATGCAGTATTGATGTAACGCACGGTAAAAACAGTTTTTTACCGTGCTTGACCAACATCGTAAATTGTATTCAAAAATTACTCAATGAGCGATGTTTCCATGTCTACGTAAAACAGTGACTGGAAAAACAATTGGAAGTCAAACAGCTGAAGAATAATAATAATCATTATCATCCGAGATAATCAGTGACTTGCTTGTGACTATACTTGCTGCGGAAGCGTGGTGGGCGCGGCCTCAATTTGCACAATCGCGAAGTAAGCCGCATCTGTATTTACTTCCTGACGAAATCCAGTGAATCCGTACTATTCGTACGTCGTCGTTCTTATCCTTCTATGCTTAGCCAATGCAATGCAATGCAATGGCACCTGGAAGTACAAAGCATCTTTGATCAGGGTGGAAGCAGAAAGAGGTCCACGGGAGGTTCCACTAGGTTTTGGTGACCTTTTCGGGGAAACCATCATCAAATTGCCTTATTATAAGTACATTATTCATTATTCAGGTGGTCGTGTCTGTAAACGGGTTAACCCGGCATTCTCTGAAGATGTCTCTAAGACGACTGGGACTCCCGAGTCGGGTCGCCCCATGCTCAGATGCAGGAGACGATGTTTCGTGATACTCTTATTATCCGCGGGTTTCTTTTCCTTTCTCCTAACCCTCGGATTTTTTATAGCATGTTATTTCATAGTCTGAGTAGGTATATATACTTTTGTGTCATATTCATTTCATCCTATTTTTATATTTATGTATATTTTCATACATATTCCAAACAGACGAGAAAACCTTAGGAATATCCAAAAAATAATACTAAAGTTTATTTTCTTTCCATTTTCACAAAAAAAATTAAATTAAACATACGTACAGTAAGAGTAGGTAGAGGCCACTTTCGCCCCCGTGGGTAACGAGACAGACTGGTGGCCAACTACGTCGCCGCAATTTATGGTAAAGGTCCAAAAATTTCTTACTCCTCATTGCGTTCCCACGAGTAGTCGAGCCACTTGTCACTAAGAGTGTAATCAATGTGTCACAAAATGTTTATTTTAGAATCAGGTGTTACTTTTGCTGAAATTTATTTCAGTAAAAGAGATGCCTCCATCACCCGGTGGCAATTACAGACGGTTAGTTTGCTGGTGTACACTATTGAGAAGGCGGGGCGGTACGACTACTGACTGACAACAGGAGGTTTTGTCAGTTATTTTTTATCGCGTAACAGCCCTTGCATATTTGGAGATTTTAACGAAGACTATCTCAGTAACGATAATACTGCAATATTCAAATTAATATGTGACGCTGATTGTTAAACTAACTGTGGTTATTAAACCGCTTACCTCTACACGCGGTGGTACTCAAATAGATAATATTTGCTTACTTCCCTTGTGAAGTTGGATTTTGTAACAAAGTATCATCGTCTTATGTGGGCCAGTTTTAGGAGTTAAACCGTGAACTCAATTTTATTAATATGTTCAGATTATCAGACAAAAAGTTTCATTCTAAGTCCGTATATTGTGACGGGCAACTACGGAACCCTACATTGCGTGGCCCGACACGCACTTGGCCGGTGATATAGACATTAAACGATTTTAACGTAAGAAAATTGTGCCGACTTGTCTTAAATAGTATTCGTCGTAAATACTTTCCGTGTTTATTTCTAAGTTTTTTTAATTTTTATTTATATTGCCGTAATTGCAAAGTGCGTTGAAAGTGTTTTAAAAGTTTAATAGCTCTCAGTCCAATAAGAAAATAAAGCAGGATAATGTGGAGTACTATCTGTTAAATTACCTTTAAAGTTCTTAAAATAGTATTAATTTATTAATATAAAACAGTATTAATTTATTAATATAATAACACTTCAAAAAATGCTATTGCACTTAAAGTAATTAAAAAAATTGTTTATGTTAAAGAGGAGTTAAGACACTTTAGGGCAGTTATAAAAATATAGTTTATGTTGCCTCATTTAGCCATTAAAAGTAAAGTAACTGCCTATAATGTCCCACTACTGAGCACAGTTCTCCTCTTAATTTCTGAGTGGGATATGAAGCAGGGAAGTATTCGACACGCGGCTCCAGTGCGGGTGGATTGGCGGACTTCACATGAATTCGAATTATTTTTTTTATTATTTAGCCATTTACTTTTCATAAATAATTTAACATCACAATATTTTTTTTGCAGTATGTTGCCTACACGTGTGGACTTATAAGAGGAGGCCTGGCAAATCTATGTATCAACAGTGTGGTTACAGCAGAGGTTCAATCAATGCCATCGTGTAAATTTCACATACATGTTCAGAGAACTTAGATAATTTGTTAAAATTAAATAAAAATAAGTATTTATCTGTAATGAATACCTTATTTTGATTGCCACTGGATTATTTTCGATGTAGTTATTTAGTTAAAATTTTAGTTTTTTTTGTGTAATTTACCACTGTTCTATAAACATGCAGCAATTTTTACATCAAATAAATAGTAAGTAATATAATTATTTAATCAAAAAACCAACTTTGACGCGGCAGTTTCGAACAACGAACCGATTTTGGTCAATCCAAATTTATATGGGACCCAGTATTACGGTACGCCCTTTCTAATAACAAGAATCATTAAAATCGGTTCCTAAGCAAAGAAGTAATGCCCGGACTTACATAAAGTATAATACTATATATAGACAAATTTCGAATCTCCTCCTTTTTTGAAGTTAAATTTTTTTTTTTCTTTTACCCTGAAAATACAAAGAAATGTGGTATTTAATTCATGTTGTGATGGTTTAGTAAAGAAAACTTCGAGTTTCCAGAATACACCACTGCCGTCGAGTCCTGTCTACTCTGAACATAGATTCTCCGAACTTTCGTGCATGTATACTCGTGACGAAAATTTTTGCCAGAAAAACAAATAAAAATATACACAGGAAATAATAAAACGAATACAAACGAAAACGATAACAAAATAATATATAAAATAAAAGTTTCGATTCGACCTTATCATTGGATAATGGCAGTTTTTTTTATTACTAACACAAGTTCTATTCATTAATAAAAAAGTTAAAAATAATTTTAGAGTAGGGCTTTTCTTATGAATAGGCGCTACTGTAGGCAAACTATCACGTTTTTTTCCAAATCATCATTTTAGCCCTCACCAGTCCACTGCTGAACATAGGCCTCCCATAGATGGCCACAAAACACGTATTGGACTGTCAATATTAAATATGCCAAAATATTTAATATTGTCAGTCATCTCTAAGACGTGGAAGGAAACCTGGGGGTGCTAGAGTTATCACACCAGTGTGCTATGATTGTATGCTCATTCACACACGCATTCGGTGATCACTGCCAGTTTTCACCCTAACTGCCACCCACAGAGGCATCATTGAACAGCTGTCAATTGGTCGTCATGATAAAATCGATTTAATTTGTGTGGGACCGTCCAGGTCCACTTTTTGTAGGGCGGCTTTTGAAAGAAGCACTTCACACCGTGGTCAGAGTTTTAAAGAAATGTATGACTCTTGAGATGTCATCATACATTACATTATCAGGTTGGGCCGAGGTAGGTGCGTATACCTATGTGACCTTTAGCGAATACCGTTTGGTTATTCTGAGTCTATGGTACGCAACTCTAGTCGACACACTCCTGATCTTAACAACGTTGTTATTGAGAGCCTTGTGGACGATAAATCCGAAACCTCCGTGGGACAGATGGCCGCCCTCCCGCTGGTAGAACTAGTTATCGGATTCGAGCATTACCGTGTCTTCCCCATTAAGGTACTCATAATCTTTTAATCGTTAACACTAGCTAGCCAGTCGTGACCACTTTTAGTAGATTTTTACTTTTTTAGTACATTTATTAGGGCAAAGAGATTGAACATTTCTTTTTTGTTCCTGGCCACCAAATCGAGCGATTTTCGCCAATGTCGAGTAATAATTTAATTATAACTTTATCTAAATCTACAGTAAAGTGATAATATATATCTTTACTGAAGATTTGTTGGGATGATGAATGGTGATGGAGATGAAGATGCTGAATGATTGCTAGACTGATGGAGAAAAACGAAAAGTACATTTTTGGTCTTGAATTGAATTTTCCAATTACTGTACACCCACGTGCACTTCGTCGTTTCAGCCTATCAATAGTCCACTGCTGAACATAGGCCTCCCTCATAGATTGCCACAAAAGTTTGTAGCTCTCGTTTTGGGGGGATCTTGCCATAGTTGCCACGCTCGGCAGACGGGTTGGCAACCGCAGTTTATTTATTCAGATGTTCCAGCAAGATGCTGCTGCCCATCTCCTGGTTTTCATTTTCCCTCTGTCGACTTTTACGACACCCACGGGATGAGATGGGGTGGTAGATTCTCTTAGGCCGCTACCACACCACCACCACGTGCACTTGCTGCATAATAAATATTAAACATCAAAACTCAAAATATACACAGAAATGACAAAATTCAATAAAAACACTGTTTTAAACAAGAAGGGCGATAATGCCCTCTTGAAGAACTGTAGATCGATGTCGCTTCTGAACCGCGTCTATGTGCTGTTTTCGAGAGTCATTACGAATCGTCTCGCAAGAAGACTACGACTTCCAGCCTCCTGAACTAGCCGGATTCCGAAAAGGCTTTAGTACCATAGACACCACATACATACCATTCGCCAGTTTGTACAAAAGACCGAAGAGTACAATCTCTTACTCGCTATTTTCGGCGTATGTGGACTATGAGAAAGCCTTTGATTCCATCGAAATTGGGGCGGTGCTACAGTGACTTCAGTGGTGCCGAATTGACTGTCGGTATATCGAAGTGCTGCAGTGTTTGTACAGTAGACCTACGATGGCTATCCGACTGCAGAACCAGAGTACGAAACCGATCCAATAGCAGAAAGGTGCAAGACAGGGCGATTTAATATCCCGAAACTGTTCACCGCTGCATTGGAAGATGTGTTCAAGGTACTGGAATGGAAAGGATACGGCATTAACATCAATAGTGAATACATCACTCACCTTCGATTTGCCGACGACATAGTCGTAATGGCAGAATCGCTGGAAGAACTGGGCACTATGCTCAATGATCTCAATAGTGTCTCCCAACGGGTAGGTCTTAAGATAAACATGGACAAGACGAACATCATGTCTAACGTCCATGTTACACCTATACCGGTCGTAGTTGGGAACACTACCCTCGAAGTTGTTGACGAATATGTATACATAAGAAAAGTTGTCCGATTAAGTAGGTCGGACTTCGGTCAATCGACAGTTCCAACTTGGCTCGACAGCGTTCGGGAAACTACGTCACATCTTCTCGTCGAGTATACCTCAGTGTCTCAAAAGCAAAGTTTACAACCAGTGCATGTTACAACTGATGACATACGTAACAGAGACGTGTTCTTTCACTGCGGGCTGCTTGAGGAAGCTTAGAGTCGCTCAGCGAGCTGTGGAAAGGAATATGCTCGGAGTTTCTCTGCGTGATAAAATCTGTAATGATGATATCCTGAAGTGGCAATGGGCCGGCCATATAGCCGGTAGAAACGAGAACCGATGGCGAAGACAGGTTATAGAGTGGCGACCTTGTACCGGCAAACGCTGTGTAGGGCGCCCTCCCACTAGATATAGCGATGACCTGTGCGATTTTGGGGGATGTTGATGGATGCAAGAGGCTCAGGACCGTGCTTTGTGGCAATCTATGGGGGAGTCCTATGTTCAACAGTGGACTAAGATAGGCTAAAATGATGATGATGATGTTAATTTTAATCGCTCGGCGGTCCGTGTTTCTATTAACTTTGTCCAGGATTTTTGGTTCGACTGCCTACCGTAGCCTTCTTCTTCTTCTTCTTTCAATTCTGGCCTCTTTCAACTGAATTCTGCCAATGTCAAGTCAGTCACGAGAGTGACAATAGATAATTCTAAATCTCGATCAACAGTAAAATGATAGTTGACTTTTACTGAAGATTTGCTTGACTGTTGGAGACAAAACGAAAAGTACTGTACACTTTCACAAGTACTTGCTGCATAATAAACTATCAATATTAAACATCAATACTCAATATATATATAGAAATAAAGTTCAATTAAAACACTACCGTCACTTTTCGAGTTGACGCCAAAAGTCCAACCGTAGCCAATATTCGTATAACATTTGTATCGCGACAATGACGTATCTCCGAAACAATACATCCATGAAAATTGTACGGTATTTTTTTAAATCAAACCTATCATGTTGAAGTTTGTAAGTGTTTATGTAGGTACCTATTTTTATACCATGTATTTTGTGTTATTCATATTTGCACTTTTTACACATTTTTATTTTTTAATAAAAAAATACCTGCCGAATACTACAACATGAAAGTAAGTAATAAAATTTTATTTAGTAGATTTTGGTAGAATTTGTCCTTAATATTAGTAGAATCGTAGAAAATATAATCTAAATAAAAAAATATATATAGCTGAGCGAGTTTACCAGTCATTGAGATACAAAAACCTAAGTTGCCTTCGATACACAGTTCCATACAAAAAACACTTCAAAAAGCGTCCTCGATCGATCAAAACATAAAAAAGCTCGAAGCTCACAAGTTCCGACTAAATAAACACAAATTTATTCTTATACTCACGACTTAAAGTAGCTTTTAAAATGAAATCAATTATCGTTCCACGTTTTTAAATTTGTTACTGTTGACACGGCTGGCGTGATGCTAATCGAAATTACCGCATTCTGCGGTCTTTTTTTGTGGACGTTTTCGAGTCGGTGACTATGAATCTGTATATCAATGATCAGAGTACTCATTTTATGAATACAAAATGAATTATAGTATTTTGGAAATTAAAGAAACAATCTATTTTTAATACTAATGGAAAGAAAAAACTTTTAACGATTTTTATTTTACATCTTTATTCGAAAGAAAATACATACGTTTATGGAATTAAATATTTTTTGAGCGGTTGGCATAAGAAATCGATTATAATATAATTTTGAACATTTGAGCCGTTGTTTTCAACAGTGCCCTCAATTTTAGCCTTTTACCCTTAATAAATGTTAAGGCCACTGCATCTAAAAGTATACTGGAATGTTTAAGTTCATTTTATCATAATTATTATCAGCAGACAGGATTTTTCCAAGAGGGTGGCTTAGCTTGGTCAAAAATAAAAGCCAGGGTCATACCAAGACCAGCACAACATAAAACGAGTGTGGTGCTATATAGTACTCTATCACACAGTCCACCTTTAAGCCATACTGGTTTGCCATTATTGCGCTGCAAGTTTAAATTAAATAAGTAAAAAGTAAAGTAACAGCCTATAGATGTCCCGCTGCTGAGCAAGGGCCTCCTCATTTCTAAGAGGGTTTTCGAGCCGCTACGCTGCTCCTATGCGGGTTGGCGGTAAAATGAGTAATGATACATAATTAATCCACCATCCCCTATAATAGGTTGGTGCAATTTATTTAGAAAGGTTATAATTTATTTTTATGACAATTCATCCACAATGATGAAATAATGTAGTTTTTTATTAAACGTAAATGAAAAAGTTAGTTATCTATATAATTAACCATCAAAGTATATCCGTCTTCTTATAGAAACAGGCAACAACACGATTAAACAGTAAATTAATAATAAAGAATAACTGGTGGTAGGATTCCCAATGCAGGAACAAATGCACACATTACTGTGTTACTGAGAGAGCTAGTGTAATTACTGGGCGTATGAGACTTAAATAGTGATGTCTCGTGGTGACGGGCGCAGTGTGGTGCCATACAGAAATGTTCTGGGTGACACAGCATTTGTTATGGGCAAACGTTGCACTTACCATCAGCTGGACGTTTTGCTCGTCTCTTCTGCACTAAACTTTCTGCTATAAAAATATTGCCTTCATCAGTCTCCGTCTGTTCATAATGTTGAAATCTTTACTAAAAGAGTGAAATGAGGAAATAGGCTTCTACTTAGCTAGTTAACATTCCAAGACTTCACCGTCGCTATTAGATGGGATGGTAGTCAAACACCCTATAAAAACCCAATACTCGAAACTTAAGCCATACAGAAAAAGGGCTATACTACTGGGCTAACAGCTATATACCTTGAGTTATAATGTACGAGTAGATACTACGTAATAGAGACACCTCAACTATATGTATCATGAGTTAGAGTGCACACGCTAAAACTCATTTAGTCTGTTTCGGACATAAATGCTCCGGTCGCTTACCGCAACAAGACGACGCTTTTGAGAGATAAGTTTTATATATAAAAAAAATGCCGCCATGTGTACTGAAGTACAAATTATACAACTCGAGAAACATTTGAACACCGAAGATTGATTTTTTGCTAATAATACGACAAAATACAATTTAGTAGCCCACTAAGTGAAGTTCATAGCGTAACAACATTTCTATACGCAGACGTGACTCTACCGACCTGTAATGTTAAATAAGCACAGAGCACAGACAACGGAAAGATTAATATATTCACGATAAGAAATGTAACTGCAATAAAACTGATATTTTACCGACTTCGCAAAGCGGAAAGGAAGGTTATATGTTTGAATATTCCCGTATTATTTACTATTATTTGGATTTAAAGGTATCCCCTGGCAATGAAAAAAGGATTAGAATTTGTTCAGAAGAATCGCAGCGGAACTTCAGATTGATGACGACCGGGTGACCTAGTTGTCTGACTACCTGACAGCTACACCGCGGGTACTGGGTTCAAACCCCGGCCTGGTCCAACGTCTATTCAAAACCACAAATTGCTGATTTACGGGTTACAATATATATAGAATATATAAATAATACGAGTTGGAGGAGACGTCCTCCCCAGATCAGACCACCAGGTCTGGCGGGTAGCTTTTCCCTTGGCAATATCATCTGTCAAAATGGTGACCCCGACGGGATTTGATCCAACACTTCTCGCAACCACAGCAGCAACGGCATTGACAGCCATCGCAGTAACAGAACTAGACTACTGTCGGTACAACGCATGCTTTCAACTTCCTAGTCTCTCAGCCACTGATGATCACCGGCAGCCCTTCTCATCAGGCTGACTCTTGCGACATCAAGACTGTCTCCATAAGTCTCAACGCACTGAAGACCTGGACACAGTCTCACCGCTTACCCAAACTGCACAACATCGCCTGACTTTTCAAGTTCTCCACGCCCTCTACGACTTCCAGTCTCAGCGAGGGAGTGATATAGCGACATCTATGTCGCCACTTGTGAAGCTCAAGAAATATTCCATACGTCCATAATCTTGCTATAAAAGTTTTTGAGACGCAAACTATAGTTAACTATAGTACTAGCTGAAAAAGACATATTCCCCATATCAGACCACCCGACGTGGCGGGTAGTTTATTACTATTACTTTTTAAATACTTTGCTGCAGTTTAAATACAGTATCAGACAGGTATATGTCGCATCTGCGCGATTATTATCTATAACATAAACCGCGTGTTTTCGTCATTAATTTTCGCGACGTTTTTTCTTTGAAATAGCTAAGAATAGCTGGTACATTATAACTAAATGACAGGTCCTTCGGTGTATTCCAATTCCTACCTCTAACATTTACTTGTCATTTTAAAAGAGTATTAATTTTTGTAATTCTTTGATGAAAAACTAAATAAAGGCCTATTAAAGAATGCATTTGTAATGAAAAAAAAATGATGTATATATGTTTACAAATACGTATATGTTGTTTTTTACACAACGCACGTGATACGTATGTAAAAAAACATCGGGAAATAAATATTACTGATATGGAACCTCTTTCGATTAATCATATTCATTAATGTGGAAGGAATTTGGAAAACAACGGATAATGTCGAAAACTAGTACCTAAAAAACAAGTCAATATTAAGTAGTTATTACGCATAAATGGAGTTACATTTGTATCGATCAAACTAAACGGAGTTTTTCTGACATACATGCATGCACGACTTTTTCCCATACAAGGGGTAGACAGAGGTCACACACTTAGCCCACTTTTCGTCCCCGCGGGAAACGAGACGCGTCAAAAAAAATCTGACCGAAGAGTCAGATTTTTTTGCGTTCCAACTAGCAGTATAGTAACAGCATTGCATATTGTTAATCTGTAGAATAAAGGCTGTTCATACAATACCTTAGTCGCCTCTTACGACACCTCGGTATAAAAGAGATAGGTGCTATTCTACTCTGCCTACACCTATCGGCTTACCTATTTTCTCGTCGTGTTCTATTAAAAGATCTTATGAAAGAACTTACGAAACCTATCGAAGTATTAGTATTGATTGTTCTCACAAGACATTACGAAATACTTTTGAGTATGTACTTTAGTGATTACAGAAGTATGTTTTTTGTTGAAGTTTAGTGTAAGTAACGTTCTTATATACAACCATTGTTCTTAATACATTTTTAATTATTTTTACGTTGTTATTTTTATTGATACCTGAAAATCAGACTGCATTTTTTTTAACTTTACAAGACTTTGGCTTTCAGCTATTTTACTTGTAGATATTCGGCGCCCAGCCTTGTGTGTCAAACTCTGTAAAATATTAGATATCAATAAAGGGGTCTTGAGTAGAAAATTATGATTATTGAGGTATTTAAATCTGGTCAATAGTCCGTGTGGTGGCGGCTTAAGAGAATCTACCACCCCATCTCATCCCGTGAGTGTCGTAAAAGTCGACTGAGGGAAAATTATAAACCAAGAGATGGACAGCAGCATCTTCCAGGAACATCTGAAAAAATTAACTGCGTTTGCCAACCCGCCTGCCAAGCGTGGCAACTACGGCAAAATCCCTCCGAAAATGAGAGCTACTAACTTTTGTGGCAAATGGGTGAGGACTATGTTCAGCAGTGGACTACTGACAGGCTGAAATGATGATGATGATGAATAGTTCTACTGCTGGACATAAGTCTATGTAAATACATAGGTCTGACAAGCACTTTGAAATCCTCAGTAAAATTTTGTTGTCCTCCCAAGAGGAAGCTGCTGCCATTCCCCTTTATTTTTTTATTACCGTGTTAGCCTTTTATGGTAATAACGGAATTCAATCGGATAATGTATTCTCTCCTGCCGTCGGTATACGGCACCAAATCAAGTCGAATCAGTAGGCTTATGCGCTGCCGATAGTGGATTTAATTCCCGAACGAGACTTGTATTGATATGTCCTAAAAAAAGTTTATAAACTACCAGGTCTGGGTGTTGGTGCATGTGAAATGTATGTTCTAAAACGCACCTTTTCGTTTCTAAAATATCTGTCTCCAACATCGTGGGTTATAAAAAAATATAGTAAAGTGAACCTTCAGAAAACTAAACTTCGAGAGAATGAGACGAAAGCAGAGTACCAGGAGTGAGATAGGGTTGATTTATTATAATATTGTTAACAAGTTTAAAAATTATTTAATACGTATTACATTACATATTATACAGACTCCAAGTTTCCAATTTCAACAAATGAAACGATAGGCTAGTGAAAATTATTTGGTTTTGATTTAATCAGTACATCTTTGAAATACAGCGTCAATTACTGTTATTGATCTTGTCGAGCTCGCTAAAGCAAAATCTACGTAGAAATCGACGAATTCGAAACTATAAATTTAATAGGAAACACTGTATAACTACTGTATTCTATCATATTCTCTCGCAGTCTAAATCCTATAGATGTATATGTTTGTCTCTTTTTAGTGTCACTTTATCGTTTCATCGAGTTTCAAATCACTAAGATTATAAAGAAGTTTCACTTCAATATCCTTCCATGCGCTCTCATCGACTTCCGTGACTACCACAAGTTGTGATATCCACTTCAGAGGTACGTGCATTCCTTCCCTAATGTGATGGAATGACCGACAGACAAAAAACAACGGAAATAGTCTCAAAGATATTTTCACGTAATATTCATGTACGATAATTACGTACTCTAGTTGCATAACAGTTACAAAAAACAAGTCTTTTAATAATTTTCGCGATACCAAATTGTGCGAATTTAAAATATGACAAAAAGTATAGCAAATAATCACAGTTTCACAGTGATTCGGTTTTGGGAAACACTGAAATGTTATTGCTATTGTTGTTTTTATAAGGTAAAAATACTGAGTCGTCATATATTACTTGTTTATTGGGAAACGATTATAACATCAGTGACATCTCTAGACGTACAGAAATATTTACTTAATTAACATAAATAATTATAAAAGACTTACTTTAGGTAATCTAAACATGTTTCTATAAGAAATCGTATAATTTCGATGCACTTAGGTCAGTTATCTTTGAAAATCAAACGAAAAGTAACTTCATCGCTTAATGTTTTTAAATTATGTTACAGTTTTATGTATTTGGCCAGTATTTACGTGAGGAATTTGAAGTTTTAACTTATTTATGAGCTAAAAGCACCTATTCAATATTACATTATTTATTTTACTCTTAAATTGACTATAATATTATACTGTTATTAGTTTATATATTTTAAAGGCGCTTCCAGCGGTTGTGCGCCTTAAGAGACGAACTTATGTAACGAGTCATGAATTACGAACTAAATTATTTTTATCTGTGTTTGTAACTTCATAATGAGCTTCGATAGAAGTACTCTTTCTGATCTGACCCGGTAATATACCGAAACATGAAAAGTTGCTCAAACTTACACGATTGAAAAATAAACTAATAAGTGGATTATTAAAAAGCAAGGGAAGTAGGTCAAATTCGGAAAGTATCGATTGGGCAGAATTCTGAAATGACTATGACTTTTAATTTGAGGATCGTAACAAATTTCGCGTTTTTTGAATATCTCTTATATATAAATTAACTCTCTTATAAAACTTTTTTTGGAATTAGAAGAGCATAATTTTGTCACAGCTTCATGAAAATAATAAATCCTGAAAGTACTTAACTTCATTTTTAATGTATGTAGACCATATTAAAATATTTCTTGACATCGGTAGTGTGAACGTCTGTACAAAATTTAACGAAGATCTCGCACGCCTAACAAACTATTATGAAGCGACATTAAAATTAACATCACAAAGTGCCAACTGATGACATAATATATTCGTAAAAACAATCCGATTCAATACTGTTACACTATCAATAACACACTCTTAGGAAGAACAAACTTGATAAGTGATCTCCTAGATTCTATCAAACCTAGATTTTTGTACGTTTTGCTAATAGACATTAACGTACAAAAATCTAGGATTTGTCAATCATTTCAGAATACATTTAGTATTTAGAAACAGAGTTCTGCCATTTTTGCTATTAGAAGGATCAGAAAGTTGACTGATGAGGCTACAGCTAAATTAGTCTATTTTGCGTACTCTCACAGTATTATGTCCTATGGCGTATTACTGTGGGAATCCGCGGCCGGTCTGGAAACAAAGTTCTTTTGAAAAAACAAGCATTTCGGGTAATCTATAACTTTGGTCCTTGCGAGTCGCTACGAGAACTATTCAAGGATACTAATATTTTAACACTTCCCTCGATGTATATTTATGAATATATATTGTACGTACGGAAACACATGAATGTATTTAATAAAAAAGTGACTGTATCCTGTAGAATCGGCCGAGGCGACACGCTAGAGGTTCCCGTGTTTAGGTAGGCGAAAACTATAAAATATTTTCTTAGATCCATAAAATTTTATAACAAAATTCCAAAAGTGTAGCTCAACATAGAACTCAACAAACTTGTCAAGAAGACATTATTAAAAAAAAGCGTATTATAAAATGGACATAACATAGATGACAGAGTGTGAAAGTAACTCTGCACTTGCAAACCCTCTGGCTACTAAATTTGTGATGTAATTTTTAAATGACAATAAGTAACAAGTTTACTTATTGTCATTTAAAAATTATTTTTGAAAAAAAATAATTTATAAATTAAATTTTCAATTATCATTGAAAAAAGAGTTCCTTGCCAGTTCTTCTCTGAGAAAGTTTTTTGAACCAGTGTAGATTTTAACTTCTTACGAGCTTTATACAATCATAAACTAAATAAAGAATTTTGACTTTGAATTTTTTTTGACTTTAGAATTCACGTGCTCTAAGCATCCTCGCCTCAATTCGCTGTACTTGTCACACATGCGTTTACATGTGCTAACTCACAGAACAAATAATTACGCTCAGAATAACGACATAACGAGCTTAAGTCGCACTTACAATAAAATATGGAAGTTGACCCCTACGTATGTTGTATGTTCTAAAATAGTATGTAAACATAATATTGTTGAAGTTACAAGAAAACATAGTTACAAATGTGTCGAGTGAGAGTGTATGCAAATTACAACACTTTCAGTAGATGGTCGATACCTTTCGATCATCTGATCCCAAGATATGTTACCGTAGGGCTGAGTTTCTATTGATGTAAATATTTAACACACACACACACAGAGAGATAGAGAGAGAGAGAGAGATACACACACACACACACAAACAGAATTATGGATATAATAAATAGTCAATAAATAAAACCAATAGACAACCTATATACACATATTTTCATGAAATACTCCATCAAACTACTACTAAACGTCGCTCACAAATGTCTTGGAAACTATAAAATGTAGATACTCGTATGATAATAACTTTATTTTTTATCATTTTGTTGTTTTTTTTTCTTTATGTACGCTGTGTCTTTAGGTTTTGTGTACATAGGTCTTAGTAAATAAATAAATAACAAAAAATAATAAAGAAAATTAACATCACATTTCATTTTAAATTATTTCTTTCAGATATGAGGTCTGATTTTGAGAAATGCTTACATCTTAAACTTACATTCAAATACAATTTAAAAATTGATTTCTATCAATAAATACAAATGTTGCGATACATTTTTAATGTCATCATACTTTCGAAAATCTGAATTATTAACATGTTTTGTGAAATATAAAATATATTTTTCGTTTCTTTATTATTTTAAACTTAATCTTTACATAAGATATGTGGTCTTACATACTCCGTAAGATCACCCAGACCCCGTAAGACCTTTCAAAACTAATTTGTTAGGCCCATGTGGCCAGCAGTGTTATACAGTTACACTATTTTCCAGTGTCAAGTAACAACAAGTTCAATCTTCAAAATTTCATCCACATTAAAATGATAGTTCACTTTTACTGAAGATTTGTTTGACTGCAGACAAAACGAAACTTTCATTTTTGGTATTGAATTGAATTTTCCAACTAGTGTTCACTTTTACGAGCACTTGCCGCATAATAAACTATACCAACATTAAACATCAAAACTCAAAATATACAAAGAAATTACAAAATTCAATAAAAACACTACCGCTATATTTCGTGTTGGCGCCAAAATTCCTCGACAAATTAACAAGTTGGTTGGTTGCGATTGAAAATATTAATATTATAAAACTGAAAATATCATCCCGTTCTTATAAATTACATTGCAATTCAAATATTCATGAAAACTATTGGAGTTATTAATATTTTGACCAAAATATATGATGATCCTCATCATAATCATTTCAGTCTATCACTAATCCACTGCTGAACATTGGCCTCCCTCATAGATTGCCACAAAAGTTTGTAGCTCTCATTTTGCAATCACTATAGCTAAATCACTATAGCAATATTCCCCATATTGCTATAGTTGCTACGCTTGGCAGGCAGGTTGGCAACCGCAGTTTATTTATACAGATGTTCCAGGAAGATCCTTCTGGTTTTAATTTTTGTTCTGTCGACGTTTACGACACCCATGGAATGAGAAGGGGTGTTAGATTCTCCGCTATCTATCACACGGCACATGTCAATGTCAAATATGATAATGTTTTTTTTCAAATTTTATTTACATTTACTCACAGTATGTGTGTGCTATATTGTATGAAAACTTTTTGCCATCTTGAAGGTAGTGACATGATCCCGTAGTTGTAGAAATTTTGGGACTTCTGCGCAAAAAAACGCGACAAGCAGCTTTGGCAGTCCTCTCTTGATGTTACCCTGACGCTACCTAAAGAATCCTGAAGAGACCGAAACAGGTGGAAATCTGAAGGTAAGGTCAGGGCTATATTGCGGATGCATTAACACCTCCCTACCAAATTCTCTTAATTTTTGCTGAGTGGCAAAATCTGTGTGTGGTCTAGCGTTGTCGTGATGAAAGACCACACCTTTTCTATTGATTAATTCCGGCCGCTTTCTCTCAACTTCTTACTTTATTCTTATCGATTGTTGGCAGCAGAGATCCGAATCGATGGTTCTGCCCGGCGGTAAAAGCTCATACACAACGACACGCAGTTGATGGTTGTCGCCGTGGTCGAAATCGGCTAGGAGAACATCATCATATCACACGTTCTGGTCGTACGTGATCCACTTTTCATCACCATTTATCAATCTCTTCAAAAACGGTTCGGTTTCATAACGTCTCAATAAAGAATCGCAAGTGAGTACACGGTTCATTAGGTTTCTTTCAGTGAGCTCGTGTGGCACCCAAATATCGAACTTTTGTGTGTAACTAGTTTATTTTGTTACCTTTTTTCAAATGGGTTAAAACTGTTTTGTGGTCAATTCCCAGTTCTTCAGCTATCTCGTAACTACTGATATGCCGATCTTGCTCCACTTTTTCAAAAACGGCGTCCATTTCATCCGTAACATGAACCACCAGGTGACCAGAGCGAGGTGCATCTTTGACATCAAAATTCCCGGATTGAAATCGCTTAAACCGACTTTGTGCTATTCTTACTGAAACTGCATTAGGTCCATAAACGTAAAAAAATTTTACGCGGCTTTTTACCCTTTTTTGTTAAAAAAAAATTAAAATGAATCGAATTTCTTCTTTAGATTCATTCATTTTGACAGAAAGAAAAACGAATGAAAAATAGCTCTAAACAACTTTTTACTAATTTGTTTCTTTTTTGAAATGTAATCTTTTTAATATCATCAAAACCACATACGAATATTACAGTCTAAGAGATTTTATTACTTGTTTATACATACTATATGCGAAATGACTTTTTCCTCGACCAATACATGCTTTGACGTCCCAAAACACTATAATATCGTCTTTAATTAATTTAAGCTCGGTCCTATAACCCCACAGTCTTTTCTATTTACTTGTTCCATTCCGATTATGCTCGAAAAATATATAAATTGCAATAAGTTGAAAAAGCATTTGAAATTTATATGTGAGTCAAGGAAATTACACTCTACCTCTTATAATACAGCTAAGAAACAGTTACGCAATCTTTCTAAGAGACTTATTTTCGTTGTTCTCAAATTTCTATTACCGTTACATAAAATTAATAACATAACATTTGCTTTGATCATTATACGTATTAGAAATTGAGCTTCTATTATTTTTTGTTTTATGACAGATGGTCACTGTTAGCCCGAAGGCTTTCACAGCTTTGCCGGATTAAAACGTGGCCGAGCGCTGAGGGCGCTTTGCCGAAACCTTTATTTATGGATGACTGGCGCAAGAGCCCTTGAGACCCGGGGACCTCGGCTTCGACCGTCATCGTGTACGCGACAGTCACTGACTCGACGGTGCCCGCCAGCCTCGGCTCGGTCAGTTACTTCAATCAGGAGGGTGTTGTGCTTCGAATGATATTCCCGGTTTTAACACAAGTCACCATTGCATCCCTTGTCACCCCATTACACTGTAGTTATTATTATTAGAAGATAGCTTGAGTTGACAGACAGCAATACCAAGCACTGCACTGTCTTTGAATAAGTTATGAAGTTGTCTATGGTCAAACTTTTCGCATACCTATACTTTTTGATTGGCGGTATAACTTCCTTCGTGCTTCCTTTCCGTGATTCGGTCCGCTCTTTGCTCTTTCAATTTTACAGAAAATGGCTACCGAGGAGTTGGTGACTGAGCAATTTCAATTTTTGGGTATAGACATACAAAAAGAAGTATTAACAAAATGTAAGTAACCAATTAATCAACTATATGAAGTCAATTTATGTCAATTATTTATTCTTATTTATTAACTTTAAATAAAAGTTAGTTGTTGTTTGTAAAACTTCAACGCTAAGAAAATTATTTTCAAGGTTGTTTCTTTATTCATGTCTAACAAGGTGTAAGTTTATGTGAAGAATATAACGTAGACGCGGAAACTTTTATTGAACAATGGATGGCGTTTAGTTTGACTCACTTGAACGGTTCTCCGCCTACTTTGGACAACTTAAATTTATTGGAGAAAAAGGAATTTTCCAAACGGTCGGCGAGTAGGCTCAACGCTCTCTCTAATGAAGCGGCAAGTACCGGCACAAGCTTGACGGTATATGGTGCACCAGTTTCTGCTCAGTATCCTTTTTGTTTTTTTAGTCCACGTGTTATTTGTGTTTAACAAACTTTTAGGAAACTAATTGTGTATTTCATAATAAACTGACTTACAGATGCTGTAAAAAGATAACTTTTAAGTTTGTTTCAATTAGGTTATGTTTTGATGTTGTTATCTATTATTTTTAATTTGAGCTTATAAATTATTGGTGGGTAACAATTTCCATAACGGTCAGACCAGATAATGAAGTTCTGTCGGGGTATATCACTACAACACCCAAGGTATCATTTTTGTTTATTTGAAATATTTATTTAACTTAACACAGTAAAAGTCCTTTCCAAATTTATACTCACTTAGTATCCGTCACATAATATCAATCACATCGTATGAAGGTTTTAGGAATTGAAGAATATATAAAAAATAATAGAAATATTTTGAGGGAAAAGTGTTTATGGGTGGGAATGTAGGCCTCTCAGAAGATATAATATTTCGTATGCTATGTTCTTAATTGTATTCAATCTTTATAATCCACAATTTTTCACTCAATACAAAAAACATGTGCAACATTGAAGTCATATATTATTTGAGGGTAATGTTAATTTTTTTTTTATTATTTTAGGTTAAGATAACGGATTGTTTTTAACATAAAATTATTTAGGTCTATCTATAGTTTTTTGTTTTTTTTATTACTGATTTTATAGTTGTAGTAATGTATATAGCAATTCAAGAAAACAATATATAGCAGCAAGATATGACTACAATCTGCTTGTGCTCAATGGGTATAAGTCTAGTAGCACAGTATAAACAGCCTGTGACTAGATCTACACTCATTGAGTGCTTGTTGAGCAAACACCACTACAAGACGCTAATCATTGGACAACATTCTGTAAATGATTTTGTATAATTTTTATATTAATTTATTAACTTACAAATTACTCACATTTCCTGATGGAACATTAAGTTAATTTTTTAGTTTGATCGTGTTATGCGTTCTTATATTTTTGACTTGATGATATTTGTGGGCGAGTTTGCTTCTGGTTCATGTCTTTTGTTTAAATCATGACTAGATCCATACTCGTCTGCAGCCATCAACTCAATCTACCCACAGATTAAATTTCAGCTAATACCATGATAATGTTATTACAAGTTTGTTATATTTGTGATTGAGACAGCAGTTGCATTTTTTTGCTACAGTTCATCTTCTTCATTTAATTTTCTTGATTTGTGCAATAAAAATTTTTGTAGATACACAACTTTTTGATAAATTACCCATTTGAGGATTATAAAATAACTAGCTGATTCCAGCGACTTTGTCCGCGTGGATATATGCTTTTTTTTAGTATCCTATGTCCGTCTCTAGGATGCATGCTATCTCTATGCTGAATTTCGTCAAGATCGATTCATCAGTTGATCTGTCAAAATGTAACAAACAGATATGAGGGACAGACAGAGTTACTTTCACATTTTTAATATAAGTATGGATTTTTGTTTCGTTTACTATACCATAATTCATAATATTGAAACTGTTCTTCATTGGATCTAAAAAGTGTTACCAAATTAATCACATTTACAAAAATATTTATAGAGCTAATTTTTATGTAGTTTTTTTATGCTAGCAAATGAGTGCTATCCACCTCAATCTCCAAGAATTAAGTGTGTGCACTTCTTGTGAGACCTATTGATGGAATAACTTATTCTGCTAGTGATTGGATCACCAATTCTCACCAATAACAATATAAAATGCACTGTTTTGTCACTACTTTGTGCAGTTATTCTGTCAGAGTCTAGCCATCCTGTTATCCTCATCTTTTTACATACTACTTACTCATTTATTGAAGTTATAACCTTAAAGGTAGTAATGCTATATTATTTTTTCTTCTACCTAATTACTATTTTAATTTTTAAAGCATCACTACCTTGTACATTTGTGTCATTTATCTTTAAAAGAAGTTATTGTACAAGATTTTTATGAAATTATTTCATCACATATTTCAAACACTTAGAAGCATTTTTTGTTTAAAAAAATTATCGCTATTGTAATTTTATATTTTCAGAGAGTAAAGATAGAAACTGAACTGGTTCCTGCTCAAAGTGACTTGCAGCCTGCAACATATTCTCCTACACTGTAAGTTGTTAATTTTTTGTAAAGTAACTAATAGAATTAAATAGTAGGTGAATATTTTTTTTAATAATGTTAATGCTGTTACCATCCATACTTAATATTACAAATGCGAAGTAGTCTCTGTCCCTCTGTCTGTTTGTTACCTGTAGACTCAACATTTGAGCCAATCTTGACGAAATTTGACACAGATATAGCTTGCATCCTGGAGACGTACATGGGATACTTTTATTCCGCAAAATCATATTGTCTCCACTGGAAATTTCAAAATATATATCCACGCGGTCGAAGTCGCGGGCATC
Organism: Luehdorfia chinensis; assembly: GCA_019845155.1. Classification (NCBI taxonomy): domain Eukaryota; kingdom Metazoa; phylum Arthropoda; class Insecta; order Lepidoptera; family Papilionidae; genus Luehdorfia; species Luehdorfia chinensis. The sequence continues at coordinate 6,080,457 of JAHVAK010000282.1, forward strand.
ATCTAGTTACTAATATTCCTGTTAACCATTCTAACTAAACTTGCAAAGTCTGCTCATAACAAATACTGTTTCACCCAGAACCACCAGTATGTGGCATCACACTGCGCTCGTCACCCTGTAACATCAGTTCTTAAGTCTCATATGACCAGTAATTACACTACCTATCAGTGCCTTTCAGATAAAACTGTAATGTTTGCACATTACTGCTTTACAGCAGAATAACTAGCACTGCGACCTAGACTGATTCCTGTACAGGAATCCTACCACCAGTAAAATTACCTAGCTGTTCCCCGTCCTCTTCGCTTCACTGCCGCAAAATCTAGAAATACCTACATTCCTTTCGTAAAAAAAACACCTTTTTTTAAGTAATATTAAAAAAAATGGTTTATTTAGAAACCGGAGATCACCGCCGGTGAGTTTGATCTCCGGTCGTTCACTTTATCTTCCATTCAATCAGCTGCGTGCAACGTATTTACAGTGTAGCCTACAAAGTGTTTGCAATTTTCCCTTCGTATAATTTATACGGTCTAAAGACCGCCAAATACAATTTACCTTTTTAAAAATGTTAAACCGAATTATAAACTAAAAAGTACTCTGCCTGTTGGTATAGAATAGGTATATAAAATAGGTGCATATAATTTTAAGTAATAAAGTAGATCAATTTTAAGTATTAACTCAATTTGAGTTAGGCGTATTTAAAAATTAAATGGAATCAACTGTTTATGCTATTTACACGAAATCGTTCGTTTTACTCCCTTGTTTACCGTTTTGGTTTAAACATACACCATAGACCTTTTTCGCAAGTTTAGTTCACGGTATCACCTTTAATTACTCACAAAGCGAAGAAAAAATTATCAATCGATATTGATAATTTCTATCACCCTTGTCTTCATTAAATATAGTAACGATGGTAGATGGCTCATTATGCGTACTTTTCCCATTTTCAAGACGTCGCGTCATTCATATTATTCGGAAAAAGTTAATAAAAATGGGGTAATAAATAACAATCACCTGTTTTAGGAAGCTAAAATGAACAATAATTTTAGTCAACGTAAAATAAAAGCAAAATATTTTCTCAGCTCAGCTCATAAAAATAGAATCATAATTATTATTTACTATTCTTGCTGGGCATTCGTTGATGTTTTGTAACAATGACCTTTTATACACCTTTCCAAATATAGGAATTAACAAAATAATACCATTATAGAAAAATCTGCACTGCAATCTACGGACGTTTTCTTATTTATCAATACTTTGAATATATTTAGATATAAGTTAAGCTTTTTACTAGTGTTATTCTCAAACTTTTAGACGTCACTGATAATAATACTTCATTACGATCTTTTTACTAACCTGTCTAAATAACTCTAAAAATCAGCTATTATTAAATATTTTTTCTATCGCTATAGAGTCAGTTTGAAGTTGTAATTTTTTATGATATTCCAAATTTAACTTATAATTACATGCATAATAGTTGAGGAACTGATGGGGTAACATCAATACTAATGTTACCCCATCAGCTCAGGCTATGGACAGTTAATCACAAAATGTATGTAGAATTGGTCAGGCGAAACCAATTACCTATTTTCTACACTTACATTACGAGAACCATTATCAGTATGTACTCAAACATGCCTAATAGATACTATACACTTAATAGACTTGGTAGCTAAAAGTCTGCATTGACCTTATTAGAGTACATGAACAAGAGTGGTACTGTTGACCCAATTGCACCATTATGATTTATTGACAATAATGTAATTCATAGCATATAAAGTCTGAAATAGCATAGTGTATGTGTAATAGCAGATATGTAAAATTAATTAATCATTGCACACTGAAACTGTTTATCTGCAAAACCTGGTTCCCAAAGTTTATTATCTACAACTGTTTTAGCCGTGTGCTGTATGTAAACTTCTTTTTTCATATTATAGTGGTAATTCTGCTAAATATTCTTCGAGGACAAATCCAGGAACAATCGTTCATTCATATGGCGACGATAAGCTGTTACAAGTGCTTGCAAAAGCAAACGGCCCTAATGACGTGTTGGAGTTATGTATTAGTCAGGTGCCTAATGATGACGGAGAGATTTATACAAAAGCGATGTAAGTATATTTCACATCTTCGAACTAAATACACAACTATGCTACTTTGTATGGCAACTTGAATGCCACATATTGTTTAAATTTTTTTTTTCTATTACATTTTATTTAAAATATAACGATGTGCCACTTTCAAGAGTTCTCATGTATCATTGATGCATTTACAGATATGAACTGCACACACACAAACATTAATACATACATACAGTCACGCCTTTTTCCTTTTTCCCATGTAGACTGTGTCTACCCTTATCCCGTAGCCGACTTTTCGCCCCCGCGGGAAACGAGAGGTGACGGGTGGCAAACCGTAACTATCTTTAGGCCCATACAAATATTTCAGTTTTCCGTTACGAAATCCGTCGACCGTGCACTGCACTCTGCAGAAACCTATCACTGAGAAACTGCGCTGAACTAGCCAACTAAATAGTTTAGTATATTATATTAGGTCTGTAAACACATCTACGGTACAGGAGAAATTTTAATGATAAGCTGCTTAATTTATTGTATTTTAGTCCTCGCCAATTTCGAAAAGGAAGACTGTTTTGGAGGCATTATTGGACTACATTATAACGAATTTTTATATATACCAATATAAATTTCAATTTATATCATAGTTTTTATCATTGTAGATTTGGATTCGAACTATTACATGAGAAAGCCAGTACATTTGACAATCACATCCACTATGTATCTCAGTGCATTATGAAGAAAGCCAGCCTTTCAGAATGTACTTCAGTAAGACATAAATCACAGGTAAATTACGTTACTGAGAGACTTTGTTATAAGAAGTTTATTTAAGTTTTTTGTGTATAATTTATCTGTAAATCAATTGAAAAATGGAAATATAAAGTTAGTAGTTCATTATCTGAAGTCGATGATGAAAGATTCTCTTGTTCAGCAACTAAACTGATTTTAAAGTATTTTATTTATTAAAAATGAATACAAGATAGACATGGTAAGAATTTCGATCCTCTCTTATTAATTTAACTTGATGCATTTCTTCTTATTTTGAAACCTATTTGGAAATTTTCATTCTGCCAAAATTTTAATTTGTATTCACGATGATCGTTAAAATCTTCTTTTAAAGCTTATTTCTCCAACACCATGGGCCGCAGCTCCATAATGTTGGTAACAATCTTCTTATTTTCGTGGTGTCTATGTAACCACGTCATCAACTCAACGACATTATGGGGCTCCTTAATACCATTTACTTAAATGATTTCGCAAATTATATACATTTAAATTTTTTAAACTTTTATTATAATAAATTATTGATTGATATAATAATGCCGATGTTAATCAGAATTACATAAATAAATTAATGGAGCTGGTAGCTCAGGGGCTAGGCGCTCGCTTTAAAGTTCATGGGTTCGATTCCCGGTGCCGGCACCACTAAAATTGTTAATTGGAATTTTAAGTGCTGGTTTACCAAGTGCTCGGGGCTGAAGGAAAACATCGTGAGGAAACCTGCATGTTTGAGAAATAAAAAGTATTTCGAAGACATGTGCAGTCCGCCAACACGCATTGGTATTTATTAAACTTGATGAAATCAAAAATCCTTTCTTTTGGTTGTACTTTTTTAGAATTCAACTTATTGACAGAGAAGTAGGTCTATGTAAATGAGTAAACTAAAGCACATTAGAAAGATATACACAGTAGGCGGACCTTCGATGTATGCCGACAACGTCTAGACAGTATCGCGACAGTGCATGGAGGCTCGGGGTAGTCTCAAGTTAATAAAAAAAAGTTGCAGCCTATAAATGTCCCACTGCTGAGCATAGGCCTCGTCTCATTTCTGAGAGGGTTTTGGAGTTGGGAATAGTTCCGCCACGCTGCTCCAATATGGGTGGGCAGACTTTAGAAACATTTGCTTATCTATATTAGTTCATATGCAGGAATCCGTCTAGTACCACCCCAGGGCCAGTTATTCTGCCGTGAAGCAGTAGTGTGCAAGCATTACTGTGTTTCGGTGTGAAGGGCACTGCGAGCTAGCGTAATCACTGGGCATTTGTGATTTAAAAACTGATGTCTCAGGGTGACGGGCGCAGTGTGTTGTCACACAGAAATATTCTGGTTGACACAGCATTTGTATTTGGGCGGACGTTGCATTTACCACGAGGTGAACGTTTTGCTCGTTTCGTCACTTTATACAATAAAAAAAAAATCTTTACAGACAGAAGTCATAGTAACGGGGCGGATTGAATGCGATGCCGACGCCAGATTAAATTCAAAAAGTGTTGTTCTGCAAGGCACATGGGAAGAATCACTCAGCCAAGCTGTAACCGTTGATTTGGACAGGTAAGGCCAATGCGTAGATCTCCAACAAATCCAATCCATAGTTTCTGAACTCTGAATAGTTTTAAATTTCTAAAAATATCTTCTTATCTCTTTTCATTGTTATTGAGACTGGATATCGGTGCGTCCGTTACATCTGTATTCTATACTTTGATTAAACTAAAAACCAAATTAAAAAGAAGTACAGAAGTCAAAGGTTCAATTAATTTTTCATTTTATATAAATTCCATAACAGTCGTATATTTTTTAACAGTTTAAAGCAGTACTCACTGTTTCCTGGACAAGTGGTTGTGATGCGAGGTCTTAACCCTCGCGGTGACAAACTTATAGCTCACGAAGTGTTTTGCGATGCCTCACAATCTATACCTGATCCAAAAGCCAATATGATGAACTGTTTGAAAGGTACAATTAAACTATTTTCTATTTTATTTGAAGTACCAACTTAAAAAAATTCAGCGCTGAGCTCGTCGACCAATTGGCTCCTCGGATACGAAGGGAGGGCTTTTCTTGTATTTAATATACATGTCCTCCCTTCGTTAACTTCTATTAGCACTTGATTTATGACTTGCATTTAATAGCGTCAAATAGTCTTAGAACTATTACTTTTGTTATTCTTTTTATCCTCATTGTTAGTCAAATGAATTAGAAACAAACACTTGATAATAACATTAACAATTTGATATATGCAGAATTCTTTTAATAAAATTTATGGCTGTTATTAAAGGAATTCTGAAAAAGAAGACGAAAACTATAAACAAAATCACATTTATTTATTGAAAATTCCAACCACCCATTTCTCAAGAGAACTTAGACCAGATCTTATTAATTTCCGTTCAAGGAATATTGCCTGCGTTCTAAAACGCGCAGCAGTGCTTGGAGAACAATGTACAGATAGTTAATAGAATCAGATGTTACTTTTAGGAAATCCATCATAGTAAAACACAGAAACAAAGTATATTTGCTAAGATCCGCATGCAAAACTAAAAAAAAAAGACCTTATCAATTGAGGGTTGAAACACGTGTCGTGTTTTCGTGACTTCAGTTGTGTGTATTGCCTAGTGGTAGTGATGGCAGTTCCTAGTGGCAGTGTTAGCTTACTTATTATGCACATTATTGTTGCCTACTTACATGCTACAATTAATAAAATCAAATTGGCCACATCAAACATTACTTAACTACAAGGTCATCTGTGGTCTGTAGTACCTTTTTTTCTCTTCTCTTTGTTTGATGCCTTACATATGATTTTAGGTAATTTATCACTAGTGATGGTAGCTGGACCATACACCACATCAGACAACATGGCATATGAACCTTTAAAAGACTTAATTTCATATGTCAGCACACAGAAACCGCATGTGGTGATCATGACTGGGCCATTCATGGATTGTGACCATAGCAAAGTTAAGGATAACACAATGGCAGAAACATACAAGAGTTTCTTTGATAAATTAATAGATAGCTTAGGAGAATTAAGTACAACAAGGTAAACATAATTACCTACTCATTCTGTTTTAATGATTATTATGTTAGTAGTATTTTTTTATTGTAATTCAATAGTTTTTTAAACTTTCTGTACTGATAATAGTTACCATATTTTTGACAACAAGTTTCACCAAATTTTTTGTTAAAATTGTTTGCCCAAAATTATATTAATTTTTTATTATTTAACTTAGAATTAGGTAAGCCTTAACATGAGAAGTAAATGTATTGCTTGATTTATTTATAATTTTTACAAAATATGGGGGATGATTTATAATAATAATCTATATTGTAATACTATAATGTGTTTACTTATTTATGAATGTAAATATTTTTGTTTTCAGTCCTTTGACAAAAATATACATCGTATCTAGCTGCAAAGATGTTTTTCATCTAAACATATACCCTACGCCACCATATACCAGCAGACGGAAACATCCAAACATACATTTTGTAGCAGACCCTTGCACACTCAATGTAAATGGTATTGTCATAGGGATCACAGGCACCGATGCTCTTATGCATTTAAGTCAAGAAGAAATATCATTGTAAGTGTTTTGACCATAATAATATCAAAATTCTTCATTCGTCGACATAAATTTAAAATATGTTTGCAAGTGAAATAGAAGATATTCAACCATATGAATATGTAACCTTTATAAATTTTGCAGGGGCATGGGAGGCGATAAACTGGCTCGTTTAGCAAATCACATCCTAATGCAGCAAACATATTATCCTCTATGGCCGCCACCGCCGGGTTTATGTCTGGACGCAGCGTTGTGGACAGCTCACGCTCAATTGCCCTGCACGCCTCATATTTTAGTTATACCTTCCAACTTTAGATATTTTGTCAAGGTAATTATTAAATGATACTTTTAGTACAAGAACAATTCCTAATTACGATTTTGATTTTTCTTGTCGTAATGTAAATACATTTTGACTTTCGAACAGAAGCGTGCACCTCTTATAAGGGGGTTAGTAGTGATTAACGTGACCAATTTTGTTCCTTAAAGTAAAAACTTGATTGTACCATCAATCCGCGTCACGAAAATATCTTAATAATGCAGGATAGCCTGGAAAGATATTAATGTATACTTGTCAACATGCACGGTTTTGCGAGAAGTCGATGGACAAACACGGTCCACCTGCGCTCAGGACCGTATTTTGTGTCAATCTATGGAGGAGGCCTATGTTCAACAGTGGATTAAGATAGGCTGAAATGGTGATGATGATACTTATCAAATACATTTACTGGTGGTAGGATTTCTATACGAGAATCTAGGTACATAGATATGTTATATTATGAAAATTAAACATGAACAGGAAATGAATGATTATTATTATTAGTTTTTTAAGTGTGGTGGGTCAAGGTGCGTCAGTGCCAGCTATTTTCAGTCACGCAGTAGTGTGTGATCATCACTGTCTTCCGGTTCGAAAAGCACTGTACTAGTGAAATTATTGGATATGAAACTTAAAAATTGATTTCTCAGTGTGAGCGGGACATTATAATTCAAAATTCTGGAAGATACTATAGTTGTTGAAGTGTAGTTGGCTGTCGTAGCAATTACCATCTTAATGCGGTGGACGTAAGAGATATATACATTGACACTTAACTTACCAAACTAATACTATGTAATAGTTATAGGCAGTAACAAACTGCACTAGCCCAAGATTCGTGTTCCCCAAGACACTCCCCGTTAGCGTTTTTATTGTTTAAACAGAGCTGTATCACCTTCTTTGTTAGGATAAAATTAAACTAATTTATGTGTATTGAAATATTGTTAATTACATTTATTTTTTTGTAGATAATGAAAATAAATTTATGCTTATTTGATTTATTTGTAGGAAGTGAATGGCTGCGTAGTCGTGAACCCAGAGCACCTCACGAAAGGCTCTGGCGGAGGAACATTCGCCCGCGTCCTAGTTTCCAAGGACGGTGAATTGTCTAAAAATATTTGCGCGCAAATCGTACGCATTTGAAGCAATAAACAATCAGAATACGAAACGTTTTTTCATTTATAATTTTATTGACGCATTTTCTAATATTATACTTAGTAAAGAAAAAAATGTCCAAATAAGTAAAAAAATCAATTTCGTCGGTCTCCTTCTGTGAACACTAAACCTACAGCACCAAAAAGAGAATACTGAACTAAACCTCATAATAAGAACATCAATGTTTATACCTACATTCGGCCTTGTTGCTAGGGCTGTCAGCTACGACTACAACGGGGGCGGCCATTTTATATCTTAGTACCATAAAAGTTGGAACGCGCTAATATCTGGAAATACTTATCACAATTTGAAAAATTATTTCGGAATTAGAATGCCCTTTTATTGACGAAGCTTTGATACGGCCGATCACCGAGTGCTTCCGAATGTACAGCGCAAGCGCAGTCATTTGGTCTGCTTATTTTACGCGGATAGGGGGTAGCACGTAAATAGTGAAAATGATAAAGTAAACAAGCGTATCAACATACGTGACGTTATTCATCATGATTACCGATTCAGCTGTGGTACATAGGTCTCTCCCAATCACCACTTTATTTACGTGACGCCAATATAAAATTTTACTTGATCGTTAAAGCATATATTAGTTTAACCACATTGTATTCCTGAAATTCGATTTGGATACCGTTTCTAAGTTTCTAGAGACTCAGGTTTAGCTATGCCTTTTTGACCCTGGCAATTAGCTACCAAATCGAGTCATTTCCGCCAATGTCAAGTAATAAATTTAATTATAATAAAGACTTCATTCGTTTGACAGTAAAATGATAGTTGACTTTTACTAAAGATTTTCTGGGCTGATGAATGATGATGGAGTTGAAAATTTGCTGGACTAGTGAAGAAAAAACGAAAAGTAATTAAGGAAAGAAAGTTAATTTGATAAGAAGAAAGATAAGATCCGCAAGCACAGTTTAAAGTGATGTGTATTACCTAGTTTTTGAAGAACACAGTCGACGACAGTATGACAGCCTCCGACATCGACTCAGCGTCTGATGGAGGGTATCTGGTGGCGGTATTAGTTTGCAATCCCGATGGATCGCATTTCGCGAAACACCTTTTGGAGACTGGACATTATTATCTAACCCGCGATCATACATTTAAAGTTTTACATATCTGTGACAAGGGGTTACGGCTGTGTGTGTTGGAACAACTAGAAATAGTAAAAAATAATAACATTACCCTACTGATCTTTAAATCTAGTACCGAAAACTGCCGCAACATTGCCTGAATTTTGGAGATTTCGACCTATATCGCAAAATTCACGAAACTGTAGCCCATTGTAGCCTTCGAAATGTTCGAATCATTCTTTATAATATTCATTCATTGATAAAATATGCTAGAAATGAAGTCGAACGGATAACTTAATTTCTAGCACATTCTTTCATAAAGACATGACAACTAAGCTAACATGTTTGCCAACATTGAACCTATTTTTTATGACTGAATGTCACAGTTAGCTTGAAGACTGGCCGAGCAGTGAGAGCGCTGAGTCGAAACCTTTATTTGTGAATGACCAGCGCAAGGTCCCCCGAGAGGAGAAAGGAGGCGAGGAGACCTCGGCTTGGACCGTCATCCTCAGCGCAAGAGTAACGGATATGAGGGGGTCGCCCTCGGCTCGGGAGAGCAATTATACTATTATCGGAATTATCTACATTTACCACCAATTCGGAATAAGTATCCGCTGGATGTTTGTATCTCATTGCTGATTTACATGCGGGGGGATTCCACTAAAATACTATTCTACTCTTATGATGCGAGGTTGACCAAAAAACGCGTAAAGTGAAGTGAATAAAGAACAAGTAAAACGTTAACTGCAGTATAACGCTGATGGGGTTTCATATGATAACTGACAAATTCGGAGACAGGCTCGACAAAGGACCTACTCCTTGATTTAGGCAAGTTAAGATGATCGTTAAGCACTCAAAATGGATTAATCCGAAACACCAAAGATTTTTAAAGAAACTGGTAGCTCTAGGCCAGGCGCTCGCCTCAGTTTTCGTAGTACGCTAGTACCTGAGCTCAATCTCCGGTGCCGGCACCGTGTTCTGCGATTTTAAGTACTGATTTACCACGTGCTCAGCGGTGAAGGAAAACATCATGAGGAATATTTCGAGGACATGTGTAGTCCGCCAAATCGCATTGGAGCAGCGTGGAGCTTTAACAATTAAAGACCTTGTGGATGATGTTAAAGAATTATATTTGGCGAAATAATATTTTCTTATTTACAATTTGTTATTTTATGTCTAATGACAGTTGCCTTACAATCAACAACCGTTGTCATGGTTGTCCCAGTACACGGGACATAGATAACTAAAGTAGGTGTAAGAAGTCTCATTACTTGCTCTGCATAAAGACTCTTCATAACATTCACCTTCCTTTTGAGAACAACCAGCTTGTTTAATTAAATCATGTAGTCTTGGCTTAAAGAGAGGCTTTGTTAGGCAGTCCGCCAACTGTTTCTTGGCTTCTATCTTCTCAATAACTAAGTCATTGGATAGGACGCACTCAACTCTTAATGTAATGCGTTTTGTCCGGCTATGACGTTCAAAAGGCGGGTCATGAGCCAGTCTTATGGCTGCTTCATTGTCCAAAAACAGTTTGGGTATAATTTGTTTTTGGTTTCCTTCCATGAAGACAATTATTCTCTTTAGCCACATGATTTCCCTTGCAGCTTCACTGGCAGCTATAATTTCTGCCTCAGTTGACGATATGACCACAGTGGTTTGTCTCTTGTTTTGGCATACAATAGCACTTCCAGCGTAATTACAAATCATGCCACTTGTCGATCTTCCCGTAGAGTTATCGCCTCCGTGATCTGCATCGCTGTAGCACATTAACCCTTCACAATTGTTAGAGCCTTTGTAAATAATTCTAAAATCTGTAGTGCCTTTTATATAGCGCAAGATACGTTTCACTTGCAGTACGTCTTCTGATGTGGGATTGCCCAGTTTTCGTGACACCACTCCCACGGCATAGGCGATATCAGGTCGGGTTCCGACCATCAGATAGGAGAGTGCACCAACTGCTTGACGGTAAGGAAAGTCTTGATGGTCCTCTTTGGGCTGATGGCAGTCTTTTACAATCGGAGTAACAGCTGATTTACAGTCCTCCATTCTAAAACGTTCAAGAAGTCGCTTTGCATATCCTATTTGATTTATCAGGATGGACCCATCTGTTTTCCTATTTATTTCGATTCCAAGGAAGTAGGAACCGCCTTTAGTTGTAATTTTGAAACGATTTCTCATTTCTTCAAGAAACTTTTCAGCCTCTTCTTTGCTTGCAGCCGCTAATAGCCCGTCATCTACATATACAGCTAGTAACAGCTTGCACTTCCCCTCTCCTCTTTTAAACAAACAGGGATCGCTATCACATTGTTTAAAACCTATCTTCAGGATGTATTCTGTGATTGTAGAATTTCAGAAACGAGGGGCTTGTTTCAAGCCATATAAACTTCGTTTTAATCTGCATACTTTTCCATTACTGGGATATCCTTCAGGTGGTTTCATGTATATTTCCTCTTTCAACGTTCCATATAAAAAGGCTGTTAAAACATCAAATTGTAATAACATAAGGTTTTCGCGAGCAGCAATACTCAGTAGAGCTCTTACAGTGCTTAACTTTGCAACTGGACTAAATGCTTCGTAATAGTCTATTCCTTCCCTTTGGGAATAGCCTTTAATCACAAGACGTGCTTTGTATTTATCAATGGACCCGTCAGCATTCATCTTTATTTTGAAAATCCATTTGCATGGAATAGCTTTTCTTCCTTTGGGTAGGTCTACCAATTCCCAAGTTTCATTTTCTTTCAGAGAATTTATTTCGCTTTCCATTGCTTTACGCCATTCAGCAGAGTTTCTGGCATTCATTGCCATTTTGAATGTTGTTGGTTCTATGAGGTGTTCGTCAGTGTAACAGACATCAGAAATCTGTATAACGAGCCGGTGGTTTTAGCCTCGACCGGTCTCTTAGTGTCATGCGGCTTTCAGCTTCTGACAGTTGAGAATTAGACCTATTATCTAGTTCTGCTTCAGCAGCTTCAGGAATTGGTATAGTTCCGTTATCATTCTCATCAGTGTCCAGCATTTCTACTCGTACATGATCTTCCGTCTCATAGAATATCTCCTCATTTATTTCAGTTTGTTCCAAATGCGTAGATATAACCGAGTCATCACAATGGCTAGACGATGATTCTTCGATTGCTTGTTCAACTTGTTCAATAGGTGACGTGTCAATCGATTGACCATTCTGGCTAGACGATGATATAGATAGCTTTCATTGGATTCAATCTTAGGTAATCCGAAATTAAATTTATTTAGAGGATTACATAATGTTTTCTTTTATTTACGCGAATATTACACATTTAAATAAAACTACTTTTTTACGGATTTTATCGCGTTTAATTTTTGAACTATTTTTACCCGACGTTTCGGACGCTTTACAGCACCCATGGTCACGGGGGGACTGAGGTGACAGTTGTCCCGATGTCATAGTTAACCCGGAGTACCTTCAGCTTTTAATTATTATTTGTAGTCCGATCTACGCAGAAAGAGCTTACTGTGTCTTGAAGCCTTGCAGTGGTATGCTTGGTTTTTGATTTAATTTTATTAATAATAGGATCCCAAGCCGGTGGTAATACCCAACCATCTTCCCTATTGAAATTAGGATGTTTTTTAATTTCAATAGCCTCGCGAATCATCCTTGGTAGGAATCGGTGTTCTTTTGCAAGGATTTGTGGTCTATCAAATCTGATGTAATGGTTGGGATGATCCAGAACATGGTCACAGACTGCAGACTTCCTAGAGCGTCGATGCTTCACATCAGCTATGTGTTCTTTAACGCGGGTTTTAATGGATCTTTTAGTTTGCCCTATGTAAGAGAGACCACATTCACAATCCAGCTTGTATACTCCTGCATCTTGTAGAGGGATGTTACACTTGACAGATGGTAAAAACTGACTTATCTTCTTCGGCGGCTTGAAAAATGTTCTTATAGAAGCTCGCTTCAAGATATAGCCAATCTTGTCCGTGACTCCTCTGACATATGGAAGAACAGCAGGTACACGCTCGACTGTGGCCGGCTTCACTCGGTCACTGCGACGAAGGCGCGGAACCCGAAGCTTGTTGTCTTGCAAAACTTGCTTGACATGCTGAAGCTCGGCGGCCAGGTGTTTACTGTCACAGATCCCTTGTGCTCTCTGAAACAAAGATTTACCCACGGTAGCTAACTGTGAAGGATGGTGGTGAGATTCACCATTTAAATACCTATTTGTATGGGTCTTTTTTCTATACACAGTGTGACACAAGGTGTTATTAGGATTCCGAATTACTAACACATCCAGAAAAGCTAAAGAGTTATTTGCCTCTAACTCCATTGTAAATTGAATTTTAGAGTTTAGGGAGTTAAGGTGGTCTAGAAATGCAGTTACTTTATGCGATGGTAAAATTGTGAAAGTATCATCTACATACCGCTTGTAGAATCTTGGATTTACAGGAGAAGTACGGAGGGCTTTCTCCTCAAAGTCTTCCATGAAAATGTCGGCGACAATGGGAGATACTGGAGAGCCCATCGCCACACCATCTACTTGCTTGTAGTACTGTTCCTTCCACAATAGATAGCCAGATGTAAGGCAATGTCTAAGTAGTTCTGCATATTCTGCTGGCATGTTGTTCTCCGCTAGCTTCCTGGATACAATTGAGATGCAGTCTTCTACAGGTAGGCATGTGAATAGCGACTGGACATCAAAACTGACCATAGTTTCATTGTCAGTAAGATGTAGGTCTTTAATCTCACTGACAAAATGGTATGAATCCTTTGTGTGTGCTCTTGTGTGTCCTCTGAGCGGTGAGAGTATTTTCGCTACATGCTGAGCCAATCTATAAGTTGGTGAATCGATCTGGCTCACTATTGGACGTAATGGAGCATTTGGTTTGTGTATTTTAGGTAACCCATACAACTTCGGTGGTTTGGCACATGTGCTCCATTACGTCCAATAGTGAGCCAGATCGATTCACCAACTTATAGATTGGCTCAGCATGTAGCGAAAATACTCTCACCGCTCAGAGGACACACAAGAGCACACACAAAGGATTCATACCATTTTGTCAGTGAGATTAAAGACCTACATCTTACTGACAATGAAACTATGGTCAGTTTTGATGTCCAGTCGCTATTCACATGCCTACCTGTAGAAGACTGCATCTCAATTGTATCCAGGAAGCTAGCGGAGAACAACATGCCAGCAGAATATGCAGAACTACTTAGACATTGCCTTACATCTGGCTATCTATTGTGGAAGGAACAGTACTACAAGCAAGTAGATGGTGTGGCGATGGGCTCTCCAGTATCTCCCATTGTCGCCGACATTTTCATGGAAGACTTTGAGGAGAAAGCCCTCCGTACTTCTCCTGTAAATCCAAGATTCTACAAGCGGTATGTAGATGATACTTTCACAATTTTACCATCGCATAAAGTAACTGCATTTCTAGACCACCTTAACTCCCTAAACTCTAAAATTCAATTTACAATGGAGTTAGAGGCAAATAACTCTTTAGCTTTTCTGGATGTGTTAGTAATTCGGAATCCTAATAACACCTTGTGTCACACTGTGTATAGAAAAAAGACCCATACAAATAGGTATTTAAATGGTGAATCTCACCACCATCCTTCACAGTTAGCTACCGTGGGTAAATCTTTGTTTCAGAGAGCACAAGGGATCTGTGACAGTAAACACCTGGCCGCCGAGCTTCAGCATGTCAAGCAAGTTTTGCAAGACAACAAGCTTCGGGTTCCGCGCCTTCGTCGCAGTGACCGAGTGAAGCCGGCCACAGTCGAGCGTGTACCTGCTGTTCTTCCATATGTCAGAGGAGTCACGGACAAGATTGGCTATATCTTGAAGCGAGCTTCTATAAGAACATTTTTCAAGCCGCCGAAGAAGATAAGTCAGTTTTTACCATCTGTCAAGTGTAACATCCCTCTACAAGATGCAGGAGTATACAAGCTGGATTGTGAATGTGGTCTCTCTTACATAGGGCAAACTAAAAGATCCAATAAAACCCGCGTTAAAGAACACATAGCTGATGTGAAGCATCGACGCTCTAGGAAGTCTGCAGTCTGTGACCATGTTCTGGATCATCCCAACCATTACATCAGATTTGATAGACCACAAATCCTTGCAAAAGAACACCGATTCCTACCAAGGATGATTCGCGAGGCTATTGAAATTAAAAAACATCCTAATTTCAATAGGGAAGATGGTTGGGTATTACCACCGGCTTGGGATCCTATTATTAATAAAATTAAATCAAAAACCAAGCATACCACTGCAAGGCTTCAAGACACAGTAAGCTCTTTCTGCGTAGATCGGACTACAAATAATAATTAAAAGCTGAAGGTACTCCGGGTTAACTATGACATCGGGACAACTGTCACCTCAGTCCCCCCGTGACCATGGGTGCTGTAAAGCGTCCGAAACGTCGGGTAAAAATAGTTCAAAAATTAAACGCGATAAAATCCGTAAAAAAGTAGTTTTATTTAAATTATTTAGAGGATTGTTCTGATCTTTGTTGCTTAAGGGAGCGGGGATGTTGCTGACCTCTGTACCATGACCAGCTAGGGGAATCTCGTTGAACGTAATGTCTCTTGATCGAGTGAGTTTAAAAGTTTTGGGATTCCAAACACGATAACCATCGTCAGAGTCATATCCAATTAATATTCCCTTATAAGCCTTCTTATCCAATTTCTTTCTTCGCTGTTTTGGAACATGAGGATAGCAAGTGGAGCCTATTATTCTTAGGTGATGAATTCTTGGCTTCTTGTTATGCCATAATTCGTAGGGTGTTTTTCCTTCGACAGTTATAGGTCCTGTTCATTCCTGTGAATCATTTCCGCCCATAAAGCTGGAGGTATATTGGCATGTGCATACATCAGACTTCGCGCCATTTCCACAACGGTCCTGTTATCCCGTTCAGTAGAGTTTTGTTGTGGTGTATAGGGCATGGTCAGTCGCTGCTGAATGCCTTCTTTGCTGAGAATAGCGCGCACTTTGCCATTGTCATATTCGCCGCCGTTGACGCTTAACAGCTGTTCAATTTTTATTCCAACAGTTTTCACTTCAGCCAGCATCATTGATAGTTTGGTGTGTACTTCCGCCTTTTCTCGCAAGAAATAAACAAATCTGATCTTGAATGGTAGATGTGGCTAATGGGATCACTTTCAAACCAAAAGACACTTAAGGACTGATTAGAAAACTATTTATTTTAACTTAAACATTTTTGAATTCACTTTCGATGAAACCTAATCATTATGAAATTTATATAAAATACATATGTTACTTCTTCTAGTGATTTTCACGGAATTAATAAAATATGACAATTCAATCTGAACAAACAAATTGACATTCCAAATTTAAACTAATTCAAACATCATTCTAAAACCAAAGCAATTCAAACATAATACATAAACCAAACAGGTCAGAGTTGACATCAAAAGAGTATGCATAATCTGAGATTACCAATCAACACACCCCCTTAATCTCAGATATACATCATAACACCAGACAAGTACAGAAAACCCAAAAAAATTAGAAAATATCAACAAACAAATCACCAATCATAAAACAATAACAATACACTCTCTCAACAAAAACCAAAACTCTTAATAATAACTAAAACCACAAAAATACAATAAAAACACAATACACTATAAAGGAAGAGGAGATATCAAAAATTCTGTAAAAATTTTCTCTGAAAAATTCCGTTTTGAATTCCGTTTTTTTTTATATATATATATTTGACTTTGTACTAACAGTCCGACGACAAGTCCAAAACTGACCAAGAGAAAAACTGCAGAATAATAAAAATCTCCTCCCCTAACAAAAATAATTGATTAACACAAAACATTAAATCCTTTCCCCCTTACAACAGTCTCACACACACGCTTCCACTGCGCGAATGTCTATTAATAACACCCCCTTACAGTTCGCTCCAGATGTTCTTCAATGCGGAGACGTGAGTTACGATATCGTGACCGGACTCCTTCTTATATCCGAAGAACTTTAGAAGATTGGTAATCTCAGATTATGCATACTCTTTTGATGTCAACTCTGACCTGTTTGGTTTATGTATTATGTTTGAATTGCTTTGGTTTTAGAATGATGTTTGAATTAGTTTAAATTTGGAATGTCAATTTGTTTGTTCAGATTGAATTTGTCATATTTTATTAATTCCGTGTAAATCACTAGAAGAAGTAACATATGTATTTTCTATAAATTTTATAATGATTAGGCTTCATCAAAAGTAAATTCAAAAATGTTTCATTTAAAATAAATAGTTTTCTTATCAGTCCATAAGTGTCTTTTTGGTTTTAAAGTGACCCCATTAGCCACATCTACCATTCAAGATTGTCGACGCAACTTCCTCCAAAGAGAAGTTCAAGTTCATCCCACATTAACTTTGCATCTTCAATTCGTAGAACTTTTTGCAGAATTTCATCGGACATATTCGTTGTAAATAACAATAACAGTGCTGCGTTAATATTTTTGAATTCTTGTAAATCCTTTTCGTATTTTGCCATTTCTGGAGGCAGCTTACTTGACGGCAGGGTTGGCTTCGTCTTCTTGCCATCGACAAGTTCCATGCAACCCGGCGGCATAGTCTGGAGCACAACTAGGATTTTGTATTTCCATATTTTGTAATTTTTGTCGTCCAGTGAGTCAATATGGATTTTTGCGACATTCACTATCATTTGATCCATTTGGAAAAACAAAGTATAGTAGATGTCAAAAAAAAAATTCAAAAAATTTTGTTACGCTGCGATGTTTTCGTGAAAAATGAAAAATATTTTATTTTCGCCACTAACCACGCTCTGCTACCACTTTAACAAATAAAGACCTTGTGGATTATGTTAAAGAATTATATTTGGCGAAATAATATTTTCTTATTTACAATTTGTTATTTTATGTCTAATGACAGTTGCCTTACAATCAACAACCGTTGTCATGGTTGTCCTAGTAGACGGGACATAGATAACTAAAGTAGGTGTAAGAAGTCTCATTACTTGCTCTGCATAAAGACTCTTCTTAACATGGAGGACTATTCCAAGCTCCAAAACCCTCTCAGAAATGAGAGAAAGCCTGTGTTCAGCAATGGCACATTTATAAGCTGTTAATTTTTAATTTTTTTTACTGATGTGGTGGCCTCTATCCGCTGTTCAGGAAAGAGGTCGACTTTAATTGATTTCGTCCATATTTAAATACACACGCCACTTGAAAATCTTTTTACTGTTCCTTTTTATCCATTAAACCTGGTTTAAACCGCAAACACTCGGGTTCTTTAGTTTTGCATCTTGCTCCCGCTATTCATGAATTCGTAGTATTCAAAAGTTGAAGATTAAAAAATCGTTTGCAACATTATTTTGTAAATATTCGTTTTAAATGTAATTTTGTAAATATTATTTGTAGTTTTTGTATAGTGCGCGAGTGTATATATATAAATAAGCTAAAATGTCACAGGCCAAAGTTTTGTCTAGTCAGACGAGATCAATTGTATAACATTAACTAATAAATATAACATAAACAGCAATAATCTTAAATTTAACAATTTCAGTGTACTTGCACAAGCTCACGCAAAAACCCGAGAGTCATATAACTTTGGCTCTTGCTATACCTATTCGTAATTTGTTATTATAATCATCATTAGCTTGTAAGCAGTTTGCTGCTAGAGCAACGCCTCTCTGAAATCGCATTGGAATTCCAACGTTAATAACACGAACGGTAATAAAGTGTACGACATAGCGGAGAGACTTAACGTAAACGTTATAGCTCCCGAAACCCCAACCAGAGTACCGACGCAATTACATCAGTAGCCGGATATTCTAGACGTAGCTATTATTAAGGACGTGAACTTAGCAATAGACTCTATAGTTACGCTTCACGAACTGGAGTCGGACCACCGTCCGGTCATTTTTAAGCTGGGCCAGCCAAATGGTGAGGTCACTCAGACCAAAACCATTGTGGACTGGCGTACCCTCGGAGTCAAACTCAAGGCTACGACCTCTCAGCACTTAGACGAAATTCCGGATACTATCGACTCGCCAGAGGTAGCCTGCCGAGCGATAAAATCTTTTTCGACTCATCTCAAAACAGCCGTCGGAGAATCCTCCCGAACGGTTACGGTGTCGAGCGATCGACGCTGTAACCTGCCGACGGACCTCCGTCGCCTGATTAGAGAAAATAATCGCGCAGCTAAAGCGCACGATAGATATAGAACCGACGCAAATAGACTCAGACTGCGCCTCCTACAAAGGGATGTTAAAGAGCGCTTATCTGAGTATAATCAAGACAGCTGGGACACAATGCTTGGAGATATCGAGCCGTCGCACACTGCCTACTGGCAGTTGGCACGATCTCTCAAAGCAGAGCCGGTCTCACCCATGCCTCCGCTCATTAGATCACTCGACAATTCGCTCGCCTTCGACGACAGCGAAAAAGCCGAATGACTCGCAGACAGTCTAGAGAGCCAATGCACTCCGTCTCTCGCGCCTGTGGATCCCGACCATCTGCAGCAGGTGGCCGCGGAAAGCGAGCACAGGGCTGCCATACCACCAGTGGGCGAACCACTGCCTCCAGTGACTCTCGAAGAAGTCACTAAGATAATCAAAAAGCTTAAAAACCGATCCGCGCCTGGCCTCGATGGCATAAACAACAGGGTGATGAAAGCTCTAACTACGCCGCTATTGTGTCTGTTAGTTACTATTTTTAACGCGCTCCTCTCCAGCTGCTCCTTCCCGGACGACTGGAAGGAAGCCGACGTTATAGGCATTCCGAAGCCTAACAAGCCTAGGAACATTCCGTCCAATTATCGCCCAATAAGTCTCCTCAACTCGATGGCTAAGATTTATGAGCGAATTATACTCAGTCGATTAAAAGACTATGTCCTTACTAATAATATTCTTCCAGACAAGCAGTTCGGCTTTCGCCCCGAACACTCGTGTACTCATCAAGTGCACCGCTTAACGGAGCACATTTTAGAGAATTTAAACGACCGCCCTAAGCCTGTAGGCACAGGGGCCTTATTTTTCGATGTCGCAAAGGCATTTGATAAAGTCTGGCACGACGGCTTGTATTACAAGTTGTATCACACTAAAGTGCCGGACAGACTCGTGAACATCATACGAGCCTTCTTGTCCAACCGCCTATTTCGATTCCGGGTAGAGGGAACGCGCTCCTCAAGCCGCCCTCTCCGAGCAGGTGTCCCTCAAGGCTCCTGCCTCTCCCCACTCCTTTTCTCGCTATATACTAGCGATATTCCTAGAGACCAGAAAGTCAATCTTGCGCTTTTCGCAGATGACACGGCCCTGTACTATTCCGACAAGCACAAGGGCCGCATAACGATTCATCTCCAAGCCGCAGCCTATCGCCTAGGCGAATGGTTCCGGAAATGGAGAATAGAGGTAAACCACGAGAAAAGTGTAGCGAGATATACTTCTCGAGGGGCACACCAAAACCCACTAGACGAATTCACACAATCGGCAACAATCAACTAGGCACGATCACCCTGTTCGGATGCTCTATTCCCTGGGAAAAGAGCGTCAAATACCTCGGGGTCACGTTAGACGCAGCGATGTCGTTCGCTGCACACATAAAAAACGTTCGGAATAGAGCGGCTTTTATCTCAAGTCGACTATATCCACTAACTTGCTCTTCAAGCAAAATGTGCTTAAGACACAAACTTCGCCTCTATAAGACTTGCATAAGACCCGTAATGGCCTATGCTTGCGTCGCTTTCGCTCACGCGACGGGCAATCAATTAAAGAAGTTACAGAGCGTTCAAAATCGATTCTTGCGAACTGCCACCGGAGCCGGCTGGTACCAACGCAACGTAGATCTTCACAGCGACTGTGAAATGCCCTTAATCTCTGAACACTTCAGAGCATTATCACGGCGGTTTTTCGAAAAAGCCGCGGTTCATCCAAACCCACTGGTGGTTAAAGCAGCGAATTATCGATCCGACAGAAACGCGACCGAACGCAAACGTCGCCCGCGAAATGTGCTAGACGACACGGACGTCTCAGCACTCCCTGACCACGATACGATCAGTCACGATCCGAGCAACACTGTATACACAGTCAATAGCTTTAACATCACACGCACAACGTCGCGCGACCGCCGTAGAGAGCGGCGCGCACACAAGATACACCCGTGTTCCAGGGCGGTTCTCACCGCCCAGAGTTACCGACACACAAGTCGACAGTCCGAACGGAGGCCCGCTGCCTCCCTCGGACGGTCATTAGATGACTTAAGATAATAATTTTATGGAGATATTCACAGTAGCGCAAGCACGCTAGCGAACGCAACGGTCCGAATCAAGATGTTTAGTAGGAGTTTATATTTACGTATTTATGTTTGGGTCAAACCAAACCTGGCACGCGGGCCCCGGGCCCGCGAGCACAGCATCCGATGAAGCTGTAAAAGCCAAAAGGCTAACAGCGATTACTTCACCGAAATTATATATATGAAATCGCTAGAAATGTGATTTTAATACAAGACGCCTTGGTACAAGGTAAACAAACCTTGAAACATAAATTACTGATTCAAATTGTACGTATAAAATCTTGTAATGATACAATTAAATAAAACGTTTAATTACGAATGAATTTTATATATTCATTTAGGGTTGAAAAGGGAAAGCTACTTTAAAATACTTTAAAAGCCAAAACTTCGCCTTTGATTATTAATGTTTATATATTAATTCTAACTGGAAAACAAAGCATAAATCCATTTACAAAAATGTTTGCTTATTTTTTTTCTTTGACTAAAATCATGTCCACGATCCCGCTTCCATTCCCGTCAACAACAGTTTATGCGTAACCTTATTTAGTATTAAACGTTAACAACAAAATCTTTATTTATTAATTTAATTAACTAAAATGTTGGCAAAATTATGTTCCCAAATCTTTGTGAATCCCGCTTTCATTATATTACGGCTTTAACGTAAACTTTATTTACTTATATATATATGAATAAATGTTTGCTTTTAATATTAAGACTAACAATAAATCAAGTTTAAAGCAATATAGGCCTATTCCAAAAAATCGCCTCTATAACATATTTTCTATATAATTATTTGATAAAGAAAATATTTTATTTTTATTTTGGAATATAAATGGGATCGTTCAAAGAAACTACTCTCCCCGGTTCCGAACGCAGTGATATTTGGATGCCCATGCAAGGAGAGTTGCCTGCCACCTTGCGTCCTTCGCGTTCAGTGATTTGTCGGTAACTGTAAAATAAAAAAAAACATCTTCAGAAATTATTTGTTTATAACATAGAGCAGATTTGTACAATGCGTAATTCAAGACTGGATAATTACACACAAGAGATTTAATTCTCACTAAAGAATGAGTTCTAGACTCAACCATTGCAGTAAAATATCATATGAAATAAAATATAAAATCAACGGCAATTTCTATCAAAAGAAACTTTGATATGGCTTTTAGCGCCAATTCAATCAATTTTATAGAATTTTGTTATTTCTCGTATGGTTCAAGTTTTGATGTTAGATATTAACATTATAGCAGAAAGTGTCCGCCGAAAATATGTAATGATTGTGAACCTTATTCTTGACCGAAATTAAGCTTTTCGTTTTGTCTTCATCTGTCCAACTAATGTTTATTAAAGCGAACAATGATTTTACTGTAGTAAGATGCTAATGATTTAAACATTTACAAATATATATTTATAACTGAATATTTTACTGCTTTAACACTGGCAAAAAGTTCGACTGTTACCATAAATATAAATAAATAAAATTTAATATAATGTCTTTTTGTTATTAAACGTTAGTTCATTCATTGATTAAAATCTTGATTTCGTCGTCGTCGTCGTCGTTTCAGCCTATCACAAGTCCACTGCTGAACATAGGCCTCCCCCATAGATTTACTTATTAGTAAATATATGATATACTATCTGTGCCCGGCGGTTTCACCCGCCGTTTAATAAAAAAATTATTAAAAAAGAAATCGCTCCTAAGAGTCGTAGCGTGTTGTCGAATAGCTTATAATCTTCCTCAAGATTAAGGATTTCAAATGCAAAAAGAAGTTTTTAAATCCGACTGGTAGCTCCATAGATTAACGCCAAAAAACCAACAAAACCAACAAACTCTTCAGATTTATTATATTAAGTATAGATTTCATATTGTTATTTATATATTCGCTTATATTACTTGTTTTTAGATAAGCTAGTGAATAAAGGAGCTAAGATTGCGTTAAGTTATAGTTTGTTGATAACACAATGTAGCTATTTAGAAGACTTAAATGTAACGTAAAATGTATTTCTATTCGATATACACATTGATTGGACCATCTGGTATAATTAAACATATAATAATTAAACAATAAATACTATATTTAAACAATATAGCTTTTATATCTATTACCTTATAGTAATGTTTTTAAATGGATGTGTCAGAAAATTCATTTTTTTTATTGGATAAGGTAACGAGACGAGCAAAACATTCATGTATGTGCAACGTCTACCTATAACAAATGCCGTGTTACCCAAAACATTTCTGTGCGGCACACTGCGCCCATCAGTCTTAAGTCCCATATGCCCTGTGATTACAATAGCTCTTAGTGTCCTTCAGACCGAAACACAGTAATGTTTGCACCCTACTGCTTCACGGCAGAGCAACTGGCCCTTGGGTGTTACCTACCTAAACGGATTCCTGCATAGGTTTATTCGTTTATGTATGTATAGTCTATTGGTTTATGTGTTTGCGTTTGTTATCAAATGTGACATTTTATTTGAACTCGTGTTCCTAATAGATAGCTGTTAAATCATTTCAAAGAGCATATATACCTTTTCTGTTGTTATTACTAAAAGGTTGTGATTCTATACTTTTTGATTATTTGAACATTAGTTAAAGTAGTTGTGTAGTACTATTTTTATAGTGCCCAATATTCTAACATCTGGTCATGTATACGACTACGATAATGCATACTACATGTATACGAATACGACTAAGATTTTTAGTATTTGTCTGTAGGAGAATATTTATTTATTCATTATTGTTAGACCTTAAACTAAGAGCTACGATGGGCGAACTTACTGACTTGTGGCAATGGTGAGAAAAATATGGCAGATGCTATCTATTTAAAAATAAAAGCCTTCCTCACGGCGGCTGACTGTCGTAGAGTCAATATCACTTGATAACGCCTCGTTTTGAGGTGAAACACGTGTCGCGACCTCGACTTCGTAGTACTTGTAGTGGTGGAGGGTATCTGGTGGCGGTGTGAGTTTGCTCGTGCACGCTACTGTGGGAGGACAGGCGCTGCTCTCCAAAACTATGTAATATACACCATTTTTAAATTTTGCTTGCGGATCTTAGCAAATTAACTTTCTATACCATAATAATTACAAGTACATAGAAATAAATAACATACAATAATAGATAAAAGTGAAAAAAACTTCTAGTCAAATCTGTCAAATGTGATCTTTTTTGAGATAATAATATATCTATATTATGTTTTCTCATAAATCTTAGAGTATTTCAGTACAAATGTTCATTTGTATTTCGGATGTGGTCGGGTTTTCTTTATTTTTTTTATTTAGTACTATTCCGAACTTAAGTAAAGGACATACATAAAATAACATTTAATTGAATGTTTGTTACCTCTTTAAAGTTTCCAAAGGCTCAATTTTTGAGTTACGGACACCAGTCTCTGGATCGATTGTGGTCATAATGCACCTAAAAATATATGTTTTTTGTAAAATAAGTGTCCTTAACAATAAATGCTGAACCTCTCATATTGGTTGGGTTTTGCCGAATTCGCCACGCTTGGCAGGGGAATTGGCGATCGTTGTACAAGACACCTCGCACTTTAGACACTGCTGCCTGTCTCCAGTCGGAATAATTAAGGTCTGGTATTTTTAGGATCCTCATATACTCATATAAAATAAACGAGATAAAAAATTAGTAAATTTTTAAATAAAGTAACTTTTACGGATTTTGTCGCGTTTAATTTTGAACTATTTATAACCCGACGTTACGAGCGCTTCACAGCACCCATGGTCACGGGACCAGGAATACTGATGTGACAGATATATATTTTTTGACGTTACAGACAATTTTTATATGTCATAGTTAACCCGGGGTACCTTCAGCTTTTAATTATTATTTTTGGTCTGATATACGCAGAAAGAGCTGTGTCCTGAAGTCTTGCAGTGGTTTGCAGTCAAGCCTTCCTCCGACAATATTCTTTAAGCATTTGTATACGGATACGAGAAGTTCAGTACAAGTAAATGCCTCCATGGTTTGTCTCCGGCAAGGCAAATCGTACACAGGTCGTACTATATTACCTAGATGCATCGCCGTGATCAAAATATTTCAACAAAATCCTATAAAAATGCAGACATACAAATACATACATATTATCACGTCTTTTTCCCATATAAGGAGTAGGCAAAGACCATATCCGTATCCCACTTTTCGGCGCCGCGAGAACGAGATCTGACGAGACCATTTTTGTATGAGTCAAAAAAATTTTACACCCTATTGCTTTAATACGAATAGTATGGTGGCATTGCATATGTTATTATTTTGCACGACTAAAAGCTGTCCGTGCAATACCTTAGTCGCCTATTACGAAACCTCGGTAGGAAAGAGTTCGGTGCAATTCTACTCTGCCGGACACCTAACATCTAAAATAGCTTTACATTAAAGTTGCTAAAGCAACACAACCTGCCGAACATTTGTGGAAATAACTTTATATCATAACTTCTTAACAGTCTTAGGCCAGTGCAGCGTAACGTTACTCACCTAGTGCACGGTTTTATTATTTCAAAAACGTTTTCACCGATTTTTATGTATTTCCAATTGTCTTCTTCATATGGCTGAGCTCCAGTGAGGACGAAGTTAGGTCTAAAATTGCGAGGAGTAACCTTACTATCCTTTAAACGACTGTTGAGTTCGTCCACTGAAGCTTCGTTAATCAAATTGAAAGGCACTTCGTCTGGAAAAGCACCCTGGAAAAATAATATAATATGTTATTTCTATCGAGCGGATTACTTGTCCGTGACTTCGGAAGCATTGACTTTAGAAATCATATAAATAAAAAACAGATTCTTGTAGTGATTACAACTAAAATTTCTATCAATTAAAGTTTGTTGAGTCGTAGATTACAAGGAACTACTTACTAATTAGATTTATTTTTAAGTGTTTTGTACCTAATTAAGAAAAACGTCTTACATCTCATCCCAGTACCTAACAGTCTGTCACAACTTTGAAAAGCTATTGGGTAAAGCTAACGAAGCCCTTAGAGGTAAAGGGTAAGTTGTTATAACATAATAATAGGTTTTAGATATGAATAAGTAATTTAAATATTTAAGAGTATTTTTGATGGTACTATCAGCATCTCTGAGGAATAGAAATATTTCGAGGACATGTGAAGTCCGCCAACCCGCATTGGAGCAGCTTGGCGGTCTATTCCCGGCTCCAAAACCCTCTCAGAAATGGAAGGAGGCCTGTGCTTCTAAGTGAATCTAGTAATAGAATGTGTAATTAATAATAATATTTATTTTGTCTTTACAAAAACAGACTTTACATAACTACGTTATGAAGAATATATCCATTTAATCCAGTGTGGTTAATTGTCTAGACTAGAATATGTGAGGGGCTAGTGTCTGAGTTCGGCATAACCACGCTTGCATTACAGATCACCAGGTTCCGCCGCACTGAGAAAACAAGAGCTTTATTTAGAAGTCGAGTGTTATTGGTGTCATAGAATATCAAAAATATGTTGAAAAAAATGTAAAATGTTTTTAATCCAAATGAAACTCAGTCGGCCTAGTATTTCTTACATTAATCTTTCTTGCTAAAATTCACTGAGAACATTTCTTCCACATTTACACACATATACGTTTTACATTTTTTAACGTTCAACAATCATCATCTTTGGGCGGGGGCACCCCAGTGCCAGCTCCTTCCTTTTGGCCGTATTCAACGAAAAGCGGCTCGAATCGTCGACGACCAGGTTCTTTTCGATCGGCTTGATACACTGGCCTTGTGAATTTTTGAATTGTTCGGAATAATTTCAGCCGCTGGTTTTCACCATCGCACTTTGCGGCAGAACACAAAATTCCATCGTCACCACCTGGATGGTTGGCATTCCACAACAGTGCGTTTTTCGCGGAGTTTATGCCACGCACGAACACTTTATGGAATCGGCTGCCGCCGACGGTTTTTCCGTACCGATACGACTTAGGGACCTTCAAGAAAAGAGCCTATTCCTTCCTCAAAGGCCGGCAACGCACCCGCGATTCCTCTGGTATTGCGGTTGTTCATGGGCGGTGGTGATCACTTGCCATCAGGTGAGCCACTTGCTCATTTGCCCCTTCTTCCTATAAAAAAAATCTACGCGTATTACGTACCGTATCATTTTTGGTGAACTTGTATATTTTGCTCGTAGAGCTTCTCAGTTTACGACTTTTTTGAGAAGCGTAATATACTAGCTTATAGGCATTCAAAGAACGGTTAAGCAGCCTGAAAATGATAGTTAATTTTATTTAAAAAAATTAAAGAGAGTTTGCAGTGCATATTACAGCACTTCTCTTACTCTAAATGAAACATATTGAGTAAAACGATTAACCGCCTACGGCACAGACAAAGCAGAATGTCGATTTTAGCAGTCTGTGTACGAGTAGACATATGTAAACTGCTAAAACCTTCCCTCGTAGCTCCCAAATTACTTGTCATTTTTTGACCGGCCTCTCAGAGAATGCATATTTGACGTTTAACAGATTGGCGTGGTTTTAGAGTTAAACGTGTACATTTATTATACATTACCGTAATTATATCATTTCTTGTTTTAGTTAGTGTCAATGTACGGTTAAAATATTTTCGTCGTAATGTGTTCGCTGTTTCAAAGTTAAATCGTAGTCGCACACTCGTTACCAAACTGTCAAATGTGCATTCTCTCGGCGGCCGGACTATGAGTACCTGATGCTCGCGTGATACAGAGTGTAATAATATTATAGTATGTGTCACATGAAATTAAATATGACCGAATTATTAATAGAGAAAGAAAAAGATATCTACTTTTTTGATCCTGGCATTTAACTACCAAATCGGGCCATTTTTGCCAACGTCGAGTAATAACACTTCTGTTATATATTATTGGTTTATTAATAGGAATCAGTCTTAAATTATTTTTCAATTTCAAGTATAATTATATTATCCAGGTATAATATTATATATGAATTTCTATATTTCTTTCTTTATTTATTTTCTATTATTAATGATATCCTGGTTTTTTTTACTACAAGAAGATGAAAATCTCATAACATATGACATCAACATTAGTAGTAAGTTAATGTTGTAATTTATATTATGATTATTATCTTGGAATTATTTTGAAGCTAATTGGCATTTAAACGAATTGGACATTTCTTTCATTTATGACTTTCAGACTAGTTTAAGACCATTTCAAATTTCGTGTCCGTTGGCAATGTCCATAAGTGCGTCGCTGGATTGCACATTACTTGAAACTTGCCTTCTGTACTCTCTCAGTTTTGTGCTCAGGGGGAATAGACATGCTACTATCTAGTCATCAAAGAAGACAAATCGATCTGAAATCGCAAGATAAAAAAGCAACGTTACTATAAACGCTCTGCTGCCACAACACTAGCCCTCTACTAGCCCCTTTTGCTAAAATGTATTTATGTTATAATATAAATATATATAAACATGCAAATGTAGTTATGTATGTAACTAATGAATCAATCAGCAAGTTACATCACATACTTTTTAAGACTTTTTTTATGTCGTTCACGATGGTAGACTGTAACCGTGTCACTCTAATTAAGAAACGGAACATTGTAAAAAAAATACGTTTAACTAAGGAAATTCAGTTTTCTTACGTCGAAGAATAAAGTAATTCATTTCAAAATTAACATTTTAAGAAACAATATATGATAACTATATTGTTTTATTCCTTATGTTGTTTTATTTTATACTGTTTAATTAGAATAAGCTTAGCAATGTAACACCTATACCGGAAATATCGTCCTGTGTATTGTTGGCATTAAAATCTTATTAAGACGCCGTGTGGTCGGTTAAATAATCGCACTTTATGAAGGACTCTTCTTGGAATTAAAATGTAAATTATTAAGAACTAGCCGTTGCCGCATATTAGATCGATGCCGCATATGTAATGTCAGTACTAAAAAAATTTTGAGAATATGTTAAACTGAAAGCCAAAATTTTTATCTTTTTTATTATTATTACTTTATTATTATTGAGAAAATTAATTGAACCAACCGTAATGGGACCAACCTAGCATAGGTTGGTCCCATAACGGTTGGTCTCGCCATTTACGGCGACTACTTAACTAATTTTGCACTGTGGTTAGCGTACATGCTTGATGCTAGCGTATATTGTGATTAACTTGGATCAGGGAAGATTGTAAATTATTTAATAATACCAAAAAATTTGGAAACTACTAAGGGCACTGTGAGTTAGTGTAATCACTGGGCATATGAGACTTTAGAACTGACGTGTAGGGGTGATGGGCGCAGTGTGGTATCACACAGTAATGTTCTGGGTGACACAGCATTTGCTACGGGCAGACGTTGCACTAACCGTCATGTGAACGCTTTGCTCGTTTCAAAACTTTATCCAATAAAAAAAAAACAAGCACTTCAGTTTTACTTATATGCACCTTGAAAACCATTCGCTAGCCTCCCAACCACAATCGTACACGGGAACTGTAACACCCCATACTTTCGCATCCTTAGGATCTTGAAGTTCAATTACCTGTAAAAACAAGATTACATATTGTTTTAAAAATAATTCTTACTATGCCTACTACTACTACTACTGCCTAAACATCAAGTAAATAGTAGATCGTTCTTTGCCTTTTTTTATTTATGTATTCAAATTTATTTAATCTTTACCAACAATGTTTGTTACATAATTATTGCTAGCCTCATTTTAAACAAAAGATGCCTGTAGTAGTCTCCTATCCGATCTTCCATATTTAATATATGGTATAAATTTTATCATATTTTAGTATATTGTATAAAGTAACAATATACTAAAATATGTAATATATTAAAAAATATAAATAAAATATACAGATACCGATAAAAACATTAAAAAAAATTTTGTTTTAATAATAACAATTTCATTTGTATATGATGTATGCGTGCGTATCTTTCTCTCACTCTAAATTCGTATATGTTTGGGTGTGTGTGTGGTGTGTTTGTGGGTATGCGTGTGTATTTGCATGTTGATTAAGTGCCTCTGTGTGATTTTGTTGTGATTTTAACCAAAAGTTATATTTTTTTAATAGATTGCATTGGACCGGTTTCTCTCTACACTCCGCTCCACGTCTATGCGCGTAATTTGCGTGTTAATTGTTGTTATCTATTAAAGTATATTATTATTATCATACCAGAACAAAATACTGCATTTCATTTCTACACTAATTCTCATGAAATATTATTTTATGTGCAATAAGTGAAGCAGAGAAGTTTCCTATTCAGTTGTAGCATGTTTCATATTTTAACTAATGTCATAAAATAAGAAGACTAAGATCGCAGTTTATTATACTCATTTTAAATTCCTTCAGACAATTCCATTGCATTATAATGTACTACATAAAGTACATAGTAAATCGGCAATTCGATACTTTGTCAACCATTCATGTAGTTAATAGAATCAGGCGTTACTTTGCGGAAATCCATTATAATGAAGAAAAGTAAGTTACTTTGCTAAGATCCGCATGCAAAATATAAAAATGGTGTATATTACCTAGTTTTTTGAAGTGCACCACCCGCCCTCCCTCAGTAGCGTGCACAAGCAAACTAACACCGCCACCAGGAACCGCCACCAGGTACCCTCCACCAACCACTACAATACTACCACTAGATAATATACACCACTGATAATGCCTCGTTTTGGGGCGAAACACGTGTCGTGTTCTCGACTTCAGTGGTGTATATTATCTAGTGGTAGTATTGTAGTGGTTGGTGGAGGGTACCTGATGGCGGTTCCTGGTGGCGGTGTTAGTTTGCTTGTGCACGCTACTGAGGGAGGGAGGGGGGCTGGTGCACGCTACTGAGGGAGGGAGGGGGGCTGGTGCACTTCAAAAAACTAGGTAATATACACCATTTTTATATTTTGCATGCGGATCTTAGCAAAGTAACTTACTTTTC
The DNA here is from genome assembly GCA_019845155.1 of Luehdorfia chinensis. NCBI lineage: Eukaryota > Metazoa > Arthropoda > Insecta > Lepidoptera > Papilionidae > Luehdorfia > Luehdorfia chinensis. The sequence continues at coordinate 6,111,546 of JAHVAK010000282.1, forward strand.
TTCATAACCATTCATGTTTTTTTGTACAAGGACTAAAAGTATGTTGCTTTATGGCAAAAGTTTGTCGCCATTCTTACCACTGAATTATTATTAACTACGTTTTAGTGACAAAAAAAAATCGGTCTTGTTCTGGGTAAATAATGCTATTTATTTTTGTGGTGTAGTATAAAATATTTAATGATCTTTACCTCTGCCAAATTAACGGAGACGGGCTCCATGTCGCTATGCTTCAAAGTAAGAATTGAATTTTTCAAAGACGGATGTACCAACAGCAATTCAGCGTAAGCACGGGCAGTTATGAAGTTATCCTTTTCATCGACAACCATTAACACTCTACGAAAGTTTTCTTGTTAGTATAATTATAGTATAATACTAAAATTGTTTTATCAATTTATTTATTACCTATCTCTGACCCAACCATCTCGTAGACCCAAAATAGTGCATTCAGCCTTATTCAACAATACTGGACCGCATGACTTAATTGGATATGCGTAAATGTCCTTAAGTGTACCGATTTGTTTCCATTCATTCGGAAGTTTCGGTTTACATGACTCACGGTAGACATTGTAAGCGTAATATGCAGCGCCTAGAGCGCCAACGGATGCAACTGCCGCAGTAACATATGGAGCTGCAGGAAAATAATAACTTAAAATGCGTAAAGTACAATAAACGTCGGTAATTCTTAAATATATATCTATATGTATATTGTAATTAATTTATTTTTTAATCGTAACATATAATAATCGATATCGTAACATACAATAATCGTAAAAAATATCCAAATATAAATATAGTACGGACAATATTTTTTTAACTGCCTCTCACTGTTGTCGTGTCATGAGTGAGTGTTACAGACAAATCTCACATGTAATGTCTGTGACTCTGTGTAGACCAGCCCGTAACAACTCACTGTAGACCATACAAAAATCGAACCAGCGACTTGTAGCGCAGAAGTCAATTTCTCAACCATTGCGCTAATTGAGCCAACTTTCACACTGATCGTTTTATAATTAAAATGACTGCAGAATTTGCAGCAAAGAATGATTTTGCAGTGTTTTTTACCCGTGTACCGCCCAAAGCCAGGGATCTCTCGCGCCTAACGTTTTCAGACGCTCATTACTATAATGCCTTGTTTTTCGTCGATAAGCTCAGAATCTCAGGTCTTTAGCACTGTTTTGCTTTTTCTGCTTAACCCCAATTGAAGGGTTAACATTTTTTGCTTGCGGACGGGATTTTGTTGGATTTGCGCCCGCATTGCTTTGATAACCATTGGTGTCCTAACCGTACGGCCGCTCTAGTCTTTGAAGGTCCAATCTTCACTAAATCGTTTGATAGTACGATATACGAACCTCAGCGTTATTTCTAAATTATGCAGAAGCTTAAATATTCCAGTTGGCACGTAACCACTGTGGTGCAGAGCAACAACCGCAACTGTCTTCTTTTTGCGTCCACTCCATTTTTTTAAATGGAAACAAAACAATTTCTTTTTCATTTAAAAATGGCGCAGAAGTTCCTTTAGCCTTTATTCAAAATCAGTTCAAACATTTCTGGCCAGTATTCGTAATTTAAATTAAATAAGTATGTGACAGAACCTAAGACCGTACTAGTTAATGGCTTTGGTTTTCCTTGAGACTATTCTTTGTAAATTTAATTATATTGTATTTTTGACTGAGATAAAACAGGATTTATATAAAAGGGGATACCTACGGAGTTTCTTTCTCCCTGTTTCTATTCCGTCAGAGGAACTTCATTACGAAACGGCGGTAGATTGTAAAGAAATAACCCTCGACAAACAAATTTATATTTCTTACGTCAGGAAAATAAAGAATTTTCATTTCATTTCAATGTTTAAATTCAGTTATAGTTGTTTAGATTTTTACAAATACTTAGTAAAGGTTTTTAACATTGAGAAGCAACCCTAAATCTTGTATTACTGTATGGGTAACTACAGTAGTCGGTAAAAAATATAAAGTAGGTAGGTAGTTTAAAGTTTACATTTTCGTAAGTGTAAGACTTATAATGCACATTGATAAATAAAAAAACATCTATATATAAGTCTCGGTAGATTTAGTTACGTACTTTTATTTGACTTTATAATGATAAATCTTAAAGACCTTATGACCTTGAACACTGGTCTTATGGTCTATATGATATTAAACACAGATATTAAATCTTATTCCCGTTACTAAGTATAATCCTGACATGTGTTTTAAGTCTGAAATCATTCAAATCATTGCAAGTAAACGCTAATATATAATGTAATTCCTTCAGATTGTCGTGACTTATTTTATTAAATAATTATTTTATCTTCTTACCTTTATCAGACATGATTCGTGGTGACGATACGACCAGATACGACCACAAACAGAGAGTGAGACACAAACAAAAAGAGTATTTATGCACTACGTTATAGTGAGACAAAGAGTATTTAAACTTTAGAGTGAGAGCTAAAATATTCTCTATGAGTGAGATAGTAGAGCAAAGATTACGTAGACCTGCGGACCCACGTGCTAATAAAAATAGTAGTGATGCATTATCAGCATCGAGGTATTATTTTTTAATGCGTTACTACGCAATGGTTGATTGTTACTCATTTTTTACGAGATATGAATAGATTGCATTGTCTATAATTCATGAATTATTTATTTAAAAATTACAAGACAAATATAATTAGATGAAGATAAAAACATAATGTTTTAAAGCAGTAGTAATTATGAAATTTGGCGCGAACTTAAAAAGTGATGACTGTGTGTTTAATCAATTTTTTTTGAGTTTTGATGGTGTAATATGAAAGTAAAAATATGCATATGCATTATAAAGTATCGAATTTTTTCGTATTAATAAGGTTTATGTCGACAATTTTGTCTCCTAAATTGTGTATAAGAAAAGCTGTCATCCTTCTCATTCCACGGGTATCGTAAAATTAAGGTAGAACCTATAAAATGTCGATACCGACAGGTTGCTTAATGTTCATTTCTAAACATGACATTATGGCAGATTAAAAATGCACCGACCGAGTGACGAGGACACACCCGAGCCCTTAGGTTTATTAAACGCTGCCGCTCGTTCTAAAACGGTGTCTGCGGGAAGGTTCCAGGTGCCAATTGTAGTGATTGCTGAAAATCCTCCCTATTTGGTGATGACAAAAATTGCCTTAAAATATTTAATGCCGATTTTGATTTCTATTACGGGGAGTTTTGTTACAGTTTGATTATTTAACACCAAAGTTTATTTATTAACTTGTTTTTATTTACGTATATAAACTTATGATATTATTGGTTACTAGAATGCCAAAAATAAGATATCGATATGATTATTTGTCAAAAACAATATCGATATCTACTGGGCAAATAATCAAAAGTTTGGTTCCGCGGGATTAAAAACAGTCAAAAAACGTTTTTCTCAGTTGAAAGATATTATTTATGTACATAATAAATGTTTATTTCAGACGACGTCCATAGTTTGTTAGTAATAGAAGATATAACTATATGTGTTTGTGGAATACAAAAAGACAATTTAAAAAAAAAATGTTAAGCAGCAACCTACCTACCTCTCCGAAAACATGGCTGAGGCACTGCAGTAGTATTACCGCTTTAGTAGCGCCCTAAACGCGTTGTTAAATGTGATAACAGATACTGTGTCGGAAGAACATATCTGTGCACCATTGCGCGGTCACTAGTAGTAGTAGTACTAGTAGTAGTTCCTAGGTCATTACACTAGCTCTCAGTACCCTTCAGACCGGAACACTAATGTTTGCACTTTCCTGCTTCACGGCAGAATAACTGATCCTGGGGTGGTATCTATCTAGACGGATTCCTGCATAGGAATCCTACCACCAGCAGAACTAAAATGTACCTCTCTGTAGTCTATAAGTGACCATAGCTTTGATTATTACATTACAATATTTAATGAAAAATAATTTAATGAGTTCGGGCCTATTATCTGTGATTTGAAGACAGTTACGATTACCAAAATAATGTCAATTTGTCAACGTCATTTAGGTAACGTCAACGTGTAACGTGTTTAAGATCTGTCTTCTGTCTGCGAAGAAATAAAATCCAATCCAAAAACTATCTTACGTAGTTCTACACAAAAATTCCGCCTCAAATTAGATAAACATAATTAAAATGTGCAGTTAGAAACTGATTCACAGTAAATGATTATCGAAATTTAGGATTTCCAATAAGACGTAACAATCATGGTATTATTAACAAATGATGAAGTAAGAAATGTTTGTAGCATTAGTATATCTCAAAAAAAGTTAAACTTCTCATTAGAAGTATTTAATTATGTATATATTTCAGTTTCTTGCAGAGCTTACAAAGTTGTTCCAGAAGGCTCGTGCAGTGGGATCAGTAACGATGACCATGAAAAGATGTAAGTAGTCTTTTAAATATTCCTGTACTATTAATTTATAAATCCTTACCTAAATTCATACCACGTCTAAAAAAATGTCTTGTTGCCCATATATTTACAGAAATTGTAGTATATTTCACTTACAGTAAATTTCGTATATTTCATTTTAACAGCAATATTTATATCTTTAAATTAGATTGCACGTATATAGAAAAAATAATGCAATATTCGTAAGTTATCACTAAATTGTAATTAAATTGCATGCTATTATTATGATGGAATAAGTTAGAATGATATATTTTTCGAAACCTATGTGCCAAATTCTGTTTAAGTTTTAATAAATAAACAAAGAATATATTCATTGCTTGTATTTTTAAGATGATGGGCGTACAAAACCACAACCAAGGGATGGTACTCCGGCAATCTTAAATCCACAATATAAATGCTTGATAAGAGCGCAGTCAAGAAGCAGTAAAATATCTACAGTTGTGGAGCAACGAGATGTGGAAAAATTTAGCACTGCTTACTCAAATCTTTTGAAGACGAGTGTAAATGGGCTCAAACGGTTAAAGAAACCTAAGAAGAAAGCAATGACAACTCAGTAAACAGTTTTGCAGATGCGACAATGGGACTACAGACTGAAGTAATATTATTTGTGGCAATATAGTGAGTGAGGAAAATGTGAACTTTATCCAGTGCACTGTGATATGCTGGCTAATAGGACTTAATCCATTGAACTGTGCTCTTCTTTCTTGTGAGATGCGAAGAGTTGGATCTTGTCTATTATTGCTGGTGACATAGGCACAATCTATAACATCTGTCCAATGTTTATTATTTTATTAAAGTATAGTTTATAAATTATACTCTTTTTAAATAAAATACTATTGTTCTTTATAATGAAAATATTTTTCATATAAAAAGTCTAATTTCTTTTTTAATAGAGCATCAAAAAACTAACTGGCCCCTTTATTACTAGAAATATGTTAATTCTAATATAACTTATGATTGATTACTATTTCTTACACTATATTTCCAATTTTTAGCTTTAAACTTGTTCGTAATTGGTACTTCATACCTGGTTTCACAGATTATTAGAATTAAATCTAATAATGTTTTTATGACCATTTCAATGATAACATTTCATAATAATTACCAACTGGATGTAAAGTGCACAGGATATCAATATATAGTAGAGCTGCATTGACTTTTACATCCTAATGAAATCCTCAAGCAATATGATTGAAGCAAGGTTCAAATTCATGAATTCATACACAGTATTACTTACAATTGTACATTGTTTTAGTATTTTACGATGTTTGACTTTAACCTATCACTAGTCCACTGCTAAACGCAGGCCTCCCTCATAGATTGCCACAAAAGTTTGTAGCTCCCATTTTGGGGGGGATTTTGCCATAGTTACGATGCTTGGCAGGTGGGTTGGCAAACACAATTTATTTATTCAGATGATCTAGGAAGATGCTGCTGCCCATCTTCGTCATTTTCATTTTCCCTCTGTCGATTTTTACGACATCCACAAGATGTTATGGGGTGGTCGATTCTCTTAAGCCGCCACCACAATGCAGTTAGTATATTATATGCAAGTTTATTAAATATTTAAATAGCAGAAATTAAAGGGGTTTCAATATTATATTATATTAGTGGTTAATTGAAAAAAGTAATATTTTTGGTTAGTCTAGATATATTTTTATGGAAGTAGTAAGACTACTATGGTATACAATAGTAAGAATACTTTTGATACAGGAAAATCAAATATTTCACACAAGATATTTAAAACTTCTATGCATGCAAATGAAGTCACGGGTATCAGCTAGTAGGAAATATTTTCAGTAACACATTATGACTATTAGATAACCTAATTTTATGTTATTAATGATAATATATCTTAGAAAATTAAATAAACAATTATATTCTTAATATAACATCAATTTTAATGAATATTTCAAATGAAGAAATAGCACTGATTGAAAATCAATAAAATTTCTCACCATTTTAACTTCATGTGTATCACAATATGAGACCAATATTACAGCTTTAGATTAAATATCTACAGTACTTCAAAAATACTATTTACATAATCTGTCAACCCTTTAGGCATTAGTTAAATAATAACATTAAATTGCAATGTTCAGAAAGACTACCTTAAGCATTGAATTAAGAAGCATTTATTTTTTATGCACAGGAAATAACTATTGACAAATATTTTATGACGAAAATCTTTTTTTATTGTGATATTCGGTAAACATATATAATTATAATTATTAATTTATAAAAATCCAGATTAGGACACATTTACAATAAAAATTAACAAATAGTAGCCATTTAAAATACTTGAATATCACAAAAATCTTGGTAAAAATAATTTCCAGTTTAACTTTTTTTACATTAAAATTTTATTGGAAACAATTGTAATAAAAATTATTCATGTGATAATTCTAATAGCACCACAAACTGATATTCATTATGTTACGTTATTTATTATGTCTTTCGATAAAGTAATTAGATAGTGTTACTGTATGTTAAATGTCTCTTATCACACCATATACATAAACATTTATTAAAACTAGTCATCTGAGAATATAACTCATTCATAAAGTGTTTCTAACCTACTCTTTGAAAATGGTCAATAAAAGGATAAAGATCAGTCTCATTATATTTTTAAAATAAATTGAATTTAATTTATATTTGAGTTACAATAATCCTCCGGCTACAAGTATTACTACAAAATATCTGTTACGTCACTCACTGGCAACAGTTAAAAAGAGTCTAGAAGTTTACTAGGTTTCGGAAATCTTAAATTCCTACTCAGTTGTGGCTGCTACCATATTTAATCCTTTACAGTTACACTATCTTATTAAATATCTTTCACATAATATGATTCTTATAATTTAAAATAGGAAGCACTTTGTTATAAATTACAAAAACCATAATTTAAGGAGAGTTCTACAATAAATCATTTGCACTGCAGTCATAAAGCTTAATAAGTGTATAGTTTGCAATGCACCTAGACTACTACAGTTGCCTTGATTGCACTGACAACTTTTAATAATAATAGCGGCCTTTAGACATGGTGTCAGTGGATTTAGGTATGTTTTTGTCTACTGAGGGTTGAGTTTTTTTAGATTAGATTGAGCCCTTTTAGATTGATAATAAGGGTTATCAGTGAAGTACATTTCAGTTACATTTCTTAAAAACCTCCACATCGTGATGGGTTTTAGGACATGATTTATTTCAAATGATATATAGATATTTTATAGCTATGAGAGAAGATTCTTAGAGGTGAGTCGTTTAAGACAAGCATTCCTGATTTGGTCGTTGCCAAGTCGTTCCGCTTCTTGCAGTACACGTCGTAAATCGTTGGTGCGTTCGTGTCTTGCCGCTAGTATATATGCACTACTTACGTTACGGCATACTAAGTAGCACGATATCTACGACAGAAAAATTATAATAAATAAGGGTTGATTAACCCTACAAAAACTTTATAATAATCTTTTGCATGACAAATAAATTGTCATTCAGCGCCGCTGTTTACGTTGGGCAATTTCGACACTCGATACAAGGAGCATTTGGCCGAGGACAGAAATTCCACTGCCGATAGAACGCATTTCGTGTAACATCTTTTGGAAACTGGACAAACTGAACCGCGATCATACGTTTAAAGTTTTACATATCTATGACAAGGGGCTTTGGCTGTGTGCTAGAACAACTATAAATAATAAAAAACAAAAATTATAACATTTCACTGCTGAATGAGCAAAGAAACGCATGGAATTCACCACTCTTAAATATCTTTAAATCTAGTACTGAAAAATTTAAATCTAGTCAATCACAAATAAATAAAAATAAATATTAAAAAATATTAGCTGAATGTGCTAAATTCATCGTTCAAGTATTTACAAATGAAACTTTATTCTTTTATTTTTTACAATATATGTGAAACTATACTTAGTAGTAGTCGTTTGCTATTAATACGGTCGCTGTCGAAACGGCTGCCGACGTTACCCGGGTGGTGTATTGTGTGACGAACCGGCCGTTATCGCGATGAAGTCATATTCTGTAAGGACCGGCTGCGTAACCGAGACTATAAAGGCAGCTCTTCGACCGCGCCGCTCACTCGGCGGCTGACTGTCGTATAGGTAATATCACTTGATAATTCCTCGTTTTGAGGTGAAACACTTGTCGTGGTCTCGACTTCAGTGGTGTATATTGCCTAGTGGTGGAGGGTATCTGGTGGCGGTGTTAGTTTGCTCGTGCACGCTTCTGTGGGAGGGCTGGCGGTTCTCTTTACAACCAGGATACACAATTTTATATTTTGCAAGCGGATCTTAGCAAATTAACTTTTTCTGCTTCATTAAAAAGTATTTTTGATACACAGAAAACATTAGGAGATTCATTATGGCGATGCGAAGTATGGACACAGATTACCTTAATCGTGACGCTATGAATATCGGCAATGAGGATTTCTGCCTGTTCGTCATGCAACTGTCCTCGTGCTTCACAACGGGCTACCACCGCATTTACTCCGGATTCCAGGACTTGGTCACTCATTAGACTGCGCAGATTTAAAAAAGGCATATTAAAAATTAATAATCCGCTTTTTGTACGTTAAAAAGATTGGAAAATGGTATCAGATAATTATTACTTTACTACCCATATAGATTAATTATCATGTATCTTAAGTGAATCACCTCAAGAATTATGAGGGCAGCTCAATTGATACTTAGATGTCACTGGGGCAAATAAACACATTTACCATCGATAAATAAAAACTCTAATAACATTTTAAAATTAATTTTATGTAACTAATTTCGATACGCATTAAAGTAGTTTCCATTGAAATTTAGTGTCGCGAAATCGTCTCTATCGCCGAGATTATAGCGATAAAAAAAGTCCAGACGCTTTCGCAACACTCGTTTCACGTCGCGTTTACACGATGAAATTAGTTGCATGTTACATGACACTGAGTTTCACCGAAAAATCGCGCCGAGCAGGAAAATATTTTAGTTTAACGAAACCAATGCACGCATTATGAAATTAGAGGTTTATTCGTGAAATTGTTGAAGAAATTAATCCCATGAAATTAATTTCATGCCACTAATTTCGTAACGTAAATCCCGCTTTTTGTCCAGAAATCTGGGAAATTTTTAAAAATGGATGCTCCCACTCACTTGGCAGCAGTCTCTTTTGAAGTTCGTATACACTTAGCCAACGTTTTAACCTCCATAAACCGGTCAGTGTTCACTAAATATCTGGCAACGTGGGTGTATATATTCATCGAGTCGAGTTTGTGTTCCGTTATTATTCTAAAAAAAAACATAATATAATTAATATAATAAAATCAATAAACTAGAAAGTATTTGATTTTGAAAAGCTATCAAGTAATGTACAGAACTAAATATTTTTAAGGTTAAATTTTTAAAAAAAAAAGCGCAGTAATGAAATAAACTCTAATTCTCTTGACATTATTATACTATTTTCTTTGCCTTTAAAATAGTTCATCTGTTATCCATCTTTCCACCACGAGAGTAAGGTTGTTTCTAAAGTGAAGAGTGTTGTGTACTCTATCACCGGGCATTGTACTCCGGCATTTTCCAAAAGGGTAGCAGATTCAGACTCTAGCGTACCTTACTACCATATGGCAAGGAACTCAATATTTAGAATCAATATCCCAGCGTTATTAAAAATGAATGAGTTAACTGATTTTTATGTATCAACATATTTTTTTTATTCGATCGAGGTGACGAACATAATTTTCACCTGATAATTAAGTAAGTGCAACGTCTGCCCATAACATATTCTGTGTAACCCAGAACACCTCTAAGTTGCACCACACTGCACCTGTCCCCCTAAGATATCAGTTCTTATGTCTTAAATACTCTGTAATTATCCTATCTATCAGTGCCCGTCAGACCGAAACAGTAATGTTAGCACACTACTGCTTCACGACAGTATAACTGGCCTTAGGATGCTACCACAGATACGAATACGGATACTTCCACAGGAATCGTACCACCAGTAAATAGCTGGTTTCAATTAAAAAAATCTATTAAGAAAAGGATATATACCTGAACGCCAAATCGAATCCCCCTTCGATACTTTGCCCCGTTGCCAGGACAATAGCGACGAGCCTAATTTTGTCCGTGTTAGATCCAAATAAAGTCAGTGGCCGAAAGTCACTGCCCTCGCCTTCTTTGCGCGTACCCTGAACCGGTATTACCTCGTTGAGGACCTTTTCGTTCAGTCGGTTGCTCTCTTCGATAGCTGCTAAGTATTTGGTTAGCTCGATTTGTCTGGTTATCGTCGTTATTAGATTGTCAATGGTCACCTTGTCCAGGTTAAACTGAAGCGATTTTTGATCATTTAATTCTGAAAAAATAAAATATGCTGCAGTCTTATAAAACAGGCTATACACGTCTCGCTACTTAGAGACTTCATATCTTCTTAGTCAATCCTGTTACGATGTACACGCGATACTTATGCCGGCGACTGGCAAGTACTGGGTGAGGTGGTGCAGTGTGGCGGCCAGGTGGTGCTGGTACCATGTACACGCGATACTTACTGCCGACTACAGGCACGCACTGGGCGAGGTGGTGGAGGGCGGCGGCCAAGTGGAGCTGGCGCGCGTGCAGTGTGGCGAAGGGCGCGGGGCGGGGCGTGTGGCGTGCGTACAGCAGCGCACACGTCGCCGCTGCACGTGCGTGCTGTGACGTGCCGCATTGTAGTGCGTACAGCGCGTCCAAACGTTTACTCATTTCCAGTGTGCGACATATATGCATTATGTACTCCTGCAACGGGAATAGATCTTTACTGCGTGCTCCTGAAATATATTAAAATAATGTACAACAAGCCAAGTAGCAGCCAATTTCTCGAAGGTGACTCAAAAATCGACTAATGATATATAAGGAGAATTTATTGGCTTCAACGGACAGCACTACAGCCATGCCCGTATAGTTCGTTGTTAGCCATGTCCTCCTCCTAATTGGGAAGACTGGTCATAATAATAATACACAGACGGCAGGTGGATTCGACATTCAACAGACTACGTACCAGGCTTTTCCCTTTACCAAGTGTTTTAAGCTGTGAATTACTTCTGGTAATAACTGAAATATATTGCTGACATTAAAAACAAAAGAAAAAATGATAATTGCACTTATACTATCCTCGTCGAGCCGACGGTATATTTTGAATAGTAGTGATTAAAACATGGCGTACTTCCTGTAGAACTTATAGACACCCTTTAAGACCAAGAATATAAAGTCGATAACTGAGCAGGTTAGAGACTTCCATTTGCTTTAAAATTTATAGAGAGCTTATATACCACATTAAAGATTCAGTTTATACAGAAATTAGACAAAATAATTAGTTCTTCCAGTGGAGTCAAAATAAGCTGGTGTGATATTTTAACTAGCAGAGTACTTGCGAATTTTTAGTTCTATATGTTGGATCTACGGCATTAATTAAAACTGTCAGTATTCAATAGTCAGGTCTTAACCACAAATGAAATTACTTCTTTTGAAAAGTCTCGCGGTTTTAGGGGGCTATAATATTTTTTTGCAAATAGAGGTTTATTTAGATCAACTTACCGCCCACATCTCCAAAGTACTATCCAAATCGCTCATAGCCTTAAGCAGTTCGTGCACTTTATCTTTCTTAAGGCACTCCATGTAAACTGTCTCCGTAAACGTCTCCTTGTCAACCAAGTTGTCGTAACAATATCTCATTACTTCGGTCATGCCGCTATGTTTCATATAAAACATAATATTTGCAATATGTGAACCATAGTTACTTAGGTAATATATGCATTCTTTATAAAAGAACGGGTCTAGTCTTTTGTGTTGATGGTCTACTTTCGTCTCGATATGGTTGTTGTTTCTTCTGAGAAGACCTTGTGCTAGTGTTTTCTTTGGTTGTACTGTTGCAGTTTGGAAATCACTGTAATCGCCTTGTTTTATCTTCCTCACGCTAGCAAGAGTGTGCATTATGTTCAGTGCTGGTTCAGTAATAGGTATTTTCTTTTTGCTCGTATTCATTATTGCCAATTTTTCGTTGGTACTCTGCAAATGTTTTAGGATCTATGTTTTGACAATGGTGTTTATGGTATTCGTCATTAAAATAAAAAGAAAAAAGATTTTTAACTACCAAACTACTCACGGATATTTTTTTTAATAAATCAACTGCCTATAATTGAACCACCTCTAATTTTATTCATATGACATTGAAATATTATTTACTTTCTCAGACATGTAGGTTTCTTTATGATGTTTACCTTTACCGTCGAGCTCGTGGTAAGTCAGCATTTAGAGTTACAATTAATAATTTTAGTCGTACACCGGAGATTGAATCCATGTGACTCTTGTACTGTGAAATTTAAAGCGAGTGCCTGTGCTTAGAGCTACCATGGCTCGCGGTATCGCGGATTGTTCTAAATAAATTAAAAATATACCTTAATAGTTTCGACCTTGTGCAACAGCTGCTGATTGACGGGATAGTTCATGTCTTCAAGCATGCTTATTATTTCATTAAGTAGCGGTGGATTCGTGCGACCCCGTCCGTCCGATTGTGCGCTAGTTATTGAACCGGATCTGTCCGAGAGTCTCATACTGACCAGTCGTTTGTTCATGAATTGAGTTTCCGAAGCCTCTTTTCCATATTCAAAGCCCGCGTCAATAGATACGTTCAGAGTAGTTTTGAAACAATGGGCAAATTTCTTGCGTGCCTCTTTGAAACAGCCTGCTTTGAGGCATGCTTTTCCCCATGCCGCTAATACACTGTTCCTAGGGAGGCCCGACTTCGTTGCTATTTCCAAAGCCAACTCCCATTTTTCGGCCTCCAATAACGAGCGCACTATTTGACCTAAAAATTACGGTAACTCATATAATATGTCCGAAAACATATGTCTTAAATAATAACATAAAAATGCATAAAATAAATAAATAACGCATAGTTTTACTGTCATTACTCTGTTGATAATCTGGTAATAATCTACTGCAGGACATAGGCCTCTCTCGAAAGGAAGTATTTGCTTTACCACAGATCGCAGCCGGATTGCCCATTGCTGTACCAGACGCTTCGTAGCATAGACGCTGCTGCTGGTCAACGGTTTGTGTATCTTGAGCCTAGCATTTTTCGTTCGATCGAGGTGGTTATTCCGCCACATGTCGGAAGCTAAGACATTTTTCAGATATTTCCCTTTGTCACTCTTACAGGGCCGATAGGTGTCCGGCAGAGTAGACGCAGCGACGTGGTTCTCCACCGGTCACGTCTCGTTTCCCGCGAGGGCGAAAGGTGGGTTACGCGAGTGGCTTCTGTCTACCCCTTATATGGGAAAAAGGCGTGACTGTATGTATGTATGCACTCTTACAACACCTAAGGGATGAGATGAGGTAGAAGATTTTATTCATTATTATATTTATTAACTAATTGAAATAAGGCAGGCTGGCCGTGAAGTAGTAGTGTGCAAACGTTACTGTGTTTGGGTTTGAAGGGTACTGAGTTCTAGGGTAATAAGTGGGCATGTGAGACTTAAGAATTGATGTCTCAGGGGCGCAGTGTGGTATCACACAGAAATATTCTAGGTGACACAGAATTTGTTACGGGCAGACGTTTCACTTGCCATTTTGTTTGTCACTTTATCGAACAAACCAAAAATTAACTTATATGAAAGACCACTAAAAAGTATTATAGTGAAACTTACCTGAATCTCCTCGCAAATGCAAAAGACATATTATGGATCAATCATGGCAAATACTTTATTAGACAAAATTTATCGAAGATGAAAATGGCGACATGTCATATTTAATAAGTGCGGTGAATTACTATATGCTATTACAACACTTTACTAAGCGAAAGAACCACGCTTTATAAACAAAAATAAAAAAGTGAATTTAGCTGCGGGCGGATGTGTGCCAAGGGCGTCGCCAGGGTAGAGCAGGGAGAGACAGCCAAGTCATTTATTGCCCGACTAGCTGTAGCTCTCGCCTTCACTCGCGTAAAATAAGTCGACCACATGACCGCAAGCGCCGTAATAATAAACCGCCACGGCTAAATACAGAAGAAATACTTTCAACGCCCTTTGCAAGTATTTCTCGCCCGTACCAGGGTGCCCTACTTTGAAAAGCAAGCCAAGGTTTTAAAACCTGGTAGCGTAAATACGTCTCATCCCTAATAAGCAATGCTGTCACTAGGAAATTAAAAATATACCTTATTACTGCTCGTAGGAACGCAATAAGAGTAAGTATTTTTGGACTTTTAACATTTTAGACAAAAATGGCGGCGACGTGTTTCGGCACCCGTCACGTCTCGTTTCCCGCGGGGACGGAAAGTGGGCTACAGGTGTAGTCTCTGTCTACCCCTTGTATGGAAAAAAAGTGTGACTGTATGTATAACTGCTTGACGGCAGAATAACGGGCACTACGGTGATTCCCACCTAGACGAATTCTTGCATCCTACCACCAGTAAAACGTATAAAATTATTTACATCGAGTAAGATTCTTGACGAGGCGAGTTTATGTGTTTGTGTAAAAATCAGTAATACTGACTGGGGTGCGCGTGGTGATGGGGCATGAGGTGGTGCGCCTGGTGCTTGACGAGCGTGGCGATGGCGTCGGCGTGCGCCAGGCAGCGCGCCGCGTGCGCCGCGCCCGCCTCCGACACGCGCGCGCACCCACTGAACGTTCACACGTGCGCTTGTAAAAACTTCGTAAGCTTGTGTAAACTATCGTCTATACATTTGTAATCTATTGCTTGATGTATACAAAGACTTTTTAAACGTCACACTGCTAACACAAAACTCTAGGAACTCAAAACATACAAAACAAAAAAAAAGATTATCTTAATAAACTGGTATTATTTACGGGTCACCAAAACAATTTTCAAGATATTTAACGAGGCAACCAATAGTGTACGTAAAGATAAATTTTTTGCTAAGTTAGAAACCTTAAACAGATAGATGGAAATCAGTTTTTCATCGATTGTGAAAAAAAATTACCTTTTACAACGGTTTTGTAGTAGCAGTGCGATGTAATTAGCCGTCTTATACAAACGTAAACACAGAAAAGCTAAAGATGTGTGTCAGGATCGTAGCAAGTGGAAAGATGTGGTCTCTGCCTACCCCTATGGGAAAGAGGCGTGACTGTATGTATGTATGTATGTAAACACAGAAAACAATTTTACTCCTTTGTTTTAAACTTCACGAAACAAAGATCAAACTGTATATTATAGAAAAAAAGTAAAGGTAAAATATATTAAAATAGCCATATAGTAAAAAAGCTGTATAGTAAAAAGCACAATAACGATAATTTAAACAAAGAAATTATTTTTATTTTTCCATACTAATATTATAAATGCGAAAGTTACTCTCTCTGTCCCTCTCTCTGTTTGTTACGTTTTCAAGGCTTAACCGTTGAACGGATTGAAAAAATTTATACATTTTTATCCCGTTAAATTAAACGAGTTTACACGGAATTTTTAAAAAACCTTAATCTATGACGACGAAGTCGCGGGCATCAGCTTGTTTAAAAGAAAATTATTGAGGGATAAAACGCACTAAGCAGTTAAGCTAACGGAAATAACTCGTGTTGAAGCTACATCTTTCAACTTAAAATCATTGGTTATTATCGATATATTATTATCAAAGTTTTGTAAGTTTAGTCCATCATTTTTATCGTATTACTAACGATTTCTCGGGCGGTGTCCTCGAATACAACTCTGCAGCGGCGAGAAGTAAAGAACGACGAGCGCGGACTAATAGACGCGCGTCACCGCCCTTTGTCAGTTCACGTGCAACTTCATCGCTTCGATCCAGTAAAAATCTGACAAAAAAATTAACATTAAATAATGTTTTTTTTAGAAACTGAGTTTTTAATAAGAGATCTCAAAACGACAACCGGTTCGAAAAGGTAGGACACTGCGGTTGTCTGTCTTTGAAATCATTACGATTCTTGGCTAAATTCGCCTAAAGTGATACCTCCTGGATGAGAGAATATCAATACTTGAATAGTTATTATCACTTAAACGAAATGTGCAAACTCTATATACATGGATCAAAGTCGACTTTGAATAGCTCCGGCTACCTGAACCAATATTAATATATCCACCATAATTATTACCAATAATAATTATAAAAGTTAACATACCTCGGATAATCGAGGTTTGTAGAATGCATTTTCATAATTGTAAGGCACAGTGTAACGTTTGGAGTAAACTCGTAGCTAAACTCTGTTCGGACGGCTTCGTTCTTCTTCGGATTCGTTGACAGGCACCAGTCCATACACGTGATGCCACTAACAGCAGAATCTGAGTTACTGCTCGTTATTAAGTTGTCTTGCTCGGAGTTTGACCTCTTGTTCATCGTTTGGGTATAGCAATCCTCACAAACGCGAAATTTCACGCCGCCGGGATATGTGGGAACCTTAAACAAATTATTTAATGGTTCAAAAGAACTCCCACAAGTTAAGATAGATATTTCTTATGGGAGTTCTTGGATTATATTGAATTAAAGTTTCAAACTTAATATATCTATATATATACGATGTGATTGCTTTAATAATATATTAAATTATGCTTATTATATATAATATTTATTATGATTTATGCTTATTAGTATAATTATTTATATAATAATGTTGACATTTTGTCCCTGCTTAAAAAATAATATTACACTTACATGCATTCGATGTCTCGAACAAGCATGGCAAACGAGTCTGCCACAACGTCGGCAATGGTGCCGTCGTATAATCATAGAGAATATCGATATTTTGCACATCATACATCTGTCTGCCGTATAGTCCTCTACCCACTGTTCTTTAGTGGGAACTTGCTCGGGCATCATAAAGGGTCTTGAGGCTACTTCCAAGTTAATTGAATCAATTGACTGGAGGAGAGAATCGTCCCAAGGCTTTGGTGGTAAAGGAGAGATGTTGTTAGGATTTTTCATATCTAATGATTTTTCAGCATAATACCTCAACAAAGCGTCGACGGCGTTTCGAGATATAATCAATGTTTCTATCGACTTAATGTTGTAATAAAGGTTATCGCCACTCGGATCTTTTTTTAGACTCGGAGCGATTTTGTTAATAATATCCGTTAAAATTTCCAGTTTCCCATTCATCAGAAACTGTTCGATCATCAGTAAAGGTTTTTCAATCATCTCCCAAAAGAGATGTCTCGTATTCACGTTTATTTCAAGCATAATCTGTAGACCGATTTTAATGTTCTCAAAGGATTTCCAATCAAAGGAATTTTCAGATATAAAATCAACGCAAACTTGAAGTATTTCGACGTTTCTAACTTTTGACATCTCTTCTTGAATTAGATCCATAGCCTGTGAGGCAGAGAGTCTAGTTAGAAGCTCTCGAATGACGTCAGGTGTGGCTTGATTCGAATATTCAAAAAGCTGCCGCAGTAAGTTGACAACGATTAAATTCTTCATGTGCTCTGATACATCGTGGACATCCGCCCATTCCAAGCATAGCTTGAACTGGAATTGTAATAAAAAATTTGAACATAAATTTTATTAAAAATATTACTAGCATCTTGGTGTAATATGAATACTCTATAATATTAATAAAGATATTATTACCAAAACAATCAAACTAATGTTTTACAGAAACAATACTATCACAAAGAAAAGTAAGTACTCGCCTGTTGACTTTCCACTAGAACATCAATAATTGTTTCTGAATTTTCTATAGACTTTTTATAGACACTATACCAATGGCCAACACCCATAATGGTTGCAATCTAAAACCGAGTGACATATTTTTTAAATTATAAATAAGCGTTTTTGTTTTTACTTTAACTTCTAATATCTATAAATTAGCAACGTTACCTGCTCATATAGAGGTATTTTAACCATCCAGTCAGTGCATTTTTCGTGCAAACCTTCTTCTAAAGCAATAGGATCTAAAATAAACCTTAGATAATCTAATACTTCTATAGCACCATCTCCAGACCAGCTACATAAATTGTTGAGAATCAAATCTAATTTCAGTTCGGGACATTGCAGATGCTGACAATATTTCCAATTATTAGTAATCTTTGGGTTAGTGGCAAGTTTAAACAATATCAAATCCCTTAAGTTGAGTAGATTTGCACTACAGAGTAACTGCCTTTCTGATAATGCATCTATTATCTTCAAACATTGGAGAATTTTCCCCGATTCCAATAATCTTGGCATGTACACAAAGAGTTTATCCAAATCGATAGTAGTGTGAAGCGAAGCCAAATATTTGTTACTATCGAATAACACTTTTGTGAATTCAAATCTTTCTAAGTCCAAATATCTGTTCAAACATTTAGTTCGAGCGTCCATACTTTGTTGCATACTGCTGTCGCTGAGTGAAGTATGAATTTTCTTTATAATATGAGCAAGAACCCAATTATGTAGAACGATGTATGTAAGACATTGGGAATCCGGTGACCTTGGCAATGGTGCAAAATTAGCGACTGGTGCAAAAAATAAGTTCTCTTCGGGATTCTTGAAGTCATATACAACTTGCAAGAGATTGTTGAAATTTTCCTCGTTTGCCTCTTTGTGGGGTCCAACTAACGTTATTGAGGGACAAAAATTCAAAATTAGCTTTGGTATTAAATTCACATTCAACTTTTTACAAATTGGTTCCAAATACGTTACTGGAATATCTTTGTTGTTGATCATATTTCCGAATATGTCGTGTAGGTGCCTCTCTAAAATGAAGAAGTAGGGCGTGTCTGCAGCGGAATCCGTGGAACGATTGTCTTCTTGCTCCAATTGCGATACCGATTTCGCATACATGTAACACATTCTCAAGTAATGTATTCTCATCTTTTTATTCCCATTATGGGATACCTCGGCAATATTACAAATGTCTTTATCCGAGGCAGCAACAACGTTCATATATATCTGATGATATTTCTGAAGTAAATTTTCATCATATGACGAAGATCGATTTGGATTAACAATCTCGTCAAGATCTTGACACGACTGTCTCAAATCTTTTGAGAGTTGATTCAGTTTACAAAATTCTTTATGCTTGATGGGTATTCGACAATCGGTAATTAATCCACATATATTATTGACAAAATCGAACGATTTTTCAGTATTGCCGAATATTTCGAATGTGACGCTTGCTATATCTTCCACAAAACGTATGTAGTTTGTTTTCTTTACAGCGGCCACATCAGTGCTACCTCGTACTTCTGCAAGTTTTCTTTCTACCACATTAATGAGACCGTAAGTGATTTCTCTGTTGAGACCACTGCTTAATAAAATATCAACAGAATTTATAAAAGGCGCATTTTGGTGACTGTACAGTTGCAGATGTGGATGACGAGCAGATAATTCAATTATGTCATAGGAATTCGGCGCTCTGTTCGAGGCCAAAAATCCTTCGACAAGACCCATGACTTCCGTTGATACGACTGAAAGGGCTGATAACTCTTTGGATGGATAGCGTATGTTATCGCGGTAGCAAATTATATTTTTTATTTTAGCTACCAGATGCCGCAGCTGCTCGGTGAATTGAACTTCTGTTGCGATTTCTGAGTCAGCTAAATCGAACATCTGTAAAATATTCAATTGTGATTTTAATTCTAAAATTACTATAATACAGTTGAAGTGTTTGAAAGTTTGACTATGTTAATCTCGAATACGAAATACTCATCCGATTTAGAAAATTCTTTTTGCATTATATAATCTGTTTATTAAGAAAAGTTATAGGCTATGAAACATCTTGTTAAGGCATTAAAGAGCCGCAGGCTGAGAACCGAACATTACCGAGAAGGACCGTACGTACGGCACAGGAATGTGGTCGGCTTATTTTACACGGGTGAAACTGCGGGGCGCAGCTGGTGTAACATAAAGTTAATGGCAACTAAATAAGAAGCTGATAAGATTTAAATCAAACGCATCAAATTGGGTATTTTCAATACAGTTTTTGATACTAAAATAATCTATACCTGATCTGATATTATACTCGTATACTCGTAACTAATCGTTGAGTGTCGACTAGTAATAAAACTTGTGCAAGTAATTATGAGTGTAAAAACTCACGACAAACAAAGTTGTACAACTTTCAGAAGTTTGATGTTAACAATTGTTGCTTACTGAATGTGGCAAGAAGATAAGTATAAGAAAACAATGGTCGCTATACATTTTCTACTCTCTGCACGCGGATTGCAAAACTATGCGATTTTTCTGCATCTTGGACTTGAGCAATTGAATTATTGGAGGCATGGTTGCGGTCGAAACAGTTTTGAATTGTAAAAATAAATTTTCCATACACTGGTATATAAGCGATTTACCATTGACTCATCACGATAGCTCCAAAACTACAAGATCTATAGACTTGAAAATACGAGTAGGCATACATGTTCCTTTCCCGACATAGACACCTACTAAGAACGGATTTTAGAATCATTTACTCCTAAATATGTGAACGAGCTGGTATTGTTGTTGTCTGTACAGACTTTAACATAACAATAACTTAATGTATACTATTTTTACCACTGACTTCACATGACTCATGACGATATCCCCGAAACTATAAAGGAATAACAAGTACAATTTATTTTTTGTATAAAAATGTCAGAATATGGAAATACTTTTGACTTTTGATTTGACGGCATTTTGTTTAAACATCAAGCAACATGTCACTATATCACAACATCTACCTTATATGAAGGCAGACAATGAAAATGAATATATTTATGATGATTACAACTGAAATAATGCAAATAAACAGTCTCCTCGTCAAAGATTCATTTAACATACTAATGAAAGACAGTGCGGTATATTCGATTGATGAATCTTTAAGCTCTGACGATTATGAAATGATAGTGAATAATAATGAAACAGACAAGAAAAATCAAGTGAAAATGATGTTGTACGATTTAAACAAGTAATGTTATGTAATGCACATATTATAAAAATTACTTAATCATTATTATATTTAATTAAATGCTTATTTCTTATAACACATATTTTTTAAAACATCAAATCCTGAATCATCAGAAACCTATATAGTTTTATATTATTTTAATCTGTTATTAATAACTCTCTCAGCTCCCAATTAATTATTAAACAATATCTATAGATAGGTCAGAACTGAGTGATCTGGTTATATTTGGAATATATTGGAAAGCAGAGTTCTTAATTGGACATCCTTTAATGAAAATTCGTTTTCTGAGGTATTTAAAAGAGATCGAACGCTATTAATCGTCAGCACTACATTACTAAATTGTTTTTTTGAACTTTTTAATAATATATAATTATTATAATGAATGCTTTATAATTAATACGCTAATACTTATTATTAGAATATATTCGGATAACCGTAGGGAAGGAACCTAACGATGTTGCAATCGAGAAAAGTTCTCTAGTGGCAAGTGGCAAACATTGTACGGGCGAGCACCGTGAATGATGACACCGAGGATCTGCCCAAATGTGTCGGATATCGTCGGCAGTCTATAGGAGAAGCCTAGTGTTAAGCAGAAGGGTTACAAATATGATGATGACGAAGACCATAATACGTGGTAGTCATGCTAAAAATCTATTCTGACTGTGACAATTTTTTCGGCTCTACCGGTAAATCACTGTGTAATACCAGTGCAAAGTCGGAGCATACCGCTGCTGAGTTTCGTATGGTGAGTGAAGACAATCGAACACCCAATTACTGGCAACGTGACTTTCCATCTTAAACCTCAAAAGATAAAGAGTCTTTGATACAAAAGCCCAAGCGACCACGCAACCAGGTAGGCTGTGTGCAGACCCGTGGATCTATTATACTTCTTAGAAAAACGTATCAAACCCTTTTTATCCCGACATTAAGTTTTACCTGATTCTACAGTTGCTGCTGAGGTTATGTATCTTAAATTGACTAATTAGGACAGGATATCATTTACACCAGTGAAATAATAAGTGTAAATACAAATTTAATCTATAATATTAGTATAGATTAAACTTTACACTTCATTTTTACACAAACTTTGAAGAATTGTATTAAAAAAAATCTTACACGGTAATGTAACCAGTTTTCAAACCAACCAAGCCTTTTTTTGTGTTCCGAGGTCCATAATGCGAAAAGTTTTTTTTTCGGTTTAGGCGCAGAATATCTATTTCACTGTACTATTAGTTTTTTTTGTTCACTAGATGATTTATATTAAAATAATCATTAAGAAAAGAAATAAACATTATTCAATATATATTATACATATAAGTTAAAAATATCATCATAATATTTGTAATAAAACTTCTGTTTCACCACTACACGATGCAACTGGACATTTTGCGATTGGAGTTACGTCCCCATCCCAAACGTACGTTAAGAAGCTTCGCTTTAAAAATCAAAAGCCTGATTTCCTTTCAGACTAGCAGAAGAAGAATATGAGAAAACTTTCAAAACAACCTATGCAGAGGAATTGGACGGAGGTACGGTTTTAAAAGAAAATGACAAATACAACATCACACCGTTTGTACAATATGTAAGTTAAGTATAAATAGTTGCTGTCCCAAAAAATATTACATTTTCTAATGAAATTAAATGAAACACGAGCATTTGCAGATGAATCTTTTAACCATTAAAATAAATAACAAGTAATATACTGTAATAAAACCTCGTATTAGCCACGCATTAGACTGAAAGCCTATCTTTATATATGTATATGTCGTAGCCAGATCTTAGAATTGATCACTTCATGATGTGCCCAACCATTTCATGAAATGGTTATGTTTCATGAAATGGAAAATACCCGCTGCCCACATCATGATATCTCCATCTGGGCCAGATATTGATCTGGCCCGACCATATCATGATGAATCAGCGTTTGACGATATGATTAGCTGTTCATATAGTAAGGCGGTAATTGAAGATAAAAGTGGAATGTCGTTACGACGAAAATCTATTTGAATTTTATGAAAGTCACAAAAAAACAAGCGCAACGTAAAAAAACCTTGGAGTTCGGAATGTATTTTCCAGGTTAGTAGATATCAATCTCAAATATTATTGTTTAGAGGTAACCTTTTAAAATTAAAGTTACTCGTATTACAAATGTTTAATTTATCTATTGACCGAAATTATTAAGAATAAACGAATGCCAGTCACTTTTAACCTTTTTTTTTATTTTTAGGTTATACTGCAAATAAAAGAAAGTAGGGTGACCGCGCAACTAAGTTATTGAACTATTATAATATTTCAAAATATGATAAAAATGTACTGACTGTGTCGACCTTTACAATTTATTGAGTTAAAATTCGGAATTGTTAGGCATGATTTTCGGAGAATTAAGGGTTTTTTTAATAGAGATTTTTGATTTCTCGCACTCCTTTTTTATTTGGAATTTTTATTAAATCTTGGAAACCATGGAAACCCTACATTAATGATATGGCCAAACGTGTATGGACATATTCCCAGTTTTAGTTGGCCATTTTATGAAATACGACCATTTTATGAAATGGTCAGCATTCATCATGAAGTTATCAATTCTAAGATCTGGCCAGGACATAAAATACTCGTATATAATTCTTCTGTACATGTGTATGTCACTGAACTCCTTCTAAACAGTTGGACCGAGTTGGATAAATGTTTTGTGTGTTTGATTTGACAAGTACCCTGGATGGTTATGATTCACAATTAGACCCAGTAGGTGGCGCTGCTATCAAGTTCTAGGAAATTGTCAAATTACACAGGTACATAGTTCGAAAATTCAAATATCCGAAAAAATATTTGCTGAATCCGCCAATAGGAGGTAGCCAACGTTCAGGCAGGACAACGTCTGTCAGGACCGCTAGTTAATTATATGAAAAAAATTAGCTAAAGCTTAAATAGCATTTAGTACATACTGAACAATAAAAGTTTTTTAATTACTTCACGTTATCAATCATATAGACTGAGATTGGCCCAAAGTGTTTCAGGTGCACGCACCAAGTTTTCGAAAGAAAAAAGTATGTGCACCATTTCATTATTTATGTTTGTACTATATATGACCGCAAAAAGGCTTTGTTCTGGCCTTACTTCTATCGCTTGTCAGTTTTATTGAACCAGACCTTTGATAAACTTTAGGTAGCAACAGTCGATTTCATTTATAAATTACTCATGACTATTATTGTTCAATGGGCCCCATTTATATATGTTATAGATATCAAAACACTTTATTCACAAAAGAGACTCAATGTCAGGCGAAGACCAGGAGTATTATGATTACGATGATCTGTTAAGTGATTACTTAGAGTTGGATAATAATGATACAGTAGTGGGACATGGTAAGTTAATATTTTCATACAAATCGATAATTTATTATTGAGCTGTGCCCCTCGGTGTCACCCGCTTAAAATAAGCCGAACACATGGTTGCGCCGTACGGCATGGTACCTCATGACCTGAGCGTTCACAGTTCCGCCTTTCTCGGTGACGTTCTGTTCTCAACGTGCGGCATCTTAAAGCTGTAGCATTCAATTTTATAGCCTTTTTTTACGTGGGTAAAATCCTGCATGGATACCCGACTGGCCAGGGGGGCAGCCGGGTTATGTCGGACTCTTACCGACTAAAACCCCACGGTGGCCTCCATCAGCGCTTCAGAGGGGTCACGGGATCTCCGTTCGGAACGCAACCGTGGCCCCTCTAACGCATCGCTATATATATAGCCCGACCCGGGGACAGTACGCGCTGCCCCCAGCACTCTCTCGGTGCTATCACGATGACTCGAGACCACATTGAGTCATTGTCCTCCCCGGGGTCGCTTTACTGGGCGTTCGGGTCCCCTGCCCCGATTGCCCGCGATCCCGAAGGCCCCGTTTATGGTAGGGGAACACCGTTAGTTATTGGAGGGCCGTGACGAGGCCCACCGTTGCCTCGGTGGCGTCGTCTCCGAGAGGGATCTGTCCTCTCTCGATCCCTCTCGGCAGCCTCCTTCTGGACCATCACGGTCTCACAGAAATTGGCTACGGCCCTCCACGCCGTGTCCCCGCTCTGCATAGCCACTACTGCTGGCACTCCCTGCCAGCAGTAGTGGCTATGCATAGGTTCCGTCCGATTCGGCTGACCAGGATACTCCGCTCCGACTCCCAAGCTGGGCACAACGAAAGGGTGTGGGGTGCGGAATCTTGGTCCCTTTCACCGCAGTGGAAGCAGTTCGCCGTCGCCTCGCGTCCGATCTTACACAGATAATCACCGAAGCAGCCGTGCCCGGTAATTATCTGTGTGAGACGGTAGGTGAGTCTTCCTCCTCGTCGCTGCATCCAGGCCTCAAAAACCGGCAGGACTGCACTGACAACTCGTTTGCGTGCATATTGCTCCTCGTGGAGCCGAGCACGCCACGTCGCCAATGCGCTCGGTCGTTCCTGCCGTTTGATGGAATCGAGCGCCTCATCTGGCTCGCCGCCAGCCTAATCTAACCTTCCTTAATAAACGTACTATCTACTTTAAAAAAAAATACGGATTATATTTTCAAAGATCAGTAGATTAGCGCGTTCAAACATACAAACTCTCCATCTATACTATACATGTGGTATTAGGGTAAAGATATAAAAAAGAACTATGAATTTTCTTAATAATAAGTGTAAATAATAAGTGGTATTAATATATCAAGGTAAATATTTAAACTACCATGAATTATACCATAAATAATTATGATCAAAATGCAAGCGTAACATGTCCATCCCGCATAGCCCCTTATTTCTACAGTTTTTCAGATTTCACGCATGAAGCAGGAACCCTAAATATTTCCGAAATAAAAAGTACGTTACTCTCTGAAAAATTCTCTACTTGCCAATGAAAGTCCCCTCAAAATGGATTTAGTCGTTTCGGAGATTACCTCGGACAAACAATAAGACAGACATTTTTTTTTAAAACGCGTGTTTGAGTTTTGTTATCGTGCAAATTACCATATGAGATTATGAAAATGTCATCATTCGCAATAAAGACTTTCTCCTAAAATCGTAAAGATTAGAATTAGCATTAGATTTTTAATGAAAAAATGCTAAATAGCTGTCATAACTTTCCGAAAATCTAACTATAGAGGTAATGGCAATGGTCTGGCTACAGCTTTATAGGCGCTTTATTCGCGTGTACTTGTGTGTATTGCAAATTAACTTTTAAATAAAATTAACTCGTAAATTCGCGGGATACATTAGTTTGATAAATATGTATACAAAAATGTTAACAATAACCATTATTTTATTCGATACAGAACCAGAAAACATACCCAATGATTTCAAAGGTATTATCTATTTAATCATTGACTACATTACAAAAGGGCACTCTCAGAAAATAATTCTTATGCGCCTCTGGAGGATATCTAGAATATGGTTTCTTGTGTACCTCATCATAGCAGTTCCTCTGTGTTGCACGAAAGGTAACATAAATCTCGATGTCATTATATTTTACTTTTTCAAGTGAGACTTCTTTGCGCACGATAAGAGTAAAAATTGAAAAGATGTATGTTATACTTTTTCAAGTGAAACTTCTTTGCGCACGATTAGAGTAAAAATGCAAGGTCGAATTGGTGTGGAGCGTTTTCGTGGAAAGTTTCTTTTTAATTCTTATATAATATTTATATATTAGTTATTAATTGTTTATATACTGATCAATTATTTTACATTGAGTTATATTTCTGTTAATTTATGTTTATTTGATGGAGTGAAGATTCTTTGGGCGCGATGAGAGTAAAATATCATGGTCGAATTTGAATGCAAATTCATATTTCTTTTTATACTAAGCTATTATTTAAGAGCGGGTAATATTTATGCTAATTCATGTTTTTTTTAATTTTTATTAAATTACTTTATTATAAGTTACACTTCTTTCACGTGTACTGAGTTGCACGCGCCCTTTTTTATTTGTAAAGTCAACTATGAACTCCAAAATATAATATATAAATATAGTTAGCTTAAAAAGTCAATTTATTTCGAAAGTTCTGAGGCCAGTTACTCTACCTTGAAGCAGTAGTGTGCACAGATAACTGTGTTCCGGTTTGTAGGGCACTGAGAGCTAGTGTAATCACTGGGCATATGAGACTTAAGAACTGATGTCTCAGGGTGACGGGCGCAATGTGGTGTCACACAAAAATGATTTGGGTGACACAGCATATGTTATGGGAAGACGTTGCACTTACCATCATGTGAACGTTTACTTGTTTCTTCACTTTCGCCAATAAAAAAGGGCTTATAAATAAAAGTTGACTTTTCCTCAAATTAAACGATGTTTTTAAAACCTTTTCTCGTCCTCCTCTACGTTTTTACGTTGTCCGTTAACAACAAGAAGCTGTCAATTATGCAGGATATTAAGCATTAGCGAAATAAAGAACTCTGAATAATAATCATTATACGAAATAAAATACCACAGTTCGGTATAGTAACTATTAACGTTTAAGAATAGTACCGGTAAATTAATATCATTGTAAAATTAGTAACTGCACGAACTTATGCATCATCGAAGAAAATAAACACGTAAATCGATTTTTTAAGAAAATTCGTTTACTCGTGTACTAATTCATATTATGATTTGTAGGTTGGTGCTGTTGCTGTTTGTTTTGCAAGTTTTTTAAACCACAGCGCACTATAGACGAAGCTAAAAGGTACTTCCTACTAAACCCGCCCGGACTCATAACCGTATCTAGTGTTGGCGTTATATGTTACGAAGCAACGGAACGCGAGAAAGAAAGCTATGAGAAATTCGGACATATGATAAGAACAATATAAATTAATTAATTTTTTTTTTAGATAAAATGTATTTATAATTCATTAGTTTACGTAATTAACCATCCGCTTATTTCCCTGTAGACTTTTATATCGTTTAATGCCACGCGAACTTATCAGCCGCTAATCTTAAAAAAATGTTAATATATTGAAAAACTTACCTCTAAAATTTGATTTGCTTTCTGGAAGTCGTTGTGATAAAGTGCCAAAGCTACTAAGCAATTTGGTTTTGCCAGCATAATTGAGATGAAATCGATATTGTTTTCCTTGGTGACATACGCTGAAACAATTTAATTTGTGTTTTTTAGCGTATCGAAAAACGTTGCTCCCCGCTTGCATTTTTCCAGTGCCGTAAGTGTGTTTTACAGACATACATTAAACATGCACAAATACCCAAAATTGGAGCATCTGCCTATTAGTCACACCAATATTTGCTCGGTGCGGGAATATAGCCTACAATCCTTAGCGCAGATGCCAACCGCGTGGCCATTGCGCCAACCGAGCCGAAATGTACATGTTGATTGTACATAATCTTAATTTTTTAAACAGTCATATTAATCCAGTATCTTTGCACAGTTCAAAACAACAAATGTTGCTCTGATGCGAGAAATGGATTTTATCTAATAATCCAGATCCTTCAACATCTAGGCTATGCGAAAAACAATTTACGAAAGGTAACATAAATCTCGCAGTGTTATCTATTATACATAACTTACGTCGTCGTCGTATGTTATACTTTTTGAATTGAAAATTCTTTGAGGACGATGAGAGTAAAATTGCAAGGTCGATTTAGTGCAGCGTTTTCGTGAAAAGTTTCTGTTATTCTTAATAGTATCATTTCACAGTTCAAAATAACAAATGTTGCTCTGATGCGATAAATTAATTTCACCTAATAATCCAGATCCACCAACATCTAGGCTTTGTGAAAAACAATTAAGGATAACTACTATTATTAAATTAAATAATTCTAACATAATAACAACACGATACACGTGGTTAACAAACAAGTTTTTTTTCGATTCTGTATGCCAGTTATTTTTTCATACATAAAACTTGTTAGATTTGTATGTAAAGAAAAATACGAAACAAAAATCAATAAGATTTATTCTATTATCTATTATCCTCATAGTCTCCATCAGCTCGTAAACAGTCATCTACTCATCATATCTCTCTTCTTATTTGGAAGAATTTACCATAAATGTCACTTATGGCGAGCGTATTTACAAGTTAGATCCAATATAACTTAAATGTTATTTTTAATTATATGTAATACCATTTTTGCATAACTCACCTTCATCTGTAACTGAGACTGTCGATGCAAGCATAACATGATCCACATCCGGTTTAGGATTGGTGAATCGTCTTCTCACTTTTGGCTTTTTCCTAACTACCTTAACTTCGATGTCACGTTCTTCGTCATCACTACTTTCGTCGACTTCCACGTAATCCAGGCAAAGCTTCAATTGCAAAGGGCTTGTATCTGGCGACAGAGTTGATACCAACTGCAACTTCCATATTGAATGATTTACAACTTGCATCATCTTCTTAAATCTCGCGGTAATATTTGGATCGATTGTCTCATTTTTATTCTCTTTTCTTCCAGACAACGTTTCCAGGCAGATTTTTAATGTGTTCAAAATTATTTGCGTCGTAAAAGAGTTGGACATAAATCCTGTGCTTGTACTATTGAAGGGTTTTGATTGTTTGCTTTGCTTTTTCGAATAGAAATACGAGCATTCGGAGTGGGTGCCGCATGGAAAGTCTTGGTTGTGTTCATAACAAGAGAAATATTCGTAGCGCAAGAATAAACAGGAGTAGATTGTTTCTATTATTTCAATACAATAATGCAAAGGTTGTATCGACAGGACTAGACGTTTGATGTCCTCTAAAGAAGAATTCACATCTTGAGTGTTCTCTATTCCTTCGGAAGAATTGAGTATAGTGTCTATTACTTTTGTGATGGCGCAATAGCTGTTGTATGTGGATGTGTCCCAATTACCACAGAGTTGCTTCTGCGTTTTACTAAAAGTTTTATCACTCAATATCATCAGCTCTGTTATAAAGTCATTATTTGTGTTTAAGAGCCTCGAAACTTTATATCTGTCTATTTTGGACAGTCTACAAACCTGTGATATCACAGTCAGGGCGCTCTGCGTTAGGACTTGACTAAAAATAGAAGTAGTCATGATTTTACAATTGTTTTCTAGACAAAATTTTATAACTGTCAACTCTCTTTTTATTTCAGTTATATAGAATTGCAACTGGTGGTCTGTAGTTGTATATGCCTCAAGAATTGAAAATATATTTGTCAACTGGTGTATTAAGGACGGCAAGTCATAGGTCTCTGGGCAATTAGTGAGATCAATTAATACCATAATTAAAATTTGTTTGGTGAAATTGTTAATTTTGAATGTAACGTTCTTCATGTCGTGTAGTTGTTGTTTATATATTTGCGCCGCTTTCAGCAACCAATGTGTTTTGTCTTGATAGCACAGTTCGAGCATATACTCTGGTGTTAACTTGAATTCTTTTTGAGGCTCATTTTTATGCATTAAATCTGAAATTATACTCAGCATTTCAGGTCTACCCTGGGGTATGAGACTAAGCAAAATTTGTTTTCTATACTGTCTTAATGGTTCTTCAGATAACGGTTTGAGTACTTCATCTTCGAACTGAGTCAAAAAATTATCATCCCATCTCACTAAAGATAGCACCGTGACCAATCTATCAGTATTATTGTAAATTGATAATTCATGTTTTAACTCCTCTAAATATAACCTTTGAATTTTATCTATATTTATTTTATTTTCACAATCTTGTTCTAATATGTATGTAAGTATTTGCGATGTTGTCACAGGATTGCATCTAAGATTTCTTTTAAAAAATTCTGTCGTTTCGTGTGAAAATTCTTTGCAGGGTTTGGATTCTTCTGCATCATAGTAGATTTGTGTGATCTCCTGTAAATAAATCTTTAGATTAATGAAACAATGTTTATTTGTAGAAAGATTAGCCCGCGACTTTTTTAAACATATTTTAATCGAAATTCAGAATGTTTTGTAATACTATAATGAAATAATAACTACAGCAATCCTTAGGTCACGATCTACAACCTAGAAAAAAGATAGTTTTTAAGTTTTTTTTTGTTAGGACAGACCAAGATAACACTTATACATTTACATATATCCAGCTCAATTGAAACACTTTGAAAACCGCTAATTAGCCGTTCTACATGACTACAAATACTATAATTTAACAAAGATTAGATGTTAGAAAAGATGTTAGTAGAGCAAGAGCATTAAGACCTACACACAAGTACAGGAAACAAGAAAATTATCCTACTAAATAGAAGTGGGTGTCGTGTGAGGTACTCAATATATTATTATATATTTAGAATAATAGTACACCCTAAATTAAATTCGAGATGTCTGATAACGATTATTGGCATAATATACTTTTACTTAAATATACTTTTAAACTGTACAATATTTGTAAGCAAATATACAAACCGAAAAGATTTAGCGACATAAATAAAACAAAAAATCTAGCTTTTATTATATCTTTAACTTGCTAAATCGAAGTAATACTCGTACACTTATAATGGTTTCGTTTTATTTTTTAGCGTGTTTTTAATTAAAACAGTTTTATACTTAAGTTTTTAAGGCCGCTTGGGCGAAAAAATGCGAATTTCTAACTTTCAATAAAACCTTATTATACCTAGGCTGATTCATGAATAAAATTACATCACTCGATAAAAAATAATTCCAAAACAACCTTTCAATAGGGCATTTAATCCTACATTACTCTGTAATGACTATATGCATCATCATAAAATTACGTTTAAACATCAAAAACATAATGTAAGGTCAATGAGGGCATTTCCGTCATAGTTTTTTAAAAGTAAGATTTGGTTGACTATAAATGGAACTGTTAATGGCGGAGACTTACTTACATGTTCCACGATTTAGATTATTCACTTATCGTCAATCGAGTACTTTAGGTGAGCGATCCAAGGTTTTTCATGGTCAATAAGAATATTTTTTTCTTTTAACAGTTAATGTTGGATCCTCTTCCAAACACTCTGTGTGTTTGGTAGAGAATCATAAAATAGACCTACTTATTTACACTGGAGCATCTATATCCGCTATTAAGAACGAATTCATAACAAACACTTCTTTAAAACAAATTCGATATCAAATAGAAATAATAGGTATAGGAGGTAAAATAGTTTCAGAACTGTTACTTTACTGTTAAAGAAAAATGTTACGTTTTAAGGGATTGCCTTGTCTCCATGCGGGAATTTTAGGCAGAAATGTTTTATATAATCATAATGCTATAATTGATTTTAAACTTTCACTAAAATGCTCAGATAATAATTTTATGGTTTTAATTCCAATAAAGAATGGGAACACTATAACGATTCCGGCTAGATGCGAAATTATTAAATCATTCTCCACTAATATTACTAGTGCGTACTGCGTAGTAATGCCCAATGAAATAAAAGAAGGAAATTTCATTGGAGAAGTAATAGTGAAGCCAATTAATGGAAACATTCTTGTTGCTTTTTTAAATACAACAGATAATGACGTAACTTTCAACGCAATATCATTGGAAGTAAAAAGTTTAGACCAATATAATACATGAAAGTTCTCTGATATAAATACACATGCAGAGGGGGTGAAAAGCTATTATACTTTTTACCATTATCTCATCTTAATGACGAAGAACAAACTATTGTAAAACATGTGCTAAATATTCCGACGTTTTCTAGAAGGCGATAAGCTATGTGTGACAAACGTAGGAAATCAAACTAATTATTTGAAAAACAATGAAGTATCAGTTTATACTAAGCTTTACAGGATACCAATATCACAAAAAACAGAAGTGCATAGGCAGATAAAAGATGTTAAAAAATGATATTATTGAAAAGTGTTGTAGTGATTGGCCAAGTCCTATCTTATTAGTTCCGAAAAAATATTATAATGAAAATGACAAAAAATAGCGCGTAGTTATTGATTTCAGGAAAGTTAATAGAATTTTTTATGATGATAGGTTTCGTCTTCCAAACATACCGGAAATATTAGACTCATTATCTGGTGCAATGCATTTGTCACATTTAGATTTATATCAAGGTTATTACCAGGTCGAGTTAGGTTCAAACAGCAGAAAAATTACAGCTTTCAGCACAGATCAGGGACAGTATCAACTTAAGCGATAACCGATGGGTTTAAAAATTGGTTCTAGTTTTCAAGAATAATGCCGCTTTATGTCAGGTCTAAATTACGACAAAAGCCTTATTTATTTAGATGACTTAATAGTTTTTGGAAGTAATTTGAAACAGCATATACAAAAAATTATAACAAGTATTCCAAAGACTCAGAAAAGTAAACCCTTAAACCTTAAGGTTAACCATTTCGAAGTGTTATTACTTAAAGAAAGAGATATTTTATTTAGGTAACTTAATTACTGAAAACGGTATTATGCCTGATCCTGAAAATACAAAAATGTTGAAAATTATTATATGCATTAGGAATTTAACGGATGAAGTAAAACGTTATCAAAGCATTTTTAATTATTATACTACACTCAGCGTCAAAAAAATCGCACATCCGAAAAAAATAATTTAAATACTATTTTAACACTACAGGCCAATGGCAATGTTGTGGTTTGAGGGTATCATTCGAAAGGTAATTTCATTAGCTTTCAGGAATTTTAATTGAATTTTACTTTTATAACGAGACGAAAGAGAAATTAAAGAAAAAGACAGGGTATGTACAAATTTGCAAATTAATAATTTAAAAAAAACTTAATAAATACAAAAAAAGTTCTTAAAACCTAGTGTTACCCCCCCTTGCCTTGATAACGGCTTCCATGTGATCTTTCCTGGACCTTACAAGGATCGCAACAGCCTCTTGGGGTATTTGTTCCCACTCTTCAAGTACCGCATCTTGGAGCTCTTGAAGAGATGGCTGGAGCTGGATCTCGAGCTCGCACGCGCCGTTTTAGGTATTCCCAGAGATGTTCTATTGGGTTAAGGTCTGGACTTTGTGCTGGCCAATGCATAACAGGGATATCGACCTCCTGTAAATAATCCCGTACAATAGCCGCGGTGTGGCAACGAGCATTATCATGCATTAACATGAATCCATCACCGACATAACCAGCATACGGGACCACATGTTCCTCCAGGATTTCAGTAATGTACCGACCAGCATTTAATGACCCTTGCCCACGGCCACCCCGAGTCCGGGAAACGCACACAAGTTCCGTTTTCCCGTCGACGGAAATGCCGCCCCAAAACATACACGAGCCACCCCCGTATTCGACGGATTCTTCGAAGCAGGGTTGTGTGAACCTCTCCCCCTGTCTTCTGTAGACCCTTCTACGTCTGTCATTGCAGAAGAGACAGACCCTCGTCTCATCAGAGAAGAGTACGGTCCGCCACTGTTCTAGAGTCCACTCGCAATGATTGCGAGCAAACTCTAGGCGATCTATGCGATGCTGTGCAGTAAGTTTTGGACCTTTAGCAGGTCTATGGGCTGTTAAACTCTTTTCGTGTAACCTTCTTCTTATCGTAGAAACACTCACAGATGTTCTCCGAGTTGATCGAAGCTGTTGTTACAACTCAACAGCATTTGTAAAACGGTTTCGTAAAGATGTCGTAACGATGAAACGGTCATCTCTTTCTGATGTGCACCGTTTTCTTCCAGATCCCGGTTTTCTAACATAACCACCAGTCTGCTGAAAACGTTGGAACACCCGTCGAACTGAAAAACGGGACAGGTTCAACTGTCGAGCAACGTCACACTGCCGCATCCCCGACAGCAATAGGGCAATCACTTGAGCGGCTTCTTCAGAGCTGGTGTCCATCTTTACTTGTTCTTACTTGAGTTACTTGTTCACGTGTGTTCACTACAAAGTCTAAATTACGACTGGCCCATATTTCATCCAGATCGACCCTTTTATACCCTTTTTAGGTGGTGTAACTAGCGTCCTTACTAACGAGCATTTGACAGTGTTTATTTTTGACGCTCTATAATGATAAATGTTTTAATGATTTCATGATTTTTTATTAATAATGTAAAGCTATTCAAATACCCATTTCAAACATACCAATATTTATATAAATATAATTCGTTTCTAGCCATTACATGCCATTTTTCGAGCAAACTCAGAGAGGTGCGATTTTTGTGACGCTGAGTGTATATCTATAGCAATACCGTTAAGCCACATGTGAAGAAAAATTCGGAATTTATTTGGTATCTGACCAACCACTGCCAAAAATGGTTTTTAGTCCTTTCTCTGAAATTTATTTGATAACAATTTCTAGACCAAGCAAAATGATACCACATTACTTTTCACTTTTGGATCGGTCTGGCTGAAGGTTTAACAATTGAATTATTGTTTGGCAGTTTTTAGATACTTAATTAACATCATATAAAAATTTCAGCGATACTAAAATACTTTGAATTTTTTTTTCAATTTAAAATTACCGTCTGGCACAGTTTGAGCAACAATAAAAATATCTGGCAATAATAGATTCATGTTGCAAAAAGTTCAATTAAGATAATATACAAAAGAAACCTTAAAATTATATATGAAAAATTGATATTTAACCTTAGGTAATGCGATTAGGTAAACGATGCGAACTGATGAACGCAAAACGCAGCCTCTACCGCCAGCCAGATAGCCCGTATACACCGTAAAGACGACCGGGAGAGTGAGAGAGATAGCATATCTAAAAACTAGCCTACCTGAAATTCCCTCTCGAAAACGTTGCTAGATCTTAGACCATATGGGGAACTAAGTATTTTAGAACATATTTGTTTGGCAGAAAGTTCAAAATAAAAATGGATCATCGACCACTCGTTTGCATTTTAAATATGACTGATCCCAGTAGTAGACTAACCAAATTTAGACTTTGTTTAGAGGAATATGACTTTATGGTGTAATACGTGAAAGGCAAAGATAACGCAGCTGCAGATGCTTTATCTCGTGTTAGTATGACGATTGAAGAATTAAAAATGCATGAAAAGGTAATTAATGTTATGTCACGAGCACAGAATAAAAATGTAAAAGAACCTTTAACTATTACTACTACGGCGAATACAGCTTCTAGTAAAATATTTTTAGATATCGTAGATCCATTACGTGGTAGTAATTTAGGGTATAAGTATATTTATCCAATTAAATCCAAAGATTCTTCAGCAGTAGCTAAGGTTTTCCTACAAAACTTTAGTACGGTACAACACAAACCTATTCAATTTAATTGGAAATACATCATTATCATCCTTGATAAACCTGGCTTTTTGCGATAGTTTAACTATGGTTGGATGGTATAGTTTTACTCTATTGTAGACTGCTTTTATTAGTAATATCAAAAAGTTATATTTACTGCTGGTAAACTAGGTAATTCTGTCATGCTGTTTCAGTTTGAAGGGAACTGAAGGTAATGTAATTACAAGGCATAATATGAACCGCCTTGTAAGTTAAAAAACACTTTATTATATGATATTATGCAAAGAACCGTCCCAATGTAAAGTTTTGGGTGACGTCACAACTGTTATGGGTAAACGTGGTATCCCATCAGGAGACCGACTTGCCCGTGTCGTGACTTACTTTCATTAAAAAAACACTTTACTATTGCATCTCTTAAAACTTTATAAAAGCATTGGTGAGATTGAGTGCTGGATGATCGCTTTAAATTTAAGTGACCTTTGTTGGAATTGTTCTGAATTTTTATGCATTTAAACTGTTCTGAAATTTTTGTGCTGATATAACCGATGTGCTGAAAAATATCGTGAGGAAACCTGCAGGGCTGACGAATAAAATATTTCGAGGACATGTCAAATCCGCCAACCCGCATTGGAGCAGCGGACTCTTCCCGTCTCTAATACATTTATAGACTTTTTCTTCATTTTAGAATAGCAGATACTTACTTCAAAAATAGATTCGCGCAAATCATCAAGGAGGTAAAGAAGATATTTTAATTCTTCTTCCCTCATTTTGCACCCACCCGATTTCTGGAAAATATAAAACCGACATAAAATAAAAATATATAATCAACTGCTTTACTGATAAATAAAATAGATTTTCTTTGTCTTAAGAGTAAATAAAATTTAACTAAATTTAACAACATTAATTTTTTTAAATGAAACTTATTTTACCGCGCACTGTAAAGCACTCGAAACGTCGGGTTATAAATAGTAAAAATTAAACGCGATAAAATCCGTGACCATGGGTGCTGTAAAGCACTTGAAACGTCGGGTTATAAATAGTAAAAATTAAACGCGATACAATCCGTAAAATTAGTTTCATTTAAATGTGTAGTGTTCGCGTAAATATAAGAAATTATAGCATTAAAATTAATCGGATTATGGGTTAGTACAACTGCAGTCCTTTTTTATAATTAACCGTAATAGTGGTTTTACATTAATTCAAAAGTCCAAAACGATAGTCGCAAGACAACTTATATGTATTTATTTGTATAGACCATGGGTGCTGTAAGGCGCTCTAAACTTTGTTCGGGATGGATATTCAACAAAGGTTCGTCAAACCGAGCAAACCAAAGTTCTGTTCAATAATGTCCTCTCTAGTTTAAACCTAATTTAATGTACTTGTGAGAAACATTTATAATTTTTTCATTGGTTTGAATCTCTGCCCGAGCCGCCAACATTTGTACAATAATATAAAATGTTTGTAGAACGGAATCAAGATACAGGAGAAATCCTAGGGCATCTGTTCTTAAAATAATTAAAATTGCTCACAAACTTGTCGTCTTTTACGCCCTTGACATTGCATTCCTTGTGAGAGTCAACTTGGTAAAAAAATATAAATATATTTTTAATTAAATGAGCGTTTGGCTTCTGTGCTACAAGTCGCAGGTTCGATTGTCGATTCGATCGAAATGTGGAATTCATGTCTATAAAACGATAATGATGATGACAATAGCAATTTCAAATCAGGAATAGCAGACAAGTCCAATATTAATAAAGAACCTGGACCGAAATTCAAGTATTTCAGGTAATTGAAAAAACGTATAAAGTTATAAAGTTTAAAATCACCTATATATTATTTTCAATAAGCTTGTGTAAAGTAAAAAAAAACACAAGCATAAGACTCAACAGTGCTCAAGGTTTTTTTGCCACAGATGTAATTGTAACTGTATGACAACATAAATTAAATTTGGCATATATCTGTTTGCTCAGCATCGCCCTAACAACAGGACCGCAGAACAAAATTAATTTCAAGTTTAAGCTAGAGCTGCTTTTGTCTACCTATGCAGGAATCCGTCTAGGTAGGTACCACCCCAGGGCCAGCTATTCTACCGTGAAGCAGTAGTGTGCAAACATTACTGTGTTTTGGTTTGAAGGGCACTGTGCGCTAGCGTAATCACTGGGCATATGAGACCTAAGAACTTATTTCTCATGGTGATGGACACAGTGTTGTGTCACACAGTAATTTTCTGGGCGACACAGCATTTGTTACGGGCAGACGTTGCACTTACCATCAGGTGAACGTTTTGCTCGTTTCATTACTTTATCCAATAAAAAAAAAATCTTAGCCTGCACCTGGAGCACCGTTCCATTTAGATGAATCATTTAGCCAAAAAATGCAATCAGTATAGAATTAAAACTAAGGATCACGCTCGAACAGGAGCTGATAATCCTGGTGAGCATACCAGGTTATAGTTACGAAATTATTGTATAGTTAATTGTCTTCTTTCCTTAATACATATGCAAAATTGAAATTATTTGGATTATGTCTGGAAGTGGGTGAAAATTTAAATGAAAGTGTTACTTGAATTCCATTACATTCGTACTACGCATGCATCCGATAAAGATTTTCTGATATTTTGGAATCAGCGATATAAATTTGCTAGGACGTCGATACTTTTTAAAATTTCGCGCCTTAAAAATCCATTGTAAACGCTCGGGTCTCCACCTCTCAACGCAGCACAATTTATTTATGCTCAGGTAATTCCCGATCTTTATTTCGTTAGTCAGTTCGCTCGGCTTATTTACTTATCTAGAACATTTCACTAGTTGCTTTCTTCGACGTAATATTTAATCATGTCAATTTTAAAACAAAAAAAGTAAATTGAAATCATTTAATGGTATCCGAATTTGAAATCAAAAGCAATGTTTTTGTATTGTAATATTAACGCGTAATAGTAGTAGTAGTAGTAATATTACCCTAATTTCAATAAAGAAGATGCTTGGGTACTACCACCGACTTGGGATCCTATAATTAATAAAATGAAATCACAAACCAATCATACCACTGCAAGAGATCAAGACACTATGCTTATTTTACGTAGATCGGACGAAAAATAATAATTAGAGCTGAAAGTACCCCGGATTTAATATTACATCATTGTCTGAAACCCAGCCCAACATGATCATGGGTGCTGTAAAGCACTCGAAAGGTCGAGTTATAAATAGTTAAAAATTAAACGCGAAAAATGTGGTAAAATTAGTTTTATTAAATGAACATACATTGTTAATCCACATTCCTAATCAACGGTTATTAAAAAATAAGATACCCGAATTATAATATAGTTTTGCAGTCCTGAACACATTACTGAACTGTTAAAAGAGCTGCCGCATATTGTAATAACTACCAATATAGGACAAGCGAGTCTTCTTCACAATGTTATGTATTTATTAGCTTGATAGCTCATGGTATTGACTGAATCAGAATGAGCAAAACATTCTCCTGATGGTTAGTGCAACGTCTGCCCATAACAAATGCTGTGTCACCCAGAACAGTGTGACAACACAATGCGCCCGTCACCCTGAGACATCAGTTCTTAAGTCTCATATGCCCAGTGATTACGCTAGCTCTCAGTGCCCTTCAAACTGAAACACAGTAATGTTTGCACACTACTGCTTCACGGCAGAATAACAAGCCCTGGGGTGGTACCTACCTAGACGGATTCCTGCATTTAGTTCCATACCGACTCCCGTATCTATATCGGCGATACCTTTTAGTAAATATCGGTATTGGTGTTGTTTCAACAGAAAACCACATCGAGTCAAGACAATAAAAGCATGTTAAAAATGCCTCTGTCCAAGGAAAAACCAGCAAGAAACCCAGTGGGCAGTGTTCTAGATAATCATTTTAAAAACAATATAATATACAAAAACAATAGTATCATAAATATAAAGATGTAGAAATACCTTGGAATCAAACACCTCAATCCCTAGGGCTGTTATAATCGATATAAGTTCTTATGTACATGTGTATATAACATTTTTATTCCCATACTGTGAGGTCAAGGTTCAATCAATATTCTTTTCCATTAAATTTATCTCTAAGAGCTACTTTAGAGCCTAAATTATAAATACCTCTTATGGCTCTCTTTTGCAAAACAAAAATCACTTTTATGTCAGTAGCATTTCCTTATAGAAAAATACAGCATTAAAATATATATGAATAACTAAAATAAACCAATAAGAAGTTTTAACATTACAGATTCCTAATTTTTTTAGCGTAAGCTGCATGATCTACTTGGTAGTATAGACATATACAAGCCCCATTGAAATTGTGCATTAAGAGTCATTCCAAGAACGACAGTGGGGCTTAACCCTTCCCCATTGTGAAACACAATTGTATCTAAAAGTTTAACATATGGTGTTGTGAATTTAATTCATTTTGTTTTATTGCCTTTTAAAATAAAATTATCAATTTTAACCAATGTACTCTATTTTTAAAGCATGTATTATTCAATAGAAGCTTGAAGCAAGCTATGGAAAGAGCTATGCCCAGCAATTAATATAATCATGAAATAGAAAGACCTATGGATTGGCAAGCTGAAGTGGCAATTAGCCAATCATACAGCTCATACAAATGATAATTATTAGGGAAGAAAGGTTCGGGATTGGCAAACACAGACCACCTGCACAGTTTTGCAGGAGTCAATGGATGCAGGTGGCTCAAGACCTATTACGATATTTTGTAACTATCTTTAGTGAAGGCTTAGATTCAGTACTAGACTTGTGATGGGTTAACCATACAGGACAAATGCTATGTAATAAAAAATATTTTGTATTCATATTAAGTGTCAAAAAATAAGCATGCTTTTTAACTAAGATTTTATATTGCAATGTTACAGCTAATTAAAACCAGCTTAATTAATTGTGTTATCAAACAAAAGTTATTTTGTCAACACAAACATGATATGGAAACTAATTGTAGAATAATAACAAGTAAACAAATATCTTCATTATAAGTGTTGAATACAAAGTATTACAGTGTTATTATTTAATGATATGCAACCTTATCTTTTACAATGTTAACAAATATATCACTTTAAATATGTATATCACAATAGTATAAGCATCACATCATCAACTTAATGAATCATTAAGATAATGAGAATATACTTAGTATATTGCACAAAACCAATAATTTAATTAAATAATTTTCTAATTTGACAAAGTTCTTATATTTCACATGAGTTTACTTCAGACACTGGTAGGATAGGTACATGAACTCTTGCGGCAATATAATATATTCTGTGTGAATTGATAGCTTACAACAGTATTTGGAAGTTGTTGCTGTCATAGAAAATCAACCAGATCATTATTCTTTTTATTTATTATAGACATACAGATAGATGAAACACAAGATTTGATTTTGTAAGCATATATCCTATAAGAAAATTACTGACAGGCACTTAATTTATATTGACTAAATACAATCAAAGCCTTACAATCTGTTTGTAATGGAAGACTTATATCCGAACAATCAGCTTCTTGTCTTAGTTTGGTCTAAAACACTTTACAACACTGATTCATTGTCACCCCCCTCTGATCCAATAATATGTAACATTTTAGAACACTAGATATAGTTTTAGCCATGGGATCAACATCAGTCATAATACAAATAATTGTTAGAGACATAAATCTATGCAACCACATGATCGTAAACCTATGATTTTTTTTCAGAAGATACAAATATCGAAACTATAAAACAATGAAAACAGATTTTTTTAATACGCTTTAGAACTGTACAGCATACTATATAACTTTGCTATGATGTTTAGTAACCAAAACTAACTACATCTTAAAGTAATATTAGTAGGCGGGTACATATAAATTATTAAAAGTTACAATAAAATCGTGAAAAACAAAGAACTAAACAATAAAATATCTGCACTGTCGAAGGTTTCATTTCCTTGGAACAAACAAATGATATCTTACCATATGTTACAGTTGGGAGTACGTAAAAACTGTATTGTATTATATTTACATTTGAGTCAGTTTTGGGTTTAAATGATCAAAATCAGTCACAAATAACATTTATTCGAAAAGAAAGATAAATCTATTTTGACAACTACTGTCAATGTCATAGCTATGTTCTAGTATTGATGGTTGTCATTGTATTTTTTTCTATTTAGGGCAATAACGCTTTGCTTTCTATCATGATCAAAATACTAGGTTTAATAAAAAAATATCAACCAAAAAATTCAAAAACATTGACAGTAAAATGATAGTTGAGGGTGTGTAGTAGTATGCAATCAGTAGCGTAATAATTCACACCTACGTGTGTCTTAAGTTGTGTAGGTGTAACATTGCACTTTAATGCATGCACCCTGACATTATTATTTTGTGATTATTTATTTATAAGAACCAAAATTACCAAAAATTCTAATATTAATAATATACATAAATTTGCGTAGTCCGCACGCCGTTACTCACGGATCCCTAATTCGGAAGCGCTCGGCATAACTCGGAGGCGCGAACGCTTCCCCGTTCGTGCCATTTTAAACGGTCAACGTTTCTGCGCGCACTGTGCTGTGAGCTACTACAAAGGAACGATTGCACCACTTTTTATTAAAAAAAAGTCATATTACGATTAAGTGCCATTTGGTCCCGCGGGGGTGAGTTCTCATTTAATTGTAACCTAGTGTTAATCTAAACTAATATTATAAAGAGGAAATATTTGATTTTTTGTATGTTTGGTTGTAATGATTTTACTCAAAAACTACTTAACCGATTTCAAAAATTCTTTCACCTATATACAACTACATTATCACCGACTAACATGAGTTGTATTTTATTTCAAAAATAACCGAGATTCCTACGAAAATTGCTAGGATGTAACTCAAGGTATCAAAAATTTACTAACAAAAGTCATTATTTGGCGTCCGCTGCAAAAACTATTGATGATAAAGTAAATAATGTACTACGTTTTCATAGTACTCATCATTACTCACAAAAAAGTCCGCGAGGCTGTATGTGTAACTATTATAGTTAAGTCACAATAACCAAATTAGTATATCAAAACACATGTAGAATCGAAAGATGATGGCATTCGTACGAGTATCATAATATTAATCCTTATCCTTCTAAATAGTTTCATAGTCAAGGTTGCTTATGTACATGTAAATTCCTCTTTAAATTATTCGAATCGGACCTATCGTTTAGAAGTTACGGCGGGTATGAAAATGCTAAAAGTAAGAAAAATGCTGCGGTGTGAGCGAACAGCCATACGCTCGCCCGCGCTACT
This sequence comes from Luehdorfia chinensis, assembly GCA_019845155.1. Classification (NCBI taxonomy): domain Eukaryota; kingdom Metazoa; phylum Arthropoda; class Insecta; order Lepidoptera; family Papilionidae; genus Luehdorfia; species Luehdorfia chinensis. The sequence continues at coordinate 6,155,100 of JAHVAK010000282.1, forward strand.
CGCGATTAGACTAAGTTCTATTGATTACCTACCTACTCATTTTATTTTTTGTAAACTAGAAACAATTGAATAGTGGTTTGTAATTTGAATTATATTTTTATTAATTTACTATATTTTTATTAACTTTGAAACGCTCTATAATGAATACAGCGGCCGCGGTCCCGAACGCTGCGTCGTCCAGTTTCTGTTGACTTGGACATCATCAAGCTCGACTCCCCTTGCGCAGCGGTCGAGAGCGGTCGTTTTTTTGCACGACATCAAATATTGTTTACAAGGAAGCTCTGAGCCACTAAACTTTCATGGCTTATGTTCCCATAAAAAAACATTATTTTGGTAACTTAATCTTAGCTGACCAGCTGCAGATTCGCCGATTAGCATAGTCGCTACAAAAAATGTTAGTGAAGGGATTTTTGTTGTTCTGTTTATCCAAATAAAGTAGTTATATATCTTTCTAATATCTATCTACCCGTGCGAAGCCGGGGCGGATCGCTAGTTATAAAAAATATGGCAACTGTTCTGCTTTTAACCTTTTCTGCTGGGGCTGCTTAGCGTTAAAAGTGTAGAATGTAAAGGGGGGTACTGAGCTCGTGTAGGGTCTATGCAAAACTATCGCAAGCCAACTTAACGCTTGCCTTCATCTGGCTTCCAGGATCCACCTACCCTAATCGATAGCTGTACACTATCGACCCAGACTATTTTGGCCACGATTACCTGCACGCCGAGACTGTGGTTGTGCCGAGAGCCTAGCTGCAAGGCTACGAGGGACAGCTACTAGGCCATCTCACCCTTTGTCAAGCCTGTGAACCCCAATTGCAGCTCTACTCAACTGTTGTGAGCGGAAGTAGGACAATAAATAAATATTAAAAGTAATTATTTTCTTTGAACCCCTTACCTACCTTCTGAACCAGCCTACAGGTCACATAGGACTATACAGGGTCATTCATAATGTCCTAACATCCCGGCTGGCTGATCTTAGAGACGATGTGTATATGCTCCAAAAAATATAATGAGCCTCGTAGCATGATACCTGTAGGAGATATGTCGATTTACCAGTCGTAGGACCCTGTTACACAGCTGATCGAGGCAATAAACTCATAAATTTTATTGTACGTTTTTCCATTGCCCGACAATTGATGGCATTAGTTTGTAAGTTTTCCGCTTCCAGCCGTCTAACAAAACTGAACATATGTTTCGTAATTATGTAAACTGTAGTAGTGTGCGTGTGCCTAGTGCGTTGTACCTAGTGAAAAACGTGGTATGAATTATGTTATAACTTATTTGCCTCCATACGCACGTGTTGTACTCGTATAATTAATTTTCAACCCACTTTCCATACAAAGTACTCGGCCCTGCTTAGTAGACTAAAGTAATGAAATTAGCTTAAATTAAATACTCCGAGAGAAATACTATCAAGAGATTGTACGTTTCTCTAAGTGACGTACTTTTATCATCACCCACCTGATAAAGTCATTTGACGTAGTATCTGAATTCCGACCGAGTTAGTACTGCCCAAAAAGCCAGCGCAGACCGGAACCACGACCGACCTAGTAGAAAAAAGCGTTTGTCCATGCCTTAATCGTGCTGTGCCGGGCAATTGAAAAACGCACTTTAAATATAACCTCCTACTGACGTAGTACCAGGAGCTTTTATTTTTATGCGATAGGTGAACCGCTTACGCGCTAAAAACTTAATCAACCAATGAAAACAATATTACGTACAAACCTGTGAAATTAAGGCACGCCTACAAAAGTGGCCGTTTAAAGCCGCGTCTACATTGAAACATTTTCTTCGTACGCTTTGCACTTTTTTAGTCACAAAATCATTAATCCTTTGAGACGTTTAAAAAATACGTTCCGCTAAGTATTGTTCTTTTAACATTACCCACCTGATGAAGTTATTTTACGTAGTATCTGAATTCCGAACAAATTTTTGTTCTTCTTATTGCAATCGATCCTTCCACTGTTGGGTTTAGAGTTTATGTGGAACTTGTGCTTCATCATTGTTTAAGGATATTTTCTGGTGTGATGGAGGTTAATCGTAAAGTTCTGGAAGCCGACTGTTGTGTGGTAACGAAAAAAGCTTGCGAATTGCGAAAACTATTAGCACCTAAAGCATTATTCAACGCTCATCGGTTCATCAACGCTCACCGCTAAAGCAATGACTAGTAAGTAAGTAAGTAATACATTAATTCATAATTAAAAAACATACAGCATAAACTACAAACAAAAAACTACTACTCCGAGCTATTATATCGAATAAATGTTCTTTTTTTAAATCGTTTTTATTTAATTCATCTTATTTATAGATGTTAATAGATTGCCAACCCGTGAAACTTAATAAATCAATAACTAATGCATTACGCGATGCACTGTATTGTCATATATACGCAAGCAATAGTTATATTTTATAGCAATAAGTATAATAAATAACACCGCGGTGGACGAGACCTTACTACTAGGCTTCCAGCCTGTGGCGCCGCTATCTCTGATGTCGGTAAGTACATTCGACGCGAAAGGTAGGTAGTGACGACTGACGATCGTTGCGAATGTTTATATTATATATTTTTAACGGTATCGAATCGGTAACGAGCTTCGACTATAAAGTTCGATGAACTGATTTTCTGCAGATGCACCTGGTAACCTTCTCATATATAAAATATACTCTGTGCGCCTGGTTGGTACTAGGTTTATACTCTTCTCCACATCTAGCTATGTGGCGACGTATAAATTAAAGCTAAATAAATATATATTTTAGAGTAATTTTAACTATTTTGATATTTCGGGTTGTAGTTTTTAGGTGATTATGGTACCCATTTTGATTTATAGGAGCTTGCACTTGCAACCCTTCGTCAACCGTCAACCTCTCAAATCTTAATCTCAATTTTTTACTTCCTTCAAAAGTATAAAAACTTATTGTTTAGGTTTTCGCAATGCTTAGTAATCGTTGTTTGTAACTTAATTTACAAATCAAAAACAAATAGTCAATAAACATTATTATTATACATTATAATTATGAAGTTCACAACATTTAGCATTGTGAAACAAGTGCAAACGTTATGCCGTAACCATGTCGGTTACTTTAATAGTTTTGTTAAGTCATACAGTACATTAAAAGTACACACAGCAGTACTCAGAAACAAACGGAATCAAGTTAAATACCATTTACAACTTTCGTCAGTAGTATGTGTTTATTCATCTGATAGTAAAAAACACATAATAGGTTTTAAAAAAACGAGTGAGGATTTCAAAGATGCTTTTGAACAAAAAAAGGGACAAATAAAAGAGACAGAACATAGAATTCGACAGAAAGGTGTTCAACTAGTTAAAGATATCATGCAACAAAAAGAAATAACTGAACAAAAAATAAGAGTAAAAAAGGAATATATCATAAAAGATATTAAAGAAACTAAGGCTAAAGTTAAGGAAAAAATCGAAGAAGTTGTAGAGGTATTTTTACTTGTAATGTTTTCTAAAGCTGTCACTTTAAGAGTACTAAATTGTAATATAATTTTAGAGGGAGAATGCATTCACCATTCCAAATATATTGTGTGTGGCGAGAATAGCTATGTCACCCTATTTAGGATATGTTATTCTTCAAGATGATTATAATTTAGCTCTAGGCTTGCTAGTCTTTGCAGGAGTCACTGATCTGGTAAGTAGAATTTTTTTTATTTTATTACAAGAGATATTTTTTTTATTTCATGTACTTTAACAAATTTTACATAAACTCATTTAAATGTATTTTAAAATTATAATAAAAAAGATTTTTCATTTCTATTTGTAATAATGTTTTTTATTTATATTTCTAATTATTGAATTGCCATAAGATCATTGGCATATCAGCGGTAAAATCAACTTTGTTTACACACATCAGCTTGTAAGGAGTTCATAGGCTTCCCACAGATTAGTCTCAATATCAAGCTCTGCACCTTAAGCACTGCTGCATATCACCAGTTTGGGTAGTTTGATCTTGAATGATTGAAATGGTTATGGTGCATCTGTTGGCGACGTCATAATTTACTCGCATTTTTCATAGTTGACTGTGCATACTACAAACTGAAGACTGATAATTATAGTTTCTTATTTAATTTACAGCTTGATGGTTGGATAGCAAGGTCATGGAAAGGTCAATCATCAAAAATGGGCTCATTTTTGGATCCCATGGCAGATAAAGTTCTGGTAGCTACATTATTTATATGCCTTACTTGGCAGGAGTTGATACCATTATCCCTGACATTACTCATAGTGGCACGAGATGCTGCATTGGTAGCAGCTGGTTTTGTAATCAGATACAAGAGTTTACCTCCACCTGTAAGTTATTTCATCACATTCTAATAGACATTTAAAACTGTAAATATAGTAGGGTATAGTGACATTAATAACTGTTATATTTAAGCTCTGTTAATACCGCACCGATATGTATACTGTGAAACGCTATCTGTTTGATGTTGAAACCATAGCCGGTACTTCTTTCCTAATGAGGCATTGTAAGAGGTGACTAAGGTATTGTATGGATAGTCTTTATTTGTGACGAATAATACCATAACTTGCAATGCAGTTACTATAACTAGTCTGGCCATAAATACTGTTACATACTTGTTACATCTTTTTTTCAACTTTTGAATTATTTTGAATTTTGAACATGTATATTATTTTAAAAACTTGTTTCGATTTTGCACCATTTCACATAATTTTTCGTGTTTATTATCAAATTACAATATGGAATGGGATGTTAAAGAAAATAGGATTGCAGTGATCGCCTTGCACAAAGTGGGTATGGAGCCGTCGGTCATATTCTAGACACTTCAAATGCTTGTTATCAGCCATATGTTCGTATATCGTACTATCAACAGATACAACAACACTTCCTCTGTCGAAGACCAGAAAAGATCGGGGCGGCCGCGTTCTGTTAGAACTACAAAGGCTGTTAATGCTGTTAAAGCCGGATTTGTCGAAACCCCATTAGGAAGCAAAAAATCTTATCGCGAGAAATGAAGAACTCTGTCGCGTATTATAAAACAAAACCTGAAGCTCAGTGCTTATCGTGGATATACATGACATGCCCTAAATCAATCTTAACAATTAAAGAGAGTGGATCGATCAAAACGCCTTCTGTCGCGATACGAAAGTGAAAGGCACAGAAATATCCTCTTTACCGATGAAAACATTTTCACGATTGAAGAACACTACAATAAGCAAAATGATAAAATGTATGCTCACAGTTCTAAAGAAGCTCAAGTGGTTGGAAAGGTACAACATGGTCATCATCCTGCTTCAGTGATGGTGTGGTGGTCGTGTCTTATCAAGGAGTCACAAAACTACATTTTTGTGAAAAAGGTAGTGAAAACTTCAGCCAAAATGTATCAAGATACAGTCTTGGATCGTGTTGTGAAACCTCTCAGCAATACACTTTTTAAAAATATACCATGGACTTTCCAGCAGGGCTCTGCACCTGGTCATAAGGCACAAACTACCCAAGCCTGGCTTGAAACCAATGTTCCGGACTTTATAAGAGCTGAAGACTAGCCCTCATCTAGCCCAGACCTCAACCCTTTAGACTTCAAATTATGGTCAGTTTTAGAGGACATGGCCTGCTCTAAATGACACGGCGACATTGAGTCTCTTAAAAAATCTTTGGAGCAAGCAGTAGCGAAAACCCCCTTGGTTGGAAACAGTTCGTAGATCCATAGAGTCGTGGCCAAACAGTTAAAAGGCCTGTACTGTATGTATAAGTATGGTACTGATTGTGGGGATGCAATGGGTAGTAAGACTTCTTTGATTCATACAATAATGGTGGCGATGTGGTTTGCCACCTGTCATGTTTTGTTTCCTGTAAGGGCAAATAATGGGCTATGTGAGTGGCCACTGCCTACACCTTATATAGAAAAAAGGATGTGACTGTATGTATGTATGAAACCATTGTTACATCTTTACAGTTATATAATTGAAGTCACTAATATTTATGGAAGCTTCATAATCTATTATTATTGTTTTTTGAATTCTTAAAAATTAAGGAAAAATTTAAAATTTCTGGTGATAATAAAAAGTTTTATAAAGACTTCAAAAACTTCTGATCATACCTGTGGCTGAGTTGTGGTTTGAATCAGCCATAGCCAATTTTAATCTATACCATATAGAAGTGTAGTATGCACTATTTAACTAGTGTACTATGCACTATTTAACTAGTGAAGTTCTTTTAAACAAGTCATCAAGTGAAAATGAGCATCAATTAGGGTTTTCTAAAACCTGGCACTATTGATAATGATTGGTTTAGATGATTTCTCCTTTCTCTAGTCTCCCTGAATGCTTCTACAACAATATCTGAAGGTTCTGATGCAGAATTAGAGATGTGAGAAAATTTTGAAACACCCATACCCAAAACTAATGTAAAAGAGTGAACCACTGTGCGGTGTGGGCTTAAGAGAATCTACCACTCCATCTCACCCTGTGCGTGTCGTAAATGTCGACAGAGGGAAAATGAAAACAAGGAGGTGGGCAGCTGCATCTTCCTGGAACATCTGAATAAATAAACTGCGGTTGTCAACTATGGCAAAATCCCCCCAAAATGAGGGCTACAAACTTGTGGCTATCTATGGGGGAGGCCTATGTTCAGCAGAGGATTAGTGATAGGCTGAAACGACGATGACAATGAACCACTATTTGCATTTTACATGAATAGTGGTTTAAGCTTATGTTTAAGCACAGGATTAACAACCAGGTAGGCAAGAATGTAGGTACAGTTGTCATGTATTAGTGCAAACATGAAGTCACACATTTTCTTATTTTTACATTCTTGTATCTATCTGTAGGGGGAAGAGTCTGATACACTGAGCCTGCATTCACAGCTAAAAATGCATAAATGGGGTTTGAATTCTAGTTTTAACTACTCAAATAAATAGCAAGTTTACTAAATGTTGAGCCACACTATTGTCAAAACAATGTGTATGGCCTTAAACTGTCAAAATATAGTACATCGGATAGCTTGTGATCATAACATCAAAGTGCGTTTAAATTAAAGAAGAAAAAAACATTTATTTTATATAAATATATGTATTTCTTTATTTCGAAAAAAAAATATATTTTTTTGATTGTATTTTATTTGTATTCAAACGAAAAATAATTCCATCGTAATGGACCTATTTAGTGTAAAATATCTAATTTTTCACAAAATAAATCAAATAATTGTTGTTTAGGCCAGGCGCTCGCTATAAATTTCATAGTATGCGATTGACCTGAGGTTGATCCCGGTACCGGCAACACGTAAAATTGTTCTGCAATTTTAGGTGTCACATGCTCAGCGGTCTACAAAAACTTTATGTAGTACTGCTAGTCTGTGTCTGCTATTTTATACTTAAGTTAATATGTCACAATTATTTTATTATAAAGCGAAAGACCGTCATATCGAGAGAGACCTAGGACGCAACCTAAACTAAATACGCTTCTGGACATTATTTGCCACTTTAAAATTTGTTATTAATAAATTATCTTTAATGTGCTTCTTAGGCAATTGAATAATAACATATTTTTCAATGTATTGACTGTCAAACTCCTCCACTAAGTGAAGACTATAATTGTATATTTATTACGTCTCATATTTCGCTTTATAATTTTAATCTTACTAAAGTCTGAAAAAGCACATTCAAAAAGTGCATAAAATTGATGTCAGTATTAAATGTATAATTTTGCAATTACACCCGGACAAATCTCGATGATTCAGTTATATTATCTTGTTATTACAGTTCACTTCCCTCGCTTGGTAGTCGAGGTTAAAGACCCTGAATTTTAAAGGTTACCACACACTGTCCGTTTTCGGCGAAATGCCTAATATGGTAAAGAATAATTTTTTTAATAAGTCCGAAATTGGCTTGTAAAGTAAATCATACGTAGGATTGTTGCACATTGTAGACATTGGAAATAAACTGAAATGTAACACTTCCGCTTAGTACGAAAACTAGCCAAATAGATCTGAGTACCACACAGACAATATACGTTTCGGTACAACTTAAAAATTCACTGTTATCAATGAAATAAGTTTAATGAAAGGGTTCCAGGACTGGCTCCAAGAGATCTGAGTCTTCTGCTTTTCTTTTTAGTATGATGTCTTGTCTAGTGCACCGCACCCATCAAGCCATGGCGACAACTTCATTATGTTCGATCGTCCGTCGCATAACACCTACTGGATTCTTAGACTTCGAAATACATCTTAAATGAAACAGCCTCACATTCAGCTAGTCTTTAAAAAAAAAAACCGTACTTTTACTATAAGTGTGAAGATGTTGTTTTGAAAGTTGGGCCTATTAAGCCCAGTTAACAAAATTTTTATAAATTATTTTAAATAAATAGTTACGGTCCCTGTTTAACGATAAGGCCACATTTTGTACAAATATAGTTTTAGTGTTTTAATTAATATTTCTTTAATAAGAGCAATAAAGAGTATAAATTAAATAAATTAACAATACAATATCAAATTAATACTAAATACATATATTTGCTGGTTACTGTTTTCGTAGGTGACGTAACCTGAATTAATTACCCTGTTCATATGGTATACTAATGTATTTAACATTACGCGCGTTTTATTTTCAATTTCATCTGAATCGATGACATCGACACTTGTTTTATGTAAATAGGTTTTGTTGATTGTAAAATGTAAACATTTATTAACATTTTAAAGTAGTCTTGTGATTATATAAGCGAAGAATAGATGCTAGCTATTGACGTAACTGCATCCAGTTATGTTTTCTATTTCTAATGAACTTACGACATACTAAATGATACATTCAAATTATTACAGAGGACCTTGAGCAGATATTTCGACGTGACGCATGCGACGGCGCAACTTGCACCTACATTTATAAGCAAAGTCAACACTGCAATACAACTTGTATTGGTAACTATGAGTTTTTAACTTAACATTAGTGCAGTTTTTATAAAGTCAAAGTTATAAGAAAACCATTCAGCTTATAAGAAATTCATAGGACCTAAAAAAAAATACTTATATAAATTTCCTATAATATTCTCAGATTGATTACTGATTTTTTAAATCAAATATTGTCTAATAAACGTTAATCACATACAAGTGTTATTTTTGTACTTTTGTAAAATTGAATTATCATGCGAGCGGTCGTGAAGTTCGCGCGGGGATACATGCGCAGCAACAATAATTATTTAATCAAAAAACCGACTTCAACGCAACAACTCCAAACATGCTTTTGCAACTGAGTTTCAAGATTATGTCATGGATAATCAGAATTTGACCAAAATTATATGACGGTGTATCCCCTAATTTTTTTTTTAAATCGGTCAACATTTGACGGAAGTCTCGCTGAACATATTATTTTCGTCCAATGTGGAACGGACTGCGAAACATGACGTCTCAGGATCGAGCCCGTCATTCGACAATTATCGTAAACCATCTCCTAGCACAAGCTCTTAGGCTTAGTCGGAAGTTGTTAGCAGGAATATCAGTAATGTTAATGGCATCTCTAGTATTCTTACTAATGAAAAAAAATACATACAAGCGAACATAGAACCTTCATAAAATTATAGTCCGGTCGCTGAATGAATAGACATTTGACGTTTACAGATTAATTAGAAATGTATGGTTAAATTATTTTTGTCTTCAAAATTATATCATACATTCGATAAAGAACTGTCAAACGTACATTCTCTCAGCGGCCGAACTATAGATGTGCACAGGGGTGAGGAAAAAAGTGACAGTAATATTTGAATGAATCTGCATGCACCTTTTGAGCTGGAATATTATTCAAACCAAACTTTCAACGTTCACATTATACCGTGCGAACAAGTTTAGAAGAACTCCTAGCAAAACAGCAAGAAACTTTTATTGATGTCTAACAACACTATTGTTTTTATTTATTTCGCGTTTATAAAGTGCGTGTACCGTTTACATAATTTTGGATTATATAGCAGGACTCTATGGCCTACATTTATTTTACACGAGGATGTCAAAGTCCGCTGACAGTGCGCTTCTAGCTTAAGAACTGTAGCTTCTTTAGCCGTCTCTAAACAATCCACTGACGGAAATAGGGGTAATTAGAGAATTTGCCATAATAGCTAGGCTTACCAGGCACACTGTTGTGTGTCTAATATAGGTCTGGCATATTTGGTATGGTTATTTCACGTAAGGAAGCTGCTAGATTGTTTCGTGGCTCTTCCCCTTTGTCGTCTTTGAGGACACCACGGGTCAAGCAGGTGCGACGCTCGCGATAAGATTATTACATTATATATATACACAAAACATTATATATATACACATAACATTATATATATATATACACATTACATTATATATTTAGTTCCACCTACGAGGGGTGATCCAAAAGTAATGATAATCAGTTATTTCTAGTGCACACAAAAATACAAAAAAATTTCAGTCACTTACTCAGTTAACCACTAGTTCAGGGAAAAAAAATCATATAAATAGGCCACGATTCCCGGGAGCTACATTCATTTGAATACGGACTGTCAAGGAGTGAACATCAAAATGGAAAAACACGAAATCAGAGCTGTCATTAAATACCTCTGCTTGAAAAAAATGTCTACCAAAGACATACACAGCGACTTGGTGGAAACATTAGGGGACTCTTCTCCTCCATATTCCACAGTTGCACGCTGGGCTAAGGAGTTTAAGTTGGGAAGAACATCGACGGAAGACGAACACCGCGAAGGACGCCCATCGACGTCCCTCACTGAAGAAAATGTGAAAAAAGTTGAAGAAGTTGTATTGGAAGATCGAAGAGTGACTATCAGGCATGTAGCTGAGGTCACAGGGATCTCATATGGCAGCATTCAAAGAATCCTTGCGAACGAATTGCATATGAGAAAGGTCTCCGCGCGTTGGGTACCGAAAATGTTAAACGACGAGCAAAAGAAGAAACGAGTCGACATGTCAAGAGCAAATCTCGAAAAGTTCCAGGCAGACAAGGATAATTTTTTGTCACGTTTTGTGACCATGGACGAGACCTGGATCCACCATTTTGATCCTGAAACAAAACAACAATCGATGACATGGAAACGATCCGATGAACCGACGCCGAAGAAATTCAAAGTGTCAAGCTCAGCAGGGAAGGTTATGGCGTCTGTTTTTTGGGACGCTGAAGGAATAATCATGGTGGACTACTTGGAAAAGGGGGCCACTATTACAGGCTCCTACTATGCAGAACAAATAAGAAGATTGCGGGAGGCTATTAAGGAGAAAAGGCGAGGCAAACTGCGGGCTGGAGTGCTGTTCCATCAAGACAACGCACCGGTTCACAAAGCTGCAATTGCCATGGCTGCCATTCAGGAAGCGGGCTTTGAGCTGGTGGAACACCCCCCCTATTCACCAGATCTAGCCCCCAGCGACTTCTATCTCTTTCCACGACTCAAGGAACACCTCCGAGGCAAGAAATTTGACGATGATAGCGACGTGATGGCCGCGGTTGAGGACTTTTTTGAGAGTCAAGATAAAGATTTTTTTTCTAAGGGAATTTTAGGATTAGAAAAGAGATGGACTAAATGTATAGACTTGCTAGGAGACTATGTTGAGAAATAAATTTATTTATTTATTTTATTCATTGTGTTTATTATTGATTATCATTACTTTTGGATCACCCCTCGTATAGTGGTTCTTTTTTAAGTAATTTGATTGATAGCTTCAAGCCTACAAGTTAACGATAGCGGTAGCGATATCGCTAACAAAAATGTCAAATCGCTTAAAATTAGACGGAAAATGTTAACGCTGCAGTAAAGGCCTCGTTTCAAATTTTATATTTCAGTTAATTTAATGAAGGAAAGTAAGTAACTTGGCTAAGATCCGCATGTAAAATATAAAAATGGTGTATATTACCTAGTTTTTTGAAGAGTACCGCCCGCCCTCCCTCAGTAGCGTGCACAAGCAAACTAACACCGCCACCTACGACTAGACAGACTAGACTCTACGACAGACGGCCGCCGAGAACTCGGCGTAGGGTACCTGGTGGACCATTTTTATATTTTGCATGCGGATCTTAGCAAAATAACTTACTTTCCTTCATTATAATGGATTTCCGCAAAGTAACGCCTTATTCTATTAACTCGTCGTCGTCGTCGTTTCAGCCTATCAATAGTCCACTGCTGAACATAGGCCTCCCCCATAGATTACCACAAAAGTTTGTAGCTATCGTTTTGGGAGGATTTTGCCATAGTTGCCACGCTTGACAGACGGGTTGGCAACCGCAGTTTAATTTTTCAGATGTTCCAGCAAGATGCTGCTGCCCATCTCCTGGTTTTCATTTTCCCATCTGTCGACTTTTACGACACCCACGGGATGAGATGGAGTGGTAGATTCTCTTAAGCCGCTACCACACGTCTTCTATTAACTCAGCACACTGCCTACTGGCAGTTGGCACGATCTACTCAACGCAGAGCCGGTCTCACCCATGCCTCCGCTCATTAGATCACTCGACAATTCGCTCGCCTTCGACGACAGCGAAAAAGCCGAATGCCTCGCAGACAGTCTAGAGAGCCAATGCACTCCGTCTCTCGCGCCTGTGGATCCCGACCATCTGCAGCAGGTGGCCGCGGAAATCGAACACAGGGCTGCCATACCACCAGTGGGCGAACCACTGCCTCCAGTGACTCTCGAAAAAGTCACTAAGATAATCAAAAAGCTTAAAAACCGATACGCGCCTGGCCTCGATGGCATAAACAACAGGGTGATGAAAGCTCTAACTACGCCGCTATTGTGTCTGTTAGTTACTATTTTTAACGCGCTCCTCTCCAGCTGCTCCTTCCCGGACGACTGGAAGGAAGCCGACGTTATAGGCATTCCGAAGCCTAACAAGCCTAGGAACATTCCGTCCAATTATCGCTCAATAAGTCTCCTCAACTCGATGGCTAAGATTTATGAGCGAATTATACTCAGTCGATTAAAAGACTATGTCCATACTAATAATATTCTTCCAGACGAGCAGTTCGGCTTTCGCCCCGAACACTCGTGTACTCATCAAGTGCACCGCTTAACGGAGCACATTTTAGAGAATTTAAACGACCGCCCTAAGCCTGTAGGCACAGGGGCCTTATTTTTCGATGTCGCAAAGGCATTTGACAAAGTCTGGCACGACGGCTTGTATTACAAGTTGTATCACACTAATGTGCCAGACAGACTCGTGAACATCATACGAGCCTTCTTGTCCAACCGCCTATTTCGATTCCGGGTAGAGGGAACGCGCTCCTCAAGCCGCCCTCTCCGAGCAGGTGTCCCTCAAGGCTCCTGCCTCTCCCCACTCCTTTTCTCGCTATATACTAGCGATATTCCTAGAGACCAGAAAGTCAATCTTGCGCTTTTCGCAGATGACACGGCCCTGTACTATTCCGACAAGCACAAGGGCCGCATAACTATTCATCTCCAAGCCGCAGCCGATCGCCTAGGCGAATGGTTCCGGAAATGGAGAATAGAGGTAAACCCCGAGAAAAGTGTAGCGAGATATACTTCTCGAGGGGCACGCCAAAACCCACTAGACGAATTCACACAATCGGCAACAATCAACTAGGCACGATCACCCCTGTTCGGACGCTCTATTCCCTGGGAAAAGAGCGTCAAATACCTCGGGGTCACGTTAGACGCAGCGATGTCGTTCGCTGCACACATAAAAAAGGTTCGAAATAGAGCGGCTTTTATCTCAAGTCGACTATGTCCACTAACTTGCTCTTCAAGCAAAATGTGATTAAGACACAAACTTCGCCTCTATAAGACTTGCATAAGACCCGTAATGGCCTATGCTTGCGTCGCTTTCGCTCACGCGACGGGCAATCAATTAAAGAAGTTACAGAGCGTTCAAAATCGATTCTTGCGAACTGCCACCGGAGCCGGTTGGTACCAACGCAACGTAGATCTTCACAGCGACTGTGAAATGCCCTTAATCTCTGAACACTTCAGAGCATTATCACGGCGGTTTTTCGAAAAAGCCGCGGTTCATCCAAACCCACTGGTGGTTAAAGCAGCAAATTACCGACCAGATAGAACCGCGACCGAACGCAAACGTCGCCCGCGGAACGTGCTAGACGACACGGATGTCTCAGCACTCCCTGACCACGATACGGTCAGTCACGATCCAGGCTACACTGTACACACAGTTAATAGCTTTAATATAACACGCGCCACGACGCGCGACGCCCGCCGTAGAGAGCGGCGCGCAGCAGTCGACAATCACACCGCGTACACACGATACACCCGTGTTCCAGGGCGGTTCTCACCGCCCAGAGTTACCGACACAAGTCGACAGTCCGAATGGAGGCCCGCAGCCTCCCTCGGACGGTCATTAGACGACTTAAAATCGTATTGAGATATTCTAAATCGCGCAAGCACGCAGCGAACGCGATACAGTCCGAATTTCGAGGTTTTTGTAGGACTTTATTTATTTATTTATGTTTGGGTCAAACCAAACCTGGCACGCGGGCCCCTGGCCCGTGAGCACAGTATCCGATGAAGCTGTAAAAGCCAAAAAAGGCTAACAGCAATTACATCACCGAAATTATATATATTAACTCAGTTAATTTAATTCACATTTCCATGTTTCATGTATTTATTTATTTTATTACGAAAGTAGGATGTTATAATATTTGTCTGGGAAGACCAAAAATGGCACTAATCGTTTTACGTGTGTTGTAAAAAACTGCAACAAAGAAATGAAAACCATCAAGATATAAAAAAGACCCGCCATAAACCGACAATTGTTTTGCCAAATGGCCTCGGATTATCAAATTTGTAGGACTATAAAGTACCACCACTTGCCCTGTATAGTCCGGAATATTTTAAAGAAGAGTACCTTGTAATCCGATAACTTAAGGAGATGTATGAGTGAAGAGTATGTCATATCAAACAACTCAATAGATCTAGTTAAATCATGCATTATCAAAACATTTTCATACACATATAATTACAGGGGGCGCCGAATTAGACAGGGGTCGGATTACCGAGACTACTGTATTTGTTAATTTTACTATTACTTTTACTGAAAAAAAATGTTTTTATTCTCAGGTGGCCACTACTCTAGCGTCACCTGTATTTGATTTCGTCCATCATCCAGCTTTACAAGCTCTTTGTGGAGTTACTGCGGCATCTACTGTTGTATCCGCTCTGAGCTATCTTATTAGTAAAGATACATATAAAATTTTTAAGAAAAACTTATGATGCGTGTATGTTGACTCTTGTAGTCTTTAATTGGTGTTTTTATGCCGTTGTGCAAATGTATAATGTAAATAAATTTTTCTATACATATATTGTTTTATTCTAAACTAGCTGTACCCACAACATCGATGGCTTTATAGTAAACCAGTAATTTAAGTAAACTGTAAACATAAAACTATCAGAGAACAAAAATGGTGATCTATAAAACTTTATTCAAAAGCAACTTTACGAGAACGACCTAAGTTCGATATGGCGGCCTATAACACTATGCAATAATCAAGGCAGATGGCGTTCTTTGGATAATTATCAAAAATATATAAGTTTGAAACCGGTGAAACATAGTCGAGTTAGTCCTCGAGTTAATTATCCATCTGTGATGAGTATTGATCTTGATATATTCAATGATATGCTATTGAAATTTAGTAATTATCGAGTTGAAACCGTTCTTATAGACCAGGGGTGCTGAAACGGTCGATCTCAATCAACTGTTTATCATAATGTATTATATATACATAAATGTAATATCTATGCCACGATACACCCCACCTAGACGACAATCCTGTATCAGCATTGTATCCTTTCAGTCTTTAGATCATAGTCTAACAATATTGAGATAGATCGCCAGCAGTTCAAGTTTGAGCACCCCTGTTATAGACAATAGACACAAAAACGGCATATCTCTTTTATATTTATGTATGATATATAATAAAATTCTGTATAGACGCGTTCACTGAAATATTTCCTGATTCGAAAGCCTTACGAAAGTTTCGTAAATTTTGAAATGCACATATTTCACTGCATGCGAGTACAAGGTTGAGATTCGTAATGTGTTAACATTGACATCTATATATACACGCTAAATATATATAGACATGTCTTATCTTGAGTCATAAACAATTACAGTTTATTTCTTGGCCTAGAAACGAATTTGGATAATTCTGTTTCCTTAATGCTGATATGCATAATCTTGTTATATATGCTGTACAAAAACATTTTACGTGTTTTTATAAATGAAATACGTTATTTAACATAACAGTATTGTTTAAATGGACATGTGATATGTTAAATAAATAGTTTCGTTTACTGAAAATGTGAAACAGATATTATTTTCTGTTTTTCCCTATTTAAATAAAACGAAGAATATGTTATTGAAATAGCAAAACAAAGAACCTGTATGCATATAATACAGCGGTAAATAAGTCATTTCACTTAGTTATATTGACTATAAAAAACTTTTTTTTTTAAAGTAAATCCAATTTCAGTTCAGAAGTAAGTTGGATCCCTACTTCAAAGCATAATGGCTATAGACTTAGAGTTTTAGTCATAAAAGGGACTTGAAATCCTTCAAAGTCGGTTTCATAATTTACACATTTGATACCATGTAAAAAATGTCATGATAAGTAATAAATGTAGTAGATACAAAATATTGATCAATTTATTTCCTCATTCTATTCACATAAATTAACATTTACGTATAAAATTATTGAGACCAAATAAAAATTAATATGATACAAAGTTACACTTAAATTAAAGTATAATCACTGAATTTGTAAGATTTACCAATTTTCGGACAGATTCTGAAATTTATGAAAGCAAGCGATCTCTGATAATGTGTTTTGCTTCCATTATTAAAAGGAACATTTTTTTAAGCAATGACAATGAATTTCACATAAAAGATCTACAAAAATAATTATTAAATGGAATGTGGAACATCTTTTGTGTAAGATATTAAATGTAATACTAAACATGTTAATTTCAAAATCAGGATAAATAAATATATGAAAGAAAATTTGGAATAATTTGAATATAAAAATATGGGTACAGCATCAGTTGTCAATATTTAATACTGCACCACCAGCAGAACACTCCTGTTATACATTAGAACAATTTTTGCTAGACAAGATTTTGTTTATAGATGTTTTCTTGTCAGTGCTATATAACTGGTAATGTTGCTAATCAAACACTGGACACCGAATATTACAATCTAGATTTATAACAACTAGTAAACATTACGATTATAAATCTCATGAAAATTATGTAATAATTGTTTTAATCATTACATAATGGACTAAATGGATGGTGAAGGTTAATCTCTGTAAAGGCACACATACACTAGATGTTCATTCGGTTAACAAAAATAAATATACATTTAAAAATAATAATGATACATAGTTTCTATGTATCTAACTTTTTGGTATAATTAAGGCATCAAAATAAAGATTATTTAGCAAAAAATTTCATACGAAATTATTCTCTGTTAATAAATGAAAAACTACAACTAGAAAACCACTGTTATGTTTTATTTGCTTACTAAGCAGTTGGCCAAAGCAGCATACAAAATGGCTTAGCTAATAAGTTGGAGACTAGAAGGATACAAAACCAGTTAAATTTTAGTGCCTGGATTATTACAATCAATATTATTATTCTAGAATACTTGTTAAAGTCTTACTTTCCACTAGCACTAAAATTATTTGAATTATAATATACATAACATACATAAATAAAATAAAGAAATACATATTTTACTATCCTATTATTTTTACACAAACTATATTTCCAAATCATATATATTATGGCAGCTAGTGTTTAATTTCTAGCAGGAGGTGCAGTTAGACATTGTTATATAAATGTTTACCTTAAACTAATTAAAAAGGCCGCTAGAAATTTAAAAAGAAATAGCAAAGCTGAAAAACTGAACTTAAAAATAAAAATAATTATTTTATTCATTTTAGAAAATGTATTTGTTTACAATTCAGCATTTGCCTTCCCATATAATCAATGTTTGAAACAAATTTTATCAAAAACTGTATGGGGAAATATATTACCAATGAAATATAATACTTATTTTGGGTACATTAACGTTCAGTTGTAAGCACCAATGCTTATCCAATAGTTATCAATAACATAAGAAATTAACAAGAATTCAACGTCACATAGTATAAAAAAACCTAAAATACTAAAATTAACTCAATTGTACAATAAAAAAACACAAACACAAGTTGATTGCACTAAGTGTTGAAAATAAATAGACTGTATGAAAAAAATATGTTGAAGATGGTTATAGTATTCTCTATATAAGTATTTTAGCATTAGCTTGCTTTTGTTACATTTAGTGTTAGTCTAAGATTTAGCATGCAAATACAATGCATGTAAGGTAAATGAAAGTGTAATGAATATAGTCAATGTGTATTACATGTGATCTGTTAACCAACCTTATTAATTAACTCATCACAAATAGCTGTAAGTTCTTCATTATCTTTTATTTTCTGTGCTAGAGATTCCTGTAAGGAAGAAGCATGTACTTCACTTTTTTTAAGCATTGCATTCAGTTTAAGAATCTCAGCTTGATGTGCCTTCTTTACGGAATCAAGTTCTGCATTAGCTTTATTCAGTTGCTGCATTGCATGCTGTCTTAATGTTTCATACCTGGCCTCCAATTTTTGTATGGCATCGTTATTATCTTCTACAGTTCTCTTCAAAGTTTCTTCATTACTTTTGTAACCTTGTATTATAACTTTACATCTCTCATATTTAGTGTGAACATCATTAAAAGCATGTTCCATAGATGCTAAATGGGCAGCAGCTTCATCACGTTCTCTTAACAAGGTAGATCTTTCATCTGTCCACCTCTTAGTTTCAGCATCTCGTTCACCTATGAGGGATGATATTGTTCGTTCATATTCCTCCATAACAACACTCATTTGTTTATTATTTCTGACTTTTTCTGCTACACGCTGCGAAAGAGCCTTCTCCTTCTCTGCATATTCTTCATTTTGTTCAGTTAATTTCTTAATTTTAGTTTCACATTCTTCCAAGCGATCTCTTAATTCTCTGTTTATATCCCTTAAGTTTTGAGCTTCTTCTTCTTGGGCTGTTAACATTTCTTTAACAGCTCGAAGCTGTTCCATGGTATGAGGATCCATGTCTGCAGGTCTAGTTATGACAGGAGGGGGTGGAGGGACACTGGCACCCAAACTTAAGAGTCGATCAATAGTTGCAATAGCAGGAGAAACAGTGCTTGATTTAACTGGAGTAATTTTTGATGCAGAAGGTTGACTTCTATTAATAGCTGGAGTAACAACTTGAGTTGGTTTCTCAGGAGGACCACTATTACTTGGTTGCACAGACAATTGTTGCATTGAGTTCAATATACTTTGCTCTGTACTTGACATGGTACTATGTACAGTCTTAACTATTTCCAAAATCTACAGTTTTTGGATAATCTGCGGAGACATGGTCTCCTGAAATTAAAAAATAAATTGATCAATTCAAGGGCAATGCTGCTTAGTCATCCAATAAGAAACCAAGTACTTGCTCGGTCTCTCGATTTATCTTTTAAATATATGACCTAATAAAATTAACGCTACTTACTGTTGATAGATATGGAAATAAATTATGAAATTGTAAACATCCCACGCATTGAGCAATGAACTGAACAAAAAGAATTACTGAATTGTATACAGGATACAAAGAATTTTCTTTAATTTACGCGAAACTTTTTATAAAATAACCAATTTACAGTATGGGAGAATCTTCTAATTCAACTTTAACTGCAGTTTTTTCACTTAAAATACAAACCGATAATAAACATTAAATTTTTTCATTAAATGTTCATCAGATGGATGACATCAGTCTTGTCCACAGATGGAAATTTACACAGAGTACGAAGTAAGTATATGATTATTCGATATATCATAACCGTTACTGGAAACGCATGAGTCTGATAATTTTTTAAATAGATATCCTGTGTCGATCGAAATGTAGTGTATGTTCGATAATCCATATGAAAAGCTATCTATTAAATCAACTAAAGACTTTTGGCGCCAACTCGAAAAGTGGCGGTACTGTTTTTATTTAATTTTGTAATTTTTGTGTATATTATGAGTTTTGCAGTATTTTCTCTTGAAAGTGTACAGTGATTGGAAAATTCAATTCAAGACCAAAATTGTACTTTCCGTTTTGTCTCCATCAGTCAAGCAAATCTTCATCTCCATCACCTTTCATCAGTTCCACAAATTTTAGGTAAAAGACAACTATTATTTTAATGTCGACCGAAACGAAGTCCTTGTCATTAAAAACTTGACATTAACAAAAATGGCTTAATTTGATAGCTAATTGCCAGGAACCAAAAAGAAGTTAATTAAAATCAGATATAATGAAAACTGTATTCAAGTCGAAAACGTTACCGGCGCAGCAAGCAAAAGGATTCTAAAAAAACCAATGATACTTGCTAGCACTCTCTCTAAGTATGTCAATGATGTAGGTTTCAGTTTGGACAGTGGACGGTTTCTAGAACACGTAATTTTATGTTATTTGATTATGCCGTAATTTAGATTGATCTTATTTCATCTATTATTGTTAATCATCACATTTTAAAGTGAAAAAGCTTAAAATTTTACTCTCACCGTGAGAGTAAATTTTCACACTCGGTGAGAGTGAAAAATTTCTGATGCAAAAAAAAACGGAAAAACGGAGGGAGAACCAAGCTATATACGTTGCTGGACTCTTATTCCATATTAATTCATTAATAATATTTTTTATACTGAGCGGTTATTTTATTGTCTATAATTTTTTTTTAATTCATCTTTATTTTTTTATATATTAATCATATTTCTGAAGTCCTCTCCACGAGAAGTTATAAATTTAAATTATCTAAACAAACATTCAGGGGTCATCATTTTTATACTGGCAAATAATAATGTTTTTTTATGAATGAAAATACTGTAAACCGCCGCAACTTTACCTTACATACTCAACTTTTCCTAAAGCAGAAAAATCCTTAAAAGTCATAAACGTTCCACACTTGGAAAACCAAAATAAAGCAGATACAAAGATTTTTTATATGATAATTTTCGAAGCCAGCGGATATCTTGTTAAACGTTACAGAATTAACGTAATTCGTCCACAAACGATAACTGGCGATAACTTTTGATGTTACTTGAACAATTTCATTATTATTGTATTATATTATTGTTTCTAGCACGTGTTTCCAGCACATTCATTATTGTATTATTGTTTCTAGTACTTTAATATAGCTAACACATTTATTCATAACATTCAATAATTCATGTATGCAATATTCCTGTGAAATTGAAAAAATACACTTAGGTAAAGTTAGGATATGTAATCGAAACCACGGGTCTTAGTGTAGGGTTGTCACGTTTTGGTAACTAGTAAAACAAACAATGGAGGTTAATGATTTTCACTCCGATGTATACGAAACAGGTATTTTGAGATGCACGTACAACCCAAATATTTTAAAAATTAGTGACGAGTATGTTGATTTCGGCAGTTACGTTTTTTTGTGACAAATAATTCCAACATATACAGGGTCTGTCGTAAATAATGGATAACCCGTAAACTGGAGTTGGTCCGGATGTGAAACTGTAAGAAAATCGTATCTTCTTGCCAGGCTTTCTAACCATATCAAAATGGCGTAGCCTTTTATACTTTTTTATAAATTTCGCTACTTTTTTCATTCATTCCGTTGCCATTTCATCAAATTTAGGTATTTCAGTGTGATTTTTTTAGTATTATACTCCTGAAGACGTGTATTATTTAATTTTAGTACAACTTTAGGTGTTTTTAACGTTAAACATTTTCAAAATCGTCATTTTAAGTTCTTTTTTAAACAATTTTTTTCTTAATGTCAACTTTTGATAATTTACTGTGAAAAAAAAAAGTACTGCGCTATAGCTGCCCATGATCTTAATAAATTGTCTATTATGTCTAGATTCTAAAAAGATATTACAATGTGTACTTTACAAGCAATATTAAGTTACAGGAGCGAGATCAATATTAAGGTCAGAATTTTGATGTTCCAAGTATTTTTATAAATGGTTATAAAACTTTGTCATAATGATTTTATTCTACCAAGATTCTTTACACAAACAATATCGGGCCACTATTAAGGATATTCAGAAGAAAACCAGGTTAATTTTAGTAAAAAAATATTTATCAATAACTTAAACTAAATGCTCGAAGTGCCCTCCGCCGGCAGCAATACATGCTCTACATCGCCTAATAAAAGATCTTTTAATCCGACGCGCATAACCGGCTTCTTCAATTTTACTTGCTGCTACTTGAATGCGCGCACGCAACTCTTCCACAGAACTTATTGCTTCGCTGTACACTTTTTCCTTGATACAGCCCCAGTAAGAAAAGTCCAACGGGTTAAGGTCTGGCGAACGTGGAGGCCATAAAATTGGACCCAATCGCCCAATCCATCTATCTGGATATGTGGTATTTAAATGTTCCCTTACACGAACAGCGTAATGTGCTGGACACCCATCATTTTGTAGCCACATCTCGTTTCTTATCTCCTGTGGAACGTCTTCCAGTAATCCAGGTAAAGTATTTACTAAAAAATCCAAATAAATATCCGCATTTAATATTGCCGGCAACTCAAATGGACCAATGATTTGTCCGTTAATAATTCCAGTCCACAAATTTATTTTTAACTGATACTGCGATCGGTCTTCGCGTATCAATCTTGGGTTTTCAAGTTGCCAGCTGTGTAAATTGTGGAGGTTCAAAAAACCATCTTTTCGACACGTTGACTCGTCGCTCCATAAAATTTTATCAAAATAAGTTTGGTCTTCCCTCATCTTTCGCAGCATTGTGCGACAAAATGTTACTCTCGCAGCAGCGTCCCTTGGCATTAATGTCTGAACTCTTTGATAATGATAGGGATATAATTCATGTCTTTTTAAAATTCTGTGAACGGATTTTGAGGTATACCGGTACGCCGTGAAATAACACTTATGGACGTACCAGGGTCTTCTGCGACTATTTCTAGTACTTCCGCTGCATTGTGTCGTTGAGGTCGTCCTTCACTGGCCCCGCCTATGCCGGTCCCAGGAAATCGGCCTTCCATAAATGCATTGTGCACTCTAATGAAGACACGGTAATCAGGATGTCGAAGATTTGGATATTTTTCACGATAAGCACTTGCTGCTCTGTTAGCGTTGCCATTACATAAACCATAAATGTAATGCATGTTTGCGTATTCGGCCGGCGTGTAATGTTGAGGCATGATACACAAACTTTTCCAAATCGACAAGTCCAATCGATAGCACAAAATAATGTCCGTAAATGATAGCTAAGTCGTCAGTATCACCAGGTTCACAAGTCCAAATCACAAGGCAAATCAAAGTCCGATATTAGAAAGCAGTAACAAATTGACGAAAGTAATGAAAACAAAAGCACATGCGATAGTCAAAATGACACTGAGATTTGTACACTCTACAATCAGGAGCGCGCGCTCTAACGGCAAAAACATGCTAACCTTTCACACACCGTGAGTGTGAAAGGGACAGTGTGCATCTGCCTAGTAACAACTTAATATTGCTTGTAAAGTACACATTGTAATATCTTTTTAGAATCTAGACATAATAGACAATTTATTAAGATCATGGGCAGCTATAGCGCAGTACTTTTTTTTTCACAGTAAATTATCAAAAGTTGACATTAAGAAAAAAATTGTTTAAAAAAGAACTTAAAATGACGATTTTGAAAATGTTTAACGTTAAAAACACCTAAAGTTGTACTAAAATTAAATAATACACGTCTTCAGGAGTATAATACTAAAAAAATCACACTGAAATACCTAAATTTGATGAAATGGCAACGGAATGAATGAAAAAAGTAGCGAAATTTATAAAAAAGTATAAAAGGCTACGCCATTTTGATATGGTTAGAAAGCCTGGCAAGAAGATACGACTTTCTTACAGTTTCACATCCGGACCAACTCCAGTTTACGGGTTATCCATTATTTACGACAGACCCTGTAGATCCACCAATTTGAAGAAAAATAAACCAAGTTTCGATTATTAATACGTTTTAATAAATTACTGTAAAATCAGTCTTGTTTCATGTGACAACCCTGAGCTCTATTGAATGCTTGTATGAAAACTCAATGAAATTCTGTCCCAACTTTGCCTCGGCATGTACACGGGATAGTAACGCGATAATTTTAATAAATTAATAACAATTAAATGGTTTGAAGCTTTAAGTAAATCGATCTGAAATTAGATCTTTCAGTTTATTTTAGGGCAACAGGCAAAATTATGGTTAAGTGGTACTATCATTGCCTGCTAATAAAAGTTGTTAAAACATAGAATTCTGCAATAATACATTGCAAGGCTTAGCACTATAAAGAAGGTGCTAATTTGAATATTATTTCGCAAGTATTAGAATGGACCACAGTTTTCTGAATTTTGCGATATAGGTCAAAATCATCAGAATTCAGGCAATGTTGCGGCAATTTACGGTACTATTTCTGTATTAATCTTTTATTCTTAAATAGGATTTATAATAAGTAGCAAAAACAAAAACAATAAGTAACAATAATTGACAAAAATAACTAGTTTCTAAGTGATAAAAACAAAGTGAAAACTACAACCGACCTAGCGCATTCGAAATTCCGTGCCAAATGACGTCCACGTAAAAATGGGTATGTTACATTCAAGGAGTCTGACGCGTTCCTGTACCACACAAAACATTGGACAACAGCACTTTATATCGCTAAAATATAATCCGTCTAATTAGAATTGCATATGATTAACTCATAATTGTCGCTACGTAACACAGTAGAAGTTGGTTGATGTACTTAATCTATAGTTTCACGAGACGGAAACTTTAATAAATTTGTTTTGTACTAAAACCTGCTCCTGATATCGATATTAGAAAAAGGTTTTCGACATCGATATAAAAGCTGAATATCGATTATGCAACTGTTAGCGTAAAGAGACTTTGCCACCTCCAGACGCTTGTCAAAACTCAATAAACGTTCACAAGTACAAGTGTTCGGGCAAATAGTTTGGCTTGTGTAAACTCGCAGGCGCGGCAAGCGCAGAGCGGCTCTCACCCATGTCGCCGCTTATTAGGCCGCACGAGAACTCGATCGCATTCGATGACAGCGAAAAGGCCGATTGCGTCGCGGGCAGTCTAGAGAGCCGGTGCGCTTCCTTAACCGCGCCTGCGAACCCGACCACCTACATTAGGGCTGTTGATATTTTTATAAATACCGCCAAACTGCTTGCCCAGCGTTGCGATTATGGGCACATCCTGCCAATAAATGGCAAATTATCAAGGCCCCCAGTTCCCGGTCGCCTCATTGTTCCTGACCAAGAGTGCGGTTATCGTTACGATGGGGCAGGGGATGCTAAGAATCCCGGGTGAAGACAGGCTGCCGCAAAACATTAGACCTGGCGACGTACAATGGACGAACTCTGCGGCAAGATGCGGACCTCTACGAACTCGAAGAAGGAGCTGCAAAGATACGATGGCACGTTGTAGAGCTAAGTGAAGTCCGGAGAGAGGGGGAGGACACTCTTACTCTACATTCGGATAATCTCCTCTACTTTCGGAAGGGAGACAGCCTTTCCCAAGGCGGAGTAGGTTTTCTCGTCAACACTTTCCTCAGTGACAGCATTCTCGAAATCTCCAGTGTGGCGACCAGAGTAGCATATCTTGTGCTTAAGCTGTCTGAGAGATATACTCTTACGCCCCAGGTGAAGACGGCGTTACGACGGAGCACTTAAAAAGCAGGGAAGCTCTCTTAACCCTTGTTAAGAGAGCTCCTTAGGATTTTCAACTCCGTCTTACAAAATGGGAGAACTCCCGAGATGTGGAGCAAGAGCATTACAGTCCTGTTTCATAAAAAAATTTGTTGGGTTGTCTGTAAAGTCGGTTTACGGACGATACTTTTACGTGATAACGTCTTATAGAAACATTGATGATTAAAAACATTAATTTTTAATTTTCAAATATGTTTACAGTTTTTGCAAATTAAATTTAAATAATTAGTTTAAATATAATCACGACAAATTAGTTATAATCATATTATGTCATATTATTCTTAAAATGCAAAAAATAATTAACTTTTTTGCCGCTGTTTTGAGAAAACAGTTAATTAAAGTGAACAAAATGAAATTAGACTGAAAATTATGGAGGAAATCAATTACATATTATTAAATTACAAAAAAACACAAAACACGTTGTCGCGTATTCAACATTTGTTATAAATAATGGCTTCCGTCGAGGTGGGCAGGGGTTATTGTAAAAGTTCTCGAAGAGGCTCGCGTGGCGGCGTTCCAGTAACAGAACTATTCTAACTGCTAGCTCTGACGTCACGCGAGAAGAGAGATATATCGTGTCACAAGTTGCCAACGCTTAGGCCGATCGTGCCTCTCAATCGCTTGTTGCGCGCTCTAGCTTGCACGCACAGGCACAGGCGGAACGGGATATTTTTTCGTGCGCGCTGCCGGTGTTCATCAACTTATAAAACGTTATCACGTCAAAAAGGCGACAGGACCCAACTTAAAAACTATCGCCCCATCTCTCTCGTCAGCCACATCTATAATTTGATCGATTTGCGCGAAAGCTTGATGACTTCCAACCTCCGTAGCAGGCCGGTTTTCGGGGAGGCTTTGGCACCATGGACCACATTCACACAGTGAGGCAGATTATACAGAAGACACGTGCGTATAATCGGCCCCTGTGTCTTACATTTGTGGACTATGAGAAAGCCTTTACTTATTCATCGAGGTGTTAAAATAGTTTTATAGTGCCAGTATGATGCTCGTGCAAGTACAGGGTAGTCAGACAAAACCTATCCAGATGCATCGAGGAGTAAGACAGGGGGATGTTATATCCTCGAAACTGTTTACCAATACACTGGAGGATGTTTTTAAGACGCTAGACTGGATAGCACGGGGCATCAATATCAACGGTGAGCACATTTCACAACTACGCTTTGCCGATGATATCGTCATCGTGGCAGAATTGCTGCAGGAATTGCAAGAAATGCTAAACAGCTTAAATGACTCCTCCCGACGTGTTGGTCTGTGTATGAATCTGAACAAGACGAGTCATGTTCATCGACCTCGTCATACCAGCTCCAATAACCGTCAATAGCGAAACTCTCGAAGTTGTTCAGGACTACGTCTACCTCGGGCAGATAGTGCAATCAGGTAGAAACAGCTTCGAGAAAGAAGCCGATAGGTGGATTCAACTGGGCTGGGCAGCGTTTGGAAAGCTTCGTCAGGTTTTCTCGTCGCCCATACAACAAAGCCTGAAGACGAAAGTCTTCGAATAGTGTGTTCTGCCTGTACTCACCTATGGTGCCGACACGTGGACACTGACGGTACGACTGCTCCACAAGCTCAAAGTAACTCAGAGAGCTATGCTCGGGGTTTCTCTGCTGGATAAGATTGGAAATGAAGAAATCCGCCGGAGAACTAAAGTCACCGACATAGCCTTTCAAGTTTGCAGACTGAAGTGGCAATGGGCTGGACACATCTGTCGCAGAAGCGACAACCGCTGGAGTAGGCGAATCCTGGAGTGGAGACCACTTTTAGGCAAACGTAGTGTGGGGCGTCCCCTGGCTAGATGGTGCTACAATCTGCGCAAGGCGGCTGGCAGCGACTGGATGCGTGAAGTCGTAGATCGGGCTCAATGGCGCCTATTGGGAGAGGCCTATGTCCGACAGTGGACTGCCGCAGGTTGATGAAGATGATGATTATATATTTATTTAAAAAGGATAATAATCAGTCCAAAAACAGTTACACAGTTTTGGAATCAAGTATATTTATTAAATAAATAAAAAATAATCTTTGTGATTAATCTGAAACATATATTAAGACCGTAACATCAGTACAGCTTGTAATGAGGAAACGATAGAGCGAAACCAAAGCTCCAAGGTCTTTGCCAGGGATTTGTCTGCCGGAAAGAACCAACTCAAAGAACACGGAAAGGACCGAGAGCGATGGCTTCATTTCCGCTGGACCAGAGATTTTAAGAGAGATTGAGAGATTTTATGGACAGCTGTACATATCGTCGTTGAAGCCACAGACTAGTGTTTGAGTAACGACCCAAGAGAAAAACTCAACCGACACTATTTCTCTTTCTCTTTTTAAAAACAGGAAGCCCAACAGTAGGATTTCTCCTGAATCGTGGGTGCCTTTTTAAGACATACATTTCAGATGCACAACACAACCAGATCCGAAGACCAACAATTTGTGTTTTTGCACACAAATGTTCACTCCGGTTGGGATTCGAACCCAGAACCCGCGGCGCAGAAGTCAGGTGCGGTAACCAGTGGTTACCATATAAAAATAATAAATAATAGGAACAGCCAAATGTTCCAACGTTGAACACAGACCTCTCTATTTGAGAGGGCTTTGGGGGTAGGAAGAGTCCCCGCTCCAATGCGTGATATTTTTATTTCTCAGACATTTAGGTTTCCTCATGTTGTTTTCCTCCATCGCTGAGCACGTGGGTTTAGTTGCCGACCTTAGACTTAAGAAAACTTAGTTCAATAAGGCGAATTCGAGGAAACCAAGCTTATCCAGGATCAGAAGCGGTATCAGGCTTGACTACCGCCCACGGCCTTGCGTCTCGTGAGGCCTCGCGCTTTGAAATTTCAAAGGAAGTAAGACCATCAAAAACTGATATATAGCAATGCTACAAAAATCGAGCAGCATTTGCTGGAGGTGATGCAAAGACGCCCATGCCTCTCTGCTCTCAAAATAATTCTTTACGTATTTATATATTTTTTTCCGAAAACTGCACAGTTTTAGTTTTGATCTTAGATTTTCCAAAAAAAATAGCCGGTCTTTAATCCGTTGATATTTTTACTGCGGCATCCCATAGTGTTGCTAATAAGGATTAAATTCTGGAAAGTAATGTCTTGTACTAACAATTATTCTTTTATTTTATGAAAGTGACGAGACTGATTGTAAGTGCAACGTCTGCCCATAACAAATCGTTGTGGAACCCAGAAAAAAGACTTAAAAAAAAGAAGGAAGTTATCAATTGGCGGGAATCTTTTTTTTATTAAAAAAGGTACGAGTACCTTAGGTATGGTCTGAATGTCATATTCTGATAATGGGATCTCGATTATCATCATGAGAAAATCATTGAATTAATTTTTTTTTCAGTAGTTTATTTCTTTTATAGATCTTGTATGAAATTAAATTAAAAAAAAATTGTAAGAAACATAAATTTCGTTTTTCAAACGTAATTTTTTTACAATTTACCACCGTTTCGTAATGAGGTTTCTCTCACGGACAAGAAACAGGTTACAGAAACATCGTAGGTATCCTTTTTATTGTAGTATATGTAACTCCGTAGGTATCCTCTATAATGTAGTAGTAAATCCTTTTTTTATCTTAGTCAAAATACATTATTAATAAATTTACAAAAATTAGAGAAAGAAAACCGAAGCTCGCTCCATGTTAAAATTTTAGAAAGATGCAATAATAAATATATATTAGTATATTGCATACTCGAGCAGACCAGCCTACACCAACAAAACCTATTCACAAATATGACGCATGTGGCAGCCATCAAGTAAAAAGTTAATCAATATAAATATTTTCTCAATTAATCAAGATGGCTTCTTTCTCTTTCAGTACGAAATACATAACTCGATAACAGAATATAAATCTAGAGCAAAAATCAGTCAATCTATTAATGGATCAATATAACACGTTTTCCTTAAATACAAGATACAAGTAATAAACATATTTCTGATAACATACAAAGCAATATTGACTGGATATTAGGATGTATATTTATGGTCGAGAAGTAAAGGAAAGCCCGTCTTTAACATTTCAGTAAAATTTATTGAACTATAATAACATTATACTCCTACTATATATTTATCAGTTTTGTACATTTCATAAGCAAACTCCTCTTCGTGCGTCGGATCAAACTCCAAACCTGAAACATTCTTAAAATGTCATAAAGAATCACACAAAAAACCGGCCAACGGTGTGACAAATGACAGACAACGTTCGCACTAACATTATTTTCAAATCATAAAAATATGTTTTTAATTGTGACAAACAGACTGAAGAACAGACCAAAACTATAACAGTAGTGAAGTAGAATCCTAAATAAGTTTTAAACAAAAATCACATTTTTGTTACACTCTTCTATTTGTGAGGTCTATGTCAAGCAGTGGACTTCGAATGTTGCCAAGGCTATATATAGTACTTGTCAAAACAAATCCAACAAGCCAACTTACGGCTCCATCTTCAGACCAGCTCCATGCTACCATAGTATTGCATTGTCACCAAAGCTACATAGGTATGCCAAATTTTAGCTCAATCTATCAAGTGAAACTAGTTTAAAATTGAGTTTCAAAACTTTGCCCACACATAGTAACTAGTGAAGCTTAATAAAAGCTTGTAAAAATTTATTATTTGGTGCATCCTACCAACATATTCGACTTCGAGATTGAATGGACCGTTTATCTTGTCTCCGCACGATATTCCAAAGTGAGTCACCCTGTCCAATCTCATTCGGTTTTGTTTATCCTGTATTCGTCCTTTTGATCCTAACACAAACTTTGAAAATGGAATCTGTAAAAATAATGAATGAATGATTATTAATGAAAAATAATGTATTATTAGAAGAACCAGCAATCATAAAATTATAACAAGGATATATTCAGTGAATGTACTTATTAATATATACAATTCCTAAATGTTATTTCTAAAATATGACATTATCCCTTTGCAATGGGTATAAAATGAAATGGTTAATTAATATATTTTTGTACAGTTTAATCCCCACGGCCGGCTATGATTGCTTACAATAAGTATAGCTGCACTTTTGCATGGCCGTGTGGTAGCGGCTTAAGAGAATCTACCACCCCATCTCGTCCCGTGGGTGTCGTAAAAGTCGACAGAGGGAAAATTAAAAGCAGAAGATGGGCAGCAGCATCTTCCTGGAACATCATAATAAATAAACTGCGGTTGCCAACCCGCCTGCCAAGCGTGGCAACTATGACAAAATCCCCCCAAAATGAGAGCTACAAAATTTTGTTGCACTCTATGGGGGAGGCCTATGTTCAGCAGTGGACTAATGCTAGGCTGAAATGGTGGATGGTGGTGGGCACTTTTGCATATTCTTCTATTAAAAAAATTGCAGCGAGAATGTCTCTTATGGTTACATCGAAGTGGCAAGTACAGTGGACAGTGGCGAGTGCCTGCTTACACTACAGCCATTCAAGTATCATTTCGTCGTAGAGATACATACATACATACATAAGATCACGACTGTATCCCGTAAGGGGTAGTCAGAGACTTTGCACTCACTGCCAAAACAGATGACTGCCACAATCCACGTTTCACCAAAACAATATAATGCACTTGGTGTGATAGGTGGTGAGCCCATCGCCACCATGCGCTGTTGGGGGGTGCACAGTGCATTTTAATTCCTTACTCGCCTTTTACGAGATCCATTGGATGAGATGGAGTGGTAGTATTCTTTTAACGAGCCGCCACCACACGGCTAACGGTCGTAGAGATGAAGGAGCAAAGTCGCGCAATTCGTGCGACTTTTCGCAATACAATACTTATAACAATTAAATACAATTATTATGGGGCAAATAAAACAAGACGTTTTATTTAAATAAAAGCCTATCTTATAAAAACCATTTTATAATGTAGGATTTTATTATTTCATAAACATTAGTGGGATATATAATATATATATATATATATCCTACACAAACTGCTGCAGTTTCCCATCTCGCCAGTATTTATGCTTATTTCAAAACAAGTCTGAAAAAATATTTACGCCTCTGCTCTTTCTCGTCACACTTAGACTGAGCGGGCGCGCTCAGCCCCCCGCGAAGTAGAAAGAGAGATAGTAATCGGATCCACCGGAAAGGCAGCTTGCAAGCTGGGTCGAGACGCCACTGTCCGATCCGCTTACACTACTTACCAACTGTACCTATTGAACTTGACCAATGTCAACCGGACTTTACATTGTTTGGTTTAAAACGTGGGCTTATGGCGTCAAATTGAAAGGTAGTGTTTTTTATTGATTTTGTAAAATGTGTGTGTTTTTGAGTTTTGATAGTTTATTATGCAGCAAGTGCAATGATTGTAAAAGTATACACTGATTGGAAAATTCAATTCAAGACAAAAATTGTATTTTTCGTTTTGTTCTCATCTGTCCAGCAAATCTTTAGTAAAAGTCAACTATAATGTTACTGTCGATCAAAATTTTAAAGTCTTGCTGCTAGAAAATTTCTTCTTAACTAAAAACTTTACATGAAAATGAATGACATGAAAATAGTTTACGACAGACATAAATAAACAAATCAGAGAAAATTTCTGGCGATGGACGTCTTTGTCTTAAAATCTTATTTCCTTTATCAATGTTTGATGAGACATACCTTTGCAATCTGCCAATAAGGTCCTCCTCTAGTATAAAGTACGTAATGATAAATATCATTCCATGTTATGTCATAGTACCCTTCACAGGATATGTTCAGTAAATAGGATCTACCATCTCCTCTGACTTTCAATACAAGTGTATTGTAAAGATTCCAGTTATATGTTGCGTCTCGTTTGAAGGATTTCTGTAACGTTTTTTTATTTGATTAATGCAACAGTTGAAACGATTTGGAATTCAGTTTTAGCATAACTTGCCGAAAGTCCTTAAATATATATATTTTGGAATAACGCCACGCAAAGTGGATTACTGAAAATACGACAGGCCACACAGAAATTATGAGATACTACTCAGTTATATTTTATTTTGAGAATACGATTATTTACAAACAAAAATAGGAATGTTCCAATTTAAAATTTCCCTCCACATTTTTAACTGTGCATTTACCCAAAACCCCAAACCCGGAACAACTATCTGAAGGTCGTCTAATACTTGTTTCATGCGGAATTCGAGCCCACGACCCGTACGGAAGAAACTAATTATATCGATCTTCCTTGACTGATTTTGATTGATGCCTTCAAGGTTCGATCTTCGACTACAATGCTACATATTTATCAGTTACGTTTGTCCAGCTGGATCAAAGCTTGGCCTAATTTATAAATATTTTAAGTAAAGAAAATGTATTAATACTATAGTAACATAAACATCTCACGAAGAAATGCTTTCAAGAATTTTATTTTCATTCCAACTGAGAAGCAAGCGGTTTGAAATACATTTCATAACATATTCGAAAATACATATTCCTTCCTGATTTCATAAAAACGTCCATTTATTTATAGATATCGCCGTTTGTATTTTTATCTCTCAAAAGAGCATACGGCCTACCGTTTAGTCGGTATAGAATCAAGCGGTTCTATCAATGCAGTAAGCCAAAACTTTCATCTCAAAATTATATGTACAATGCCCCATTAATAAAAAATAATAGAAATTTCACTTCTTTGCAGTGTTCAAACTTATCGCTTTTTCGGTAGGATACTATTTGCATCAGACCATCAATATTCATTAATTTATAAGATTTAATTTTATAGAGTTGTGAATTAGTTTATATTAGCAGAATAATTTAGTAAGCTACTTAATCAATTTTAAAACTCTTTCTCTCATTGTTACTTGATGACATATGGACTAAAAGCTTTTTATAATAAAATGTGTTTCAAAACAATACTTGAACGAAGTGAGGACGGTAAATTATTACATTATGATGAACGATTCGACGCTGTTTCCAATTATGATCTGATCCAAAAAAAAGGTAAATAAGAAAGTTAAATCAGATATTAAGTATGTTCTAAGTTAAGTATCGCCGTGTCGTGGAGAAAGAAATTATTACTCCATCCTCTCCCACGAGTTTAATTGAAGACTAAGAAACTGCCATTATTTTCTAGTGGAGCCCTCCTACAGGTAGCAGAAAAATCACAGACATTAAAATATCCACAGGAATAAAAAGCGGATGGCGCCCGACTCTCAATCGCCTATCCGCTCAAACGTGGCGATTACGACCAATCCCTAAAACTTGACAGATGCTTTCATAGTTAGGTAGCAAAATACTAGCACATATATTTCTTAGAACAAATAGCACTTTGTGAGTATATTGACTATAATTATGTGATAACGAAAACTTAAGAATATTATATATTGTAAAAAATATCATCTAAACCAAAAATTTATATACTGATTTATCAACAATTCACACTTTACCCTGACTCTCTTAGACCTGAATGCGCAATATCCGGCCTTTTTAATACGTCCATCTTTAGGCACTCTGACATCTAGATAGCCGTGAAAGGCTGCCCGACCTGCCGGACTCATGTCAAATCTGCAAGTGCTATATCCCTCATTGTGATCACTGTCGCTTGTCGTCACAAATTTGTCTAACACATTTGGTTCATTGAAGCACCAAATGAGGTCAGTTTCACCTGAAAAAAAAATATAATGCATAAATACTTACAAAAATATGTAATGCAAAATAGTTGTCGGCAACAAGCTTGCCATGTAGCCATGTAGCTAGGCTGCCTGGAAAAAAATAAGAAAAATAATGTGTAATTTTAAGAGATCTCTCTTATCTATCACCCCAAACTCATCCCATGGGTGTCGTAAAAGTCGACAGAGGGCAGAGGGAAAATAGAAACCAGGAGATGGGCAGTAGCATCTTCCTGGAACAAATGGGCAGCAGCATCTTCCTGGAACAACTGAATAAATAAACTGCGTTTGCAAACCCGCCTCCAAGCGTGCAACTATGGCAAAATCCCCCCAAAATTAGTGCTACAAACTTTAGCGGCAATGTATTGGTGCGGCCTTTATGCGAGACCTGGAGGCGATTATGTAAAAGTGCCATAGTTTTTCAGTAAACTAAAACTAAGTGGCTCGCTAGCTAGATCATCATGCCGTTATAATAAGTTAACTTTGTCAATATTGCCCAGAGATAGTTTGAATGATAATAATAAAATGATGATAAAATGAGATAGGTTGCAACTCCACTTCTATGCCCCGTATTTTGCGCGAAGTAAATTCATTTACTTTCTTAAATATTTTTTTCCTTACATGTTTTTAAAAACGTATATCTTAAAAATACAATTAGCCAATGTGGAGAAGTCCGTCACACTTTGCTCAAATTTCAATTCATTTGAACCTAATTAATGGATATATACATTCTAGAGTAACTGTTAAGAGTGGAAATTATCAAAAATATGGTTATAAGATACAGGTGTTTTTTTAAAACTTGGCGTGTGGACAGACTATAGTAATAAAACCATAATTTGTAAGTCAAATGGTATGAAAATAATGTCTGTCCACGGCGTTGATATATAATGTGCCATACGTACTTATAAATATAATGTTGTAATTATGTTGCGTACCAAAGTTATCGAAAATTTTCTCATTTTTAGGGTAACGCCGGCAAGTTTGCCTAGAGAATATGTTTATTTAAAAAAAATGGAAAATCGTTTTATTAAT
This sequence comes from Luehdorfia chinensis, assembly GCA_019845155.1. Lineage (NCBI taxonomy): Eukaryota > Metazoa > Arthropoda > Insecta > Lepidoptera > Papilionidae > Luehdorfia > Luehdorfia chinensis. The sequence goes on from JAHVAK010000282.1 coordinate 6,190,473, forward strand.
TTTTTTCATTTAATTTAAAACAGGTAAAAAATTGTATAACTTATTAAAATAATGAGTAGCAATTAATTTATTAAAACCAATATTGTACTTTATGTATTAAATAATGCTGAATACTTTCCTCATACATGCTCATAGACGATCTTTCCATCTATTGCTATATATCTTAGGAAATTTGCCGCGACGAATAATTACGCAATCAAAGTGATGGATATAAACGATTTCCACAATCGAATGCCATTATGAATTGAGTTACTTAAGTAACCACAAAAGTTCCTTCCTTTTCCACTTTTCTTTTTATGTTCCCATGTTCAAAACGACAGGAAAAATGGCCAACCATTTTCACCCAAAAAATCTGCTGTAATCGACATCTATGATTTTCAGCTCAAATTAGCAGTACAATACCGTTTTATAGATTGAGTTATAAGACATAGCTATTCAAAAACAGAAGTTACAGCCTCTAGACAGTCTTGCCTTGTACACAGTCTTCCCACGATTGACACTGTCAAATGAGAAATGTAGTTACTTACACCAAAGTAAGTTTTTATTTCCATTTATTAAGTTATTACAAAAAAGGGTGAACATATTAGCAGCTTAGTTTGAAACAAATTTTATTTAATGAATGTCACAAAAGTAATATACAGAATAATATGTCAAGTGGCATTAGAGACTAATAAATGTACACTATTACTACCAAGTTTAAAACATAATTAAAAAAACACATGAGATTCATTTTTAGCTCTAGTAGTGACAAAACTTAATGAAAAGCACCAATAACAAATTCGAAAGTTAATAAAACATTACAGAAATCCCTTTTGTAACAGTAAACATAATTTAGTTCTAGGACAAAGATCATTCCAAGCTGGTGTTTAGTGAAAGTGATACATATACAATATATATTATAACATGAATGTTGCCAAAAATAAGAAGCACAGGCTGGACAATAAGGATTATGGAATATCTTTATATATACTGTATTTTCTCATTAACTTGTAAGTATTTTGAAGGGCAAATGTATCAACTTACAAAGATAATTTTATAGTCATCAATAATGTCACAAATAATATAGATATTACAAGTATTCTATACCAAAACTGTATTATAAAACATGTAATATATAAAGTAATTAATCAGTTTGGAAATGTAAAGATCACAAATAAAAATAATATTAAGATCAAATTGTTATAATACTATCGAGCAACAATTATAATAATTATATGTCTATGTGAAACCTGCCCAAAATAATACTGTAATAATTTATAAATTATTCAGCGCACTTCATTAATAAGTTGATCACATATTCTTGTTAATTCCTCATTATCCCTAGTTTTTTGCACTAATGATTCTTGAAGCGATGATATTGAAATCTCATGTTTCTTTATAATGGCATTCAACTTTGTAATCTCCAAGTTGTGATTCTTTTTTAAGTTATCCAATGTTTCATTTGCTTTATCCAAATTCTCTGAAGTAAGAAGCTTTAAATTATTGTACAATTCTTCATATTTTTTAATGCCATTCTCATATTCCAAAATTTTTTCCTCAAATATATTCTCCCTATCCTTTGTTTCCATAATCACACTCTTACATTTTTCATATTTAGACAGTAAGTCATTGAAGGAACTTTCCATACTTGAAAGATGGTTCAGTGCTTGATCTCTTTCCAAAATAAGTCTTTCTGTTGTTTCCTGAGTCAGGATTCTCTCACGTTGTTGTTCTCCAATCAATGATGATATTGTTTTCTCATACTCTTCCATGACAATGCTCATTTGTTTATTATTCAGTATTTTTTCACTGACCTGCTGTAATAATTTATTTTCTCTGTCTTCTAAAATATTTTTTTCACTAGTAAACTTTTTAATTTTTGATTCCAGTTCATCTATTGTTCGTGTATATTTATGTTCCATATCTTGTAATGAAGATCTCAATTCTCTATTTTCTTGCCTCAATTGCAATACTTCTTGATCTTGGTTTTGTAGAATGACTCTAAGGGACTGTAGGCGATCTACTTCCTGATTATTGTAATTATTAAAGCGAGGACTTCGTGGTGCTGCTGTTGGAGGTGTATTTCCAGAAAAGCTTATTAATCTCTCTGTTGCTACCCTAGTAGGAGTTAAAATAGCAGATACACTGCGTATCAATGCTGGAGTAGATCTTGTGTTAGTTGCACTAATTTTAGGAAATTCAGAACTTACAACTGGGGGGACCACTTGCATAGGTTTCTCCTTAGAAAAAATTGCTCCCATTGATAAAGAATGCTTTGGGGTAGCCACGTGATTGTTTATAGTCGTAGAGGTAGCACTACCTGTTTCATATCCAACATCACATTCTGAGTTCCCTGTAGAGTCTGTATGATTAGAACCTAAGGTCATAAGTTTTTGTTTTGCATATAGTGGATCAAATTTCACGAACAGGCTTTCCTTTCCTCTATCAATAAAATTATGATTACGATTTGATTCAGCACATTTCACAAGATAATCTAAGCTATTCGCATCTATAAACACATCATCAGATGTCGGTATCTCTTGCATAGTCACGTCGCATATACTGTCAAAATCTGTGCCAGTTAACAAGTCATCAGTCGCATCAGGGTGCTCTAAAACTTCCTTTGATTTATTTGGTGACATTGCCATGAGATCTCCCATTGATGACACAGCCGACAATGGTGTAAAACTATCATCAGATGTTGCCGTACTTCCTTTAGCTGACAACATATTATCGTCTTTTTCTGTGTTTAGAACAACTCCGTGACCCAAGAGACTTTGAAATTTTTGATAAATATTTTTTAAGCTACTTCCCTCATTTGGTACTTGTGGATCAACACCCAATATATTTGAAAACATTCGTCTATTTTGTGTACCCCCACTGTATCCAGTATAGTAACGTGCCGTAACAACGGATCTCTGCTAACTAACGTAGATCTTCTGATTCTTGGCTATTTTTGAACTCCAAAACAAAGTAAAAAATAAAACAGAAATACTCTCCGTAGAACATGTACGATTGCAACGGATAATATATTTTTAAATTTGACTTTTGCTTTTGACGTATGGTGTAAACATGGCATGCGCATAGGGTCTATGGTTTAACTAAGTATCAATAGATGGCAGGACTTTATTTTACGTGTAAACTAAAAAAAATATTGTTTAAGATTAAACTATTTTAGATTATTTTCGTATTTAACACGTAACCACAGATAATAATAATTGTAGACCAACTACTTCTGAAAAACCGTATTTAACAGAGTCATACCTAATAAATCGCCAGTGGTTCATTTCATTCAAAAAAAAAAGCTTGTTTTACAATAGTCGGATAAAAATAATTTATTGACTTTTGGCGGCAACTCGAAAAATGGCAGTAGTGTTTTTATTTAATTTTGTGATTTCTGTGTATATTTGGAGTTTTGATGTTTAATAATGATAGTTAATTATGCAGTAAGTGCTCCTGAAAGTGTACATTAATTGGAAAATTCAATTCAAGACCAAAATTGTGCTTTTCGTTTTGTCTCCATCAGTCCACCAAATCTTCAGTAAAGTCAACTATCAATTTACTGTCGATCAAAATTTTGTATCTTGCTGCTTGAAGATTGTATATTTGGATATGTTACTTGACACTGGAAAATAGTTTATGACTGTTTCCATTAATAAATAAATAAATAATTTATTAGATTAATATGCCAGTTTGAGAGATTATCTTTAAAAACCATTTAAAAAGATATTTTTAAATCTTATTTAAAAATTAAAGAGTTACTTATGGGTTGTGAAATAGACCTCTCAGGGAAAATATTAGAAGTGCTTTTCTTTTTTAAAGTCAAAAAAATAAATAATAAGAGCTGTTGTTTTTGTGTCTATCACGTACTTTCTGGGTCTAATATAATAAATCCGAAAGTCTACAACCGCTGAACCGGTCTTGGCGAAATTTGTAACACATTTCATATAAGACACTTCATTTTGCTATACTATTGTATATACCCGTTAACGTGGCACTCGAGTTTTAATCACGCTAACGGATAAACAAACAGACAAACAGATAGGTCAAGGGACGTTGAGTGTTGTAATATATTAAAATTGAGACAAATTATGTTCCATCACTAATAAAAACTAAATAAACAATCGGCGACAAAAAACGTCCTCACCAAATGAGCCACTTGAACATTTCTGTACCCATAAATCACCAGAGATCACGACTGTATCCCATAAGGGGTAGTCAGAGACTGGACACTCACTGCAAAAGCAGATGACTGCCACAATCCACGTTTCACCAAAACAATATAATGCACTTGGTGTGATAGGTGGTGAGCCCATCGCCACCATGTGCTATTAGGTGCACAGTGCAGTTTTATTCCTTACTCGCCTTTTACGAGATCCATTGGATGAGATGGAGTGTTAGAATTCTTTTAACGAGCCGCCACCACATGGCACTAAACAGTATCAAGCGCCAAAATACACATTTTAAAGGACAGGCACATATTCATTGAGAGCTTGTGGCGCCAGTTTAAAAAGTGAAATAATAATGCCGATCTTTTAAATATATTGGGTATACCAAACGGTATGTTGCATTATTAAATAACTTATACTAAAAAAAATCTACATATAAAGCTATTAATACCAATAACAATTATATAATACTGTAATTCGCATTTGGATGCGCTTTTTATGTAGTAGAATTCGAACACTCCGACTGTAAACATGCCTCAGTGTTCGTAACTGCAAAAATAACACGCGGACGCTAAAGAGGACGCAGTTTCATATTTTCGGTATGTATTAAAATGATTATTATATAATTGTTATCACTTTATTGTAAATATTTCATCAATAAAACACCGTAAAAACATATTTAGTTTATGTCGCCAAAAACAGCTTTTTTGCGATTAACAGACTTATAATAACACATGTAAATTGAATAGCCTCCTAATAAACGTATTAATCATATGTGTATTAATTCTTTTACAAGAACAAGTGAAATGGAAAATGTTAATATAACGCGCGTTAGAGACATTCTTTTAATATTCTGTCCCTAGTCATGAATTTATTTCTTTTCCTAAGTTAGACGGCCGCCAAGCTTGGAGTTAGTCTTTCTTAATCCCCTTCTACGAAACGTTGTCATATCCCTAGCCACTATCCCCTATCAGTAGGCATGCTGAGCGAATGGAATATCCACCAGTATCTCATTCGCTCTTTCCTCCCGCCTACTGAGAGCGGCAACTGCATTATAGAAGCTGCTACGCAACTTCGGAGACATTGGCTTAGTCCTAGCGCGAAAAGTGACTCCGTTCGGTAGAGGCTATCGAAATTATACTAGAGTATCGCATAAAGCGGTAAGCTTGTTGCCGAGATTGCTGTTGAGGTTTTGAGGTGAAAGTCTAAGTCTATGTATCAGTGGCACTTGAAACTAGAAGTTCCCTCGCTGGATAATATTGAAGTTCCGCACTCCACAGTTTCTGCTTAAAAAGTGGTAGGACCTACTGTTCCAGCAAAGTATTGGGCAACGATATTTGGGATAATACATCATACAAACATAAAGTCACGCCCAGTCCCATACAAAGGCGTAGGAAGAGGCTCCACACATAGCCCATAGACGGGTGGCGAACCACGTCGCCTCCATTTTGGTAAGGGTCGAAAAAATTCTTTCTACCCATTGCGGTCCTACAAGTAGTATAGTGACAGCATTGCATATTATAGTGTTATTCCGCACGAATAAAGGCTGTCTGTACAATACCTTAGTCGCCTCTCACGACACCTCGGTAGGAAAGAGGTAAATGCTATTCTACTCTGCCGGACACCTATCGGATAATACTACAATTGTATATTTAGTCCGGTCATTTTAGACAATTGAAATAAAGAAAATTCCGACAGAGCCAAATCTTCGTAGAGACTTTAGATTTAGCACAAGGAATAAAGTGTCAAAAGTCCCCATCAGTCCCATGTGAGCTTAGCGACTTATTCGGGGCCCAAGGTCAAAATTTTCGGTTTTTTGGATTTTTCTCGAAAACGGTAAGTTTTATCGAAAAAGTACCTTAGAGCAAAGTTGTAGATCTTAAAATTCTCTATAAAAATGGTCCTCATGATTTTTTCTCTAAGACCCACTATTTCCCAGATATTGCGCTTGTAAGAATCATGTTCTACATAGTATGCACACAAATGTACCTAAATATGTATATACGTGTATATACATATTTAGGTATCACTTTATTTTTTTAGGTGTGACTATACGTATTTATTACAAGCGTCTACTATTGTAGTTAGTGCTGATTAATATTAAAAAAAATGTCACAATTTTGCTTTTGTATATATTGTAGTGGGTGAAGATGTTGATTTATTAGTACTACTCACTGCAAGGAATCTGATAAACAGAATTTAATTCTTCACCTCAAATACTAATTACTAAAGGAATTCGGTTTCTTCTTGCGGTTTATGGAGCTCCAAAAAAATTGATTGCATAGATACGTACAGATATTTAACATTTGTAAAAAATGCATACAAAAAGCCAAGTACAGCTATCTTGTCTTCCTCCAACATCGGCAGCTGCTACTCAACATTTGTTTCGAGTATACTACGAGGGTGGATTGAAAAGTACTCGGCCTAACCAAGAAAATAAACACATACTAGATCAGATTATATTTTTATTTTTCTACATAATCACCATCAAGTTCAATACACTTTTGCCACCTCCCCTTCCAAGCATTTAGACCGTTAAAAAAAATGATTCTTCCTTAGAGTCAAAATATGCGTCTACAGCTGCTTTGACCTCGTCGTTTGTCGAAAATCTTTGACCTCCCAAGTGCTTTTTTAGGTTAGGGAACAGAAAGAAGTCTGATGGTGCCAGATCAGGTGAATACGGCGGATGCGGTAACAGTTCAAAGCCACAGTTGTGAATTCCAGCCATTGACTGTACTGACGTGTGAACACGGGCGTTATCTTGATGAAACAGGACTTTTCTTCTGAGCTTTCCTCGACGTTTTTCTTTTATTTCCTCTCGTAAACGACGTAGTAAGGTGCAGTAGTAATCAGAGTTTATAGTCTGACCCCTTTCAAGATAATCAATCATAATCACACCTTTCGAGTCCCAGAATACTGAAGCCATCACCTTATTTGCCGACAAAATCGACTTAGCCTTTTTAGGGGGTGGTGAACCAGGTCTTCTCCACTGTTTTGATTGTTGTTTTGTTTCCGGTGTACAGTAATGAACCCATGTTTCGTCCATAGTAACAAAACGATTCAAAAAATCATCTGCATCGGCTTCAAATAACTCCAAACAGTCGCGTGAAATAGTCAATCGCGTCCTTTTTTGTTCAACTGAAAGCAGTCGCGGAACCCACCTCGCAGACACCTTGTGGAAACCCAACTCGTTGACAATGATGTTTTGAGTTCGTTCATAAGAGATGCCTATAATCTCGGCTATCTCTCTAATTTTTAATCTGCGGTCTCCCATTATTAAATCAAGTACTTTTTTAATATTTTTTAGTCAGTAGTTGACGTCGAAGGCCTTCCAGAGCGGGGTTCATCTTTCACACTCTCTCTACCACGCTTAAATTCTGCTATCCATTTTTTGATGGATGAATATGACAGAGCACAATCGCCTAATGTACTGACCATGTCATCATGGATGGCTTTTGATGATAGCCCCTTCTTATGGAGGTACTTAATGACGGCACGCTGCTCGATTTGCTCCATTCGCGGAAATTATGACTGATTACTTTGTTAATAAATTTATAAAATCACAACTAATTATCGCACACGTTTCGAACTTCACACAATGAACTAGTCTGAACTGAACTAAATAATGTGGGTAGATTTGATTTTTAGAATTGAATGGATCTGTGTTAGGCCGAGTACTTTTCAATCCACCTAGTATCAAGTTCAGCCATGGCAAGGCAATGAACTGAACCCTGAAGACTGGGGGTTGGAAATTGATAAATAATAATTTGGAACCGATTCGAACTTTACTGCCCCCTGCTCCAGAAAAACTTCTTAACACTATTTTTTGCAATTGCAAGAAAGGTTGTAGTGCCAAATGTGGCTGTAAAAAAGTAGGGTTCCAGTGTTCTCCAGCGTGTACCTATTGCCAAGGTGTCTCTTGCTCAAATGTTCAATTAAATACAAGAGAGGAAGATTCATGTGATTTTGATGAAGAGACAACTGATTCATCTTCATTTGAACAATTTCTAAGCGTTCATCAACAGGACGGAGAAGAAGAAGAACAAGAAGAAATTGAAGAAAACATGATTGTTGAAGTTGAATATGAAGAGTATGAGTCAGATTAAAGTAATAAAAAAAAGTTAGAACTACAGTTAAACTCAGTAACCCATATCAATAATCTTCATACTATTAAATAATTATTGTTCCTGAAAATAACGTCATAAAGGTTCGTGGAATAGGCCTACCGGGGATACCACGTTAAAAAAACGCGCCGAGTACACTACCTCACAGGTGGTGTGGAAATGTGTGCATATTATGTAGAACGTGATTCTTACAAGCGCAATATCTGGGCAATAGTGGGTCTTAGAGAAAAAAATCATGAGGACCATTTTTATAGAGAATTTTAAGATCTACAACTTTGCTCTAAGGTACTTTTTCGAAAAAACTTACCGTTTTCGAGAAAAATCCAAAAAACCGAAAATTTTGATCTTGGGCCCCGAATAAGTCCCTAAGCTCACATGGGACTGATGGGGACTTTTGACACTTTATTCCTTGTGGTAAACCTAAGGTCTCTACGAAGATTTGGCTCTGTCGGAATTTTCTTTGTTTGATCACTATTTTATGTCTAAATTGACCGGACTAATTTCGGGGTGTGGATGCACCGCATATAACGCACGTAGCGCACCAGCAGCCCCCAACATCGAGTAGGATAGCAAGTATATATTCTTTTTTTTTTTTTTTATTGTATAAAGTGACGAAACGAGCAAAACGTTCACCTGATGGTAAGTGCAACGTCCGCCCACAGCAAATTGCTGTGTCACCCAGAATATTTCTGTGTGACACCACACTGCGCTCGTCACCCTGAGACATCAGTTCTTAAGTCTCAAATGCCCAGTGATTACGCTAGCTCACAGTGCCCTTCAAACCGAAACACAGTAATGCTTGCACACTACTGCTTCACGGCAGAATAAGTGGCCCTGGGGTGGTACCTACCTAGACGGATTCCTGCATAGGAATCCTAACACCAGTAAAAATCTATAAATCTATTTGTCTACAGTTTTGTGAATAGTGGGAAATTTGCATTAATTTGAGGTAATGACAATGAATTACAGCTTATCTTTTCCTTAACATTCACACCTCAAAAAAATTGCTAACTTAAGGAACATTTCGTTTTAATGAAAGTATTTATTTGATAATACACTCATTTGTTGTAAATTTGATCAAATCTGTCCTAAAAGGGGCTTTGCTCTGTCATGATATCTGTATGTCTTCAGTTGCATGCATTGGTATTCAGGTCTAACATATAATATATTTTTATCTCGTTATTTTAACCAAAGCAAAAAAAATACACTATAACTTTTCTTCTACTTATTTTTTTATTTTAAAAAATGTGTCGAACAAGGATATCTTCTGTATCGTAGGTGCGTTTTAAGGACATAATTTTCACATGCACAAAGACCGAGACCCGGAGCAACCAATCTGTAGGTCATACAAATATTTGTTTTTTTGCAAAAACCGAACACATAGTCGGTAGTGTAGACCAACCATTTAAAAACTGTGCCAAATGAGATGGAGTATATAAAATATTGGCATAAAAGTTTTTGATATTTAATATAGGTGATTTGCTGCTGATTCATCACAATACCTTCGAAACTACAAGACCTATTGACTTTTAAATTTCGCTTACATATTACTTTTCCGACATAGATAAGAAGAACTAATTTTACAGTTTTTTTTGCACCTAATCTTAAAACAACTTGTAAACAACACAGACATTACTCCCAGCAATAATATATATAAATATTATAATATTTAATAATTATACCTATTATTTTTTTAAGAAATGGCACTAGAAAAAAAAAGATGTATGTAAATGTTAAAAAAAATACTAAAGGAAATAAATATCAAGATACTTCACAAGCAACTGAATTTCGAGACTGTCACCTTTTATGTTTATAATGACCGAAGTGCAATGGTTACTGGAACTTTAAACTGCAAGCTTCACCTGTTCTGCTTCTTTTTACCATGAGACATCAGTTCTCAAGTCAAGTCTTAAGTCTGTTATCACACTGCCATTTAATTAAAGATTTCAATTAAAAAAAAATTGTGATTGAAAGTGGACATCAGAATGGAAGGAATGCGAAAGCACCTGACCTTATTAGAAATTTTTGATAATCAGTATATTTTTATTGAATTTTGTTATAATAGTTAATCAAATTTTGTGTAGCTTCCGTAACTGTAATTTCCATAATATACTCATATTATGGAAATACAGTGAATAACAAAAGTAAAGGGATTTTTAACATCTTAATGAAGTAACAAAATATTACTACACAAAATAATTATTATATATAATAATTATTATTTTGAGATTATATTACACTAGATTTTCCGATATGAAAAGTATTCTATGTTCATCTGCAGGATGCAAGCCTTCTCTGTGACGAATTTAATTTAGTTTGGTTCAATAGCTGAGCTGTGAAAAGGTAACAAACAGACAGAGTTTCTTTCGCATTTACTAATGTATGGATTTCAAAAACTGCATTTGTTTTAGTAAGTTAGTGACAAAAATTCAAAAGAAATTCACTTATCTGATACGAGGGTGGATTGAAAAGTACTCGGCCTAACACAGATCCATTCAATTCTAAAAATCAAATCTACCCACATTATTTAGTTCAGTTCAGACTAGTTCATTGTGTGAAGTTCGAAACGTGTGCGATAATTAGTTGTGATTTTATAAATTTATTAACAAAGTAATCAGTCATAATTTCCGCGAATGGAGCAAATCGAGCAGCGTTCCGTCATTAAGTACCTCCATAAGAAGGGGCTATCGTCAAAAGCCATCCATGATGACATGGTCAGTACATTAGGCGATTGTGCTCTGTCATATTCATCCATCAAAAAATGGATAGCAGAATTTAAGCGTGGTAGAGAGAGTGTGAAAGATGAACCCCGCTCTGGAAGGCCTTCGACGTCAACTACTGACGAAAATATTAAAAAAGTACTTGATTTAATAATGGGAGACCGCAGATTAAAAATTAGAGAGATAGCCGAGATTATAGGCATCTCTTATGAACAAACTCAAAACATCATTGTCAACGAGTTGGGTTTCCACAAGGTGTCTGCGAGGTGGGTTCCGCGACTGCTTTCAGTTGAACAAAAAAGGACGCGATTGACTATTTCACGCGACTGTTTGGAGTTATTTGAAGCCGATGCAGATGATTTTTTGAATCGTTTTGTTACTATGGACGAAACATGGGTTCATTACTGTACACTGGAAACAAAACAACAATCAAAACAGTGGAGAAGACCTGGTTCACCACCCCCTAAAAGGCTAAGTCGATTTTGTCGGCAAATAAGGTGATGGCTTCAGTATTCTAGGACTCGAAAGGTGTGATTATGATTGATTATCTTGAAAGGGGTCAGACTATAAACTCTGATTACTACTGCACCTTACTACGTCGTTTACGAGAGGAAATAAAAGAAAAACGTCGAGGAATGCTCAGAAGAAAAGTCCTGTTTCATCAAGATAACGCCCGTGTTCACACGTCAGTACAGTCAATGGCAGGAATTCACAACTGTGGGTTTGAACTGTTACCGCATCCGCCGTATTCACCTGATCTGGCACCATCAGACTTCTTTCTGTTCCCTAACCTAAAAAAGCACTTGGGAGGTCAAAGATTTTCGACAAACGATGAGGTCAAAGCAGCTGTAGACGCATATTTTGACTCTAAGGAAGAATCATTTTTTTTTAACGGTCTAAATGCTTGGAAGGGGAGGTGGCAAAAGTGTATTGACCTTGATGGTGATTATTTAGAAAAATAAAAATATAACTGATTTAGTATGTGTTTATTTTCTTGGTTAGGCCGAGTACTTTTCAATCCACCCTCATATATTGTAGTAGTGTGTTCATCATTTATATAAATATATGGAAAAAAGTACAGGACAAAGACATTAGTTGTTTATTTAGACTAACTTTGCCTATAAGCTTACATAAATGTTATAAAAATATCTGTGACCAATGGTTTCACCCACTATTTCATTTAAAAGAGTCTTGGTGTGATGTTAAATAGCCTGTAATATTTCTCAAGAATTGGGCTATCAAATACAATAAGAATTTTTCATATCCAACTAGTAGTTCCAGATTAGCGTGTTTTATGAAAAAATAAACAAACTCTTCAGCTTTATTATTAGTATAGATAATCTTCTTGGGCAATTTAAATTATCATGTGTTGCTTTTTGAATTTTTTTACTACTATGAGGTTACCAACAAAAGCATTTTACTTAATTTAGATGTACTGCATAGATTTAAGGAAATATGCTTTCATAAATTTATGCAAATAAGCACATTTAATAAAACAAGATTTACAGACAATCATTGCGAAAGAACGCTGACTATTTACTGATTGCAATTGAAATAAAAAAATAGCATAATTTAAATAGAGATGATGGCTAGGTATTACCACCGGCCTGGGTTTCTGTAATGAATAAAATTAAATCCAAAGCCAAGCATACCAATGCAAGACCTCAAATACTGTAAGCTCGTTTTGTGAAGTCATACCAAAATGAAAGCTAAAAGTAGTTCTCCCGTGACCATCACTGATGCGCTTAAAAATCGATAAAATAAAACAGGCAAATCTTGTTTTATTACAAAACTGTCATTTAAACTTAATCAAGAGTTCAACCACACGAACGATTAAATTTTGACAGAGACAAAAGATTTTTTTAAGTATACCTGGTCTCGCTATTAGAAATGGGTCTCCTTTAACTAATTCCTTCACTTCTTGACCAAACAATCGGAGTTCATTCTTCAGTTCCCTGAACCCATTTTTAATGTGTTTCAAGGAAGACACCTTTTCTTGAGTTTGGTAGCCGCCTTTTCTATCCCTTTCCCAAAACAAACTACGGTTTAACTGTTGTAGAGTTTGGGAATAACAATTTAAAATTGGTACAGTGTCAAATTTTTTGGTTAAGACAGAATAATGACGGAAGTACTTAATTGTTTTTAATGTTTTAATATTTATTAAAGACATAATTGCAATAAATAATGACTACTTTATTTCATTTCGTTAAAGTTGTTAATAGATAAAAAATATTTAAAAACATAACCTAAAACAGCCGACTAAAATCTAGAGATGGGCGACGAGAATAATTCATTCGAATCATTCGATCCGAACATTTCACTACTCTAATATTATTTATAGATTGCTGTGCAGTAGATTTTATTAATCGTGCTGCTTTAGTTGATGAGGATAGTTGAAGTCTTCTTAACTTTTCGCTTTGATAGAAAACCATTAAGAGAACACAAAAAATACAAATAGGTTTGCGAGTAAATTAATGTAATTACAGGGTAAATGGTGTCAGTTTTGTGACAATGCTTTCCTACAATGTTTTAAATTAACTACATAAACCAAACAGCGTTCCTTTAATGTTTTCTTTTATTTACGCGAATATTACACATTTAAATGAAACTAATTTTACGGATTTTATCGCGTTTAATTTTTACTATTTACAACCAGTCCCCCCGTGACCATGGGTGCTGTAAAGCGCCCGAAACGTCGGGTTGTAAATAGTAAATATTAAACGCGATAGAATCCGTAAAATTAGTTTCATTTAAGCGTTCCTTTATTTTGTTATATAAATTAAATCTCTTATATTAAAAAGTACAATGTTTGAGGAAAAAATGATGGGAAAAAGGTAAATTCGTTACTTCGTTGAAATAAAATTTAAAACCATTCGAGAATTCTTGTAGGTCACCTTTTTAGTGTAAGTTTTATGACATATACGGTCAGCTTAAACGTGACAGGGTCGAAAGTCACAAAACTGGCACTTTAGTTAGCAATTTTATTTGAAATATTATTTTCGTACATCTTAGTGTAACAGTAGGTGAATTTTAAATGAGTAACAGACTATTGTATTACCCGTTTCCTTAATAAAAAAGTAAAACTTATAAAATAACAATGTTATTAAAAAATCGGTCACAAAACTGACTAAGCAAATTGTAGGGGTCATGTTTTGGCAACAAAACAACCAACTCACTCGGTAATTTCTAAGACTGTAGTTTTTTTTTTAAATGACGGACCATTTAATGACACATTAACTAAAAAATATTACCACAATATTTAAAACATTTACTACTTATATACTCTTTGACATTAACGTTACACTGTTGTTATAAAACGGACATGTCCAAGGATGACATATCCCATTTGAACGGTAACTTTAATTAAATTTTCTCCAACAACATTTAGATTACTTGTTTACGTTTACTTGATTACGTGTTTAAGAAACTACTGCTACTAGTACTTAACTAGTAACCTAGTTACTTTATATAATGTAAATCTATCTATAAAAATCAATTACCGTGCGATGGTCTCGCGAAAACTCGAAAATGTCTCGGCTGAATTGATTTTTTTTAGTTTGTTTCAGTACTGGGATTATTATTAAAAAAAAAACTATTAATAATAACTACTACTACTAATTACTGGTGGTAGGATTCCTATGCAGGAATCCGTCTAGGTAGGTACCACCCTAGGGCTAGTTATTTTGCCGTGAAGCAGTAGTGTGCAAATATTACTGTGTTTCGGTTTGAAGGGCACTGTGAGCTAGCGTAATCACAGGGCATATGAATGAGACTTAGGAACTGATGTCTCAGGGTGATGGGCACAGTAAGGTGTCACACACAAATGTTCTGGGTGACAAAGAATTTGTTATGGGCAGACGTTGCACTTACCATCAGGTGAAAGTTTTGCTCGTTTCATCACTTTATACAATAAAATAAAAGGAAAAATCCAAAAGAACAGTTGAAAAATCGAAAAAATTTAAATTGGTAATTTTGTATAGGAATTACCACTTCGGATTACTTTTAGTAGTTTGCGTTCGTGGCGGACCTGTCGTTTGACAACCGATCCATGCATAACTGTTATTCATTTCGTGCGGTTCTGTGAAATCTATTACATTTAAAATAGTTTTTCGTAAAAAAGGGAGTGGACTTAGAGAATAGATTTGGTTAAAGTTTAATTTTATTATAATTTGTTAACATTCATTTTGATCAGCCAATCTATTAAGGTAAATTGACTTTGCAAGCCTTGACATAAACACAAATTCATTCAAATGTGTTTTAGCGAGACTTGAGGACTTAGTTTGAGAATTTAAATATTGTAAAGGTAAGCTCGTCAGATTTGAGTAACTGAAAACAATTCCATGTCATTTTACAGTGTTCATTACAATGCCAGGGAGCTGACATAGGTCCGCGAAGTCAGTCAAATGCGAATTAGCGGCGAGGTACTTCACGTGCAAACTGCACTGATGACCAGCGAGCGACTGATAATGAAAATAGTCGCATTGACTTGTCCGAATTTCGTTCGAGAGCAACTGAAAATGAACGACAAGCGAATAGATTCAGAATGCAACGAGTTCGTGCATATCACATAAATGCCAGCGAACTTGACACAATGAACATAACCGATTACAGTGCTCCTGTGAACCTGGATCGAGACCAGGCCACGTCCAATACGATACGAGAATTTTACCAATGTCAAGTAAGTCACGAGAGTGACAATAGATAATTCAAAATGTCGATCGACAGTAAAATAATAGTTGATGTTTACTGAAGATGTGTTGACTGATGGCGAAAAGTACAATTCTGGTCTAAAATTTTTTCTAACTTAAACTTAAATTTCCTATAACTGTACACTTTCACAAACACTTGCTGCATAATAAACTATCAATATTAAACATCAAAACTCAAAATAGCCGTGTGGTGGCGGCTCGTTAAAAGAATACTACCACTCCATCTCATCCAATGGATCTCGTAAAAGGCGAGTAAGGAATTAAACTGCACTGTGCACCCAACAGCGCATGGTGGCGATAGGCTCACCACCTATCAAACCAAGTGCATTATATTGTTTTGGTGAAACGTGGATTGTGGCAGTCATCCGTTTTTGCAGTGAGTGTCCAGTCTCTGACTACCCCTTATGGGATACAGTCGTGATCTTATGTATGTAACTCAAAATATACAGAAATCAGAAAGTTCAATTAAAAATCTACCGTCACTTTTCGAGTAGACGCCAAAAGTCAGACAAAGAGTATATACGTAGTCGTAGACAGACTTGATCCGTGAGGGTGAAATAAATAACATTTTATTTTTTTATAGAACAGGGGGCAAACGAGCAAGCGGCTCACCTAATGGTAAGTGATCACCGCCGCCTATGAACATCTACAATACCAGAGGAATAGCAGATACGTTGCCGGCCTTTGAGAAAGGAATAGGCTAATTTCCTGAAGGTCCCTAAGTCGTATAGGTCCGGAAAAACCGCTGGCGGCAGCAGATTCCATAAAGAGCTTGTGCGTGGCAGAAAATTCCGCGAAAAACGCACTGTGCTGGAATGTCAACCATCAAGGTGGTGATGATGGAATTTAGCGCTGTGCCGCAATGTGCGATGGTGAAAATCAGCGGCTGGAATTAATCCGAACAATTCCATAACAGCCTGATGATTCAGATAGAAGTTACTGACACTGGGGCACCCCCGCCTAGAGATGAGAACAGTACTCCATGTGCGGCCGAACCTGCGCCTTATAAAGTTGAAAGCGTTGAGCTGGCATGAAGTACTGTCGCGCTCTACTGAGCACGTCAAGCTTTTTAGAAGTCAATTTAGCCTTCCCTTCCAGGTGACCGCGAAACTGAACGTCACTCGATATGTCGACCCCAAGAACACCGATACTGGCTGAGGCAACGAGGGGAGTGCTCTCAAAATGAGGTGATACGACGAAGGGTTTCTTTTTAGCGGTGAACGCGCAAGCCTGTGTCTTCTTAGGGTGGAACTGGACTAACTTTAGTCGGCCCCAATCTGAGATTTTGTCTAACGAAATCTCGACTCCAGACCCAAGTTTGTTCCGGTACTCGTCCACGTGTTCCCGAGAAATATTAGCACGGCCGGTGTATACAGTATGCATAGCAATGAATGTTACTAATTTGTAATATATCATTGATATGCAGAATAAACAGGGTTGGTGATAGCACACAGCCTTGTGGGACACCAGCATTCACAGACTTAAGAGTCCGGGCATGCACTGTCAACTACGACCTTTGTGCTCCGGTTAAAACTTCTCGGGAAGCCCGTAAGAAGGCAGCTTCGGAAGAAGTGTTTTGTGCCAGACACGATCAAAGGCCTTCGCTATGTCCAAGCTGCCAGGGCCTCCCCCTTGCTCTTGACTGCCTCCGCCCATCGATGAGTGAGTTACACTAGAAGATCACCAGCTGAGCGACCCCGACGGAAACTGTACTGCCGATTGCTAATCAGCTGGTGCTCCTCTAAGTACCTCAAGAGTTGGCAGTTCATAATGGACTCCATTATTTTGGAGAGCAGGGAGGTGATGGCAATCGGCCTGTAGTTGGACGGATCTGAGCGATCGCCTTTTTTAGGGATCGGCTGCACCAAATCTGTCTTCCATGACTTCGGGACGACCCCTAGAGAGTTGGAGTACCGGAAAAGACGCGTTAAAACCGGTGCCAACTCTTGAGCACACATCCTCAGCACAATAGGCAGGATGCCATCAGGCCCTCTCGACTTGTTGATATCTAGGAAGATTAGTGCTTTGCGCACTGAGCTTTGCCAGAACCTGATGTCTGGCATAGATGTCTGGGATCTTCGGACCACTGTCTGATCCGGAGTACTTTCTTTGCATCCTACCCATTAAGGCGGGTTTGCTTCTCGCTGTATGATCCCGACGTCGTTGCCGGGTCTGTCGCTGATGTGGTGCTTCAGGGAATAGAACTCTTCGTTCCATTCCTCTGTGGTGCCCATCGGTGGTAGATTGGTTTGGTGGCACCAGCAGAATGGCATCTCGCCAAAAGGAGCAGTGTTACCGGGCCTGAGCTTATGCATCGGCGCCTCGGGATTTAAAAACCAGCGACTAAGAAGAAGTACAACTCTGTTTCCAGGTCCTTGAAAAGAGTAACTGCTACGGCAAAGTCGGAGCACATTGGTAGAATTGGCGAGAAACTAGGTCGCCTTCCTTCGGGAACCCGTGCGTTTTGGTCTCTCGCCAAGGCTTTTCAAGGGAATTTCTGTCAGTCATCACTTCCATCTCTGCACGAGTACCATTCGCTGGCCAATGTTGCAAAGGAGAAAGCCGATCTTCTGGGCTCTCTTTTTGCGTCCAACTCGACTCTTGACGACAGGTGGAGTTCACCGCCGACCATCCCGCGGTGTGAGTGCTGTCATGGCATTTTGATATGTCACAGTATTTTACATCAGTTCGCGGTTGACATGTATGTCAAAATTGAAACCGAACGATTGCCATATATTCATTTGAACTAAAAGGAGCTCCGAAGAATACATTTATCTCCGAGATGCGATGAATACCAACGACGATGCAAACGTCATGGGAAGGATGACTATTTTGCCGACCACTTACACTAGAAGCCCGTGCTACATATGTTAGACAATATTGCAGTCAAGGGGAGGGGGGCAGGGAGAGGTAGCCGCCTAAAAAGTATTTAAACTATATTTTTTTATAGTAAACGATTAAAACTGTAAATAGTTTACCTAAAATTTATATCCTCTAAGTCAATCAAGGAAGTCTCTATTTAAATCGTCTATAAAAAGACTGAGTACCTGACAACTACTACCTACTTTTTCTTTTCTCAAAGGCCGGTAACACATTTGCTATTCCTCTGGAATTATAGATGTTCATGGGCGGCGGTGACCACTTACCATCAGGTCAGCCGCTTGCCCGTTTGCCCCCTCTTCCATAAAAAAAACCACGACACGGGACCTAGGTTTAAATCTCAGCCGGAGCCAATATTCGAGACCATATCATATCATATAATAGGCGTAACCAGCGTAAACAAAAAGCGTTATCGTTTTTGTTTATATTACAAATTAAAAATGAATGTATGTTAACCATCTAAGCAGAATTTTACAAATAAAAAAAAATCTTTAATTAGTTATATATATTATATACGTACCTGACACATCTTAATACATTGCGACCGTCTCCTCAATAACTGTATCAGTTACATTTATGGTATACGTAAGTTTGATCATGCATCCTTCTTTCGTAATCAGCTTAACTGGCTACCTATGCGTTAATGCAGGTATGTTAGAATTCTCTGCACCCTTTTCACAATAACAAACGATCCAAAGAAATCCATGTGGTCCTGAGTATTTGAAATCTAGGTTTCATTACCTGGGAGATTCTCATCCTCAGACTGTTTTCTCGGTTCCTCGAGTAATCTCAAATAGCTCACGCCATTAAACCGCTCTGGTTACACATCTTACTCATTCGCCCTAACGGCTCTATGACTCTGGAACGATATACCTCCTGACATTAAAAAAGCTCCTAACAAGTTTGCGTTCAAAAATAAAGTAAAGGAATATTTTAAAAATTCTTTGCAAGTTTGAATTCTATTTTTGTCTTTTATTCGTATATATGTGTGTTTGTTTATATATGTATGTATGTATGTGTATATTCACTTGTATATGTGTATCTGTGTATATGTATGTATTGGTATAATTATGTACTTATATATATTTTATAGTAGTATTTATATTTTGTTTGAGTAGAAGATTGAAATAATAAGTCCGTGCGCCCCTCGCTCCGTGTTGCTGGTCACGTAGTGTCGAACGGTGTTGCCGTAACATATTTATATATTTGTTCATAATTAATTATTTTTTATTCTCCTATTGTTCGCTGCACCGCCTATCATATTATATTTATCTCTGCTTTACCTTATAGTTGACTGGGAGGGAATGCCTTTAGGCATTAAGTCCGCCATATGTACCACTAGTGTATAAAAGTTTAAATAAATATGTGGCATGTCATGAGTTTTTTAGTTATTATATTATTTTAAGCCCCTGGTCAAAAAAGCGCAACCACTACTCAACTGCGACGACATGGCTTTGAAACCAGTAAAGATTTTGACGGAAGCATATACTCATCACTTTTAATCTAGTAGCGAACTAGATGCACGAAGATTTGATTGAAAAATTTATTAATGTTAGCGCTATCTAAGCAGATTTTTTCAAAATTAAGTAACATAGTAATATACGTATTTGTCAATAGATGGCAGCACGACATACGTGATGTATGTGTAATATTTTATCGAATCATAAAGTCACGCCTTTTTCTCATTTTTATTTTCGGTGATGTAATTGCTGTTAGCCTTCTCGGCTTTTACAGCTTCATCGGATACTGTGCTCGCGGGCCAGGGGCCCGCGTGTCAGGTTTGATTTGACCCAAACATAAATAAATAAAAACTCCTACAAAACCCTCGAAATTCGGACTGTGTCGCGTTCGCTGCGTGCTTGCGCGATTTCGAAAATCTTAAATATTTTAAGTCATCTAATGACCGTCCGAGGGAGGCTGCGGGCGTCCATTCGGAATGTCGACTTATGTCTCGGTAACTCTGGGCGGTGAGAACCGCCCTGGAACACGGGTGAATCGTGTGTACGCAGTATGATTATTGACTATTGCGCGCCGCTCTCTACGGCGGTCGCGCGTCGTGATGCGTGTTATATTAAAGCTATTGACTGTGTGTACAGTGTGGCCTGGATCGTGACTGACGATATCGTGGTCAGGAAGAGCTGAGACGTCCGTGTCGTCTAGCATGTTTCGCGGGCGACGTTTGCGTTCGGTCGCGTTTCTGTTTGGTCGGTAATTTGCTGCTTTAACCACCAGCGGGTTTGAATGAACCGCGGCTTTTTCGAAAAACCGCCGTGATGAAGTGTTCAAAGATTAAGGGCATTTCACAGTCGCTGTAAAGATCTACATTGCGTTGATACCAACCGGCTCCGGTGGCAGTTCGCAAGAATCGATTTTGAACGCTCTGTAACTTCTTTAATTGATTGCCCGTCGCGTGAGCGAAAGCGACGCAAGCATAGTCCATTACGGGTCTTATGCAAGTCTTATAGAGGCGAAGTTTGTGTCTTAAGCACATTTAGCTTGAGGAGCAAGTTATCCTCTTTCTCATTGGGGTAGACGGAGACTACATCTTTCCACTACATTCTTACTACATCTTTCGCTTCTTCTACTTTCATTAGTGTTTTCACACGAATTCGCCAGATCAATATAAATAAATGCGAATAAAACTATATATACATGCTTTCAGTATTATAAGATATGCCTTCATTGGAATCTACTCCTTAAGAACTGACATCATTTAAAGCTCCCGGAACGAATATGTAAGTAATTATAATTATAGTAGTAAAATCGTTACTTAACGCCATCTAAGCAGAACATTTAAAAAAAAAAAAAATTAACACAACAAATTTAAAAAAATAATTTTTCGTAACAAAGTAATATACGTGCCTGTTCCTGAGGATAGATGGCCGCACCATATACATGATTTATATATACACTTTATCGACTCAAAGTATAGACATGCTTTCAGTATTACAAGAGATGCGTTTATTTACCCCCTTTTCCTATTGTACATTCATTGACAATTTCATTTACAGAGTAAACTCCAGTCGCGTGTCGCGCATACGCACAATTTTTAAATTATATATTTTTAACGGTTTTTCTTTCTCCGTCTAAGGGAGTCATGTGGCGGATCGGCCACTAGGTACATTTGATACTAGCACCGTTTTCGTTCAAAGCTCTCTTGTAATTGTGTATTTCGTATTCTGTGTATCTATTTAGTTTAACGAAATTGTATTGTTTTTTGCGTTAAAATTTACAAGGGGAATCGATTCCGCTTTGGATTTGAATTAATTTTAGCGATTTAAATGTTTTACTATAATACTATGTCTTGTTATGTATTTATTATTTACTAACTAGCCTTATAATATGCAGTGAGTAACAACATCCTGGCTTTCATTTATTGGCTATCGTGCTCAACACAGAACAACGAACATTGCATGTGATGCAAAATATGTGAGGGTGCATATATTTATGTTTTTTCAGTAATTTGAGTTAAACATATTTTAATTAAAAATACTTACTTTATTTTCAAGTGAAGACATATTTTCTAATTTTTTGTAATATATATTTTCAGAATTTAGGTATGTCAGTTTTTATATCTTAAATTGAAATTGATTTCTTGAAATCAATCCATAAATTGATTTTGATTACTCTGTAAGAAAAGAGAATGTAAACAATACGTTTAATCTGTAAGCATAAAATTGACTTTTGTGATCTTGGCCTTCGGCTACGCTATTCAAACTTGTTCTTGTTCCTTGTTCTTTTCCTTCATAGTCATGGTATTTTTTACTTTCACTTGACAGCTTTATTGACCAATACTGGTGATGTAGTACAGTATTATTATATTTATATTAAATGTTTGATTCAAAGCAACCAATCAATGACGACCGTATATAAAACAAGTGAATAGTGAAATATTCCACCATAGATAACTCTAAAACTTGCCACTTGCACTTGCTTGCCACGTTTTTTTTCCTGCGATTATCTCGTACATGGAATTGATGAACTACTTTCATATATAAATAATGTTATTTAGTATAATTTCTTGAAACACCAGTTATAAATTAAACATTAATAATGGGAATGGAGACGCTTATTAATGAGGTATGGTTTTTTTTTTTAATATTATAATTCATTAATGATCCAAAACAAGGATATCCGTAGTAGAACCAAAGTATCCGACACAGCTCAAAGTACCAGACAGCAACAATAAAGTAAACTGAAGTGGCAATGAGCAAATGAAATAGCTTGCAGAACCGACAAATTTTGGTGAAAAAGGTTATTCAGTGTCACTGAGAGCTACTACCTGTCCAATGTTCTGGAAGATGGAAGATGAGCTTGATCTATGGAGGATGTTTATGTTTAACAGTATACACAATTGTAGATAATGATTATGATGTTAAAAATATATGTCATTAACCCTGTTCCTTTCACTCACCTAAACAAATTGTTCTTTACACTTGTTGATTATTTTATAGGACCGGCACTTATCCGAGTATCTCTATAAACCTGAAGTTCTTCAAAAGTTAGACTTCAGCAAAAGCCCAGCTTCATTTAAACCAAAAATCAGTGCATTAAATCCTGGTGCTGAATGGATGGTTGTGAGGCCATTGCAACGGGCTGACTTTGACAAAGGTTTCCTGCAATTACTAAGTCAGCTAACAAGTACAGGAAGCATCACTAGGAAACAATTTGATGGTTTGTGTACTTTTGTTACCTATATCAATTATTTATCATTTTACCTATAAATGTAAATGGAACATAGGTCCACCATTGAGTAAAGTTTTCTAAGAATATAATTAACATTATTATAATAACAAATTATTTTCAACATTTTGTATGCCGGAACGTAATTCTGCACAAAAATGAATTATGCTCGAGAGTTGATAGATGTGAATAACATAACATTAATTCAATTGCTTCAAATGCTAAACCAGTTCAAAATTTTGCAGCACATAAATATCACCCTTACTTTTGCTGAAAAGGAAGATGTGTTCTCCATCCAATAATATTTAGATATTGTATATATTCTAAGAAAGGTTGCGGATTGGTGGTGGCTTAAGAGAATCGACCTCATCTCATGTTGTGACATAAATGATTCTAAATGTTAACTTTACAAAAGTAACATACTCTTTATTTTAGTATGAAAATATAAAAATTTGGAAAATAACTAATTATCCTAAATTATGTCTGTATCAGTAATGCTAATGTTAGTAATATGCTGGCACCTCTAAAATCGTTCTGCAATTTTAAGTGCTTAATTACCATGTGCTCAGAAGTAAAGGTAAACATCATGAGGAAACTGCAAATCTAAGAACTAACCAAATATTTAGAAGAGAAGCGAAGTCTGCCAACCTGCATTGGAGGGATGTGGTCCTTCCTGGCTTCAAAACCCTCTAAAAATTAAAGGAGTCCTTTGCTCAGTGGTGGGCCATTAGTAGTCTGACATTACTTTTTTTAAGAGTTTCATTTCTCCGATTTGAGAATATGTTCAAAAATTATTCATTCTACTTCAGGTGGTAGTTGAAAACCAGTGTTTTGCCTCATAGTGAACATTCCATGCATAGAGTTGAGTTGATGAGCAGTGTACATAATTTGTGTAGGAAATCTGTATATTATTTTTCCACTACCCATTTTTAATATTTTTTTTTGCTTACTGTAAATATACAAATAAACGGTAATCCATCTATAAAACAATACACATTTATAAAACTATAAATGTTGCAATAAGCAGTGTGAAACTTTACTCAACTTACTATAATTTGATAGGTAAACCAGTTTCCATTAAGGAATGTTGGCATTTAACTGCCTATTTCCCTGACCTTATACCAATGCAGCCAGTATTATAATACAGCTATGCTTTTCCTGGTCAATTCAAAAAGTCTATGTGAATTGCCTTTCAATATAATTCTTTAGAATCATGCAGTATTGATAATTTATATTCCTTATCTAATTATTTAATAATTTTTTTCATTACTGAATATAATTGTTGATATGATGTTGGAAACAAAGTCTTAAGTCAAATATAAATAAGTGTAGTAAATAAATGTTAATGTATTAAAGTGGAAGTATTAGCATTCCTTTAAGACCAGTCTAACAAGTATGGCCGTAAGGTCAAACTTGAACACTATTTTTAAAGATCTAGTTTTTTTTTCAGAATTAACAGTATAATAAAAATAAAATTTTACTCTGCCGATAGGTGTCAGGTAGAGTACAATAGCACCTCCCTCTTTCCTACCGAGATGTCGTAAGAAGCGACCAAGTATTGTACAGACAGCCTTTATTTGTGTAGAAAAATGCCACAGTATGCAATGCTATGACTATATATTGCTTGTGGGAACGCAATGGGGAGTAAGAATTTTTTGACTTATACCTAAATGGCGGCGACGTGGTTCTCTAACCCGTCTCGTTTCCCGCAATGTCGAAAAGTGGGCTATGGGTAGTGGTCTGTGCCTACCCCTTACATGGGAAAAAGGCGTGACTGTACATACATATGTAAATAAAATGTGTATTTGTCTTACATTTTATTAAACCACATGTCTAATTTTCATACTGAGCATATTTCTAGGCGTCTGCCTAATTAGATTACTACACATTATACTAATGAAGTCATGAACTACTTTTACGCGAATCAAAAGTCGTTGCTCCCAACCCAACAAGAATCGGCCATTCAAATAAATACTCACATTCAAATACAAAGAAACCTGACAATTTTTCTATTTTAGATGCACTAAAACATTAAAAGCCAATATATTGTATTAACTAACAGCACTTATTTATTTAAAGTAGGTACAAGAAACTGAGGTTACATTGAGTTCAGACAACTCTTATAATTCCTTACTTTGATAACTGCTCATTTGAACAACACAGCATTCTAATTCTCTAAATTTTCCTAACAAGATTAAAGGTAACTGGAAAGACGTAACTATTATTACTATTTCTGTTAGGATTTGTCCTTTATTGTTGGTGTATTTTAGAAAAATGGATTGCATATCCACCAACTCGCAACTATCTGTAGGTCATACTAATATTGGTCCCGTTCGGCGCGGTCCTCCCTTAGTCACTACACAAACTGTGCTGACGAGACGAAGAAGACAACTATATAAATTTTAACAAAATATATAGAAATATAATAATGTACTTCATAGTAAATCTTTCTCATTGGGGTAAGCAGAAACCAAATCTTTCCATTTGCTACGATCCTGAGACATATCTCTCGCTTCTTCTACTTTCATGAGTTTTCATGAAAGCCCGTCGGTTGCGTACTTTTGACGTGGCCGTTCCTTAAAACATCTTCGATCTCAACGTGTTACTTTCGCCTACGGTTACCCTTACCGGCTTGCTCTCCTCATATGTCTTTTTCGTCAGTCTTCTTATATATACAACTAGTTATGCTCCGCGGTTTCACCCGCGTAAAATAAGTCGACCACATAAGTACGCCGTACGGCGTACGTGATAATTAACAGTTTGACACTTCTCGTTAATGTTAGGTTCACAGCGTGCGGCACCTGAAGGCCATAGCATTAAGTATTATATCAAATATATATTCAAATATTCTGAACCAATCGAAATGGAACAAATACGAAAATTTAAGTTAAATATCCTGTTCTAGTCTCTAAATTTTTTATTGAAATCTGTATATATAATTTCGGTGATGTAATTGCTGTTAGTCTTTTTGGCTTTTACAGCTTCATCGGATACTGTGCTCACGAGCCAGAGGCCCGCGTGCCTGGTTTGGTTTGACCCAAACATAAATACTTAAATAAACTCCTACAAATACATTGAAATTCGGACTGTGTCGCGTTCGCTGCGTGCTTGCGCGATTTCGAATATCTCAAATGATTTTAAGTCGTCTAATGACCGTCCGAGGGAGGCTGCGGGCCTCTATTCGGACTGTCGACTTGTGTGACGGTAACTCTGGGCGGTGAGAACCGTCCTGGAACACGGGTGTATCGTGATTACGCGGTGTGATTATTGACTGCTGCGCGCCGCTCTCTACGGCGGTCGCGCGTCGTGGTGCGTGTTATATTAAAGCTATTAACTGTGTGTACAGTGTAGCCGGGATCGTGACTGACCGTATCGTGGTCAGGGAGTGCTGAGACGTCCGTGTCGTCTAGCACGTTTCGCGGGCGACGTTTGCGTACGGTCGCGTTTCTGTCTGGTCGGTAATTTGCTGCTTTAACCACCAGCGGGTTTGGATGAACCGCGGCTTTTTCGAAATTGAAATCTGTAGAGCCATTTCTGAGCCTATTTGTGATAAACTTTCAGAAGGACAGAAAAAAACAGTCATTAAAGTTTAGGCATCGTATAAAAAGTAGGTTTCACTTAAATTTTGGCATTTATTTTGATATCACAGACTGACAATACAATATAGATAAAGTTTATATATTATATACATAGAGAAAAATCTGTGGTATACTAGACTAGTCATCTTAGTAACTAATTTAGAACTTCCAGACATGTGACGTTTTATTCGATGGCTTTAATGCTTAAGCCATATGATTTACACCTGCTACCCTGCATAAGGCGTATATAGGATATTATTACATTTTATTATATCATGCTGTTATACATAAAATTTATTATACGCACCAAATTTATATACCAACATTACGCACGGCTTTCAATAAGCTTAATGTGTGTTAAAGAATGGAATCATTGTTAATTGCAGAGCGATTCACACAAATGAAGATGTCCGGTGGTCACTATGTAACAGTGATCGAGGATAAGCGTTCATCACAAATAATCGCTGCAGCCACCTTGACTGTGGAACAGAAGTTTATCCACAATTGTTCTTTGGTATGTATTCCTCATTCCACCGCCAAACAAATGTTCTTGATGATATCCTCCTGGTCGATTTACGACAACAGCGACTTCCGAATACCGTCGGAAGTAATCAACTGCGCAGGAGATATTATATTAGTGAAGGAAAGTAACGAAATTGCTAAGATCCGCTTGCAAAATATAAAATTGTGTATATTATCTAGTTTTTGAAGTGCCCAACCACAGTGCACAAGCAAAGTAACACTGCCACCGGGAACCGCCCCTGGTCTGTTAGCTAGTGTGTTTACGGGGTATTAGAGACTTAACTGATGTCTGGGTGACACACCATCTGTTAGTAGCAGATGTTGCACTTATTATCAGGTGAACTATTTTCGATATACGAGGGTAAGGCATGCTTTCAGGTGTGTGTCTCCGATTGGCCAGAGTTATCAATTTCAACCTGTTATAATCGACAGCTAGTCGTATGCCCAATCTCCAGGTCACCACATTACGAAATCAGTTTTACGCGATGAATGCTGAGGCGATAGACCGGGGTATGTCGGACTCTTATCGACTAAAGCCCCAATGTGGGCTCCATCAGCGCTGAAGACGGGTCACGGGATCTCCGTTCGGAACGCTACCTCCATTGCTTGGCTAACGATAGCCTTTCCCGGGGCAGTACTCGCTGCCCCAGCACTATTTCGGTGCATTCACGATGACTCGTTACTACTTCCTTCGGGTCATTGTCCTCCTCGGGGTCGCTTTTCTTGGCGGCCGGGACTCCCATCACGATAGCCCGCGACCCCGAATGCCCCGTTTGTGGTAGGGAATAAGCATCACTCTAAGGAGGGTCTTGATGATACTCGTCAACACCTCGGCGGCGTAGTTTCTGTGCGCCACCTTTCTCTGGAGACCTCGACTACGGCCCTTCTCGCCGTTTCCTCGCCCAGCCTAACACTAATGCTGACAGGGGAATATCCATTCCGATTCGACTCACCAGGATGCTCCGCTTCGATTCCAAAGCTAAGCACATCGGAAGCGTGTGGGACGCGGAGTCCAGCTAGGATGTGTATACCCTGACTGGTAAGGTTGTCTGATGTGCCCAGCCCATTGCAGGTAAAGCGTGTTGTGTGTATATATTATCCGGAAATAACCTTTTTAGGTATGGTATTATCTCAGCCCGTATGTGGGGCGTACTTAGTTCACGATTCTCTTAACCCACTTTTCTTGCAGTATTAAACAATGTAATGTAGTTCTTCCCGATGGAGCTTAACGGTGATGTAAATATAGATAGAGGAAGCCATTAATGTGGAAGTTGATATCTTTGATGACGCCACAAATACACAAACTACAAATGTACAAAAGTTTTGTTTCCGATTCCCAAGTTTAATTTAAAATATATTTTTCAGCGTGGCCGCCTAGAAGACGTGGTAGTAAACGATACATACAGAGGACAACAATTAGGAAAATTGTAAGTAAATAAAATTAACTACATTTATTATGTCTACTAATGCATGGTATTCGATATTATTCACAAGTTGTATAACAAATTTTAAATACTTATTTTAATTACAGAATAGTGGTAACGGTATCTTTGCTAGCACAAGAATTAGGCTGCTACAAAATGTCTTTGGACTGCAAGGATAAACTGATTAAGTTTTATGAAACTCTCGGATACAAACTAGAGCCTGGTAACTCTAACGCTATGAATATGAGGTTTGTGGATAATGATTTTGTTATCATTAATAAATATAAGTTAAATAGGACTTTATTGTATTAAAACTCTAAAGATATTTGGTGGTACACTGTCATGTATTAAGACCACTAAACCAGCCCAAGATGGAGTTAATTAGTTAAAAGTACCGTGTTTTGGCGTCATTAGAGAATCTGACATCTCATTTCATCTTTGGGTTTCGTAAAAGTCGGCTTTCCCAACTTTGGTATGTTTAGCTATAGTTCTATTTAGAGGTATATGATGAAGATGGGTCTTGTTAGATTACGAGTCTGGCGATCCGGTTTCAGAAAAAAGTTGTCATCTGTTCAGCAGATTATATTGCCTTACTGTCTTGCCTCTGTTTGCCTGTACTCGCAAACAATAGACTTGTCCGTCATCACTTTCTATTCGATGTATAGCCTAAGCTATTGCAAATATACAATTCCCCGGACACGAACAGCGATATTTTATGTTGCAAGCGACAAGCGTGGTGATGATGAGACATCAGTTCGTATTATATTTCTCTAATGGAATAACCTTCTAGTGGTAGTAGGATTTCTATGCAGGAATTAGTCTGGGTAGGTACCACCCATGGGTCAGTTATTCTGCCGTGAAGCAGTAGTGTGCAAACATTACTGTTTCGGTTTGACGGGCACTGAAAGCTAGCATCATTACCATCGGGCGAGCGTTTTGTTCGTCTCGTCACTTTCTCCTATAAAAAAGAAAACTTTGTTTCAGATTTGAAGAAGACCCATCCTGACAATTAGCCGCTGGGGCATCCGACCTGCGTTCTAAACTGTAAGTTACAATTGGCAGCCGAGCGGTCGTCACAGCACCATCAACATTTGGCAGCACTACACTTTCATCAACATTAGAAACATGCTTTAATTTTGGCACAATTTTTATTGTTTTAATAATAACAGGCAAAAGTCCATTAAAACAAGTTTATTGTTTGACATGTTGAAATACTTTTTTCATTCCATAGTGTATTGTTCCACACTAAATGTGTTTGTTGTGATTTCTGCTTGATTGTTAAAGTGATTACAGTTGCAGGGTCAATTTTTCTATCCATCTATAGAGGAGTTCATCGCGAAGCGGTTCAAAACAACACAAATTATTTATGTTGTTAGTTTTGGTGAACACTACTATTGATGGGTTGTTAAATTGGTTTAGGATGTCTTAGCACATAATTATTTTGAAATGTCGCCATTATGCTTTTTTACACTAATGCTATTTCATCAATTATGACGTAACCATGCTTGAAAATGAAAGTTAATGTAAATATTTTTTATACTGTTGAATGCGGTTCCATCTACTCTATTAATTATTGTTATCACTTTATGGTTATGTCGCCATCGCATTGCATCTAGTTTTGTTTCCTTCATTTGTTTTTGTTAAGTTGAGTAAGCTTTCTGTACTTAATTTTTATGTTTTATGTTGTTACTAATACTCATAGTTTTACGCTATTAAATTTTCTTGCTTTATATGTTGTTTAATTTCATGATAATTTATAACTACGGGTTCTAAATATAATAATTCACTCCCAGCAACATATTAGTTTCACTCAGTTAAAGAGTAAAAATGAGTAACGAAGAGATCGATCCTAACAAGAGAAAATTTAAAAAACTAACCTGACTACGGAAAGCAAATCACTATAATTAAAGGAAAAAATTGCAAAACTTTGACCCGACTAGGCATAAATAAAAAAAACTAAAAAGTAAGAAACAAGTCAGGTGCTGATTGCTATCATCGTCTTATTACTACCTTATCCTACTTTTGGATGTAACATCCGTCATATTGATTTGGTTCATGTAATATGTAGCCTATGTCACCTGGACCATAACAACGAATAGATTGACACTAATCATCAAAATCGGATGAGTAGTGTAGGTAAAACAATCGTAATATATACCTAGACTGCTAAAACATAACCCTTCTTTTTGGCTTCGCCGTAGTCGGGCAAACATGTTGATTGGTACATTGTTTTGTATAATGATCTTTGTTGTGATGATCCTGTTTTATTTATAAAAGATTAAAGCGATTTTACATATTTATGAAATAGTTTATACGTGTCAAATAAAACAATGTTTTTTCATTTTTCATTTTTATTTACAGAAGTGTAAATATTCGTAGTTAGCGCGCAGAGTAAGTATTTATCTTACAACAAATTCATTATAAAATCAAAGTCATGTAATATATCTAGATTTTTTTTTAATTTATGAGAAAACCTGTAGAATAATTAATATAAATTTATCAATAATTTCATTTTTAGATTTTGCATCCCCAACTTTTTGCTACATTTCACAAATAAAATTCTCACAATAATTTGCTTAATTTACGTACTAAAAAATAAAGTTAAAAATAAATGGAGACCTTTATTTTTTACTTCTCAAATCTTGTAAAATTAAATGAAGGTATATAACTGTAATGTATGTACTGTTGTATATTAAAAAATCATTATGTGAATCATATTATATTTTTCGTATTATATGAATTCAGGCTCAGAAAAGGTTAAAGTAAATATATTAAAAATCAACAATTTAAAACTTAATACCCAAATTTACTATTTCTAATCCACAATAGTGTCTGCCTCATTGATTTTTTTTAAAACTATTTAATATCTGATTTAGTAAGTTTACCTCATACGGAAATCCAGAAAGCCATTTAGGCTTTACATTTGGATATTCATAATATATACACATCGGATATACATACTTCTAAATAGGTGGTTATAAGGAAGACAAAGGGTATTATCTTTTTGCCTTCTTTAAAACCAAAAAAAAAAGTTTAAAATTTTACATAACTACATCTCATCTAGCTGCATATCAGTTCTATTCCATTCTACTAATGTGAAAATGTATGAAAAATAACATATAACTAATAACAGCTTATAAACGTATTTTTAATGCCTTTTAATAAAGAAATGCGTACATAAATTCTTGAAATGAATCATACAGTGGTATATATTTTTCAGGGACTCTCCAAATACGTGATATGGATTGAAAGATAATTAAGCATGCAAAGTGGAACGGCTTCAAAAATTGGTGCACTTTCACATTTCCCCGTTTTCATTAAGTCGATATCACCAACAAGATAAAGAGAAATTTGTAAAATATCAGTAATAATATCAAAGTTGTTTCTGGTAAAATATATATACATACATACACACATACATATATATATATATATATATGTATATATATATGTATATATATATATATATATATATATATATATGTATATATTGGTTAATTTTTAATATATATATATACATAACCAATCTTGATGTTATTACTATTTGCAATTGATTTTTTTTATTAATAAATACATTGAGTGTCATTTGCTACTTTCTTATTTTCGACGAAAATTTTGTTTAAAAGTCTTATATGTAGTAATTAACTATGACAGCAAAATACATAAGAAATTAGTCATTATTAGATATATTACCATGCAAGTTACATATTTCTAAAGAACTTTGGCTGCGCAAAAAAATTGTCTTAAGTATTTTAGTTAAAACAACAAAATTCGTTATAGCAGACCAAGTGAAATACAGCTTATCTGAATATATAAATATATTTCTTGGTTTTATTGAAAACGACATCTTTTATGTTCAGATAGGAGTCACGAAAAATTAAAGAATGCCAAAAAGCGTTTATTCTTCATAAATGTCTCGAATATTTGGTTAATTTTTAATTTTACATACTTATTTCCAACCTGATATGACCACACTTCATACTAAATTGCACTGAATAATGAAAAGTGCAATGAAATGGTAATATTACAATTGGTATATAAAAAAAATAGCGGTCTGTGAACTTCCATCACGTCCCAAAGATGTTGTTAGGGGCAACTAATTACTACTATACTAAATAATTATACTAAATTTTTAAAGACATCTATTTTGCGGTTAACTAGAGTGGTAACTGTGAAGAGGGCTATCTACAGCAGAGCATTATAGAAAATGAATTTCTTAAAGGTTTATTTGACATATAAAAATCTTAATTATCTTTAACAGCAATCCTGGAAACAAAAAAATTGTTTTTAGTAACTTTAGTAATTTACAAGATTAAATAAATATATTAAAATTATTGCTTTTAATATGTGATAGTGATAAATATAATTTAACGATAAGGTAAGAAATAATTCTTTACGATTCATTATTTTACCTGGAAATTGTCTTATCTCTAAATCGAACGACGTGGAGTACAAAAAACTACAATCCGATGACATACTTTAAAAGCCTTTTATTAGAAATACATATTTCCGCTAAGTCATATCTAAAAAATAAAATTGTGAAATTCAATAAATTGTTAAACAGAAGAAAATCTGATGACAATGGTACACGGTTAAGAAAGGGTTATGTACATGATACTTACTTAAACTGGTCTGTGATAATAATTTACATACCGATATACTTATATTGTATAGTACTCGAAACTAAAATGACAGTCGTAATAACCATTAATGTATAACAAATTTAATTATAGAGCTGTATCACACCCAAAAATCAAACCGGTACTTATAAAATGTGAACAGCGAATGTTAGGTTTCTGAAGCTAAAACTTTTTTTTAACTTTTTCTTTTTCAATGTCATCATGAATGTATCTTTCGCTCATAAGTTTTAAATTAGCAAGCATCTACACAATAAAGAATAATTTGAAAAATAAAACACGGTCAGTCGCTGAAATAGCAATTAACAATTAAAGAACTGAATGCTACTACGACTTAAAACCATTACAAAAAATTGGTTTCGCTACATTAGGATTTAGGATAGCATATAATCATCAAATGATATTAATACTCATCAAATAATACCTCGTTCAAAATAGGACGAGCAGTTAAGGTGCTATTTTTACCATGGCATATATTGCTAAACCATAACTCTCCTTTGGCTGTGTCGTAATCAAGTAATGAATATTGTTATTTCTTTCGTAGCCAGAGTCAAATAATTATTAATAAAATATTTTACACAAACCACGTGGGGGGTAAATATGAGATTAATTTTCTTTGACGTATATTCAAAGAAAATTAATCTCATATTTACCCCCTTACCATTTCTGTCAGACTTAATCTCTGCTGATTATTCTTCCGTTTGAATAATAAAATATGTCATAGGGAAATAATATAAGAAATGGCATCATAAGTTCAGTTGCTTTACGTAATATTTGCTTAAGTCGTTTAAAGTACTAGATCATAAATATGTTTATATTTCAACACATTATACATTTCAGCCACAATCATGCCACGAATGAAAAATCTTATTTAAATTAATCATATTATCTATTAAAAGTGAACGCTGGAACTAGTTTTTGACTGGTAATTGTCATGTCTCAATGTAAGGCCACCTTGCTCACAATGATAATGCGAATGCGGGAGCGGAGTAAAGAAAAGTGGCATAAAAGTAGGCGTTATAAAACATAAAAGTTGGTTAAGTTGAATGAAATTTATGTCTAAAAAATCAGTCGACCTGATTGTGGTTTCTTTTCATTTAAAGCAGTTTGAGCATATGCTTAATAATTAGTTGTGAAAATTTTACACAAACGATGAATATTGAAATAATACGAAAGTTAAACTCAACAGAAAAAGAGAAATATTTTTTAATTTTTTTATTATTATAAAAGGAAAACTGAAATACATAACTTGCCAGTTTCTTTTTCGATCAAAACTATTACATGATAGAACCGCTCCCGCTTATATGATTTATTACAAGTAAATGTCAATTATATTTAATTTCTGAAAAATAGGGCTGTATAGTCAATGACTTAAAGCAGTTCGTGTATAATTTAATCACTAGAATGGGGGCGCAGTTGCGTTGACTTTAGTCCCCAACTTCATTGGTCCTTGTCCGCGTGCACTACGTCTTGCCTCCATTTCTCTTTGCCTTTGCAGTTTTCTTTCTTCGCGTTTTCTCCTAATCTCATCCATCTTCGAGGCGTTGTTTTCTATCAAAACAAAATCAATATTAGCTGCCATTTCAAAATTATAACATTTTAATTACTGTTCCTTACACGGGACTAATCCATAATTCACACTTCTTTATACGTGACTGCTCCTATCAGGTACAGCTTGTCACTATGATATTGTTACGAAAATTAGGATTCCCCGAACAATTATTCGGTCGACCTAACAAACAGATGCATGACATAACAAACAGATGGTAATGACTAACGACAATAGTCGAATGGCGGTCTCGAACCAGCGAAGTCATGTTTTGCAGACCATACCCTAATCCATTAGGACATCAGTGCTTTATAGATAAATTGTAATAAAATATAAAAAGGAGTGCGTGCAACTACTCAGTATATGTGCCAGAATAGAACCTTACATATATTAGAAATTTAATAAAAATAAAAATAAATAAGCATGAATTAACTAAAATATTACTACTGTATAATAACTGCTCAGTATAAAAGTAAAGTAACAGCCATTAATGTCCCACTGCTGTGCACAGGCCTTCTCCTCTTCTTTCCGGCTCCAAAACCCTCTCGGAAATGATTTCCGAGAGGGTTTTGGAGCCGGAAAGAGTAGCGGACTTCACATGTCATCGAAATATTTTTATCCCTCAAACATGTAGGTTTCCTCACGATGTTTTCCTTAACCTATGAGCACGTGGTAAATCAGGAGCGGAAAATTTTAGAACAATTTATTTTAAGTGCTAATTCACAAAACGTCGCGTATTGTGAATATAGGAACCGGGCCGTAAGTTCTGAAAGTCAAAGGTTTGATAGCATAAATGTTCGGATATTGACTGAGGATGGTACATACCGTCGGCGTTCTCCTCGATTGGTTCGAACTCGCCGTCCTCCCAGCCGCCTAGCGAGTCGTTGCTGTTCTGGTGCGCGGTGAAGCGCGACGAGCCGCGCACGTAAGTCGCGTTCGCGTTGTTCGCCATGACACCCGCCTCCGACCACGCGGAGTTGTTCCACGTCTCCGATGGACTCGCAAGCTCCGCTTCCGCGCACTAATTTTTTGAAGTGAAAACTTCTTTACAATCTTTGTGATTTGCAACTCGATAAACGATAAAGCGACACTAAAATTTGACAAACATATATCAAAGGGATTTAACCTGCGAGGGAATGAGATAGAATACAATATACAGTGTTTCAAATTCGTCCAAATCTTCGTAGATTTTGCTCTCATTAGCTCGACTACAAGTACTTACTGAAATTGGTACTGTATTTTAAAGACATTTTGATCAAATCCAAAACAAAATATTTATTTCATACTTCAGTTGCCATAAGCCACTAGTGTCATTTATTAAAATTCAAAACTTGGAGTCTGTATAATATGTAAAGTAATATATGGAAAATAAAAAAAAAATATTTTTTAAATTTGGTAACAATATTATAATAAATAAACCCTACAATTATCCTACTCCTGATACTCTGGATTCATTTCATTGTTCAATCGCGTATGAACTGCACATATGTATTATTTTTTAAAGAACAAGCAACGGCGGTAAACTTTACAACATATTGTTTCTTTACATAAGAGGTATTGTCGGTTTACCTCCTCAATTGTAAAATATTTACAGTTGCAGGTAACACACACACTTGTAAAATAACAGTCTATTAATGTCCCACTGCAAAACACAGGGCCCCTCTCATTTCTGAGAGGGTTTTAGAGCAAGGAAGAATCCGTCATGCTGCTCCAATGCGGGTTGGTGGTCTTCACATGTCTTCGAAATGTTTCTTATTTCTCAGACATGCAGGTTTGCTCACGATTTTTTCCTTCGCCGAGCACGTGATAAATCAGCACTTAAAATTACAATGAACAATTTTAGTGGTGCCGGCATCGGACATTGAACTCAGGTCACTCGCATACTATGAAATTTAAAATTACAATGAACAATTTTAGTGGTGCCGGCATCGGACATTGAACTCAGGTCACTCGCATACTATGAAATTTAAAATTACAATGAACAATTTTAGTGGTGCCGGCATCGGACATTGAACTCAGGTCACTCGCATACTATGAAATTTAAAATTACAATGAACAATTTTAGTGGTGCCGGCATCGGACATTGAACTCAGGTCACTCGCATACTATGAAATTTAAAATTACAATGAACAATTTTAGTGGTGCCGGCATCGGACATTGAACTCAGGTCACTCGCATACTATGAAATTTAAAATTACAATGAACAATTTTAGTGGTGCCGGCATCGGACATTGAACTCAGGTCACTCGCATACTATGAAATTTAAAGCGAGCGCCTAGCCCTTGAGCTAACACGGCTGCAAGTTGTAGTACATACATACATACATTCATTGGGTTAGGCAGAGACCATGCCCGTAACCAACTTTTCGCCGCCTTTGCCATAATAACAGTTAAATAGCAAGTTCTATAAAAAATAGACATAAAAAGGATCTTAACGTTTATTTAACTTAAATTTGTTTTTGTTAACTATAATACTTGGATACGGGGTTAAAGCAACAGTTGCTTCATAGTAAGTAAATTAATGATTTTTTTAATTTTTTTTTTTTTAATAAGACGATGCCCCACATTAGCATTTCTCCTGTTCCACATGCACAAACACCCAGATCCGTAACAACTATCTGTAGGCCATACAAATGTTGGCCCGTGCGGGAATCGAACCCGAGATCCGCGGTGTAGAATCCAAGGGCTTAGCCACTATTCCAACCGCGCCGCGTTTATTTTGAAAAGATTAAATTTTTACCGCTTGTCTAGAGTAACCTTTTTATAAGTATGACAGTTTGGAACAAGAAGTCAAACTTTCCGCTTTCCAAAATCAAGTGAGGTTTTTACGTTAAAATTATTTTAAAAATTAGATGGTTACCGCTTTCAAAGTTCAGGGTTATATTTAATATGTTACCCATATGTATACCCTGTAACTTAAAAAAATTGACTTTCCCAAACGAAGAGGTGATTAAGATTTGAGCAGATGAAGTGCTTTTAGGTAGATTTTTTTTTATTGTATAAAGTGATGAAACGAGGATAACGTTCACCTGATGGTAAGTGCAACGTCTGCCCATAACAAATGCTGTATCACCAGAACGTTTCTGGGTGACACCTAACTGTGCCCATCACCCTGAGACATCAGTTCCTAAGTCTTAAATTCCCAGTGATTACGCTACATCACAGTGCCCTTCAAACCGAAACACAGTAATGCTTGCACACTACTGCTTCACGGCAGAATAACTGGCCCTGGGGTGGTACCTACCTAGACGGATTCCTGCATAGGAATCCTACTACCACCCACACCGCCGAAATTATATATCACCCGGTGGTTAGTGCAACTATAAACTAGAGGGAGTATAAAGCGATGTATGTTACGCACGGGTTGTTCCTGCAGAGTGCCCCACTCGCCGTCCCAGTCGTCCTCGCCGAGCGCGGCGAGCGCGGGCGTGGCCTGCGCGCTGCCGCTGCTCGGCGGCGACTTCGCACTCTCACCCGTGCCCGTTCCTTTACAATAACAATCAATAAACGTTTGGTGGCGGTTTACGAGAATCTACCACCCCATCTCATCCCCGTGCGTGTCGCAAAAGTCGACAGAGCGAAAATGAAAACCAGGAGACGGACAGCAGCATCTTCCTAGTACATCTGAATAAGCGAACAGCGGTTGCCAAGCGTTGCAACTATGGCAAAATCCCCGCAATATGAGAGCTTCAAACTTTTGTGTCGATCTATGGGGGAGGCCTGTGGACTAGTGATAGGCTGAAATTATGATGAACGTTTCGAATGCCAAAGCGCACTTTAATACTATCGAAATTATTTTTAGAATAGGGGATACCATACCATACTAGGGTGGTATCTTATAAATTTGGTTCTGTTTTGATAATGACAAAATCATGAAACTCTTTAATTAGCTCAAACATGTTTGGGTCAGCGGCGTGGAACTTGGTTTTTTGATAAAATAAATTCCAGCTTAGCTGAACACGCCTAAAAAATGTTTCAAACCGTGGGTGTCGTAAAAGTCGACCGAGGGAAAATGAAAACACAATAAAAATGAAAAGAAGATGGGCAGCAGCAGTTTAAATTAATAAACTACGGTTGCCAACCCGCCTTCCTAGCGTGGCAACTATGGCTAAATCTCCCAAAAAAGAACCTATGTTCCGCAGCGGACTATTGAGAGGCTGAAATGATGATGATAATTTTTTAGCGTAGATTTACGTTCCGACGTACGGAAGGTTGATAGAAAATGATTATTTGATTTAGTTACAGCATGCTATAATGACCCCATCATCATCTGCCTTTAAACACTCTACTGTTGGCCTCTTCCAATAATTTTACCTCCACGCTTGGCAGGCGGATAGGCGATGACCGTACAAGACGCCTTCCACCTCAGATGCTACTGCCCGGTCCGGGTATTCTTTTGGTATGGCGAGGTAGTCATCTAAAATATGCCAAACCTAAAATGTAACGCTGAAACGTCGACGGTGCCACCAGTAAAGAAAATGGTTTTATGTGGTATATATAAGTGGTATATATAACATTAATTTAATAAAATAAAACATTAAAACCTACTTTAAAATATACTAAACTTTAAAATATGCAAAAAAAACAGTTAATACATTTTTGACAGTTTTGTATATTTACAGTCCTTAATTGTTCAGCTACAGTGTTTCTAACAGACAAACATATATATACCGTATGATGGTATTTACAATCTTAAAGGGAACAAGACCTAACAGCAAAAATATTAATGTTATAATATACCTGCGCTAGAGTCGATTTCACCCCAAGCGGTCATGTCCCAGTGATCAGGATCATAATCTGATGCAGATTCGCTATGCTCTAGTGACGTCATCGATGTCACCGATGACGTCGTCGTCGACATACTGCTCGATGAGGGTTGCTCTGCAAAGTAAATGTGGTCAATACATAATGTATCTTCTATTCGATATGAGTCAAACAATAATTTAATTTAAGTGTTTTTTCCACGTAATGGGCAATTGTGGATTATTTACTTTATTTAGGACCATCAACAGTAGATACAATCATACAAGTTTATTTAGAGACAAAGTTTACATAGTAAGTGTTCCACCAATAACAGATGGTCACAACATGTGCTTATGAATTAATTAAATTATGAACAGGAAAAACTAATTATGAACATGAAAAAACTATAATAGAGTAAATTGATAAATGTAAACCCGCGGGGCGTTTTACTTAAAAAAAATCTTCAATTTACAATTGTTATATCGACGTGACAGTAATACTATTTTACAGAGAATTGGTTCTGCCAGGACTTTACTGATACAGTACAAAGACGAATCGAAGTGATGTTCGAGGGTGTGGAGAATTCTTTTATTTATTTATGACTATTCTTTACAACTTTTTTAGTTCTTAAGTCTCATATGCCCTGTGATTACGCTAGCTCTCAGTGCCTGTCAGACCGAAACTCAGTAACGTTTGCACACTACTGTTTCACGGCAGAATAACTGGCCCTGGGGTGGTACCTATGTAGCCGGATTCCTGCATTGGAAACCTACTACCAGTAGTAGATGTATGTATGTATGTACATATATACATACATACATACGATCACGACTGTATCTCATAAGGGGTAGTCAGAGACTGGGCACTCACTGCAAAAACAGATGACTGCCACAATTCACGTTTCACCAAAACAATATAATGCACTTGGTGTGATAGGTGGTGAGCCCATCGCCACCATGCGCTGTTGGGTGCACAGTGCAGTTTAATTCCTTACTCGCCTTTTACGAGATCCATAGGATGAGATGGAATGGTAGTATTCTTTTAACGAACGATCGAATAGTAGATAGATAGTGTTTAGTAAATAGAGAGCGTACCCAGAGAGCCGGGCTTGGAGAGCGCGGACTTGGCGGAGTGCTGAACGCGCGCGGTGTCGGAGTGCGAGCGGTAGAACTTCGCGGTCACGGCCGTCACCGCCCATCCCGCCCACGTGGCCGCCGCGTTGCTAAGCGACGGCGTCGCAGTGTGCACGTCCGCCTCTGTAAGTCAAACGCTTGCTGTAGAACGGGTCTTGCTTTGAACTTTGGCGGCAACTCGAAAAGTGGCGGTAGTGTTTTTATTTAATTTTGTAATTTCTGTGTATGTTTGGAGTTTCGATGTTTAATATTGATAGTTTATTATGCAGCAAGTGCTCCTGAAAGTGTCCAATCATTGGAAAATTCAATTCAAGACCAGTGTGCTTTTCGTTTTGTCGCCATCAGTCCAGCAAATCTTCAGTAAAAGTCAACTATCATTTTACTGTTGATCGAAATCGAAATTTTAACGAAGATTCGAAGATTGTTTACTTAGATATATGGCTGACGCACAAACCGTGCAGGCCAAAAAATATGGAAATAAATAAATATAAGCTGAAAAGCGCGGGAAACTAATGAGCTATTGTGATAATATGTGAAACTATGAAGTTACATTTTATTTAATTTGTCAGTGGCATTTGCGCAAACCGCGCAATGCCAAATTAAAAAAAAAAAACGGGTCTTGGCGACAGAGGTTCCCACTTTTAGATTCAACGCTAGAAAGTAACGTTTCCGTCAAGGGGCCACCCTTAATTCACGTGAGGTACTTTATGCCACTTTTATACCACTTGCCCCCTAGCCTCCCTTGGTGATACGTCGTGAGGTTTTACGCGTTTTAGGAGAGGGGGGACCTCCCAGCATATCGTGGATTTTTTATTATTATGACGCACAATTCAATTAATTATTACACTTAAAACATAAAATAAATTTTTTTCGTCGCACGAAAAAATACATCAGGTGAACATTATCATACATTTTTTCTGACCCCCCTTTTGTCCGAACCTCACCCTCACGTGATTAAAGGAAGGTGGGGACACCCCCCCCCCCCCCAAGCAGTTGTGTACAAACAATAGTTTTCAGTATGAAAGGCACTGATAGCTAGTGTAATATAAGACACAGTTCTTAAACTGATGTCTCAAGGTGACAAGCGGAGTGCGGTGCCACACAAATGTTCTGGGTTACAAAGCATTTGTTATAGGCAGCTGCATTTGGCATCAGGTGAACGATTTGCTAGTCTCTCAAGTTCTCCCAGAAAAAAAATTAGTTAAATGCCTAAAGTGTGACGCAAAAAAATGACCAAGATTTCAAAAAACTTGTCAATAAGACATTATTTAAATGAAACTAATTTTTACGGATTTTATCGGTTAATATTTACTAGTTAAACCGCGTTCGGCGTTTACAGCTCCATGGCACGGGGGCTGAGGTGACATTGTCCCAAGTCATAGTACCGGAGTACCTTCGCTTTTAATTATATTTTTTTGTTGTTTTTTTTTTTTAGTCGATCTACGCGAAAGAGCTTACGTGTCTTGAGCCTGCAGTGGTAGCTGGTTTTGATTATGTTAAATATGGATCCCAAGCGGTGGTTACCAACATTTCTATTGAAATAGATGTTTTTATTCAATGCTCGCGATCACTGTAGAATCGTGTTCTTTTGCAAGATTGTGGTCTATCAAATCTGATGTAATGGTTGGGATGATCCAGAACATGGTCACAGACTGCAGACTTCCTAGAACGACGATGCTTCACGTCAGCTATGTGTTCTTTTACGCGGGTTTTTCACTACCAAACAAGAAGATCGATAAAAACCCGCGTAAAAGAACACATAGCTGACGTGAAGCATCGTCGTTCTAGGAAGTCTGCAGTCTGTGACCATGTTCTGGATCATCCCAACCATTACATCAGATTTGATAGACCACAAATCCTTGCAAAAGAACACCGATTCCTACCAAGGATGATTCGCGAGGCTATTGAAATTAAAAAACATCCTAATTTCAATAGGGAAGATGGTTGGGTATTACCACCGGCTTGGGATCCTATTATTAATAAAATTAAATCAAAAACCAAGCATACCACTGCAAGGCTTCAAGACACAGTAAGCTCTTTCTGCGTAGATCGGACTAAAAAAAAAAAAAAAAATAATAATTAAAAGCTGAAGGTACTCCGGGGTAACTATGACATTGGGACAATGTGTATGGAGCTGTAAAGGCCTGAAGTCGGGTTAAAATAGTAAAATATTTAAACGCGTAAATCCGTTAAAAAACTTAAATGATTTTAAAAAAAAACTTATCAATAAGACATTATTACATAAAACATATTATAAACTAGATCATTTACCGTGTGGTGGCGGCGGCTTAATGAGATGGTTGTTTAAAGCCATGCTTCTTTCTAAGGAATTTCCCTCAGTCGAACACACAATTTTTTTTTTACATACAATGTTTTCTTCCTGCATTTAAAACGTTTACATATCTTATTCTGTACTAGAATTAGGTAAGAGACGAACAAATAAAGAGGCCTTTGAAGTAGACGGCGATTAGCATAACTCAAACTGTAAGCTCCTAATCAAGGTTTTTTGATTGTAAATCTTTTTTGTTAGTTTGGCAATACATCAGTGGTTATGTTGTGCTTACATTTATTGAAAATTAGCGACAACTATTATAACATAGTTACTGTATATTTTTACATTTTACTGGGATATTTGACTGTAAGTCTTCCTAAAATAAGTAAGCATCTTAACAAATGAAAGTTACCCATTCCCTCTTTCAAACTAGGATCTTCTGACACTTTTTCCAATTTACCAAGGAAGCCCTTTATCGTTCTAAAAGCTGCGTCTCGGACCTGTGAAATATATAAAATAAATATTAGAAGTAAAGCTTATAAATGCCTCTGTCTTAAACACAGGTCTCCTCTCATTTTTGTGAGAGATTTGGAGTCGGTACCGCCACATTTCTCCAATGCGAAAAGGCGAATTTCACGTGTCCCCGAAATATTATTATTTCGGAGACACGAAGGTTTACTCACGAGGTTTTCCATAATCGATTAATGAAAAATAAGTACTTAAAATTGCAAAACAGTTTTAGAGGTGCCGACACCGGGGATCGAACTCATATTGCGTACTATGAAATATAAGGCCAGCGTCCGGCCCCACGGCTCTTATCTATGGGTGTTTTCCATTGCCTGACACGGCAGCGGCGACTCAGCGCCGGCTTCCCAGCCTTCCTCACATTGCATCACGCACACTCACCCTTTTTTTTATTCGAAATAGCGACAAGACGAGCAAAATGTTCACCTGATGGTAAGTACAACGTTTGCCCCTACAAATGCTGCGTCACCC
Source organism: Luehdorfia chinensis (assembly GCA_019845155.1). NCBI lineage: Eukaryota > Metazoa > Arthropoda > Insecta > Lepidoptera > Papilionidae > Luehdorfia > Luehdorfia chinensis. The sequence goes on from JAHVAK010000282.1 coordinate 6,234,590, forward strand.
AGAACATCTGTGTGACACTACACTGCGCCCGTCACCCTGAGACATAAGTTTTTAAGTCTCATATGCCCACTAATTACGCTAGCTCTCTGTACCCTTCAAACCGAAATACAGTAACGAAGAACGCTAGCATATAAGTTCTTACAAATTTGCCTTCATCTTTCCGTGCCGTGCTGTGGCCGTAGCCGTAGAAAAACGCCCTATGTTTGTATATTTATACCAGTTTGCGTGCGTCATGCCCGTGAACAATGATCGATTGAGCTGTAAAGGCCAAAAGTCGGATAGCATTTTCTGACTAGAACAATGAAAACAACAAAGACATGTATGTCTCCTCAAGTAGTTTTTTTAATGTTAACCTACGTATACCATTCTTCCGCATTATCATATTCGTACTGGAACAGCATATAACACGATTATGCCTAGTTGTGTGGTAAAACATGATGTGTTGACTTTCAGGGTGTGTATTGTCTATTGCCTGGTGGCAGTAGTGGGCATTTGGTGGCGATATGAATTTACTTAGACGCGCTAGAGGTTCCTGTGTATAGGTTGGCCAAAACTAGAAAATATTTACTTAGTAGGTGCATAAAATTTTATAACAAAATTCCTAAAAGTGTGACTCAAAAATCTGATATAGAATTTAATAAACTTGTCAAGAACACATTATTGGTAAAATCGTATTATAAAGTAGATCATTACATAGAGGACAGAGATGTGTGGAAATAACTCTTACTCTGAACTTGCAAACCTCCTGGCTACTAAATTTATGATGTAATTTTTATGTAAATTATAAATGACATGTAATATGGCATTGATAAAAAGAAAGACTTCAGAGTTTCTTGCCGGTTCTTCTCTGAGAAGGTCTTATTTTTTGAACCGGTGTAGATTTTGACATTCCTAAGAGCTTTATACAAGCCTAATCTGAATAAAGAAATTTTGACTTTGACTTGACTTGTGCTTGACGAAAACTAGGTAGTTCACGATGTCTTTCTCGTTTCACATGCGGATCTTAGCAAATTAGCTTACTTTCTCCCCTTTGCTATGACATACATAAGATCACGATTGTATCCCGTAAGGGGTAGTCAGAGACTGGGCACTCACTGCAAAAACAGATGACTGCCACAATCCACGATTCACCAAAACAATATAATGCACTTGGTGTGATAGGTGGTGAGCCCATAGCCACCATACGCTGTTGGGTGCACAGTGCAGTTTAATTCCTTACTCGCCTTTTACGAGATCCATTGGATGAGATGGAGTGGTAGTATTCTTTTAACGAGCCGCCACCACACTACCTGTGTGAAATTATTATATCACCTGTTTCTCGGGGTCGGCGGTGAGCGGGCACAGGGCGGGCAGCACTCGGTTGGCGACCTCCGCGAGCAGGAAGTACTGCTGCGTGGCGGCGAGTGCTAGCACGCCGGCCTGCCGCGCGGGCGGGAACGCGTCGCGAGTGGCGCGCACGAACGCGGACACGAGCACCTTCTGCCGGATTTGCGGGTGCAAGTGCGCGGCGATCTTGCCCAGGCACACCGTCGTGTTCGTTCTGGTCGTTAAAAAATGAAAAAAAAAACATAGCCTTGCTGTTCACACGCGGTAGAAGTGAACCGTACATACATAAATACAGTCACGCCTCTTTCCCATAGGGGTAGGCAGAGACCACATCCTTCCACGTGCTACGATCCTGACACACGCTCGTCGGTTGCGGGTACTTTTAACTTGACCTTTCCTCAATAGTTCACCGGTCTGATTGTGATACGTCCGCCTAGGTCGACCCTTACCGGCTTTCCCATTCACACTTGCCTCATAAATCTGTTTCGTCAATCTCGATTTTGACGAAACAGATTGAAACCTACAGGAAACTAAACTACGAGAGAATGAAATGAATGCAGTAACATAAGAAGGATTATTGTAGGGTATATTTATTATAATATTGTTACTAAATTTAAAGATTATTTTACATTTTATTCTACATATGACATTACATATTATACACGAGTGGCTTATGGTGACTAAAGCATGAAATAAATGCTTTGGTTTGGATTTAATGAATATATCTTTAAAATACTGCGTCAATTACTATTTTTGATCTAGTTGTCGAGCTAATGACAGCAAAATCTACGAAGAAATCGAAGATTTTTGAGAATTGTGAAACCTTGTGTGTAATAGTAAATTCTATCTCATTCTCTCGTATGCTAAATCCTGTAGTAATTTAAATCTGACACAATTGAGATAGTTATTCTGTAACCGTTTCCACATCGCGGTGAAACAAAGTCAGTAACATTAGAAGTTTAATTTTAATTTAGGACTGATGGTCACTGTTAACCTGAAGGCCTCTTCGCCGGATTAAAAGATGGCCGAAACCTTTATTTACCCCAAAAGGGGAACCTCGGCTTGCGCGAGAGTAGCTGACTCGAGGGTGCCCGAGAGGGCCGGACCTCGGCTCGGTTAGTACTTCAATCGGGGGAAAATTTAGGGTAGCCCTTACCTAATCCCTCCTTGATCATCTTTGGACTGTAATCTCGCAAAATGCCTCAGCACTTCCACGTTAATATTATTGTAGTTGAGCTTCGGTGCAAGATGGACAATCGACTTTACCGTCTGCTCTCGTATAATGGCGTTTGTGTCCATGAAGCCGTGCACCACTTGAGGAAATATTTGGTCGTTTACCTGTAACAAATTGATTTATAATTGAAATGAAATTTATTCTTCAACGTAAGAAATATAAATTTCGTAAGTCAATCGCCATTTTTGTACATTCTACCACCGTTTCATATTGAGGTTCCTCTGACGGCGTAGAAACAGGCGAAAGAAACTCCGTAGGTATTCTCTTTTTTGCTATTCTTCTTTTTTGTTGTTCGTTTTTTACCTTAGATGCCTTAAATGTAATATAAATAAATTTGCCAAGGCACGCTCCATGACAAAATTCTAGACAAGATTCTAGACCAGCCTCCACCAACAGCACCTGTTCACAAGTATGACGCATGTGGCAGCCATCGCTCTCCTCAAACATATTCAAGGGAAGTGGAGGATCAGTCACACGACGCCGCCGTAAGCAGAGGCATTTAAACGAGCATAACATAGTCAAGTCCACTAAACAATTTATTCGTATGTCAATGATTATGATAGCTGTTAGATATTTTCAAATTACTCATCATCACTATCTTAGTCACATTTTATAGACCATTATCTAACAGCGGCTCTTACAAAATATTCTACATTTATAGAAATTCGCACGCGTGAACTTAATACTTAGGCCGTGTGGTGGCGGCTCATTAAAAGAATACTACCACTCCATCTCATCCAATAGATCTCGTAAAAGGCAAGTAAGGACTTAAACTGCACTGTGCACCCAACAGCGAATGGTGGCGATGGGCTCACCACCTATCACACCAAGTGCATTATATTGTTTTGGTGAATTGTGGATTGTGGCAGTCATCTGTTTTTGCAGTGAGTGCCCAGTCTCTGACTAACTCTTATGGGATACAGTCGTGATCTTATGTATGTATGTATGTGAACTTAATATTATAAGTTCAATTAACAATTGGTTATGAACTTTATATGAAAATACTGATAATGTTAATTCATAACCTCAGTTGAAATACTACACTTTTATGAAGATTCTATTATTGTGTTGTTAATAAGATTGATAATTGTAAAACGCCTAAAAAGAAAAGAGAAAGGAAAGAAAGAGAAAATAAGAGGATAGAAAAGAAAAGAGAAGAAAATTAAGAATTTTATTTGGCATCTAGTTCAGTTTTTATTGATCTTGTTATTGATTAGCAAAAGCCCGCGACTACGTCCGAGTGGATTTAGGTTTTTTAAGAATACCGCGGGATGTCTGTCTTCAGGAAGCATGCTATCTGTCCCGAATTTCGTGCAAAATCATTTCAACGGTTGAGCAGCCGTGAGAAGGTACCAAACGGACACGAGGGACAGAGAGAGTCACTTTTCGCATTAATAATATTAGTGAGGATTCGTTAGTTTCAGTGAATACTTACAGTAGGAATTTTGCAGATGCATAATAAACTGATCAAGTTGTTGCAGCAGTCGCGATCGCGTAGTTCGATCGTTAGAAACGAAAAGTTTGACGACGCATGGCACAATTTGCTTCTGATACTCCGCGTCCTCTAACAGTTTGCCCAACTGAAAAATAAAAATAAACATATTATTTAAATAAAACAATTTTTTTCGGATTTTATCGCGTTTAATTTTAACTATTTATAACCCGACGTTTCGAGCGCTTTACAACACCCATGGTCACGGGAGGACTAAGGTGACAGATGTCCTGATGTCATAGTTAATCCGGGGTACCTTCAGCTTTTAATTATTATTTTTAGTCCGATCTACGCAGAAAGAGCTTACTGTGTCTTGAAGCGTCGGGTTATAAATTGTTAAAATTAAAGGCGATAAAATCCGTAAAAATTAGTATTATTTAAATGTGTAGTATTCGCGAAATTAAAGAAAAAATTATGTAAACATAAAATTATGTTATTGTGTTATACATATAAAGTATTAGAACTAATTTAATTAACTAAATAAATCAATTCTTTAATATCTTCACGCGTACGAATCCGGGTTAGGGAGTCCCAGAAGACAACTCTGCTCTGCAACCACATATTGCTAAAATAAATGGCTTGTAGACAAAACAAACAACCGTTGTAGCTCAGAGATCGTCCACCCTTCAAATTAAAATTTTTAGTAACTTAAAGTGCTGATTTATCTCGTGTTCGGCGTTGAAGGAAACTTCCATGTTAGAGAAATAAACAAATAGTTCACAAATACGTATTCGAGCAGCGTGGCCGACTCCATTCCTGGGTAAAAAAGTGTCTCAAAAGTAAGGGGAAGCCTGTGCCTTTAAGTTCAATGCCCCTTGCCATGCGTTCCAAGCAATTGAATCAAAACGTCAGTAAACATCTACATTAATCCTCAATGAAGATTCAAGATCCATGCATGTCTAAAGACTACTCTGGTAAGCTTTATTGTCAGTAAAAACGTCTCGGGCTAATCGCGAGAAAGCATAGGATAAAGAATTCTTTCACACCGTCAATACTGAAACCAACGAAAATACAATTTTTCGAATTAATTTCATTTGCAAAATAATTATTGATCATGAACAAATAATTGAATACGACAAACGATTATATGTTTTATTTAAGTCGTAAGTTTTCACGCTATTGTAATTCTTATTAGCTAGACCTAGGCAGGATTAGAATTACTTGTATTTGATATACGTATTTGAGATGTAAATACAAATATGGTATTTGTATTTTCAATTACTTCCTATAAATGTAATTTGTAATAGGTATTTCAAATATCTGACGCTGAGGTATTTTGTAATCAGCTTTTCAAATACTTACGGCTTCAAAATATAGTTACAAATACATTTAGCGCTATTTAGTGTCAATTGTACATCTAAATTGTACAATTTTCCATAGCAAAAATTGTCTATATTGTCAAATTGTACGGTTGCTAAGTTTTCTGATGTAGGTCTCTGTATCTAGAACTCGCACCATATTGGATATTTACATAAGCAATATGATACTTTCAAGCGTGCCAGGTATCGTTCTTAGATTAGGGCACTTACAATTTCGTACATTGAAGTTCGGAATATATTGTAATTTGTATTTTAAATAACAATGGTTATAACGCTGTATTTTGTATTTTATACTTAAATACACATATTATTACAATGCAATACATTTGAAAATATTTTGTATTTCGTATTTTTTTGTCATGTATTTGCAAAAAAAATTGTTAATTTGTATATTAATTAAAGCAAAGCTATATATTTTGCCCAGCTCTGTTAGCTATTTAGGTTATTTTCCGGAAATCCATTATAATAAGGAAACATCCGCAAAAATGGAAAGTGCTGCAAATAAAAGTTAATTTAATCCGCGTGCAAAATGTAAAATGGTGTATATTACCTAGTTTTTGAAGCCACCTTCCGCAACTAATACCGCCACCGAGAACCGCCACGTTTTACATTTTGCATACGAATCTTAGCAAATTAACTTGCTTTTCTTATGGTTCAAGTCATATAAAAAATAGTATTATTTTGACAAAAATATTAAAACGTAATTCAACTCATCCTGTGTTAATGGTAAGAGTTGTATAAAGGAAATGCTTGTAATATTTTAATGGCCGAAATACCATCTCAAAAAATGTCAGACCGAAAATAATAAGATTGCTGACGGACAGCAGCGTCTAAGACGCAAGGTGTCTACTGCAATCGCTACTCCGCCGTTGACGGGCGTGGCGATTACGGCAAATGCTCGCTTCTAAGAAGTTCTTCCTTATGACCAGCAGTGGACAGCCAGGCTGATGATGATTAATATGATGAAAGATAAGGCTTTAAAATGATTGTATGCAAAATTTCAAATAATTTGTACTATCTGGAAGGGCGTCATTTTTTTATTATTATGACATCGTCAGTTACGTACATACATACTTACAGGCTAAGCTCATAAAAGCGTATCAAAATAACATACTTTAAACATTGGCGCTAAAACGGCAGATCCAGCATCTCCATAATGAAAAGCAGTCAATAGTTGAGGCAGAATTTTGTGGACACAGACAGCCTCAGGGAAGCTGTCCAAATATGAGCTTAGAGTGGAGAAGAACTTTCCTTTCTCCACCTTGTCTTTTATTTGAATTTCTTCTAAAAATAACATTGTGTCTATAAGATCATTTTTAAAATAACCACCGAGTTTTCGACATCTGAAAATAATTTTTTTTTGGTACAGAAATGTGGTCAAAGTTTATGGTTTACTTTTAAATTCATATTCATATACGGTCGATTTTATTTTAAAACGCTGCAATTTTATCATCCACGATCTAAGAAAAAATAGGAATAAATCAAGGATCTTCGAAGAAACAGGATCGTATTTGTTGTCACTGCTTCTATCTCCATCGTTTAAAACTCTATTTATCTATTTTAAATTGGCCAGTCGTGGTAGATCAAGGGCCGGGCATTTGCCTTAAATTTCATAGCACGCAAGTGACCTGAGTTCGATTCCCGGTGCCGGTGACTCCAAATTTGTTCTGCAATTTTAAGTCCTGATTTACCTCGTGCTCAGCGTTTAAGGAAAGCATGTCAGAAGAATAAAAATATTTCGAGGACATGTGAAGTCCGCAAAGCCTCATTGGAACAGCGTGGGGGACTCTTCCCGTTTCCGAAACCCTCTCAGAAATGAGAGGAGGGCTGTGCTCAACAGTGGGACATTTATAGGCTGTAACTTTTTTTAGGCTAACATTCCATCTCGGCGGTAAGACACAATATGGTAGACAAGTTAGCCCAGAAACTACCTCCTTCACTCTTGTTTCAAAAAGTGTTATGTTATAGTGGTCTGGGGTACCGCTAACGGCAAAGAGTTCCATTCTTTCGCTGTGTGAACCATAAATGTAGACGCCAAGCGCTTTGTGAAGGTGCGAGGCACGTCAACCACGAAAGGATGAAATGCGCTTGCGTCGTATCGTTCGATGGCAAAATCGAGTCAGAGAAAGAAGTGACCCAGAAGTGAAGTCAGCAAATGTATACCTGGTTATAATATCAGCAGGATTTGGTCTTGACGCTGGATTTGCACTGACCAGTTCACAGTACAAGGTGCAGAGCTGCTTTGGTATAAGATCAACAGTTTTGAGTGAGGGTTGATTTTTAAGTGGTCCATTGAAAGCTTCCCAAATAAGGCAGCCCAATCCCCACATATCTGATGAGCTGTAATTTTCGAAAAGAAGGAAGCTTAAGAAAAAGTAGATTTCAACTATTTTACAGAATAATATTCTAGCCTCATATTATCTTTGACAGCCCAATACTAGCTTCTACATACATTTGAAAGTTATGAGTACATATTTTTTTTTATAGAACAGGAGGATTAAGTGGTGCCATCATACATAGATACTTACTTCATTGATCACAATTCACAATATTGTACTAATAATACTAAGAAAATTCTGTATTTCAGCTTTTTTCAATTCTACATTTAATTCTTCCTATTCTACCTCTGATCATATCGCATGAGCTTTACATTAGGCTCTGGTAGGTAGGAATGAGTATGTGCCTGTCATACTCTGTTGGCACTATAACTCCTGCACAGTTCATATCCAATCCAATAGTACCCGGAAGTTGGCACTGTGGTCGAAAATCAGCAGTAAAATTTGACACTTTGGTAAAGTGTAAAATAAAAAAGATTAAAAAATATTATTACCACTTTGTAACTGATTTAAGTTTACTGGGGTCCTTTTTCTCCGGAGGATCGTAAATTTCAAGAGCAGGTAATATTTTAATAGGTATTGGACTAGAGGTGTCTTGCCCTTGTGCTGTGAGGAACTCAAATCCTCCAAGTTTCCACTCACCAGCAGATGTGACAAATACTGAGTACAAGCAAACATTGTTATGTCTTGTGTTGCCATCATTGTTAAAAAATGATAGGGCTCTCTGGAAACAAAATTGTTATGTTATAGTAACTAAATGTAATAATAGTAGTAGTAGATGCCTAGTAGTCAGAGTCGTTGTCGTCGTTTCAGCCTATGCCAGGAGTGAGTTCTTTTATTTCGTTTTTTTTATTGGGTAAGGTAATGAGACAAGCAAAATTTTTCAATTGTTCAATTCACACATGTTGTATTTCTGTTAGACAATGTTAATGACATTGATAGGAATAGAGAGATAGCAAAATATACAGCATTTTTTCTCAAAAAATTTAATGATTTGTTAGTATTTCTTATTAAAGTTGATACATATTTTTTAGTAGTTTTTTATATGTTGTTGTGAAGATATTCACTATTAAACAGTAAGTGAACATATTTTTAACAGACTTCAAAATAAGAGGTGGTTATATGCTTGTCTGTATGTATGCTCTCTCATATTTTCTACAATTGTGGACCAATATAAAAAATACCTGGAGAATAAATAAATGGGGATACCATTCAAACAAAAAATATTTTTTTTATAAATAAGGTACCAGATAATTCAAGTTCTGATGAAACTCATAGATTTGCTTGAATCATGTTTGAAGCTATTGTGTTAAAGTTGATTTTTTGATTAAATAATTATAGATCAAATATTTACTTTTTGTCTAAAATAGTAAGTGGAAGTTTGATTATTTAGTTTGAGAAGTAAGTTTGATTGCAACTTTGACAACATTGTATATGTTTAATATAATTGTTAATTCTATATTATATATAATAGGTTTTTCTACTTTCTATTCTTACAAATTTAATGTTTATTTTGAGAAAAATACTTACTGTGATTTGAAAAATACCCCATGCGAGGAATAAATCTTTTTGTTGGCCCTCAAGTTTCAAATCTTCTAAATGAGTCACTAAAGGTTCAATATATTCTGTAGCTAAATATAAAAATTTCTCAGTTTCACAACTATCTAAATAATGCAACAGGCTAGGGTGTCTCATAGTTTTAAGTTTCTTGAGAGATGCCTTTGCTATGTCGAAAAGGGTTTCTGAATTTTTCTGAACATCAAACAAGAAAATGGACACCTCATCTTGTGTCCCTCTTTTCTTTCCCTTATGCAAAGACCACACGGATCTGTCTTCTAATCCACGAACTGGGTCACCTACTTCATATGGGAAATCCTTCGTGGGATCCCTCGAGAAAAACGACCACATAATGCACCAAAGTCAATATAATGTTATTTACAAACTAAAAATTATGATTTTATATACATTTTAGATAACATTTCACGTATAGTTTTGCCGATGAAGTCATTGTAAACGTAGTATGCGTTATATTAGTAGAAATAAGCAGTACGAAATATAACTATCATAATTTAATAAAATTATAATGAGTAGAATACAAAGACCGATGACAATACGACAAGCAAAGACGACAGAAGGAAATCTCTGATGACAGATGACACGTTTTGCCTGGGTTACCAGTACGATACCATCCCGTAACATCACAGAGTACATTTTTCAAAGTCTGAAAAGTAACATGACAGCCTACCATAGACTACAGCAATAAATAAGCATATTGTGTTGTTGCGGTATAAGAGAACTCCATCTCATAAGCTTTGAAATTTTTGATTGTCACTTATTTCACAAAATTATATATATATGTATATATATATCTGAAACATATTTAATACAGATACGAATAAATGTCGAGTCATTTATTAAAAATAAATTTTACGGATTCGCTTTCGCCTAGCTGTTTACCATTTATATTCCGACGTTACTAGTAGCGCGACAAATAGTGCTTGCTGTAAACATCAAAATAAAAATCACTATAATTAAAGGAAAAATTTACCAAATTCGACAAGGCTATAAATAAAATTAACGAAAAAATAGAAACTTGTTTCTATGTTTTCGGTGCTGTTTACTATCATCGTCTTAAGACAAGCCTTTTGATATGTTAGATATTCCTGTTCATTTATTTCTATATAGACATATAAAACAATGAAGATGCCGTCAATCAAGGATAAAAATACGCCTTCACTTTGTAGAATATGCTTGTGAAAGCGTTTTGAAAATTCAATTCTAACAAATCTTTAGTAAAGTAAAGTATGATTTTACTGTCCATCGAATATATAATATGATTCGTGTCGCATATTTATTAATTTAATCTCAAAACGCAAAATTAGCTGTTTATTGATAGAATTCTAATACATAAAATGCTATTTGATATGCTATATGATAGGGGTGGGTCTTAATCGCTTTTGCACATAATCAGTTTTTGGAAGATGATATTGTCACAACGTATGGAGACAGTGTAGATGCAGCAGTAGCAAGCCTGAGGAGAGGAGGCCGTCGTTGATGATTCTCAGTGACTGAGAGACTAGGAGACACACGTTGTGCCGACAGTACTCTGGTGCTGTGTCTACAGTGGCTGCCGATGACTTTGCTGCTGCCGATGGGGGTTGCGAGAAGCTGGTTGCGTTGATCATATCACATCGGGGTCAAAACTTTGCATTGCTGAACTGCGTCTGTGTACGTAAAATAATAGTTACATTCTGTACCATGAAACTATGCAGTTACTGAAACCCATTACGTTAAATAACGCCCGCTACACAAGGTTCGTTAAAGAAAATTATTAATTAAGGATTAATTTTACGATTTTTACTTTGTGAAGGTGTTGCTTAGCAGTATATATAAGTATGTTCATATCCTATTAGATATATTACTAATACGATATTTATAGGTAATATATATATTAAAATTAATTTTTGGTTTTGCGTACCTTTCGAGGTTTTCGTATACTCTAATAGACAGCCAGTCATACTTAATGGAAAATGAATGACTGGCAACACTGGAAGAAGCTGTCTTCTCAATTTCGTAAAGGTTAGGAAAACAACAATACCCTTTTTGAAGAATTCTTAATTAATAGTCATAATGTCGAAATCGGTTGCTAGACTAAAATCTATGAAAAAAGTAGCTGATAAGGTTGATCATTCATCAAAGCTACGAACAAATATTCCGGCGGGTATGGCTGCTGCTGGGCCCCCTTTGGGACCTATGCTTGGTCAGGTATTCGGATTACCAAACTAAAAAAGATTGTAATGGAAAATTTCAGGAATTTACGATTACTTACAAAACCCATTTTAATTACTAATAACTTCTACTTTTGCAGCGCAATGTAAATATCGCAGCATTCTGCAAAGATTTTAACGAACGTACTGCGAACATTAAACAAGGTATTCCGCTGCCTACCAGAGTTAAAGTCAATTCTGATCGATCTTATCAGTTGATTGTTCACCAACCTCCTGCTTCATATTTCTTAAAGCAGGCTGCTGGTGTAAGCAAAGGTGCTATGCTTCCTGGTTAGTATTTTACTATTGAACAATTTACAAATTTAGGTATTTTAAAGGATGTATCTTTTATGAAATTACTCTAAAAGTTGCCTACCTATATAGGAAGCTTAGTAATGTGATACTAAAATTGTTTGAGTCCATTATCAATTCATAAGAAAATATCATTAGTTCCACTGTTGGACAGTTCGGTTATTAGACGAGAGTAGTATGCAAACTAAAGTGCATTATTGGTAATTTATAGTGTGAAAAAAATATTTTCGGATATTGTTTCCAATAGTAGTTTCGACACCACCAAAAAGTATGTTACAAAATTTGTACTTAAAAAAATTTATAATTTTGTAACTACCACTAAATTGGTAAAAATTATAAATTAGATGGGAATGTGTAATACATTCTATGGCATATTACTATTTGGTACTAATCTACTAGTACTAATATACTAATCCAATAGAAAAGTTTATTTTTATTAAAAGGCAGTAAATTTTTGGACCTGTCTGGTCATAAATGACCATGATATAAGTATACTAGAAAAAAATTGATACATAGGTTATTTCTCTTTAACAGTGAAAGAGACCTGTGGAAAAATAACCCTTAAACATCTTTATGAAATAGCCAAGATCAAGTCTCAGGATCCTCCACTTGAATGGAGGCCCATAAAAGAAATATGTACAATGTTGATTGCAACGGCAAGAACATGTGGGATTGAAGTTGTTAAAGACCTTAATGCTAAGGTATGTAATATAATTATTTGCAAAAGACAAGCATTTTCAAACAAGTCATTTCAATTTGTTTAACTAAGCATAAATGCATTTGCTCGGAGATCATCATCATATCAGCCTATCACTAATCCACTGACACATAGGCCTCCCCCACAGATTGCCAGAAACGTATGTAGCTCCCATTTTTGGGGATTTTGACATAGTTGCTATACTTGGCAGTCAGGTAGGCAACTGCAGATTATTTAATAAGATGTTGTCATCTTTTGGTTTTAATTTTCCCTCTGTTTACTTTTATGACATCCACAGAATGATATGGGGTGGTACATTCTCTGAAGGTGCCACTAAATGGTAAGTGTTTTTGGGATGGTTCACAATTATGGTTAACGGATAAGCTAAAACCTATTCAATGTCTCACAAACTGTACCACTCAACCACTTTATTATAACTTGATAAGTAGGTAAATACTTACTATATCAATGCCATTGAAAAGCGAGTATGTCAAATTACATCAATAACTTTTAAAATATTAGCATCCATTGTACTATTACATTGTAATTATTTTTAGGAGTATGGTGAGTTCCTTGAAGAAAGAAAACAAGTGATAGAGGAACAAAGAAAAGCGCTGCAAGAAATTCGTGAAGCCAAAATGTTGAGAACGGCATAAACAATTTGTGCTGTAATTGTAAATATATGTAGGTATTATAAATATAGGTCAACAAATTAAACAGCATTAATCATGGTTTAGTATTTTTTATTTAATGATGCAAAAAATATGCCTTTTCTGACAAATCTTTCTGGAGGTAAGAGGAATATATTATGCAGTTTTTATTTTGAAATGCTGTACAATAAGCATTTAAATCTGATAAATGGAAAAGTAATCAATGTGTTTCGGAAAAAAAGTCTATATATAAAAACTATTATACTGAATCAGTCTACATTTTACTTCTAATACTAGTCACAATTAAAAATCAACAACACCATTCACAACATGTGATAAAATATTTTTAAGATAACAGTATTTACAAGAGCAATATTTAATGAGCACCTAATTAAACAAGTTAATAGTAACCCTCATTATTAAGAATTCTCTTATAATTATTAGTTATCACAAAAGTACAGTCTGTTGAAAATATTACGATTTACATTCAAAATACATGCCTAAAAAATAAATTGACTTTTCTATTAAAAAAATAACTGTTTTTTACTTCTATATAATATTGAGATATTTATTTATAAACTACGATTATCTAAAAATATACTAATTTTTATGTTGAGAAAAGAAAGAGATTAATATTTTACTGATAGGTAACAAGCAATATAATGTAATATTCAGTTTGTATTATAGCTTAGATATATAATGTGACTTGTTTTTATTGAGATGTCAAAGAGGGAGGAAATTTCTATTTAATAATAATAACTCTAGAAACAATGTTCTTGTACTCAAAATGTGTAGTACTGCACAAGTAGCGTCACTAAATATAATATATAACTATTATATGATTAAAGACGAGACCTGTACTTATAGTGAAATTACTACATTTGTACTACAAATTGTTGTACTTTAATATTGGTAACAACCGTTAGCACTGCAGTTAGGAATCATCAAAGGAATGTGTGATTAATAATTATAAAATCTAAGTTTGAAGACAAAGTAATGCGTGTTTTTAATAAATGGAAAAATGTACTCAGTAAATTTTTGTACACTAGCAGAACTACTAAGTTTTTCTAGCAATGAATTAGTTTTGTATTGTATTGAATATTTGATAAAAATACAGGTGAGAAATTTTGAAATGTAATAATGCCTTTTCATTCCTTAAAAAATAGATCACGATTTATATACCCTCTACTACACATATGAATTGGATAGGTTGCTTTCTATTGCTAACTTATTTAAAAACTAAAATAACGTAATTTAATAACAAAAAACAATTATTTTGGAACGGTATTTTTCACGTCCATTTCTTGGAAGCGCAAGTTGTCAAATTATTTAAAAAAAAAACCTCGTTTGGCTGTGATTATTAGTAGAAATCGTTCGAAAACGATTAATTAACGCCTACTTAAAACTAGCTTTGGTGTCGCGTCAACAATCATTTGTCGCGTTAGCTGAACGTTTCAGTTTCGGTGATGCGGGTAACACTTCAGGTAGTTCTGTGACCTTATTTATGGTGAAATCTGGTAAATCGGATACCATCCCGTCTTTTTGCAGTGGAATCCATACCGTGCCTCCAAGTTCTGCTTCTTTCCCACCCTAAAACAAAAAACAAGTGTTTTTTTCAACCATTCCGAATTCCCGTAATTGTATTTATTGTATTATGAACTAGTATTTAAATGGTTGATGGGGAAAAGTGGTTGTGCCTAAATCTTAAAAAAACACGAAATTGAGCTGCGAAACATGATGTCGTAGGATCAAGCCCCGCCATTCTTCTATTGTCGTAAACCATGTCTTAGGTGCTCGCTTTAAATTTCATAGTACGGGAGTGACCTGGGTTAGATTCCCGGTGCCGGCACCACTAAAATTGTTAATTGCAGTTTTAAGTGCTGATTTACCACGTGCTCGGCGGCGAAGGAAAACATCGTTAGGAAACCTGCATGTCTGAGAATTAAAAAATATTTCGAAGACTTGTGCAGTCCGCCAACCCGCATTGGAGCAGCGTGGCGGATTCTACCTAGCTCCAAAACCCTCCCAGAAATGAGAGGAGGCTTGTGCTCAGCAGTGGGACATTTATAGGCTGAAACTAAAACTTTATGTCTTAGAACCATTTTTTAGGAATATTAGATTTTTTTATAATTACTTGTTTTATTTATTAAATTCTTATGGACCTCAAATAGATGACAGAATAACTACCTCAGATATGTCATACATAGAATAACTAGATAACTAGATAACTATCACCAATTTGTATGCCAAGGGCGGTATTACGTCAGGAATCCCCCCAAGAGGTCCATTACTAGCAGTGTTTGACTGTTATAGGTCAAATATGAAATATTAAAAATGACATTATATAAAAAAAATCCAGTGTTTAAGAAATCAGAAATTACGTTCACCTTAATATCAGTTTCCAGTTTATCACCAACCATGATACACGTCCGGGCTTCGACGTTAAGCAGCTTGCAAGCTTCGAGAAAGATGTTCTGATCGGGCTTCTCCCACGGCAGGTCTCCGGAGACCAGCACGCAGTCGAAGTACTTGCGGAGACCGAGACGGTCGATTTTCTGCCACTGGGCCCGCGACGGCCCGTTCGTGATCAGACCGAGTAGATAATCCTCCCTGTGCCACATTCATCGACCAGCTTTTCGTTATTTCATGGCGAATACCATGCTGAAACTCAGCATATGATATAACAAGAATACAAATGATCTTGCACTCCTTTGTCTAACCCAGTTCATAGATATGAGGCAAGAACATTTTGGTTATCATTGGATATGACCATATAATCCATATAATCTCAGGCACATAAATAATATGTGAAAAATTTAAGAATTATAGTGATGTGTTGACTACACCCAATGTATAATCGAACATAATGATTCAATTTTTGTACGTCAACATAGCACTATACATATACATAATTAAAAACTTTTTTTTATAACTGTGGAGATATTTTGCCAGACTTGTAATTCTATTTTATAGTTTATTCATATTATTATGTTTCTACTAATAGTGTATTACATAATGCGGGTAAAGTTTAAAATTATCTCCAGAATTATAGTGAAATTTTGTGGCAATCTTTATTACCTTCGCTGTGATGTACTTCCTCACATATTACAAATACAATTCAAACCTAAGTGTTGCGCACGCGGCGCCCCAAGTTTAGTCACTCGTTGAGCAACAACTGAACTGTTGAAAAACAAGTAATTTATTAGCAACATGCGTTTAAAGTCAAACCAAGATAGTTGCAGATGCATCTTTGTATAAAGTAAATTACTAAACTGTAGTAGAAATATTATTTTCTATAACAAAAAGAATGCGTTCACAACGGATTGGTTTTGACTTCCTCATGATACATCAAAATCAGTACCTGCTGCACTGAAGACACAGTATTATGTGGCATGCGTATTCCATATCTGATGAAATTCAATAATGAACTGAAAATGTGGAAACAAAATGCAGCAGAATTATTTCGCAATGACGATGGTAAAATGTAGTTTCTGATTTGAGAAATACAGTACTTACCACATAACACCATGCAAAATGGTGGTCAAATGTAGTTCTTAGATTATAAATTTGCAATAACAAAATTTTAACTGAATTTAAAATAAATCTATAATCTTAGAACAGAAGTAGTAATGATGAAACCTAAATGATAAGGCAATATCTTTGATTAAAATCTGCAGACACTAAAAACAAAAATTATTATAGTAATATTTATAAAATAATTGACAAAGAAATTGCCAGTGAACCAAAAAAATACAATAGAAAAGTATCATGAAGAAATATTTTTATGAAATTAAAACTTGAAAAACATATTAGTAAAGTATCATCAAATATTTCTGCATAACATTATTGTTATTGCATATTATGTTTAATCAACGTACCGTAATGTTTCTAACAGATGTATAACGTCAGGAGTCAGGGCTAAATATTGAAATCTCAATTTTAACCATTCGTCTGATATATTTTCTGAAACAATTATGATGTTATACGTTATGAAAATCATACATTCGATAAAAATGACAAAAAGTAAATAAGTTCAAGAAAAAACATATTTTTTTATCAAATGGCGATGACGAGTTATTTCTGACGAACTGCACCGTAGAGATTTTTCGAGACAAAAATTATAAAATTTAGGCACAAATAAACATAGTATAACAAGCTTTTTTGTCTGAAAGTCGTGTTGTGTCGTGGCCGCTCGGTGTACTCGTTTATTTCCGTTTTTAATACATTACATTCTCGAACGGACTCTTCTCGGCTCCAATACCATCTAACAAATAAGAGGCTGTGCTCAGCAGTGAGATTTTACTTGACTCTTTTAAAATTTGATCGTGTTTTTTTTCATAAATATCTCCATACAGAAAAGAAAGTCGAAACTATCACATTCCTAGTCTCAATCCTATTTCTTCTGCGTTGATTTCGGATTACGAATTTATTATTCTTCTGCGGCATTCCTACACTCAGCGTCACAAAAATCGCACCTCTCTGAGTTTGCGCGAAAAATGGCTGTAATGGCTAGAAACGAATTATATTCATATAAATATTGGTATGTTTGAAATGGGTATTTGAATAGCTTTACATTATTAATAAAAAAATCATGAAATCATTAAAACATTTATCATTATAGAGCGTCAAAAATAAACACTGTCAAATGCTCGTTAGTAAGGACGCTAGTTACACCACCTAAAAAGGGTATAAAAGGGTCGATCTGGATGAAATATGGGCCAGTCGTAATTTAGACTTTGCAGTGAACACACGTGAACAAGTAACCCAAGTAAGAACAAGTAAAGATGGACACCAGCTCTGAAGAAGCCGCTCAAGTGATTGCCCTATTGCAGTCGGGGATGCGGCAGTGTGACGTTGCTCGACAGTTGAACCTGTCCCGTTTTTCAGTTCGACGGGTGTTCCAACGTTTTCAGTGGACTGGTGGTTATGTTAGAAAACCGAGATCTGGAAGAAAACGGTGCACATCAGAAAGAGATGACCGTTTCATCGTTACGACATCTTTACGAAACCGTTTTACAAATGCTGTTGAGTTGCAACAACAGCTTCGATCAACTCGGAGAACATCTGTGAGTGTTTCTACGATAAAAAGAGGGTTCACGAAAAGAGTTTAACAGCCCATAGACCTGCTAAAGGTCCAAAACTTACTGTACAGCATCGCAAAGATCGCCTAGAGTTTGCTCGCAATCATTGCGAGTGGACTCTAGAACAGTGGCGGACCGTACTCTTCTCTGATGAGACGAGGGTCTGTCTCTTCTGCAATGACAGACGTAGAAGGGTCTACAGAAGACAGAGGGAGAGGTTCACACAACCCTGCTCCGAAGAATCCGTCGAATACGGGGGTGGCTCGTGTATGTTTTGGGGCGGCATTTCCGTCGACGGGAAAACGGAACTTGTGTGCGTTTCCTGGACTCGGGGTGGCCGTGGGCAAGGGTCATTAAATGCTGGTCGGTACATTACTGAAATCCTGGAGGAACATGTGGTCCCGTATGCTGGTTATGTCGGTGATAGATTCATGTTAATGCATGATAATGCTCGTTGCCACACCGCGGCTATTGTACGGGATTATTTACAGGAGGTCGATATCCCTGTTATGCTTTGGCCAGCACGAAGTCCAGACCTTAACCCAATAGAACATCTCTGGGATGACCTTAAACGGCGCGTGCGAGTTCGAGATCCAGCTCCAGCCACTCTTCAAGAGCTCCAAGATGCGGTACTTGAAGAGTGGGAACAAATACCCCAAGAGGCTGTTGCGATCCTTGTAAGGTCCATGAAAGATCGCATGGAAGCCGTTATCAAGGCAAGGGGGGGTAACACTAGGTTTTAAGAACTTTTTTTGTATTTATTAAAAAAAAATTAAATTATTAATTTGCAAATTTGTACATACCCTGTCTTTTTCTTTAATTTTTCTTTCGTCTCGTTATAAAAGTAAAATTCAATTAAAATTCCTGAAAGCTAATGAAATTACCTTTCGAATGATACCCTCAAACCACAACATTGCCATTGGCCTGTTGTGTTAAAATAGTATTTAAATTATTTTTTTCGGATGTGCGATTTTTTTGACGCCGAGTGTATTTATAGAGAAGTGATGCAACGTATTCATTTTTAGCTATGCTATCAAAAAATGAGACTGCCGTTAAAATGGCTTCCGTAATTTTGGATATGCTCTCTCAGTTATGTATTTTGAATTAATAAAAAGGAAAGATATTACGAATATGCAATAAAACAACGAAACACTTGTCTGCAATTTACTGTTACAAGAGTCGTAATCATTTTTGTACTATATTTGCGAAAATCTGCGAAGTCATTAAAATGTGCAGCGCGTGAATTCACATTCTCGGCACTTTGCCAAGCTTGCAAGCAAAAATTACGCTTTGAAGTGGTTAAATTACTGCGCATTATTACACGATTGCAACACGAGGTTGTATTAGCTTTTAAATATTTAAGAGTACATAATTTTTTATAAAATAAATGAAAAAAAGGTAGTATGTGCCTTCTCACTTCATTAGCCTGTAAATAGTCAACTGTTGGGCATAGGCATTGCACATAGGCCTCTTAACTAGAAGTGGAGAAGATTGGCCGCAATCGCGACGCGTGGCATGGCAGATTGGCAAACAAGTTACCAGAGTCTTGGCACTTCCGACTTTGCTACCCTTCGCCAGTCTGGATAATTTAGTTCTGGCATAATTTCCCTTAGTCGACTTTTATTTTATTACCTAAGGGACGAAATTAGGAGGTAGATTTTCTTGCTCCGCCACTACGGTAACTTATTTATATATAAATACGTTTGTTATTTATTAAAATGATTAGTACGGCGGTTTTCGGTTTTAACGTTTAAATTAATTTGGCTTCAAAACTGCAAACTAAATGTGTCCTTGAAGTGTGTGTGGTGGCGGCGCAAGAAGGTCATACTATCCACGCCTCGTAAGTGTTGTAAAAGTCGAGGGAAAATGCTTGAAGTTCTGGTATAACCCTTAGTCGTGAGTGACGCTGCGAAATAACCATCCAGAATTAATTTATCCAGGCTGATGACGATTTGTGGAAGTAGTAGTTTACAACATTATTGTGTAGCGATCTGAATAGCTGTTACTGTTACTGTAATTACTGGGCATTGAGACTTAAGAACTGCTGTTTCAGGGTGACGAGCGCAGTGTGGTGTGCACAGCGCACATTGTGTCACTTATCAACAGGTAAACGATTTGCTCACTATCTTTCATAATAAAAAGGTATGATGTGTCTGCTGTGTGAATCCACCTGCCAATGGACATGACGGCAAACATAGAAAAGCATAGTACTCTGTAGGGGTACAATTCACTGATGGCTGAATATAATATTTATAAGTATAGCACATATAAAAAAGTATTATTCTAATTAGCCGCATGAAAACTAAATTACTCGAATTTTAAATTTTGATTTATTCTAAATCTAATATATCAAGATTATCATAACTTATATCAACCAATGGCTATTATAATTGAATACTAAATAAAAAAAAAATTACAATTCTGCTGCCTTCCTAACAACATATTTTTAGTTTTTTTTTGTAAAAACAGTTAGTGGCATAATAAACTGTTGCAAAAATCCTCCTCAATTACAATAGAAGTAACTTACTGGCGATGTGCCTATAGTTCTTAGGCAGTGAGTTGCGCCATAAGTGAGCGGGCCATTCAACGAGAGCGTAGGATTCATCGTCGGGCTGCGCTCGAAAGGCCCGTAGAAAGGTGGAAGCGCTCTCAGTAGCTACGTCATGGGACAATCCATACTGCTGATGTAATACTTCCACTAGCTGTGGGTGTTTCAGAGGTTATTTTTAATAACACTTAAAGATTATATAAATTGCTTTCAACCAGTTATAAAATTTCTCTATTGAATATCCTATTATGTATTTTTTTTAATAGAGGAAGCAAACGATCAAGCGGCTCACCTGATCACATACACAGTAGAGCCGCTTAATCAGCATTAAATGACGATGACCTTTTCTTACAAAAAGCTGTAGTCTACGCAGGCTAAAATTATAGGATAGGTTATAGGATCAGTAGGCCCAAGTGGCAATGGACCGGCCATATAGTTCGCAGAACCCATAGGGAAGTAAGATTCTCGAGTCGCAACCTACTAACGGAAATCGCTTTGTGGGGTTATGGTGACTGAGAACACAAGTATATTTCGTTTTGTCTTTGAATTCGGATTTTTGCGTTCGCTGCACTACGCGGTGCAATGGACAACGATCGCAAAAATATTTATAAGTATATATATTCCAAAAATATATAATAATAACAACTATGTATATTAAAAATTTGTTTTTATTTATATGTTCAAAAAGCGTTGCTGCAATAGGATTTCTATTGTGTCTTGGGTGCATTATAGAGATTTAATTGCACCAATAAAGATAAAAACAAAACCCGGAACTAACTGTAAGTAGGCCATACAAATGGTTGTTCTGTGCGGGAATCAAAATCGCGATCAGTAGCGTAGATTAAAATTAACAATGCGCTAACCGAGCCGTTGAAGATTAGATGGACATACACCGCATTTACGCTATTTGCTAGTTTTCCAGTTAGAAGCAAAAACTTGAGACAGTTTTTTTGGTAAAACATATTTATGTATAATCATCGCAATTTTTATAGTCACATTTGTTTTTTTAACACATTTGATGACGTCATTCCGAATCGAAGAGTTGTCAAACCAATTTATTTCACCTGACTCTAATAAACGATGTTTTTACTTTGTTCCTCGGCCATGAATATTCACATACTAACGTTTCGTACAATAAGACTAATTGAAAAATAAATTAATCGAATGCTTCATCAAACAATTACTGGATAGCTGCTGATTTTGATATTGCAAGAATTTTTGGTTACATAATAAGTTCACAAATTTAATATCGTAACTTTTCTCTTACTATGATTGGTATGCGTTATTATAATCAATCAATATAGAAGAACAAACAGATGTCTTCTCTGTCTCTTGTCCTGGCCTGGGGTTGCCACCTTTTTTTAAAGAAATGTAGTATTTATGTATTAATAAAATAATATTTATAACTAATTGCATCAAGATTCTTCGCAAGGTTTAACCAAGCACCTATCTTTTATACCTAGTTGTCTGTATAAAAAACACTAGAAAATTTTAATGAATACTAACTAAACATTATATTTGTGTTGTATGAAAGATATATTAATAGTTATCCATGGAATCAATATTAAAAGTCTCCTATGCACAAAAAATACAAAATAAAAATTGTACTGCCTCTGAAGTGAAGATGTCACAGACAATTTGCCTGTGGAATAACTTTCATCATGATATATCCTGGGTCCTGGGTTTATAAAAATCTAGAAGTTAATGTAAAACAAATTATAGGCATACAAGATAATATATAAATTGTGCCCGTATAATTATAACAATACTGGATGAAGGCAATGACTTGAATTCATTCAAACATCAGATGTGTAAGGATGTATCTATGTTCACGCCAAGAATAGCATGGGGTCAATACTCTAAACTTGTGGCATCTTCGTTCACTCACCTGTTTCTTGGCAGTATCTCAAATGAAAGCTGATACTAATACAACACATATGAAACAAAATGTGTGCATGACATGCATTTAATCTGACATTAGAGTGAACAGAGAGAAATATTATGTGGCTGATACTACTAATATATGGGACTACATAGTAATGAATTTAGATAAAACATTGGTTTTAAATTATTTATTCAGTGGATAGCTATTAAGAGTTCACAAATTGATACCAAAGTAATATTGTAACAGTTAATACTTACATTATTTACATTACAAAATCAAACAGTGAAATTAAGTACCATCATATTTAAAAAAAGATAGGACGAAATAGTTATTTCAAAACATTTATTTTACTGGCATAAATGATCTAGTCTCCAAAGAGCTTTTTACCCAAGTCCATTAACCTATGATTTCTACACATTTTAAGGGCTCCACCTTTTTTCAGTACAGCCTTAACATCTTCATTTGAATCAACTAATCTACAAAGGAAATCTTCAAAAGCTGATTTCACATTAGGCGGCAAGGTTCCAACTTTGACCTTAGCAAGCATTTCAGCTATGCCTTCAGCCCATCCACTTTCAATTGCAAATTCAGAAATCCATGGCACAATGGTGAGAACACCACTCATTGTTTGCATACCCAAAAACCATAAGTCTGCAATCTCATTCCAATGTTCCTTGTAAGCCATTGATACAACAAGTGCATTGGGGTCATTCGATTCATCAACATTATATGCATCCCACAGGAATCTAATAGTAGACTGAATGTATCTACAAATTGAAAAATCATTCTTTTTGACTTTGCTTCCTTGCTGTTTAAGTAAAAGTAGTCCTAATACAGCTAGGTGCCCATGAAGAACCAGATTTTCAGGGATGTTCTTTAGCTCGGGTAAGTTATTGAAGACAAACTTTAATAGTGTACCGAATAACATACTGTTTTCAACCACTTTTGGAGCAAGGACTGTAAGGTTCATAAAAATGTTGCAGAGGCTCACCATAGCGGCCCTTGAATCTCTCATATCATCTAATACTTTGGGATCTAGCTCTGGTTCAGGTTGAGTCCTCGCTTTGCCTCTTTCTGATTTTGGTATGGGTGGTTTCTTGTAATGAACAATTGACCAATGGAAATTCATAGCTTCATAAAGTATGTCCTCTTGTTTTAAATTTAATACTATATCTCTTGCTTTATCTTCAACAACAAGATGACAAAGGGCAGGAAGCATTAAACGCAAAAGATCTATTTGACCCATAAGACTTATGTCTGTATCCATTGGTTCCCCATCTGATTTATTTTTTTCTGCTAGTTTCCTTGATCTATATGCATGGAAGGAATCATTAGCAAGGGTAAAGATAAATGGCATTAACAAATAGATTTGCTCTCTCATTGCAGTAGTTTCTTGTGCAATCCAGGAAACCAAAACCCTAACCATAGCACATACAAAAACTTTTTCATCATCAGGTAGTTTGTCTCGGTTTTTGTCATTTGACACTTTAATCAAAATTGAAACAACTGCATTAAATGCGCCTTTTAGGCTGGTGTAAACTGATTGTTTTTCTTTTTGTTCTAAATCCAACTGGTCGGTAGCCATATAGTTTATAGACATCTCCAATACAATAAAACAAGATGTTACTAGTTCTGCATTTGAATATGCTTGTTTAAAGCTTCTATCTTCAAGCTGCATTCTAACTTCAATAGCACAAAGTTGCAAAAGCAACAGGAAGAATTTCTTTGGATTTTCTTCATCATTAAATGTCCATTCAACACCAAGTAATTCAATGATATTAGCTGCTAGTTTTAGAGCCGGATCTCTTTGATTCTTTCCAATTTTACTTGTTAGTATATCATGCAGAGCCTTATAGATACTTTGTGGCCAAGTCTCATCTGCTGCACCAGGCACAACTGTAAATTTATTACAGCTGTAGAGAAGTGCACTTATGATTGTAGCCAGTTCAAATTTTCTTTCAGATTGATCAGTTGCAAAGTCTAAAGCAATTTTATTGACTAATGCATGAAAAGGTTTAGAGTCATTACCCCAAGCAGAAGGACCATATCGACTGACAAGTTTAACAAGAATGTTGAGTGCTTCATCAGTTTGGAAGCTCTGGTGGGAATAAATTTCAGACATTTTTGTTATAGCTCCAACTTCTATAAGTGCTTTTTGACCAGCTTCTTGTTCAGCAATGGACTGGAGACATGTATATGCTTCACTGATGATAATGAGGTTATCATCATAATCTTCATTGTCTGATGTTTGCACAATGTCTAAGAATACAGGAATATTCGCCAGCATTTCTGGATGAGTAGCTAATTCGGGTTCATTACAAAAACAGGTAAGAATTGACAGAGCAACCGATTTATACACGGAAGGCGGACAATCGTCTTCAACATTGTTATTTGTTAACAACTTTTTCAAAAACTTAAAACCGATTGCTTCAAAGAGTGCTTTCTTGGCTTGAGTATTGCAATCCTTACCCTTCACCAACTTTGTTACCATGAATAGCGCCGCGAATTTTTCCGTGTCGCTTTTCGCAGATTTCAGTATGAGTATGCATTTTTTAATTGGCTCCGATATGTCACCCATTGTCACAAATTGCACGAAACGATCACGAAACGCAACAGATCGCGCTCCACTGAAAGTAGCAGGGAGTAGTTGAATTGTCCGAACACTACATCACGTTTATAATTAGAGCGAGTTCTCTTCCAAAATATCTAAATCTGGCCGTCTAGCTCACGTTCTCCAACTACAAAAATCCTATTTATAACACACTGGAACGTGAACATTTAACACGCGGACTGCAAGCAGGCAAGGCAATGTGTAGAGGGTATCAACGGCGTAGAAAAGCGTGCGATGACAGCGCGCGCAGCGTTGATTCGTTTCGAGCTTCCATGACCGTGGCAATGTCACAATGATAGATAATTTTGACAAAATTATATACAAACCTTATTGCAGGTCCGGTTATCTCCTTTTCTTGTTTGTATCAAAGTATTGTCTAAATCGAAAAATATAGCCGAAACATCACAATTTTCTATATATTCGGTATTCATTTTAAAATAGTATTGATTAAAATGTTATTTGTACCACTGTGTGCTACCAATATGTTGCGTCAAATTGACGTCTCTTGCCTTGAAATAATACCTAGTTTACTCCCTCTCCCACCTTAATGCTATGTATAGGTATGATAAAATTTTTCGTCTGCATATGAAATAACAGAGACTTTAGCGCCCTCTATTTTTGCTAAGCAGCAACGTCATTAACATTTATCTTGTCATAACTTCTTAATTTATTCTACTGACTACTAGATGGCAGTGAAATAAACCTTAAGTATACACGATTTGCTATTTATATTATAGTGCGACACGAAATTCTTTTCTTCGGAATATTACCCTTGACTCCTCTCAAGAAATAAATTATAAAATAAAATCCACGCAAACGAAGTTGTAGGCATATTAAGTTAACATTGATATTATTGAAATTATGTTTTTTTATTGGTTAAAGTGATGAACCAGCAAAATGTTAATCTGATGGTAAGTGCAACGTCTGCCTATAACAAATGCTGTGTCACCCAGAACATTTCTGTGTAGTACCACACTGAAACATCAGTTCATAAGTAAGAAAGAAATAGAAAGAAATATTTATTGCCCATCAAGTAAGTATAGATAAAAATCGTCAAATAATTGAACTCTAAAAAAAATGACTAACATAAAAATAACCCTTAACTAGTAACATGAAACAAAAAAATATTGTACTGAAAAAAAAATCGATTTAAAATAACAAATGGAAAGAATAAAAATAAAAAAAAGAAAATCATGTTTATGAGTTGATTGGCAAATGGGAAGACTATATAACCATGGTTTAATACTCCTTGGGCTCAGCTAAGCCGACTACAATTAGCTGTGCTAACTACGCAGCGCTGATTTTCAATCCCGCCCTGGCTCATTAAGGTGCATGTTGAATTAATGCGTGTCGTGGGTGGAAGATGCAGTGTGTGTCAGCTTGTGTGTATTTGGTATGCGTGCGTTTGTATTGTTAATGCATATCTGTGTGAATAGAGTACAATTGGGATTCAATGGATGAATGAGTACACAAAGTTGTGTCCGTTAGTACAGTTCTTAGCTTTACCGTATTTGTAAATGCAAGCTTCAGTGTCTCTTGTCACTTTCTGTTTATGTAGCAAACCTCTACGATATTTTGCCTTAAACGTTGCTACGTTTATTTTCTTTCGCATGGGTGGTGGAAAGTCATTCCAAATTTTTTATGTTTTGAATTTGAAGCATCCTCTGAAGCCTGCTGTCCTATGACGTGGGAAGGCAAGAAGGTGTGGTGGCCGAGCGAGATTTTAGCATGTGCATGTCTTGTATCCAGGTAAGCTTTTCAAATAGGTATAAGTATTGGATTTTGGTTCCAAACTATTCTTTGAATCGTACATGCTAATTGTAGATCCCGCCTTGCTGCCATGTTAAGTATACCATGTTTATTAAAGTAAGGTGTGATATATTATAACCTTTCTGGAACTTAAAATTAAACCTATCATAAGCATTTTGCACCCTCTGGATGGACTGACTAGTCTTTGCATCGATTCTTGGACCATAAACAGAGCTACAGTAAGAAAAAAGAGATAAGACTGGTGAATACATTAAAACTATACGTATTTCTTCCTTCAAGAGATCTCTTATATTATAAAGAACTTTTAATTTGTAAAAGCTGACCGCACTTTAATACTTATATGATTTACATATTTCATTTCACCATCCAGTAATGGCTCTAAATGTCTTGCCTCTTTCACTATAGGAATAACGTTACTATTTATTAACAGCTTTGTATCGTATTCCAAAACTTTATTAATCTGATCTGATCTGAACCCATTACCATCATTCCAGACTTAAATGGATTCAAAGTTAACGAGTTCTCGTTAGACCATTGACATACGCGGTCCAGATCTTTGTTTATTTCAGCAAAAGTTTCTACTGTATCTGAATATTTAAGTGAGTAATATAATTGTGTGTCTGCTTTCACTAGCTTTCAGTGTCCTTAAACCGAAACACTGTAATTTTTGCACACTACTGCTTCACGTCAGAACCTACCTAGTAATTAAAAAATAACTATTTAACTATAAGAATTTGAGAACAAGAAAATATCTATGTAGTTTAAATTGTCCTCTAGACCACTGGCGCTATATCCATCATCTCCATCATAGCCTGAAATTACTGAATCTTGAGTACTCTATTTATACAAATGCGCAGAAAACAGTTTCCCGAATATATTATATATTTTTTTTATTTATGTATGAAGCTTCTTTTTTTGTGTTATAGCATCGATTTGGTTTTTAACGGCAATGGTGTTATAATTTGTTGTAAGAAATAAATAGATATTACAAACTGCATTCATTTGCTTGGCCCGTAAATGTAGTTAAAACCAGCTAAAAACTGAGGAAAAAAATTATTTCCCGATATTCGTGTTCCCTGATTCCCTGTATTGACATCGTTTGCTGCGATTTAATTGCATTGGCATTTTATCAGATACGGGAACTTTCCGCTTTTCTCTAATACGGTGACATGTTAACCTGAATAGCATATAGATATATTGTGGCCTGCCTGTATTATGGAATATACTTTTACTGGTGGTAGGATTCCTATGCAGGAATCCGTCTAGGTAGGTACCACCCCAGGGCCAGTTATTCTGCCTTGAAGCAGTAGTGTGCAAACATTACTGTGTTTCGGTTTGAAGGGCACTGTGAGCTAGCGTAATCACTGGGCATTTGAGACTTAAGAACTGATGTCTCAGGGTGACGGGCGCAGTGTTTGTTGCGGGCGGACGTTGCAATTACCATCAGGTAGACGTTTTGCTCGTTTCGTCACTTTATACAATTAAAAAAAAAATTGTTATGTGTTTACTTTTATGTTTCTGTACTCACAAAATGTGTGGTTTACTGTAGTAGTCTAGCTAATAAATATAACTTACTTTACACCCTGCTTCGCATGGGTGCAATTTACTAATAAAGAAATTGAGAAGTGCCCTATGCAAAAAAAATAATATTAAGTAGTGACAACATGTGACAGCGGAGCGGTCAAACCGAACGCCACTTTTTTATTGAGGTTTTAATACAAAAATACCATTCTAATTTACGAATAGATTTTCCAAAAATTGTCTTTTATACTAACCTTGTCTTGACAATTACGAACGGAACAAAAATCAGCCTAGCCGTTCTAAAATTGGCAGTGGTAATTAAGTACCTTATTTACATATGCAGACTCCTGCATAAGATTCTTTCCACTAATAATATTAACCAAAACTAAGTGATACTCATTCGACTCCACGTTCTTAAAACCAATGTAATGCGATAAGATCGAAGGAATATCAGGATAAGATGAGATGTAGTGTCATAGACACGGATACAATACGATCAACACGATCGACGATAAAATACGATCAGTAATTTTTTCTGGTATATTATATTTATATAATATTTTGTTGAAAATGTTCTGTAATAATACTACTTACTACTCTACAAAGTTAAGTAGAAGTAAGAATGTTTAAGACAAATTGTCCTGTAACATTCGATTTACCTGTAACGTACTGCGAATAGTAGGTATTTATTCAAATCTGTTTGATGTTTGTGCTACAAGGGAAGCACAAACATGACCCAGTTTTCGTATAGTGGTTCATACTCTCTTTAATAAAATTCTAAAGTCCGTGTAGTAAATAATTACATTAAAAATATATTTTTTATTTTTTAATACAGACTATTTGAATAAGTCTATGAAACACTTTTTAATGTACTGTTTTTTTAAATCTAATTTTTTAATTCCTATGCAGGAAGCCGTCTAGGTAAGTTTACCTGATGGTAAGTGTAACGTCTGCTCATAACAAATGCTGAGTCACCCAGAACATTTCTGTGTGAGACCATTACTCTGTGACATCTTAAGTCTCATATGAATAGTCATTACGCTAGCTCTCAGTGCACTTCAAACAGAAACACAGTAATGCTTGCAGAATGCAGAATAACTGACCCTGGGTTGGTAACTACCTAGACGAATTCGAAAATAAAATAACGGTATTCCTTACGTCTGTATTAATTTCGGTGATGTTATTGCTGTTAGCCTTTTTGGCTTTTACAGCTTCATCGGATAGCTGTGTCTATATTTAGTACACATTACGTAAGTAAGATCTATTTGTAAAAAATCCTAAATAAAGTCCACTTGTAAATCTTGGGAAACCTGTAATCGTTTTCTTGTAACAGCGGCGGCCTTAACCGTTGTAACTCCGGGCGATCTTTGTGCAAATCTTTGTGAGGCCATTGTCCTTTGTACAAATTATGTTTCACTGATGGTAGGAATTTAATGCTTGAATCCGTCTAGGTAGGTATCACCCCAGGCCAGTTACGCTGTTAATTAGAAGCAGTAGTGTGCAAGTATTACCATGTTTCGGTCGGAAAGGTACTGAGAGCTAATGTATCACTGGGCATATGAGACTTAAGAACTTATGTCACAGGGTGACGGGTGGAGAGTCATGCCACACAGAAATGCTTCGAGTGACACAACATTGTAATGGGCAGACGTTGCACTTACCATCAGGTGAACGATTTGCTCGTCTCCTATAAAATCGTATAAAAAAGAATTAAAAATATGATAGACGAGTAATGCAAAAGTTTTGAAATACTATACAAATACAATTATTTGATTTATAAAAGTTTATAAACATAAAGACGACAAAGATTATTGAATAAATTAAGGCACATACGAGTAAATGCCTTAAAATATATATGCAGGAATTTAAAAATGATGTTTGCTGCTTCTCATAACATTAAAATCTTTAATTGCGCCAATCCTCTACCCTGTCTACTGCACACTCTGCATTGCACTTTGCACAATAATCTAACGGTAATGGTTCTAATAAATAACGAATGAGCTACGTCATTTTGAATTGAAATAATAAAAATGGGCTGAAAGCTATTATTTTTAGCTTTGAAAAACTCTTTTCTGCAGACGCAACTGTCACAGGTGTGGTAGCAATAATTCTTAGGATTACTTCGATAGTAGAGTACACTTCAGTGAGTTTTTTTCAATTATATATTTTAGCACCGAGATAACATCGTCGTTTTCTTCATATACACGGATAAACATATTCAGTTCTTCATACAATTCACGTCCATAAATATCAGATGTTTCCCATTCTGATAGAGATATTTACAAGTGACTGCATTGCTTCATAAGTTCACAATCACTAATTTTCCTTTATGTTATACATGAAACCAAATATGCTGTCATTATGTTTAATTGCCTCAAATGTAGGTTGGCAGCTTGCGCGTACATTTTCGACAATGACATATAGTTTATTTTGAAAATCTCTCCCGCAAGCAATTCAAGACTCATCTTTCCCTGAATAATAAAATTTCCTCGCTCGGCTCGGATGGCGCGGGTTCGATGCCCGCACGGGATAATATTTGTTTGGCCTACATATAGTGGTTCCGGGTCTGGGTGTTAGTGTATGTGGAATTTATGTATGTTAAACGCACCCACGACACAGGAGAAATCCTACTGTCGGGCATCGTTTTTTTAAAAATAATATCTTTTACGCGACTTCTCACGACTGAAAAATAGTTTAGGTATATGACTTTTATTATAACATACTTAAAATAATTAAACTTACAACATAAATGTGATGCGAGGTAGACTATAACTTCCACCGACAAAAAAAAGTAAGCTTATTTTTTGTGTGCAATATTAAAAAAAAATATTAATATGATCATATTACAATTATAGTTTAATTAATTACATAATCTTAAAATTGTTCTATATAATTTGTTTTCAGTTATGTCGGGTATGCCCTACGCATTGTCACGATCGGGAAATATGCTATTTGCATTATATATATCACTTTCATGTATATAGTAGTTACACATTTACAAAACATACACTTAGTCCGGTCATG
This sequence comes from Luehdorfia chinensis, assembly GCA_019845155.1. NCBI lineage: Eukaryota > Metazoa > Arthropoda > Insecta > Lepidoptera > Papilionidae > Luehdorfia > Luehdorfia chinensis. Next base: position 6,266,163 of record JAHVAK010000282.1, read on the forward strand.
GTACTTAAATTCAAGTTTATATTCTAAAATCTCTTCGTAGGAATGACTCATTTCATATTTTAGGTATTTATTATTCTTTGAGTATATTGATAAACCATTTCTTTCACGTACACGGCTCGCGTACCTACATAAATGATTGGGGTAATACACATACATACATACGTAATCACATTTTATATTTTTTATTGGTTAACCATTTATTATTTTATATTTTCCATTCGCATTTAAGCTATTTATATCGTTTCATTATATTGATATACCATTCCTTATATACGTACAAGGCTCGCGTACATACATGTTACAGATAATGGACAATGTAAAAGTAAATTAATTTATAATTTGTTCATTAACTCAATAACAATACTAAAAAATTATAATAACATGCACAAAAAATGCTCTTCATCTACGCACTTATATGACATTATTTTTGTAAAGTAAAACATAGATGTAATTATAAATTAATTAGTTACACATTAAGGATATTATGTTGGGCAAGTATAATATAAGCAACATCGCCGGACGGAACAAAATACGAATTTCGTTCCTAGCTGGTCAGCAATTTGTAACACTCTTGTTATAAATTCCAGCTGCGTACGATTGCAATTACATCGTGCCTAATTAGTAATTGTTTTAGAATATGATATGATGAACTTTGAAGTAATGCATTATGTACACCATATCATTAATTTATACAAATAATAAGACGATAACTTTAAAATTACCATTTTATGGGCACAAAAGTTATTCATTATGTTATGTATGTATAATGTGTTAATAAAAACATTAGCTATATCATTTTATATTGACAAGTTAAATTAAGTTATTTGTTTCGTTGGTAAGGAATATTAAACAGTAGTGGAAACAATTGATTACTGAACCGATAAAGCTATTCATTAAGTTTGTGTTACGAAGTAGTACATATAATCAGAAGGTTTTTTTTTATATTATACAATTTTAATTTTGTGTGTCGTATATGTTTTGTTATATTTCAAAGGCTGTACTGTAGCTTGAAGTAATTCAAAATAAGACACTTATGACAAAATTTTTATAATGAAACAAAACCATTATATACATATTTTACTTTTACATACAAATTATTTAGCATAAAAATATGTAATCATAAATCTTTTTCATAATAATAAATATCAAATGTCAACTTTTATACGTTTCAGTGATATTAGGGAAAATAATGTCAGACAATTGAATCATTTCATTTACTCGTATGTATCTCATAGTAATTTAATTTATATTTTATACTTTTTATTAGAATTATTGAATCGATTAGATGTATACCGTGTAGATGATTTATTGTTTACAACAAGAAGAATATATAAGATAGAAAAACAAGCAAAAAACAATTGAATATACAAAAATAAAAAAAATACATACATTACGTACCTAAAACCTTCAAAGGTGATTTATAATTAGTACCATACAAGCTTTTTTTTTATGGCCTTGTGGTAGCGGCATAAGAGAATCTACCACCCCATCTCGTCCCGTGGGTGTCGTAAAAGTCGACAGAGGGAAATTTCAAACCAGGAGATGGGCAGCAGCGTCTTCCTGGAACATCAAAACAAAAAAACTGCGGTTGCCAATCCGCCTGCCAAGCGTGGCAACTATGGCGAAATCTCCGGCAGGCCCATAGTCTCCGGCGGCCCCGCTAGTCCTGGCTACGGTAGCAGTCATGGTAACGGCGGGGCAGAGGGTGCGAAGAATCTCCGGAAGAGGAGATCTTAGACTGGACCTTGCAACATACAACGCACGCACGCTGAGGACCGACGAGATGATCCTGGAGTTGGGAGAAGAGGTGAGCAAGTTACGATGGGATGTTATAGGGTTATCTGAAGTCCGAAGACAGGGGGAGGACACGATATTCCTCAAATCCGGTAACTTATTCTATCACCGGGAGGGCGACCATCTGTCCCAAGGAGATGTCGGGCTTATCGTCCACAAGTCTCTCATTAACAACCTTGTCAAGATCGGGAGTGTGTCGACTAGGTTTGCGTACCATATACTTAGAATAACCAAACGGTATTCGCTGAAGGTCATACAGGTATACGCACCTACATCGGTACACCCTGATGATGAGGTGGAGGTAATGTATGAGGATATCACAAAAGCCATACATTCCTCCAAAACTCACTACACGGTGTTGATGGGAGATTTTAACGCAAGGCTGGGCATGAAGAAAGACGATGAGCTGGTAGGGGGCAATTTGGAATAGGGCACCGGAACCAAAGGGGCCAACAGCTGGCCGACTTTATGGAGAAGGAGGGACTCTTTATGATGAACCCCTTCTTACAAAAGCGGCCCCACAGAAAGTGGACCTGGATTAGCTCCGACCAAACGACAGCTGTTCAATGAAGTCTCTGTGATCGCTAGGGTGAAAACTGGCTACGCAACTTCAATACAGTTCGTATTGAAGAAGCGATAGAGCGAAATCAAGGCTCCAAGGTCTTTGCCAGGGATCTGTCTGCCGGGAAGAGCCAACTACCAAAGTTGGGGACCGAGAGCGGTAGGGTCATTTCCGCTGGACCAGAGATTATGAGTGAGATCGAGAGATTCTATGGGCAGTTGTACACATCGTCGTTGGAGCCACATACAAGTGAGAGTTACGACCGACACTATTCCGATGATATCCCGGACGTCAGTCTGAGCGAGATTAGTATGGCTCTCAAACAGCTCAAGAATTGCAAAGCGCCCGGTGAAGACGGAATTACAGCGGAGCTTCTGAAAGCGGGTGGAAAACCGGTACTTTGAGTCCTTCAGAAGCTATTTAATTCCGTCATCCACGGCGGCGCTTGGAAGCTCGGAAGCGTGGAGCAGAAGCGTGGTTGTCCTGTTCTTCAAGAAGAGTGATAACGCCCTCTGGAAGAACTATAGACCGATATCGCTTCTAAACCGCGTCTATGTGCTGTTTTCGAGAGTCATTACGAATCGTCTCGCAAGCAGACTCGATGACTTCCAGCCTCGAGAACAAGCCGGATTCCGAAAAGGCTTTAGTACCATAGACCACATACATACCCTTCGCCAGATTGTACAAAAGACCGACGAGTACAATCTCCCGCTATGTCTGGCGTATGTGGACTATGAAAAAGCATTTGATTCCGTCGAAACTTGGGCGGTGCTACAGTCACTTCAGCGGTGCCGAATTGACTGTCGGTATATCGAAGTGCTGCAGTGTTTGTACAATAAGGCTACGATGGCTATCCGAGTACAGACACAAAGTACGAAACCGATCCAATTGCAGAAAGATGTAAGACAGGGCGATGTAATATCACCTTCACCGCTGCATTGGAAGATGTCCTCAAGCTACTGAACTGGAAAGGATACGGCATTAACATCGATGGCGAATACATCACTCACCTTCGATTTGCCGACGACATAGTCATAATGTCAGAATCGCTGGAGGAGCTTGGCACTATGCTCAATGACCTCAATAGTGTCTCCCAACGGGTAGGTCTTAAGATGAACATGGACAAGACGAAGATTTGTTAGGAACACTACGCTCGAAGTTGTTGACGAATATGTATACCTAGGACAGATTGTCCGACTAGGTAGGTCCAACTTCGACCAAGAGGTCAATCGACGGATCCAACTCGGCTGGGCAGCGTTCGGGAAACTACGTCACATCTTCTCGTCGAGTATACCTCAATGTCTTAAAAGCAAAGTTTACAACCAGTGCGTGTTGCCAGTGATGACATACGGAACCGAGACGTGGTCCTTCACTGCGGGACGCTTGAGGAAGCTCAGAGTCGCTCAGCGAGCTATGGAACGAGCTATGCTCGGAGTTTCTCTGCGTGATAAAATCCGTAACGATGATATCCGCAGCAGAACTAAAGTAACCGACATAGCCCTAAGGATTAGCAAGCTGAAGTGGCAATGGGCCGGTCATATAGCCCGTAGAACCGATAACCCATGGGGAAGAAAGGTTCTAGAGTGGCAACCTCGTACTGGCAAACACAGTGTAGGGCGCCCCCTACTAGATGGAGCGACGACCTGCGCGATTTTGCGGTAAGTCGATTGATGCAGGTGGCTCAGGACCGTGCTTTGTGGCAATCTATGGGGGAGGCCTATGTTCAACAGTGGACTAAGATAGGCTGAAATGATGATGATGATGATGAAGCTTTTTTTATTTTTATTCAAAGTGTCGAAACGAGCAAAGCGTTCACCTGACGGTAAGAGCAATGTCGGCCCAAATTCTGTGTGATATTACACTGCGCCCGAAACCCTGAGACAAGTTAAGTTTCATATACCCAGTGTTTACGCTAGCCCTCTGTGCTCTACAGACCGCAACACAGTAATGTTTGCACACTACTACTTCACGGTAGAATAACTGGGCCTAGGATGGTACCTATCTAGACGAATTCCTGCATAGCAATCCTAACACCCGTAAATTTGTCTACAACCAGTGCCTACTTTTGTCAATATTTTTTCTTTAGAACTTGTGCAAACAGTTTTAGCGAAAGCTTCTGTGTAGCTTTAGCTTAGCAGTTCGATATAACCCTAAACTAAAGCATGTACAATTGAAAATTTATTAACGAAAATGAATTGTATTAGATGTAAGTAAATAAGCCAATACGCAAATAGCTTCTCTTGTAAATAGATTTTTGCATGTTGTTTTGTTAATTAATCTCTGAAATAAAATGTATAGAAACATTACAAAGATTTACGAATAAAGTAAACAACGAAATTTGTCGATAACCCGTCGTTTCGGTCGGACGTGGTTGGAATGTAAATAAATTGTTCAAATAATAATTACGAGGGACATTATTGACAACGAGGACTCGAGTTCAAACAGCTTTTTGAATTTTGTGTTTACATCAAAGTTTTCAGTGTTTATTGGATGTGTGTGAGATTTATTTCAATTTAGTAGAATTTAGTTCGATAAATCATCAAATATAATTAAAAATTATAAAATATATTTTTACCGTGTCTAAAACTAGTGTTGTTTAAAAAAATACTATGCGATATGCTTCGGGGACTTTATTAAAGTTTGTTGTCAAACGGTTTGAGAAAAATGACGAGACCAGTTTCAATAAAATAACCGCCAAGTTCCGGACAGAAACTGCGGTTTCAGGTAGCTTCAAATGATTTTCTTTTAAATTGGCGCTTATTGTGCGAGGCCCTGTCCAACTTGTATTAGACGTCATATACGATTGTTGTTACATTGACAGCCGTTAAGTACAGCTACGGCACGGTACCAAAAAATATATGGTTAGAAAATAGTGTCGTATTTTTTGTATTAAATAACAAAAGGAGAGATTATGGCAATAAAAAAATATTGGCCTCACAAAACGACACCTAAGCGACAACTGCGTACTCGTTATCCGGAGTCAGATCAAGTTTTGAATAACAAATATCTGCTATTCGTGGTCCGTTGCTCACATACTGAATATAATGATGAAGGTTGTACTTGAAGTGTAATTTTCTATGTATATTTCTGTAACAATATATAGTATAATAAGTGCTTCATTCTTATTATATAAGAATGAACCACTTCTTTATTCTATATTAATGAATTATTTTAAAAAAAAATTAATGCATTTTTGTATTCTGCTGTCTGTACTGTTCATATGGCGGTAAATATCGTTCGGATACAAGAAACTGCTAAAGTTGATGATACGAGGGTGGATTGAAAAGTACTCGGCCTAACACAGATCCATTCAATTTTAAAAATCAAATCTACCCACATTATTTAGTTCAGTTCAGACTAGTTCATTGTGTGAAGTTCGAAACGTGTGCGATAATTAGTTGTGATTTTATAAATTTATTAACAAAGTAATCGGTCATAATTTCCGCGAATGGAGCAAATCGAGCAGCGTGCCGTCATTAAGTACCTCCATAAGAAGGGGCTATCATCAAAAGCCATCCATGATGACATGGTCAGTACATTAGGCGATTGTGCTCTGTCATATTCATCGCTATCTCTCATCACATAGAGAGTGTGAAAGATGAACCCCGCTCTGGAAGGCCTTCGACGTCAACTACTGACGAAAATATTAAAAAAGTACTTGATTTAACAATGGGAGACCGCAGATTAAAAATTAGAGAGATAGCCGAGATTATAGGCATCTCTTATGAACGAACTCAAAACATCATTGTCAACGAGTTGGGTTTCCACAAGGTGTCTGCGAGGTGGGTTCCGCGACTGCTTTCAGTTGAACAAAAAAGGACGCGATTGACTATTTCACGCGACTGTTTGGAGTTATTTGAAGCCGATGCAGATGATTTTTTGAATCGTTTTGTTACTATGGACGAAACATGGGTTCATTACTGTACACCGGAAACAAAACAACAATCAAAACAGTGGAGAAGACCTGGTTCACCACCCCCTAAAAAGGCTAAGTCGATTTTGTCGGCAAATAAGGTTTAAGGTTGATGGCTTCAGTATTCTGGGACTCGAAAGGTGTGATTATGATTGATTATCTTGAAAGGGGTCAGACTATAAACTCTGATTACTACTGCACCTTACTACGTCGTTTACGAGAGGAAATAAAAGAAAAACGTCGAGGAATGCTCAGAAGAAAAGTCCTGTTTCATCAAGATAACGCCCGTGTTCACACGTCAGTACAGTCAATGGCTGGAATTCACAACTGTGGCTTTGAACTGTTACCGCATCCGCCGTATTCACCTGATCTGGCACCATCAGACTTCTTTCTGTTCCCTAACCTAAAAAAGCACTTGGGAGGTCAAAGATTTTCGACAAACGACGAGGTCAAAGCAGCTGTAGACGCATATTTTGACTCTAAGGAAGAATCATTTTTTTTAACGGTCTAAATGCTTGGAAGGGGAGGTGGCAAAAGTGTATTGAACTTGATGGTGATTATGTAGAAAAATAAAAATATAACTGATTTAGTATGTGTTTATTTTCTTGGTTAGGCCGAGTACTTTTCAATCCACCCTCGTAGGTTACTAAAATATTTGCTAAAACCTGTGTGGTAATGAGATTAGATTTGTTTTATTCATCAATATTTCGCGTCCTGTTCCAAATAGAACTAGAACTATGCCGTCGATGAAGAAATCCGTTGTGTACTCTAAGAACTATGATGAAATGCCTACCTGATAATTCAAATGTAATGAACACGGTAGTGCAACGCTGCGGTAAATCGGTAACTTTTTTAAAGGAAGAAAGTAACGAGACGAGCAAATTGTTGCGCTGATGACAATTACTAACGTCTACCTATAACAAATGCGACACCGCATAGAGGTAGACGTTATAATTTAATTATATTATAGATAGTAATGTCTGCATATTTGCTGCTTGAACGGCAAAGTAACTGGCACTGCGGTGGTAACTTGCACTGGTGCACTGGTATCTGCCTAAAAAAGGCGTAAATGTATGTATGTATGAAGTAAGCGTTAGGAGGACGTGAATTCAAATGTAATATTTAAAAGTAGTAGTACAAAGTCGACGGTTGCTTTTGAAAATGTTGAAATAATAGTGTGCTTAACAAATAAATGAGGAATTTGCGTTTATAAAATTCAATTCTCAATTCAAAAGTGTAGGATCACTTGTGTGATAAACGCATTTCATAGTCCCCGTATTCGGACTTCCGCGTAATTTGCCTTTGATCTTTTTGTGTGTCGCCTGGAAATTTTTATCAAGAAAAGAAGGAATCGAAAAAAATCGAATTTTTGCAATAATGTCCAACAAACATATCGACTTAACGTAGTCACGTTAGGAAATAAAAAAAACTTCTAATCATAAAAGTAAGCATCATCACGTCATCATCAGTCTTTAAACTATCTATTGCTGGACACAGGCTTTTCCTTAGTTCGAAGAATCTGACGTTATAGCAACTTGACCAGTCGCCTCGTAACTTAGACGCAGCTGTTTAATTTTATTTTTCGGAAAACAGACAGTGATACTTTGCTTAATTACTTCATCATCATCATCATCATTTCAGCCTATTACTAGTCCACTGCTGAACATAGGCCTCCCCCATAGATTGCCACAAAAATTGAAGCTCTCATTTTGGGGGGATTTTGCCATAGTTGCCACGCTTGGCAGGCGGGTTGGCAACCGCAGTTGATTTATTCAAATGTTCCAGGAGATGCTGCTGCCCACCTTCTGATTTATATTTTCCCTCTGTCGACTTTTACGACACCCACGGGATGAGATGGGGTGGTAGATTCTCGTAAGCCGCTACTACACGGCTAATTACTTAAATCATAGTTATTACTAACCACAAAAATTGTTTTCGCATTCGATCCTGAGATAGTTGATTTTGCCATCTGTCGGTGGCAAAAGATTTTCTAGCATTTCCTTAAGTATACTTTTACGATACTGTAAGAGCGGAATAACTTAATTTTTAAATCTTTTAGCTACCGATGCGAATTAGAACTGGTATTAGTCAAGACTTTTGGACTCGATCAAGGGTGGGTGAATACTACCTCGAAAACTTAGTAGCTTTCGCAGGCGTGACAGTAGATAGGAACTAGCAATTTTAATTTTTAATTAAAACTGTGATTGGATTTTTCTGCAAATATAGTACGTTTAAGAATAAGGGGTTCTACTTTGCCTCTGTAGGCACGGACCATATTAGTAAAATGATAATGTAATTATTTTTTTGCTACAGTAGTTCCGGATTCGAAAAACCTTTTTTTTATCTCCAAGATAGTAGATATAGAATACTTTTGATGCAGTAAGCGTTGCTGCGACAAAATGTATTAATAAAAACCATGGAAAGGAAAAAATATCTGGTTTTAACCAAACGGCGTTTAAAAAGTATATTATGGGAGAAGAAGAGTGTCTTAGTGGCGTAAAGAACCTTTTTTCAGCTTGTTAGCTGTTGTTTTCAGCTTGTTGTGGCTCTGAGATGGTGATGATCGGACACACCTTCCGCTAAAAGTATTGCATCTACTACACTGATCTATCACAATTCCTTTTATTTCTCGTTTTTAACCGCGAACAACGATACCGAGGACTTAAGCGTCAGCAGAAATGTTTCCTGTTAATTATGAAAATATATTAGCAACACCTTTGATACTGCAGATGTTCATGGGCAGAGGTGATTATCTGCTATCAGGTTTTGTACGTTTCCTAGTTTCCATACATACATAAGATCACGACTGTATCCCATCAGGGGTATTCAGAGACTGGGCACACACTGCAAAAACAGATGACTGCCACAATGCACGTTTCACCAAAACAATATACTGTACTTGGTGTGATAGGTCGTGAGCCCATCGCCACCATGCGCTGTTGGGTGCACAGTGCAGTTTAATTCCTTACTCGCCTTTTACGAGATCCATTAGATGAGATGGAGTGGTAGTATTCTTTTAACGAGCCGCCACCACACGGTTTCCTAGTATATAATAGAAAAATTCATAATTAATGCTAGTTCAATATCTCAAACTGGTAATGAATATTTTCTAAACGCAGGCATCTCCAAGAACCTCCATCGGCAAGAACCGGCCTTGGAGAAGTAGAATTGATCATACCTGACGGTGACCATATTCTACGGTGCGGGAAAAGCAGAAACTCTGCTCTAACTACATACTTTAATAGAATAATGGATTATGACTCAAAATCGCATTAAAAACTTTATAAACAGCAGCAGCCTTCAGCTGTTAAAAGCGCCCGTATAAGTAATAGCAAATAGTAATCGAAGAAACTAGATTTAAGTTTTAACAACTAATGTTTATTTGATTTAGAAATAAACTCTCCAAAACAAAATTTAATTCGAAAAAACTAGCATCGTTATTTTGTAAGATATTGAGGTTCTTCTACAATAATAAACTAGAAGAAAATTTTCGTAAGTCGTGTAGTAAATTTGACTTGAGTGTGGGTAAAGGACAGGTACGGTAACACAAGATCGCTTGGGGACCTCATTATAAACTTCTAAGCTGTGCGGATCGCCGTAGTTAAAGTAAATTAATGCTTTATATGTTGGTGATTGTGGTTTTTACTATCGCGATTTGTACGGCTTATTTTTTTGAAAAAAATTATAATATGTGTTTTGTGGCGTTAATTGGATTAATTAGAGCTAATTTTGTACCTTTTATTCGGCACACGAGTTTATACTTTGCATATTTTAAAAGATATTTAAAAAAAGAAATTTACGGCCAAGTAAATAAGAACATTAGTCGACTTTCTGACATTTCTGCCTAATGTGGCTTAAATGTAAAAAATAACGTATATATATATATATATATATATATATGTATACATATGTATGTATATGTATATATACATATTTATACATAGGGTAGGCAATGGGAAGCAAGAATTTTTTGGTCGTACCAAAATGGCGGCGACTTGGTTTGCCACGGGTGAGGTCTCTGCCTACCCATTATATAGGAAAAAGGTGTGACTGAACGTATGTATGTTTTGTACTGTATTTGTAATGTGCCAAATGTAGTAAAATTAAATATAAATTTACTGCACAATGACCCAGGTCTGTAATTAACATATCGCAAATCTCATTCACAAGTTAATATGGTTTTACAAATGTCTTGAAACACCTTGAAAAAAACTTCTTATTATTTTGAAATCCATCCTGGATCAGTATAAATGAGTATATTTCATGGCGTAAGGGTACCTAGCACCAATCTCATCTCGTGGATATGATATAAGTCGTATAAGGGAAATGCCAAGGATCAATTATAAATTAAGGATCAATAATTAATTATTAAAATACTATGGTAACATAGGTTGTGTGATTTGCACTCATGATATTCAATTTCGTAGAACTGTGCGAAGAACGTATTTTATATCTTTCGTGGTCGGAATCGAACGTGAATCACCTTTAGTTTTTTTGTGTCTCTGCTCCGTGTATTTTTTTTAAACCAGAGGCTTTTATTTGTTTTTTTTTTACGTTTTTTTTAAGTTCAAAGTAGAAGATGCTGCGGCCCATCTCCAGGTTTTAATTTACCCTCTGTCGAGACTTTTAAGACACCCACGGGATGAGATTCTCTTCGACCGCCACCACACTCGAGGGAAGCCACTTGGCCGAGCTGGCTCATAGAATTTGGTCCCCTTTTCGATGTCCGTCACGACTGCACTCATTTGGATATATTGTTTACAAAATTTCTAGAACTGCGTAAAATCGGATTAGTTTATAATTAAGTATTTTTTGCTAGGTTGGCGCAGTGGCTAAGTGATTGGCTGCTGCAATATGAATCGCAGGGCGGATTATCGCACGAGACAAATATTTGTATGACCTACAAATAGATGTTCCGGGTCTGGGTCTGTGTGCGAAATCCTAGTGTGGGTCTTTCATCGTTTTTAATTAAATAAAAAACTATGCTGTAGCTGCACATAACACAAAAATTCATAGAACACCAGCAAGAAGTTTCAACATAACACTGCTGTCTTTTATGGTGAGTGCAGAGAATCGGAGACTTAAAACTAGCAATTAGCCACTCAATTTTAGGCGTCAAGGGTAATAAAAACGCTACTATATCACGATTGCTATATTGTAGGTGTCTACAGGCCACAGTTACCGCTTGCTGTCAGGTGGACTATATGCTTGTTTGCCATTTTCAATATAATAAAAACAGAAATGTTCTGAATATAAGGTTCAAGAGATAGCTCGATATAAATAAAGTATACGTTGTAATAACGACAACATAGTTACCGTATTCAATCAGTTGTTACCTTGTGATGCGTTTTAAATAAATTTCTACTCACAATCGTAGTTTTAAATAACCTACATCGTCCTCAACATCATCATTTCAGCTTTTCTTAGTCCACTGTTGAGCAAAGGCCTGAAAATATCTTCCTATGTAGCGGTGAAGAGTTTCGGGAACATGACTTCGCCCTGTCTTACACTTTTCTGCAATTGGATCGGTTTCGTACTCTGGTTTTGTACTCGGATAGCCAGGCACCACTGCAGTGACTCCAGCACTGCATAGATTTCGACGGAGTCAAAGGATTTTTCATAATCCGCATATGCCGACTCATTGGTTTTCTGTACAATCGGGCGAAGGGTTTGAATGTGATCACTAAACCCTTCTGGGAATCCGGCTTGTTCGAAGCTAGAAGTCGTCAATTCTACTTGCGAGACGATTCGTAATGACTCTCGGAAATAGCACATGGACGCGGCTCAGAAGTAGTATCGGTCTATAGTTCTTTAAGAGGGCGTTTTTGCCCTTCTTGATGAAAAGGACGATCACGTTTCTACTCCACGCTTCCGGCGTAGCGCTACTCCAGATGACGGAATTGAACAGCTTCTAAAGGACTACTAGTACCGGCTTTCAGCAGCAGAAGCTTCATTTCACTCCTAGCCTCCTTGAGACTGAGAGTGTGGTCGGAGAGCTTCTGGATTTTATTAGTACGACATGTCTTGCAAACCTTTGCCATCGCATGGACAGTTTCCACGAGCCTCTCGTTCATATCGTCCACAGTAACACAATCATTCAGGCATTGAGAACGATTATGCATTTCAAGTTGGAAGCTCTCGGGGTTTACGATTAGGGCACGAGATGGACGGAGCGTGGACTTCACCAGAGGAGATCACTCCAGCTTTACGTTCAGGTTCAATCCGTTGCCTCACCACTGTCGCATAAACGACGCGGCCCCGCCAAAGTCGCGGAGGATAGGTGAAGTGGCGCATTCGCAATTCCAATACTTCTCTGCACCCGCCACTCCACCTCGGCTGTGGAGGGAGGGGTGCTGGCACATCACCACTGCTCCACCAGCTGTCATCCTGTTCGCGTCCAAAGTGGGCTTGCGAAGCCTTTCCCGAGCAAGTTCGGTGCCCCAAGCCTTCTAGGCCCCTTTTAGCTTCATCAAGCGGAATCAAGAGACGGTTACTAAGTCCCCCGCCACGACAAGGCGAAAACCCATTGAGGGGAGCTACCTTCACCCAAGGTAAGCCTTTTACTTGGCACTACATCTGCACAAGTATGTCCATTAGTATATTTAATAAAATTCGACGTACTTTACAGATCCTTACAAAATACGAATAAACAGTAAAATTATATTAAAGAAATGGAATAATATTATTAAAATAATAACATACATTTTACCATTCAAAATATATATTACACTGCCTGAAAATACCTATGTATCGTGCATTAAATTTGTCTCAAGTGTGGGTAAAGGACAGGTAACACGAGTCCGCTCGGAGACCTCATTATAAACTTTCAAGCTGTGCGGATCGCCGTTGTTAAAGCGAAATTAATACTTTCTGTGTTGTTGTTGGTTTTGGTTATTTTCATAGTACGAATACTTTATAATTTAGTTTTTAAGTACACAAACAACAATTCAATGTATAAAATCTATTAAATCAATGTGACAACACTTAGGACATATTACATATTATTTTAATCTATGTTTAAAAAATGCTTAAACTTTAAGCACCTTCATCAAACACTGTCAATTATCTTTAGCACTGAAGCCCGATGAGTCATTTTTTCGTGATATAGATAAATATAATAATATTTTTTATCTGCTGGCTAGCTGGCTTCAATTAATATCAATCACTTTCAATAAATATCAACCTTTTTTACGATTCTTATTCTTCAAAGAAAGTTAATGAATATAAAATTTCAATCGCGATGTCGATAGTGTCGGTACTGCGATCGCCAAGTTGTTGTTAATTCAATCAAAATAGTTAAATTTATTGATTCAATAGGTAAATGGTTGTTAATGTAAATAGTCGTATAACATAACATATTATATAATATGTATATCACACCACATTATTACCACGGTAGTCTCTGACCTTTTGAATAGCAGCTACAGTTCTAAACGTTAGAAAATGAAACCGAATGTAATTTTTACCAAAACAAATCTACTCAAATATTGACATATTAATAATTGGGCTCCGGGTGTGGTCTCTGCCCACCCCTTATATGGGGAAAAGGTGTGACTGTATGTATCATCATTTCAGCCTATCACTACTCCAGTGCTGAACATAGGCCTCCCCTAATGATTGCCCCAAAAGTTTGAAGCTCTAAATTTGAGGAGATTTAGCCATAGATGTCTCTCCCTCTATCGACTTTTACGATACCACCGTGGGTGAGGAAGGCTGCCATCACATTGTATGTATGTAATAATTAATAATTTATTTAATTATTAATAAATTATTTATTTCGGTACCAAAATATCACTATAACAACTCTTTATTAATACGAAGCCAGCTCTTATAGTAGGACAAAAGATTGTTAACCCATAAGCAACAGCAACCACAGTATGGACAACAATACATATTTAGTTTCATACAGTAATGCAAAAGATATTAAAAAAATTGTAATGACTGTTAAAAGACAATGCCAAAATGTCCATAGAAGTTAGCCCACTCAAAATAATCGTCTACACAAATACCGTATGGTGTGTGTTTATAGCCGATTTTTCACTAATGACTAAATATATAATTTAAAGCCTTTAGATTCTGCGGTTTCTTTGTAAATCTAACTATAATAATCACTTATACCTTATGTTTTAAAATAGCATCTCTTGCTGACAAGTAATAATTGCATTATATAAATTATCAGGCGCTAATATTCGTATCTACACATGTGGCCGAAATTATTTTTTAATTGGTTGGATAAAAAAATGCCACTGTGATCAATGACGTCACTGGAGGAGGTTCATGTATAGGGGCTGGAAGATCCTAAAACTACGACACCTTCTTTTTCCTTATCTGGTACTAGCAAACATTATCAATGATACTACAAGTAAGGCAGGAATTAAAGCTGTTCTCCTACTTTGGCTGCCACTTAGTAGTCCATTGCTGGACAAAGAATCTTGACATTCCATGCCTCAAACGCTGCTGTCTATCACCGGCCTTATTCTGACCAATCTGTCTAGCCTATTTGCGATTGTATGTGCCATCTCTCTGAGATCAAACCCTTTTTTTGGCATTTATACCTTTCAACTTTTACGATTAACATAGGACGGCAGGCTGGCAAATTCCCTTATGTCGCTAACACACAGATTTCTTATCCGAAATGAAACAACTTACAACAGAATTATTGATTTATTACTCTTGGTCAGTTATCAATACATTATTGAGAAATGCTGCCGGAACATCAATGTTACTTTGATGCCAAGCCCAAACAAGTACTAGTACAGTCATTACATGACAACAACAACCAACAGTTCGATTATCTACAACACAACTGCAGCAATATCCCAATATTGAATTGATTGCATGGCTATGCTAGGTTCTTTGTCAATAAAAAATAAGTAAAGTAACCCTATTTTACTTGTTTTAACTATACGACAGTATTTTGAGACATTGGACACCAAGGGCCCCTTATTAAACACGGTAATTTCGAATAATCGATAATCATAATTCAAGGTCTATTATAAGTAATTGGCGTTTTACATTTAAACAAAATATATACAAAATCTAAAATCTGTAACCATATGTTTTTTTTGAGAACTTGTGAACTTGTGTATTCATTTAGTTAAATAGTCTTTATAAGTAGGTTATGAAAACTTAACATGTATGCGAACAAAGTGACACAGATGGTATTAGTCTGCAAAAGCTGAAAATAGTCATTGTACTCTTTTTTTTAAATAATTTTTATCAGCTAGTTCTACTGAAAACATGTTCTTTATTAAATACTACAAAATTTATGAGATTTTTTTTACGTTGAAAAACATTTTATGTACATTTTTATTGAGGTTTTACATATGATATTTATTATTGTTTCATTCCTTCTTTTTGGATTAGAAGCTTTCTGCCTAATAAATAGTTGTCGAACCGTGAGGACTTTAGTGGGAAGATGATACGGTTTGAAAGTACTAACGTTTAAAACAGCTCTCTGTGCTCTATCTACTTTTAGTAGATGACTTTTGAATGCACCACACCAAACTATAACACAGTAATTTATCAACGATTGACACAACGCGTAATATACCATCTTAAGTGTTTTTGGATCAGCGACGTATCGAAGGTTTATAAATATATAAATTAGCTTATGGATTCTTTTTGTTATGAGATCTATATGGTGGTTAATAGGTTAATTTTTCTATATTATATCTAACATTATTAGTTCTTGACAATTCTGGGCAGTTACAGATAATGTTATATTTTTCGTAACTTATAAAAGTTTCTCAAAGTTTTCATTTATGAATTATTGTTTAATCATAAGAAAAACATTGCCGATAGGTGTCCGGCACAGTAGAATAGCACCTACCTCTTTCCTACCGAGGGGTCGTAAGAGACGACTAAGGTATTGTAGGGACAGTTTTAATTCTTGCAGATTAACACAATAATATGCAATGCTGTCACCTATTGCCCGTGGGAACGCAACAGATTTTTTTTTATTTTTACCAACCGTGGCGGCGACGTGGTTCGCCACCCATCATGTCTCGTTTCCTGGGAATGGGAATAAGGCGTGACTATATGTATGTATGTGTGTAAGAAAAAGTTTTAATCAAACATTTGATCATGAACAAATCGGCAGCATAGCCGCATCTATGCGTCGCATTTTACATATTTCAAAGAAGTCCATGTAACTGTTTTTTCTCTTATAAAGTAAATAAATTAAAGTGTGAGCCGTGGTAGCTTAACAGCTCTGCGCTTCTTTTAAATTTCGTTTCGTAGTATGCGAGTGATACAGATTTGACTCCAATGATGATTAACCATGTACTTATCGTTGTTTTTTTTTTATGAAAGAGGGGACAAACGAGCAAGCGGCTCACCTGATGGTAAGTGATCACCGCCGCCCATTAACATCTACAATACCAGAGGAATAGCAGATGCGTTGCCGGCCTTGTTGCACGAAAAAATATCGACGAAACCTGCATGTGAGGAACAGGCGAAGTCGACTTCTCGCTTTTCTTTGCTTTTCCAAAGCGCTCTCAAAAATGAGGGCTGTCTTGTGTTCATTAGTAGACATTTACAGGCAGTCCTATACTTTACTTACTTTAACAAAGTAGATCCGAATATAAACATAGTAGCCTAGTGGTGGGAGTATATGACTTCTACGCCGCAGGTCCTGGTACTGCACTTTGAACTTAAATAAAATATCGGCTTAGCCTTTTGCTACTTTTTACCTCCTCATTGCTTGAATTCATATGTTTACTAGGTAATCGGAATCCTCCTGATTATCCGACTGTTTGAAAGGCACTTAAGCTAGTGCAATTACAACGCAGTGAAACTTGAGAACTGATGTCAAATGGTGACGAACGCAGTGCGGTGCTTAAATAGAGCTTTTCAGTGCAATGGTTAGGATGTCACCGCAACTGCTGCGTGCAGACGTGTCATTTACCATCAGGTGTACGACTTGCTCGCCTCGTTAGTTTTTTATGAAAAAAAAATACGATATGAGCAATTCCCATTTTATTCATACCTGATGGTATGAATAAAATGGGATTTCTGTATGCATCTCACTGCGGTCGTCATTTTGAGACTTCAATTCTTAAGTTCCATATGCCCAGTAATTTTACATTAGCTAACAGTTTCCTCCAGACTGATGCACAATAATGTTTGCACACTATTGCTTGACGGTAAAATAACTGGTACGGGGGTGGTACCCATTCAGACCGATTCCTCCATAGGAATCTTACCACGAGCACTACTATGAGTCATCTTACCATCGGTAGATACCGATGATAAGAGGGATCTAGATAGATATGTAACGGACCCAGCACGATGTTCTCCATAAATAAGCTGTTTGACAGCAGAATAACTGGCACTGCAGTGGTCCCTACTAGTCAGATTTTTGTATAGGAATCTTACCAATAGAAATTGTAGTAACTGCCGGGTTAGTCTTAAGTAGCTTTACACCGGTAAGATTCACACTACAATAGTTCAAGTGGCCGTCAAATGATAAGTATTGTATTTTATCATTGGTAGCATTAATGTTAATTAGGTACTAAACATATATTATTCATAACCGTATTTTATGCACTTTTATTTACTTAATGATTTAAACTTCTTTGCACTGAAATTGTCATATAGCGGACTTAATCCGTAAAGGCATTCTCTCCCAGTCAACCATAAGGCTAAGCAGAGATAAACTTATGCTGGGCGGTGCAGCAAACGTTAGAAAAGAAAAAAACTTAGATTGTAATTAAATATTCATAATTATACTAATACAGATATATATATTTATGAATATACACATACATGCATACCTACCTATAACTACTATAAAAATATTTAACTATTAGCATAGTAGAATAGAAAAAAACATTCTATTATGTCGTTAAAACGTCGATTTATATGAAATAGAATTCATAATTGCAGCCAATTTTTGAAGTGTTCCCGGACTTTATTTTTGAAGGCAAACTAATTATAAATGTACTGAAAATCTTTGTTCTGTAAAGATATACTATTATATATTTCCGATGGCACCGCTTGTGCATATTGTTGCAAATCATCAGCATACAGATGGTAAGAGCACTTGCGCGATTTAATGTGATAAGATTGATAAAAATGGAAAACAGAAGAGGAGAAAGAATACTGCCTTGAGGAAAGAATACGGCCAGTGAGCACATTACACCAATCCGATTGAACCCTCGAAGATATGATGAGAGCCATTCCTGGGCTGAAGACGAGATATTAAAATGAGATAGAAGGGCTAGCAGGATGTCGACTGCATTAAATGCGTTAGTAAAGTCTATAAGGATAAGTAAGGATTGTCAGTTTAGTATTTTCGATACCCTCTCGGATATCTTCAGTAACGTTGAAAGGGGCAGTAGTTGTCATAGTACAACCAAGGTCCAGGTCCAGTACAACCAGGTCGAAAGCAGACTAAAATATGGAGAGAGAATTTTATTTTAAAAATAAAGGGAAAGTACTCTGAGAATTCCAAGCCGAATTGGAGCAGCGTGGCGGATTCTTCTCTACTCCAAAACCCTCTCGGAAATTAGAGGAGGCCTTTCCTTTTACAATGAGAATAATGAGGCATGGAAGTTATCAATGAGATAGCATTAGCTCTAGAACTATCAGATAATATCTGATCATACAAAAAATGACGATTGAAGTCATCAGGAGAAAAAGGTAGGTTATTGGAGTCTAGTTAAGATTTACTACATCCAAGTGTATTGAGAAACTTCCAAATGTCAACGGAAAATTAACAGAGAACTTTTCATTTAAATGTTTTAAGATAGATTAATTAATCTATTTGAAATGTTAATTTATTATCTACATAAATTATAGTCTAGCTTCCCGTGTTGTTTATAAGGGTTAGAGCTGTTTTCATCTATAAGTAATAAACAACTGTTATTACAGCTCTCTCTGTGCCCTTTAATGTGGTTGCTCTTTCAATAAGTGCTAATAGTTGATTTAAGTGCAAAGCTGGTCAAATATCACAACACATTTCCATTCTCCATTCCAAACCCTTTAAAAATTTATTGCCCTAACTGAAAGTTAGAGAGAGTTAATTAATATTAAAAGGGAATATATAATTTCGGCGATGTAATTGCTGTTAGCCTTTTTGGCTTTTACAGCTTCATCGGATACTGTGCTTACGAGCCAGGGGCCCCCGTGCCAGGTTTGGTTTGACCCAAACATAAATACTTAAATAAACTCCTACAAAAACATCGAAATTCGGACTGAGTCGCGTTCGCTGCGTGCTTGCGCGATTTCGAATATCTCAAATGATATTAAGTCGTCTAATGACCGTCCGAGGGAGGCTGCGGGCCTCCATTCGGACTGTCGACTTGTGTGTCGGTAACTCTGGGCGGTGATAACCGCCCTGGAACACGGGTGTATCGTGTGTACGCGGTGTGATTGTCAACTGCTGCGCGCGAATTTAAAACATCTTTTTGCATTACATAGCCCATTTATTATGAAAGATTCTAAACTACTACTACTACCTAATACTTGATGATTAAGGCTTAGGGAGCCGCACGCTGAAATCCAAACAATATATATCTATATACATTTACATCTTCATTGTCTAAAGTGGTGCACAGCTAAAATGACCTACATAAAATCATGAGGACAGTGTGTTTGTTTCACACCGAAAGTAAATAAGTTTGTACTGTTCCAATGATTTGTAAATGTATTTTTTTATTTTCACAAATATTTGGATCAGTACAAACTTGAAATAAGAATTTGAAGTCTTGATGAAGTCAGTGGATTATTCATTAGACTATGTTGTACCAAGTATAATAATTGGCGTGTGCACCAAGCCTACGCTGTTTCAAAGCGCAAGGTGCAGAATAAATACAGGGGTTAGGGCATCTCTCCGCCAACTTTAAGAAATCTGTAACTCGCACTTCAATGATTTATTCATTAAGAGGACGAAATTATTAAAATATATTCATAATATAATAATTATGAACATTAACTCGACGGAATAAACTGATTTATAAACATGGACGTACGAGTATACAAGTATTGACTAGCTTCATTCCTCCTTTCATTTTCCTTTGCGAACATTCAATAGAATATTTTTTATGAACATTGTTATTACGTTACATTAATATATTGTAATGCAGCTTTATTTTCATAAATTCTTTTTAAAATTCATATTCAGCATAGTTTATAACTGTTTAATGTTCCAAATAAAATATAACAATAGGAGTGATAATTAAATTTTGACCTAAATCTAGCCTTCGTGACTAATAAAATAATGAGACCCACGAAACGACAACTGAGTGACAATTGTGTACTCATTATCCGCAATCCGGAAGCTGTTTAAGCTTTGAATAATAAATGTAGATATTTGCGGAACGTTGTTTGTAAACTTAATTATTTTAATGGCGGTTGGACTTGACGAATCATTTTTAAGTATGACTCTTAACAATATACTCTGTGCTATAGTGAGTCGACTACAACGACACATTTCTTTAATTTAAGATTATAAATTGAATAAAATAAAAAAACTACATTGTTTTTGCAAGAAAAAAAAACTTGTGTCGTATCGTGCGGCGTGAGGGAGAATCTACCATCTCATTTCATCCCGTGGGTGTCGTAAAAGTCGACTAATAGAAATGCCAGAAAAATGTCATAGGCTACGACTGATAGTTACATTTTCAGCATCATAATTTCAGCCTATCGCTAGTCCATTGTTGAACCACAAAACACAGTCGTGAGAAATCTGCATCGTTTGACATCCTCCAAAACCGTGCAGGTCGTCGCTCCATCTAATGGCTGGTCGCCCTACACCGTGTTTGCCGGTACGAGGTAGCCACTCCACAATCTTTCTTCCCCAATGGTCATCGTTTCTTTTAGCTACGAGCCGGCCTATTGCCACTTTAGAATGCTTATCCTTAGGGCTATATCGGTACTCTATTTGAGCCGCTATGCTCGATATATCACATCGTCTCGGCTTCATATATCATCACACACATGGACGTTAGACATGGTCTTCGTCTTGTCCATGTTCTTCTTGAGACCTAACCGTTGGGAGCCACTATTGAGGTCATTGAGCATAGTGCCCTGTTTCTCCAGCGATTCTGCCATTTTGTCTAAATCATCGGCGTCATTACGTTAATTGCTGTATTGTTTTCAGTCCGATATCTTGAAGACATCTTCCAATGTAGTGTTGAAGAGTTTTGGGGATATATAACCATCGTTCGATCGAACACTGCAGGGACTTCTATATACCGACATACGCCAGACTTAGCAGTAGATTGTTTATTTCGACACTCACTTCGATTATGCCAGCCCCTAAAGTATCCGGAATGGTAACGGGCACTACTATCGCCAATTTGACGGCCAAGAGAGGCTAATGCGGCAAATCCTCCCAACTTTGAAGAGGCAAAAACAAATTATAATAAAAATAAAGGTTAGCGTAACATGAAACATTTTGCAAAGTTTTGAGCTGCACCGCAGCTAAAAGTAAACTTGTGAGGCAAAAGTGTTAAAAGGACAATGATTTCGTTATTAAGCTAAAGGAATGTGGGCCACAGTAAAAATAATGAACAGACTGCGACCACTGAATTAAAAAGAGATACTCGTAAAAATGATCACCTAAAATAAAATACGTGCGAATTGAAGGCCTTACATCTCTTACATGGCAACGATAACATGATTAACAATATTATAAAAGGTTGAGTGTATGATAGTACAGAAGTGTACTAGCGATTGTTCCTACTTAATTAAAAATGTTGGTAATATGGCCATATGTTACTTATATTTGCATTCAAATGATATCTTTCACTTCGCTTGTCAACCGTCGTATTGTAGCCATCCAGTCCACCATCGGTGGACAAGGATGAATGAAGAATATTATTTATTTGCAAATGTTGCTCTGTACCCGGATCTACCCGTCGTTTATTTATCTCAGAATGCTTATATACTTTAAGGAAATCGCATTTATACGCACATTTTTTTCGGTGTGTATGAGAAGTTATGAAGTCTACTCTTTATGCTGGTCATGTTCTCTTGTATTTTCTAGAATTAAAGAACCATTTTAACCTCGACTATAGCCCAATTGAGGATTCTTGTTGTTAAGTCCTCTGGTATGGTTTGTTTTGATGCAAAATAATCATAAAAATTATGAACGTAAAATAAAAAAAGTACATATGGTTTCTGACGAAATATAGTAAACGACAATTTCACTTTGTTTAATCCAACATAAATCGACAACAAACAGATGAGAAATTCTTTGCTTTTTAATACAATTTCTGTTTAATGAATGTTATAATTTATTTTAATTTACGTCACATTGAAGTACAGGTAGGAATTTTTTATATTAGTAATTAGGAAATTTATAGTACTGACAGTAGACTGACATATACTGAAACTAATATAAGTTGTGTGATTTGCACTCATGATATTCAATTTCCCAGAACTGTGCGAAGAACGTATTTTATCGTTTTCGTGGTCGGAATCGAACGTGATTTACCTTTATTCTTTTTGTGTCTCTGATCCGGGTATTTTTTTTAAACCAGAGGCTTTTATTTGTTTTGTTTGCGTTTTTTTAAGTTTAGGTAAACATAGTAGAAGATGCTACGGCCCATCTCCTGGTTTTAATTTACCCTCTGTCGACTTTTAAGACACCCACGGGATGAGATGGGGTGGTCGATTCCTTTCCGTTGTCCGTCACGAGTGCAGTCGTGACGGACAACGATTATCATTTGGATATATTGTGTTTACAAAATTTCTAGAACTGCGTAAAATAGGATTAATTTAAAATTAAGTACTTTTTACTATAGTTAGGTTGGCGCAGTATCTAAGTGATTGGCTGCTGCAATATGAATCGCAGGGCGGACCACCGCACGAGACAAATATTTGTATGACCTACAAATAAGTGTTCCGGGTCTGGGTCTGTGTGCGAAATCCTGGTGTGGGTCTTTCATCGTTTTTAATTATATAAAAAACTATGCTGTAGCTGCACATAACAAAAAATTCATAGAACATCAGCAAGAAGTTTCAACATAACACTGCTGTCTTTTATGGTGAGTGCAGAGAACCGGAGACTCTTAAAACTAGCAATTAGCCACCGAGTATTAGGCGTCAAGGGTAATAAAAACGCTACTATATCATGATTGCTATATTGTAGGTGTCTACAGGCCACAGTTACCGCTTGCTGTCAGGTGGACTATATGCTTGTTTGCCATTTTCAATATAATAAAAACAGAAATGTTCTGAATATAAGGTTCAAGAGATAGCTCGATATAAATAAAGTATACGTTGTAATAACGACAACATAGTTACCGTATTCAATCAGTTGTTACCTTGTGATGCGTTTTAAATAAATTTCTACTCACAATCGTAGTTTTAAATAACCTACATCGTCCTCAACATCATCATTTCAGCTTTTCTTAGTCCACTGTTGAGCAAAGGCCTGAAAATATCTTCCTATGTAGCGGTGAAGAGTTTCGGGAACATGACTTCGCCCTGTCTTACACTTTTCTGCAATTGGATCGGTTTCGTACTCTGGTTTTGTACTCGGATAGCCAGGCACCACTGCAGTGACTCCAGCACTGCATAGATTTCGACGGAGTCAAAGGATTTTTCATAATCCGCATATGCCGACTCATTGGTTTTCTGTACAATCGGGCGAAGGGTTTGAATGTGGTCTCTGGTACTAAACCCTTCTGGGAATCTGGCTTTTTCGAAGCTGGAAGTCGTCAATTCTGCTAGCGAGACGATTCGTAATGACTCTCGGAAACAGCACATAGACGCGGCTCAAAAGCGGTATCGGTCTATAGTTCTTTAAGAGGGCGTTTTTGCCCTCCTTGAAGAAAAGGACGATCACGTTTCTACTCCACGCTTCCGGCGTAGCGCTTCTCCAGATGACGGAATTGAACAGCTTCTCAAGGACTACTAGTACCGGCTTTCAGCAGCGGAAGCTTTATTTCACTCCTAGTCTCCTTGAGACTGAGAGTGTGGTCGGAGAGCTTCTGGATTTTATTAGTACGACATGTCTTGCAAACCTTTGCCATCGCATGGACAGTTTCCACGAGCCTCTCGTTCATATCGTCCACAGTAACACAATCATTCCGGCACTGAAAACGATTATGCATTTCAAGTTGGAAGCTCTCGGGGTTTTCGATTAGGACACGAGATGGACGGAGCGTGGACTTCACCAGAGGAGACCTCTCCAGCTTTACGTTCAGGTTCAATGGTGTCTCTTACCATTCGGTGATCACTGCCGGTTTTCATCCTAGCGATCACAGAGACATCATTAAACAGCTGTCGTTCGGTCGTCACGATGAAGTCCATCTTATTTTTTGTGAAGCTCATCCAGATCCACTTTCTGTGGGGCCGCTTTTGGAAGAAGGAGTTCATTATAAAAAGTCCCTCCTTCTCCATAAAGTCGACCAGCTGTTGGCCCCATTTGGCGGAAGATAGGGTCACTCGTCTTCCTCCGCTGCCTCACCACTGTCGCATCAACGACGCCATGTACTGAAAATGATCATATACAGATAATACTTTTAGAATGTCCACTAGTATATATTAAAAAAAGTAATGTTCTACAAATCTTAACTAAATATTTTATGAATCATCATCATCATTTTAGCCTATCACTAGTCCACTGCTGAACATAGGCCTTCTCCATAGATTGCCACAAATGTTTGTAGCTCTCATTTTGGGGGATTCTGCCATAGTTGCCACGCTTGGCAGGCGGGTTGGCAACCGCAGTTCATTTATTCCGATATTCCAGGGAGATGCTCCTGCCCATCTTCTGGTTTTATTTTCCCTCCGTCGACTTTTATGACACCCACGGGATGAGATGAGGTGGTATATTCTTCTCTTAAGCCGTATTTTTATGAATGTGGTCCATAAATTAACAAAACTTGTGAAATTTGTAAAAATGAGTTAAAAGTAATTCTTGTTGTGGTGATGCATTTATAAGATAATTTAGTTAGCTAGAGCAACATAACTTAAAGACTTGTTAGGAAAGGCATGGCTCACTTTTATTACCTGACACTCGCGCTTTCCCACACAATTTTCCCTAAAGTGATCTCAGCTGCAGGACCTGCTATTAATACTTTATTATCGCATATTTGCATAATAATAACTGACATCTGAACTGCGAAATGATCATATTAATGTTATGATCATTATCATTAGCCTGACATCAGTCCAATGGGTCTTTCTCAAGTTGGGAGAATTAATGTCAATCATAACTACTGTCGATTGCTATACCAGTAGTTTCACACTTAAGTAGCTGCAGACAGTTCTACTTCTGGGTATTTTAAGTCGATGTATTAGTTTGGCTAGTATATGGCTAAAAAAATATTTCTTTCTTTCTTTGCTTTTATATATGAGAAAGGGACGTGTCGAGGAAAACGTTCACCTTATGTTTAGTGTAACGGTTTGGGCGTGCATTTATGATACAGGCTCTATAATAAAGAGGTTACGATTACACCTATGCCGATAGGTAGGTAGGTAGGTCCGGTAGAGTAGAATAGCCCCTACCTCTTCCCTACCGAGTTGTCGTAATAGGCGACTAAGGTATTGTACGGACAGCCTTTATTCGTGCAAAATGACACCATAACATGCAAAGCTCACGTCACTAGACTATTACTGATCGTGGGAACACAATGGCGAGTAAGAATTTTTTGATTTGTACCAAAATGGTAGTGACGTGGTTCGCCACCTGTCACGTCTCACGAGGGCGAAAAGTGGGCTACGAGAGAGGCATCTGCCTACCCCTTAAAGCGACAAAATGCGTGACTGTATGTATGTATGAATGTACGATTACATTCAGTTTATTCTCAAAGCTCAAAAATATATTATTTTTTACCCGTATATTGTGTGATTTGCGCTTATGAAATTCAATTTCCTACACCTCTGTGATGAACGTATTTTGTCATTCTCGAGTTCGGACTTCCGCGTGATTTACCTTCCATCTTTTTGTGTGTCGTTCCAATGTAATTTTATCATGCTATGAAATAAAAAATGAAGCAAGCAATAATTTTTGAAGGAATTGTGCGTAAAATGTCTAAAAGACTAATTAAGTCTTTTCGTAAAAAAGGCATAGTAGTCTTAGTAGCCGTGTGGTAGCGGCTTAAGAGTATCTACCACCCCATCTCATCCCGTGGGTGTCGTAAAAGTCGACAGTGGGAAAATTAAAAACCAGAAGATGGGCAGCAGCATCTTACTGGAGCATCTGAACGAATAAGCTGCGGTTGCCAACCTGCCTGCCAAGCGTGGCAACTATGGCAAAATCCCCCCCTAAATGAGAGCTACAAACTTTTGTGGCTGTCTATAGGGGAGGCCTATGTTCAGCAGTGGACTAGTGATAGGCTGAAATGATGATGAGTCTCAGTAAAATACGAGTATATTCTTCGTTATCAACATTATTTCTAAGCCAGTCTACAGCATTTGGTTGAAAGTGGCCATATTCCACACGTTTGACAGACGCATTGGCAATCGCTGCTGTCCGTCTACATTCTATGTATTTTAAGGCTAGCCCTATATTTTAATGGCCCAAATCCGCCCTTTGCCCAAGACGGCGATTGTTTGATCATCAATATCCTTCGGTCCACACTTTATGGGTGATGGATTTTATTATGCCATATTTGCACGTCGGCGATCACATTATAAATTAAAACTCTTCAAGACTCATGAATTGCGGACGGGAACGCTGATTGCTGAAGTATGTGGTAGTAATAATTTTCTTTTGTATTTTGGTAATAAATATATAGGCACAAGAAGATAACTTTTCTTTCATTTATTTCGAGATGCACATACCCTTATACATTATATTATAAGCCCCTAGCAATAATGTTTAATAGAAGAGTAAGCTTCTTTTAGAATAAATGATTACGAGCTTCTTAAAAATTACTAGACAAATAAACGAGATACCCGTATATCACATGCTTGTTTTAATATTTGTAGCGGTAAGAACATTTTATATATAACTTACGTTTAAATTTGAAATGATTTATAAAAAACATTGGTACTATCTAAGCTCCTGAAACAACAGCTTTATATCATTTCAGGCTATCACTAGTTCACTACTGAACATAGGGCATGGCAAAGGGTGGTAGATTCTCTTAAGCCGCCACCACACGGCCAGAAAGTCGCACACGAGACTCGGTCAGAAAACGCTGCAAATAAGTATATTTTTTGGTATAAGACAATAACTGGACAATTTCTGCAAATAATAGTGTCACTTTAAGATTAGAGTTTGAAGAAAGCCGCAGCCAAAAACAAGTTTCATATTTTTAATATAAATGTATATATTTGATGACTAGGATCAGAGTAACTGAGTATTGCGCCGCGGGTCTTGGGTTAAAATGCCATCTGGAGCAAACGTTTGTGCACCCATGTTAAATATCGAGCGAGTATCTGCAGCGTGGCTCTACCGCGCAATAATCGAAGTAAAAAGCGAATAAATAATCAAGTTCTAAAAAAGAACCGCAGTGCCAGTTATTCTGCCGCCCAAGTTAATTTTAAAGATTTTTAAAGTATCGTGGGTGTGTTTTACATACATAGATCTTACATTCACAAACCTGTCTGAAAAACTGTCTGAAAGCTATATAAATATTTGTCGCGTTGTTTATAATCGAAAACGCAACCCATAGCGAAGAAGCCAACGTAGCCGTCTTTTTTTCAATAAAACAGATTTTCGTATGCAAGGTTGATTCCTTTTGTACTTTACTTTAGGTGGGACACTGGTCAAACGTATTATCCTATTTACATTAAAGTCTGCTGGTAAAGTAAAAATAAAAATATCCTCTACATTCCCATTTAAACAAAATAATATTACAAAACTGTTCAACAGAATTATGATTACGTTATTTGCATTACGATGGACAAAATGTTGACTAAAATCAAATTGAATCATTTATATGGACGTTTTCATCTCTATGCAAACGCGGAATACTAAATTAATATTAATATTTCAATCTCTGTCGTCAATGCTGTTCTTCATAATTATTATTTGTATAATTCATTTACAATACTGAAAGAGATCGTCATAAATGATGTTTTCCACGATACCTTTTTTATTAACCTTATTAGTTAATTATTAATTTTTTATACACTTTTTTGTAAATTGTAACAGGAAAATTCATAAATAATCCACATTCCATTTTGCTCCGAAAGGTCCGTAAAAGAAAATATATATTGAAAATACCAGAAATAATATTTTTTAATTTTACTTTATTTAGGTTATAGGAGAAAGTGACGAGATGAGCAAAACGTTCAGCTGATGGTAAGTGCAACGTCTGCCCATAATAAATGCTGTGTCACCCAGAACTTTCGTGTGGGGCACCACACTGTGCCCATCACTCTAAGACATTATTAATCAAGACAACATGGATACTTTTTTTTTATATAAATTCTTATTAGGTAAGCTTTATTTTGACGCTTTAATAAACTATTATATTATTATAAGGTAACAACTACTTGTAGTAAGTGATGTGTTCGTCTGAAAAAAAAAAAATCAGATCTCAAATTATATGAATAAATAATAACAGACATCAGTTCTTAAGTATCATATGCCCAGTGATTACATTAGCTCTCAGTGCCCTTTACAGTGTATGCACCCTACTGCTTACGGGCAGAATAACTGCCCCTGGGGTTGCACCTACCTAGACGGCTTCTTGTAAATAAATCCTACCACCATTCTTTCGCCTTCAACAGATAGTTGAATAATCTGTCATTGGATATATTTTACCAACACGATTGGAAATATTGTCACCTCTAGATAAAGTATGAATCAAATTAGATTTTTAATCAAATAAGCGTCCATGACATAAACATTATTTTTCAGATTTCACATATTAAAGTTTTTTTTGTATAAAATATGAGCTAATTGTGTGACTAATACGAAATATATATATGTTTGTATAGTCAAAAATAACTGTTCGTATAAAAGTCAATTCATAATCAATTTTCACTGACGCAGTAATTGGAAAAATTCTTGTGACTCAAATGTGAGTAAAACTTACAAACTTGAAAATGCTTTTTCTTATAGTTGTATTAAATGTTTATGTAGTTCCATACAATGGTTTTCTCTATTCAATTATTCTTGAATATATATTTTCTATATTTTCACCAAATAATTATTTAGCTCTTAGATACAAGAGGAAGTAATTTTGCAAGTCGAGAGGTTTGGTAAGCTAAGTGCTAACCGTGAGCCCTTCTGATATCGGTCACTTAAAACCATTATAATTTATCGTCAATAATTACTAATAAAAAATCCGTTTTATTTTGATGACCTTTTTATAGTCTTTACACCTGTTGTGGTAATTATTGAGATTAAGAGAAAAACGCTAGCAGACATTCAAATATTTTTATTTATTTTACAATAGACAACAAATTTTAGCCAAGAAAAATGTTTTAATTGAACACGTCACTTATATTTCTACATGTAAATTAAATATTCACTTACGAAATCGTTAAAATTTTTTTCTGTATTTCGGTCTTAATATAAAATTATTCTTTACTAAAGTGAAGCAGCGCGGCGGTGCAATACAATACCATGGCAACGTTTACCAAAGTGCGCCCTTTTTACAGGGAATGAGCATCATTCCGTCAGACCTTTCGTCACGTAATATACGTTTGCCTCTTAAACAGCAGGTACACTGGCACTTATTAGGGCCCGACGAATGACGTCATTAATAACACCATGGCGAGGGCTGCCACGCTAGCCCCTGTTGACGCAGATGGTCAACCTCTCTACCACAAAGGCAGCGATATGGCTCATTGGTTTTAACTCCTAGTCTCAGGCTGACTGCAAAAGAAAATGCAGTTTTGTCTAGCAGAGTCCCTATATGTACTTAAGTCAGTGCATTCAACCAGTAACCCGACTCCTCCTTCACATTCGCCAGAAGGCAATTCTCCGCGCAGGAATCCGTCTAGGTAGGTACCACCCCAGGGCCTGTTATTCTGCCGTGAAGCAGTAGTGTGTAAACATTACTGTCTTTCGGTTTCAAGGGCACTGTGAGCTAGTGTAATCACTGGGTGTATGAGATTTAAAAACTGATGTCTCGGGGTGATGGGCGCAGTGTGGTGTCACAGGAATGTTCTGGGTGATACAGCATTTGTTATGGGCAGATGTTGCACTTACCATCTGGTGAACGTTTAGGTCGTTTCGTCACTCTATCCAATAAAAAAAAATCTTATTTATATGCCATTAGCACTTTTTCCAAATGACTAATAATTTAAAATCCACAAATTTCTTTTAATAAATGGCAGTCAAATCCCTATTGTATTTTTTTATACCTAAGAATTCTCTGACTGCCTTTGCCTATTCCTTTGGTGTTTATCCTTAAAATTACTTCTACTTGACCTCACTAAAGACAAGAGGCGTCTTTATAAATTAAAAGCCAATATTTTTACATATTTAAAGAAGACTGGTGCTTTATTTTTTATTTGTTTTTTGCGACTTTTTAGTTTTTTTTGGCTGATAACGAGAAATAAAATATTTTTTATTATTTTACACTACGTATTAACTATAGGAGGTCACAATTAAATACTTTAACATTGTCACCTAGAATATATACATAGAGTATGATGGTTAATTATTTTAGTGAATAATGGAATTCTATACAAGTTAGCGCAACAAACGAGCATACATGAAGCTCACATTCTCGATGAAGAACTTGACACTTCTTTAACTCGATGAAGAAGCGTTACGAGTTTAATCTATTTTTTTTTAATATATTACCCACACAAAATCGCATTCGGGCTTTTATGGAATATTGAACATTTGGAATATGGAAAATCTTCCCAACTGAAGACCCAGGAGGGCATGTGGCCGCCCAGTAGTTGACTTA
This sequence comes from Luehdorfia chinensis, assembly GCA_019845155.1. NCBI lineage: Eukaryota > Metazoa > Arthropoda > Insecta > Lepidoptera > Papilionidae > Luehdorfia > Luehdorfia chinensis. Next base: position 6,297,214 of record JAHVAK010000282.1, read on the forward strand.
TGATGGTATTAAGATGTGTAAACACAATTGGATTCATTCTTTGGCTCTGCTGGTTGTAATTACTTAGTTGACACATTAAAGGTAAAAGCAGATTGATTTGCTTATTATTGGAGGTCTAATATGACAAACAAAATGCTTAAATTAAAATGAAACTAAAGTAATATAAAGGTACTGCACTCCATATTAAGTTAATTCGTCTTATAAGAAAATGAAACAGACTTTCCTTATTTGTAAAGAGCTCTCAAACTTTTCATTCATTTGCTCAAACTACATTGTCTTGCGGACTTGTCTAAGAAGCCTTTTCATTTGATTTTAATGTAGGGCTGCAGCTAAGAGCTTACATTTCAAAATAAACATAGACGGTCCTTTTACATTTAATTATGTGAGCGGTACATAATAAAATGAAAGATAAGGAATAAAAGGAAATAAAACACATAACAATTATTTCGTCCAATTTTATATATCGGCCTCAAATTTGTGTTATCTATAAAAATAAAGTAATATGTAGGAAAATGTTTACTACAACTGCAAACAACATAGTAAAAATAATTTAGTAAACTTCCGCGAAATCTGATATCCCCTTAGGCGTTCTATATATGTTATAGGAATAAATTAATTTACTTTTAGTAAACGTTTATGTATTTTGATGTGAAATATTGTTACTCAGTGTATTAGCTAATGTATTAACATTGGGGATTCATGGCGACGAAAATAAATAATTTATAGAACTCGACACTCGTACGTTATATTAAATAGTAAGGTTAGTAAATAATATGTTGAACAGTAACGTTACTGGTCGTAGGATGCCTGTGCAGAAATCCGCATAGGTGTGCACCATCGCAGTGTCAGTTATTCTGCCGTCATGTAGTGGTGTGCAAATAAAACTGTTTCGTTTTGTCGGACGTTGAGCTAGTGTAATTACATTTTATATATGAGACATATAAAGATAGACAGGGCACATGCGGCTTAAGTACAGATGTCTCATGGCGACGATGGCAGTTTTAACCATCAGATGAACTTCTTCCTCGTCTCTTCACTATCTGGTATAAAAAAATTACGATTATAGTGATAGTGCTCATCATAATGACAGAAAACTTCCATCATTCATCACTAATGATTATTTTGATTGACACAATGATCACTATCTGGAGAATTTCTCGTTTAAATGTTTGTCTTAGTTATCGTGTTTACCTTATCGCGTTTTTTTTTCTCGCTGCTGGGCTTCCTATGTTGGACAGCAAAATTTAAATGTCCTCTTATTTTTTTTTCAGACTTGTCATTTTCTTACGGATTTTCTCAATTGCCACCAACAAGTGGTATTGACGAAACTTATTTTTTTAAAATTTTTAATATGAAAAATAGATATACGTGCTATTCATACATGCATACAGATACGTAAAATATGACTTGTTTTCGAATTCAAGAAAAAAAGCTTATACATTTAGTAAAAGAGTAGAAGTACAAATTTATAACAAACAGTAGAAAAAAAATCTTACTACGACGGCCTTTCAGGTAAAAGAATTATAAAAGAAGCCGGTATGGCAGAAAGGGACAAAAAGAGTAGATTTATCCGCAGAACGGAGACATCGATCATGAGAATCACTCTGATACTGAAATTTGCATTTTAAATATTCAGGGACAAACGGATCGTGTAAGACAGAGAATAACATACCAAGTGTTCTGTAAGACCTGCGATAGCGGAGGGGTAGCCATTTTAGTTGAGAACGAAAAGAAGAAATATGGTTATATTTATGTAAACCAAAAATGAAACGTATACAATTATTAAGAAGACGATCCAGTTTAGTATAGCATATAACACATCCAGTGTAGCAGACGTCTTTGTTGTTGATTACGCAACTAAAAGCAATACTAATGTTTCTATTAACATTGCCTTTGTTGCGATCGATAAGAAATTTTTTAGGCGATGGCAAAATTCCCACCAATGAGAGCTATAAAAGGACGGTCCCTAGTCTCCGGCGGCCACGCTAGTCCTGGCTACGTTAGCAGTCATGGTAACGGCGGGGCAGGGTGTTCGAAGAATCTCCGGAGACGGAGATCCTGCTATCACCCTCGACGACTGGACCTGGCAACATACAACGCAAGCACACTGAGGACCGTCGAAAGGATCCTGGAGTTGGAAGAAGAGGTGAACAAGTTACGCTGGGATGTTATAGGGTTATCTGAAGTCCGAAGACAGGGGGAGGACAGAGTAATCCTCAAATCCGGTAACTTGTCCTACCACCGGGGAGCGACCATCTGTCCCAAGGAGGTGTCGGGTTTGTCGTCCACAAGTCACTCATTAACAACGTTGTCGAGATCGGGAGTCTGTCGACTAGGGCTGCGTACCTTATACTCAGATTAACCGAATGGTGTTTGCTGAAGGTCATACAGGTATACGCACCTACCTCGGCACATCCTGATGATGAGGTGGAGGTCATGTATGAGGATATCTCAAAAGCCATACATTTCTCCAAAACTCACTACACGGTGTTGATCAGAGATTTTAACGCTGGCATTTATTTTAAGGCTGGGCATGAAGAAAGACGATGAGCTGGTAGTGGGGCAATTTGGAATAGGGCAACGGAATCAAAGGGGCCAACAGCTGGCTGACTTTATGGAGAAAGAGGGACTCTTTATGATGAACTTATTTTTCCAAAAGCGACTCCACAGAAAGTGGACCTGGATGAGCCCGGACGTGTCCACAAAAATGAGATCGACTTCATCATGACGAACAATCGACAGCTGTTCAATGATGTATCTGCGATTGCAAGGGTGAATACCGGCAGTGATCACAATGGTGAGAGGCACATTGAACTTGAACGTAACGCTTGAGAGGTCTCGTCTGGTGAAGTCTACACTCCGTCCATCACGTGACCTAATCTAAAACCCGGAGAGTTTCCAGCTCGAATTGCATAATCGCTTTCAATGCCTAGATGATTGCGTTACAGCGGACGATATGAACGAGAGACTCGTGGAAACTATCCAGACGGTAAGGGCAAAGTTTAGCATGACCCACCGCAAAAAGAAGGTCCAGAAGTTCTCCAATCATACTAACAGTCTCATGGAGGCCAGGCGTGAAATAAAGCTACAGTCCTCAACTGACGCGTCGGCATATCGGCAACTGAATAGACAGATCTCCCAATGTATGCGGGGAGACCTACACAACTTTAATACAGTTCGTATTGAAGAAGCGATAGAGCGAAACCAAGGCTTAAAGGTCTTTGCAAGAGCGTTAGCGTCATTTTCACTGTAACAGAGATTTTGAGTGAGATCGAGAGATTCTATGGACAGTTGTACACATCGTCGTTGGAGCCACATACTAGTGTGAGTTACGACATCCCGGACGTCACTCTGAGCGAGATTAGTATGGCTCTCAAACAGCTCAAAAACGGCAAACCGCCAGGTGAGGACGGAATTACAGCGGAGCTTCTGAATGCGGCTGGAAAACCGGTACTTTTAGTCTTTCAGAAGCTATTTAATTCCGTCATCCGCGGCGGCGCTACGCTGGAAGCGTGGAGTAGAAGCGTGGTTATGATGGCGATAATGCCCTCTAGAAGAACTATAGATCGATATCGCTTCTGAACCGTGTCTATGTGCTATTTTTATTACGAATCGTCTCGCAAGCAAACTCGACGACTTCCAGCCTCCCGAACAAGCCGGATTCCGAAAAGGTAAGAGTACCATAGACCACATACATACCCTTCGCCAGATTAAACAAAAGACCAAAGTGTACAATCTCTCGCTATGTCTGGCGTATGTGGACTATGAAAAAGCCTTCGATTCCGTCGTTATATATCAGCATACAGACGTTACGACCAGCGAATGTGGAACGTAACGAGATTTATAAAGACCAAGAACAAGAGAGGAGAGAGAATACCGCCTTGAGGAACGCCAGGAGACAATGCACACTAATCAGAAATGATCCGACCTGCACGAACTGCCGCCTGAGTTGACGCCCACGAAGATAAGACGAAAACCAGTCGAGCACGGATCGTATCGGATCGTATAGGATCGCGCGCGAGTCGTATCGGATTTGTTCGTCTTCTTTGCGTATTATTCATCTAATTCAGTTGAAACTTTGCGCAGCTTTTGTTGGTTTTTGCGCATTGTCTTTTATTAATTGTGTACGTGTTAATGTATCTGCTTTGCATATATGTACCAACTTCAAACATGTTTAAAAAATTAAATCAAAGAAGAATGGCAACGCATGCCGGGCATTAGCAAAAGTACATACAGTCCTACATAAATGTACCTTACATACGAGTACATGTGGTTGCAGCATAAATAAATTGTTCAAATACTAATTACGGGGCACGCTATTGACAATCAAGGCTCCAATTGAAACGGATTTTTTAAAGTGTGTATTTACATCGAAACTGCAAATAATAATTAAATGTGCATATTTTATTGAACTACTAGCTGTGCCCGCGACTTCGTTCGCGTGGAATTAAAGATTTTTAAGATGTATGTAATTATAATATCTTTGTATGTGTGTATTTACAGACTCTTTATGGAACTTACCATAGTAATCTATGCGAATTTAAATGTCTTCAAAGTCTACAAAACTTCTTTGTAAACAAAAAAGCCCCTGTCATCTTCATCATTACTTTTATGTCTATCGGCATATGTGTGCAAGTGTATCTATCGACTTGTTCAATCTTTTACCGATTTAGCAGTTGATTTTGCAATATTTATCCGCCATTTAGGCTCTGAAATTTTCCTCCTGACATGGCCTGAAATAAAAAAAATTGTTATATCGTTAGAAGTAGGTACCCGATAAAATTATATTTAGAAAGAGTATAAAATGCCTAACGATTCAAATAATTTGATTTCTTTACAAATTATTACTAATTAATCTGCAAGAAGCTTTCAGACTGGAGCTTTTATAAAGCGAAAATCTGTTTTCGATTAGGCCTCACCACGCTGCTTTGCTAAAGAAAAAAAATAAATTTCACCTTATCTTTCATATTATTTTGCTGAAGGTGAATTGCTAATAAGTAAAAGCATTTTCTGTTGTAGAAAAGTATGCTTACGTAATCAATTAATGGAAGATCTTTTTTAAAGGGCATTGACAGATTTTTATTTTATGGATTATGGCACAAAACTCAAAACAAATTTTATAAGTGAATATTAAAGAAAAAACCAGGCAAGTCTCAAATTATGGATTTGTTGAAAATAATTTAAAACCAGACCTTAAATTTTGGATTGAATTTAGAATTTATATTTTTACAAATACTTTAAGTCGCTAAGACCAAATGTGTGACAAGGTGATTATAAGTTATAATTTTTTTTGTAGAACTATAACCTTTTCCTCTCCTCCTCCTCCTTTTTTGCCAACATTTTATCGACACTTTCGTAAGGAGTAGAGGTGTGATTGGGGCGGATAATAATCCCCTAAGCTCTCGCCTGTGGAAATGTGTAATTTTAAAGTTATGTTTTCTTTAGTAACATCTTAACCCTTCTATTTGTGCCTAAGGAAAGGGTGTACTCTGCAAATTACATTATATACCATACGTATATTTGAGGTTTTTAATTGAAAGTATATTTCAAATACATAAATTTGTTTTTTTCTGAAGAATTTTTTCACGCTGAAGTGCAATGCGCTTGCCATTTAGCTCGCAGAACCGATAACCGTTACAGGAAGAAAGGTTATAGCACTGTACCCCTCCTGATGGAGGGAACGAACTGCACGGTTTTGCGGGAAGTCGATGAATGCAATCTCAGCCGGAGCCAACATTTGTGCAAAAACACAAATTTTTGGTTTTCAGGTCCAGTTGTGCTGTGCGTGTGGAATTTATGTCTGTTAAACGCAAGCACATACAGAAGAAATCGAAATGTGGGGGCCTTCGTTAAAAAAAATTAATGTCTTCAAAGTCAAAGTCAGCGTCATAGACAAAATTACTTTATTCAGTTTAGGCTTGTATAAAGCTCTTATGAATGTTAAAATCTACACCGGTTCAAAGAATAAGACCTTCTCAGAGAAGAACCGGCAAGAAACTCTGAGGTCTTTCTTTTTTTCAATGCCATATTACATGTAATTTATAAGTTACATAAAAATTAAACCATACACTTATGATACAAGTATATTGAATTCTATGTCAGTTTTTTGAGTCACACTCAGGAAATTTATTATAAAATTTTATGGGTCTACTAAGAAAAGATTTTCTAGTTTTAGTAAACCTAAAAACAGGAATCTCTAGCGTGTCTCCTCGGCCTTTCTACAGGATACAGTCCATTTTTATTAAATAAATACATGTGTTTCCGTACGTACATTATATTTTCATAAATATACAATACCGGAAGTGTCAAAATAGTAGTATCCTTGAATAGTTCTCGTAGCGACTCGCGAGGACCCAAGTTTTATATTGTCCGAAATGCTTGTTTTTGCAAAATGAATATTGTTTCCAGACCGGCCGCGCATCCCCAAAGTAATACGCCATAGGAAATACTGTGGAAGTATGCAAAATAGACTAATTTAGCGGTAGCTTCATCAGACATCTGTCCAATCCTTCTAATAGCAAAAAGGGCAGAACTTAATTTTGAAGCAATTTTTTCAATATGTGCACTGAAGCTTGGAATCAATAGCGATTCCAAGAAATACAATTGAATTTTCAGAAGAAAGGTAAGAATTCTATAATTTAATATTAATATTATGTGCCGACTTGGACATTCCAAAGTGTAGAGATTTTGTTTTACCCGCATTTAAAAGTAAATTATTTGCTGCAAACCATATGGAAACAATATCCAGTTTTATTGGGCTGTTTCAGCGTCAAGACATTTCTGTTAACTTTAAACAACAATGAGGTATCATAAGCAAACAGAACTACCTCAGACATATTTTGTACCAAATAAGGAAGATCATTTATGTGAATCAAGAACAGAAATGGACCAAAGATCGATACCTGAGGAACACCCATTTTTACTGGACAACCTGACGATGTAACACCGTTAATCGCTACTTTTTGCTACCGATTTGTTAAGTACGATGACCTCTTGAACGCTTGATGATAAAAGAACTAGTGAGGCTTCACGAATGCCGTAGCATTTAAGTTTACGAATTAAATTATTATGCTCTACACAGTCAAAAGCCTTTGAGAAATCATAAAACACACCGATAGAGTCATGAAGATCTTCCCAGGCCTGGAGAACATGTGTGACTAGTTGAACACCGGCATCAGTCGTTGACCTTCCTTTTGTAAAGCCAAATTGATTGCCGGTAAAAAATCTATGTATACTAAAATGAACGAGCAATTGCTCTAGCATAATTTTTTCAAATATTTTACTTAAAGCAGGCAACACAGAAATGGGACGGTAATTTGTAGGAATTTCTCTACTACCAGATTTAAAAACTGGTACCACTTTACTAAGTTTCATCAGATCAGTGAACGCACCATGTCGAATGTATTAAATTTATTCAAAAGACCCAGTACGATCATTAAGCGTATCTTCCAGTAACATTTAGTCTTTGTTTTATTAAAATCAGTTTATTCTGTCAAAAGTTATGAGTATTTGAAGTCTTCGAAATTGTTCATTGGTGGCAATGAGTCAATTAAGTGTACATTTAAATCTAATCTAAGAAATGGTAATAACATACAATCTTGCCTCTTTCCTATATAAGGAGAGGCAGAGGCCACACAAGTAGCTTTTCCCACTTTTCGCAACCGTGGGAAACGAGACGTGACGGGTGGAAAAAAATCTTACTCCTCATTGCGTACCGCCGAGCAGTATAGTGACAGCATTGCATATTATGTGTTATTCTCAACGAATAAAGGCGGTCCGTACAATACCTTAGTCGCCTCTTACGACACTTCCGTTGGAAAACGGTAGGTGCTATTCTACTCAAATGGTAATAAAAAATGTGAAATTAGGTTCTATAGTATTAAACTAATAACTTAAAACACAGCAATAGAAAAAAAAAATATTATATTTTCTTACAAAGAATATAATTTATACAAAGTACAATACTCGTAGCTAAACAGTATCACCAAAAGATGGCCGTTGTGCAAATGATGTAATTTTCTGAATTGTGTTCTACGCCGTTGAATGACGTTAAGATTTTAGCCAAAAATATTAACACGCGTTGAATATTGGGATTTTCGTGGTCGACGAACTGTTGATTGAAATGTAAACTAAGTTCAATTTTCATCGTATTATTGCATATGAAATTGGCGTTAGGTCGTACTGGCTACTTTGATCTGAAATATATCCTCTTTGGTTAAGAATTTCAAATTCAAATTTATAAATCCATTTAGCTGGTATATTTGAGTTTCGAAAACAGTCGTTTATTTGTTGTTTTCCTCATTAGTTTTTTCTTAGGCGTCGCTCATCTCGCACAATGGAAAGCTTGAAATATCGCTTTATTTACGAGTACAAGTTCTACCGTGGGTCCTGTGCTGCAGAAACACTTCAGAGTTAGCTGCAGGCTTCGCTGTGAGTGATAAAACTGTTTATGTTGTAAATAGTGAGTGTATTATGTTGTAAATATAGAGTGTAGTGATAAAACTGTATAATGAAATATGATTAACGCTGTGGATTTTGTCGACGTTTTCGTCACTTCTTGAAGTTGAGTAGTTTTTTAAGGAATGTTTAAGAATCTTAAGTTATACTCCTTAAATTTCGACACAATTTAAGGAAAATATTAACAGTATATCGTTTGTTGCAAGCGAAACCGCCATAAATATTATTGCGGTTTCGCTTGCAATACTGTAAATATTTCAAATATTACTCAAATAAGTAGTCCCCAAGTTAGGAATTTATGTGAATTAAGCAAGAGGGAATAAAGAGGTCGATTACTATTATTTGCGTGTCGATAGCACGTCCTATTACTTTTTGATGCTAAATACTTTCATATACAACATTTCTGAATAGCACAAAAGCTGAATATCATTATTCCATAAATAAATGTTATCAGATAAACTGTGAATTTATTTAAAAATAATTGCATCACATTTATAAGAGTTTTGACCCATACGTTTTCGACAGTTCGAGCACAAGGTATTGCGAATTATAAAAGAAAGAAAGAAGCTTATTCAGAATTACCAAAATGTGAATTTAACATTAGTAACCATATAAAAAAAAGAACATTAGCGTCAGCAAAGATCTGAAGTGGCAATGGGCCGCTCCATGGCCCAAGGGTTAAGATAATCGTTGGTGAAAAAAGGTCCTGAAGTGGCAACTTCGTATCGCCATAGGCTGTGTTGGATGACACCCCACTGGATATAGCGATGTACGTTGTAGCCAGTGTGAGGTTTTCGTGGTAATAAAATAAAAACTACCCTTGTCAACACACAATAAAAAAAGGTTTATTTAAAAAAATGAGGTTGGTCGTGAGTGTAGTGGCCCGCCTAATTTCTGCTGACGTAGTCCGGTACGCCCCTGTGGTTCTGCGTGGCACGAGGGATGCCGACCTCCGACTAGTTGCCAACGACGTTGAAGGGATGTGGGTGATGAAATGACCAAGCAGCGTCACTTTCGGGTAGTAGGTGTTCAATTGAGACCTAGGGGTCCAACTTGGACTTGACCCTTGAAACTCAAACCTTGCATCGATGTGATCTGCTCGGTTTTGTGGCAAACTGTGGGGAAGACTTATTGTTAGCGTCGCGTTTCCCAGAAATAAAATTTTATGTTTATATAAACTAATATGTAACTGAACAAACAAGCCAGTGTTTCTTACATATAATTTGTAAATTTATAAAATAAGATAGGAGGCTTACCTTATATACTTAGAGATTACCCGCTATCGTGTAACCATCGTATTGTACAATTAATTTCGCTCTGAATTTTTATAAGTACTGTAATTTAATAAAGTTTGTTCACGCGAGGAACGTATATAATTTGCACCAGCAAACCCGTACCAGTTTCAATAATGAATAGTGTTAAGTAATAAAGCTTTGTTTCTCAATAAGCAGTGCTGCGGGACAGAGCCACGACGTCGGTTTGAACTGGACTGAATGACCCAAATGACGATAAGCAAACATAGATTTCAGACAGATGTTCAAATTACAACATTTAAGTAAATTAATGAAACAAAAAATATATTAAAAAATAAATGATTATGTTCTCTTCATTTTGATATTTATTAACATTATTTTTTTAACAATTTAATCAAAAAGATTAGTTAGTAAATAAGCGGAGGAAAAATTATGTTGTTATGATAAATTACTATTATCCAATCCGAAGTCGCACCGTTATGACAATTTTCTGAATAAAATGATACATTTGCAGTAGAATGGTTATATTACAAATGCCTCTGATTTAATTCAGTAGCAGGAACGTGGAAAATGATTGGGAAAAAGCGTAGAGAAACGGCTGCAGATGGCTAATGAAAATGCCACGAGCACTCATCCTGTTACAGTGTAATCGTTCACTTATCTAGTTTTATTTTAGTGAGTTATCTAACTAAAGTGAAGATAAAAAACTGAAATTTAGTTTAGTTGAATGTGCGAGCAAAATAAAATCTTTTTTCAATTATTAGCTAAAGGAAAAAATTGACATGAGGTTGATATACAGAGGTAAATAAAAGGTAAAATGGCCTATAATTATCGCACAGGTTTATTGTAGTGAATGATTGAATTATGAGAAAGTGTCACGACTTTGCCTTCACTTCACCGTCGAGCATATGGCAAATCAGTAAAGAAAAGTTTGTACTGTTGTCGTTTTATTTTGTACTGTCCACGATTTGAAGTAAACGTAATTACTTATTTTAATCCCCTTATGATATATTTTTAACTCAAAGATATATTCTTACTCCACAATGGAATAATTGCTTAAGTTCTGCATCAGCTATTTAGTTTTTTTTTATTAATATAAAAACGATGCCCCACAGTAGGATTTCTCCTGTGTCGTGGGTGCGTTTTACAGACATAACTTCCACATGCACAAACACCCAGACCCGGAACAACTATATGTAGGCCATACAAATATTTGTCCCGTACGGGAACCGAACCCGCGACCCGCGACGCAGAAGCCAAGGGCTTAGCCACTGCGCTAACCGAGCCGACATTATTGAGAAAAAACATACATTCAAAAGGTCAAGAATATCCTTCCGTGTGATGCTTATGACGTAAGATGCAGTATGAATGAGCGTTAGATGCAGTAGAGATTCGGGTCTCTGACTGTCACAGTACATCAAATACTATAACCTATTATGTGAGTTACGCAATTGCGACTGGAATTTCAGCTCAGATGATTCGTATTTTTTACAGAAGAGAAAACTAATATGTGTGCTATGCGATCGTCGTATCAATCAAAATATCTGCTTACAGGAAAGTAAGAGGAATATATAATATTTCATTATTGGTGCTGTTCAACAAATACTAGGCAACTTACCTAATTTTAATGATTTTTTTTATTTCAACAATAACATTTATTTGTAAATTAAGCGTAGAACAGAGAAACAGCTCTGCTACCTTTATTGGAACACTAAATCACCCGATTTGAAGCGTGCCTTTCATAAGGGATTAGGTAAGCATCGCGCACGAGTAATTACGAGTACGTAAAGCTTGCTGTGTAGTTGCGGCGTTACAAAATTTATTATTAATAGTCCCGTCAAATGCAATATTAGTCTTTATTCTTTTCCAAACATTTTATGCGTACAAATATTATGTAGTTTAAGGCTTAAGATATAAGGCTTAAGAAAATACAACCCCATCTCATCCCGTGGGTGTCGTAAAAGTCGACAGACGGAAAATAAAAACTAGGAGACGGGCAGCAGCATCTTCCTTGAACATCTTAATAAATAAACTATGGTTGCCCACCCGCCTGCTAAGCGTGGCAACTATAGCAAAATCCCCCAAAAATGAGAAATATTAACTTTTATGGCAATCTATGGGGGAGGTCCATGTTCAGTAGTGGACTATGATAGGCTGAAATGATAATGATGATGAAATTAATACAACTTATTTCTTACCATTTTATTAATGAAACTAAGCCATGGCATTATGGCGTGTATGTAATGCTCGAAACCGTAAAGACAGCGCTATCGATTCCAAGTGCAAAAAAAAAACTTCAGAAAGATCACTTTATCCTAACAAGCTGTATAGTGGCAATTACGTATATATCCATTCAGTAGCAAATATTAAAACGTTACCCTAGTGAAGTTAATTGTAATGTAATGCGCTGGCGAACTACGTTGGACCGCAAAACAAACACGAAACAATTGATTTGAATTTACTGAATTCAAAAACGACAATTATTTTACATTTTCTGTTTTTTATACAATTATCAAATATATAAAAATGAATATAAATATATATATTACATAAAAAGGTTTTATATATTATTTTATGTGGCATTAAATATTCTTGCATTTAGTCTTTATTTCATAAAGCCAGGTCAGGTACTTTAGAAGATATTGAAGTTTAACAACCAACCAACCGACCCTTTTTCTTTGAGGTCCAGCGTATATTACTTGAAAACTAAAATGCTAACTATCTTATAGTAAGATGTAGCTTACCATAAAATACCTAAGTTCGGAGCACATAAGTTAGAAAAAAATATGTTTTTTTTAAAGTAACTTTAGTTTTTTGAAATGTTGTTCGCTATCATTAAGTTGTTATCACATCAAAAAATTATATGCTGTACTAATAAATCATATCGTATTTGAATTTCCCTTTTATGTTAATCAAATTTGGATTTAATACTAAAATAAAATAAAGGACATAAAATTGAAAAATAATTTAAAATAAACGATGTGAAATAAAAGTAGAAACGAAGGCAAGAAAGGTAGAGACGGAAGTACTTTTTCTTTTCGGATCTTGAAATATCACTTACTGATTATTAAGCTCGAGTACTATATACGAGGAAGCGATTTGCATGCAGACACGTTTTAAGTGCTGTGAAAATTATTAATAAAAATAAAATTGAAAAGCGATAAAATCCGTAAAATTTGTTCAATTAAATACAAAATGTTATTTAAATTATTCACTTGCTATATATTTTGAGCAAATAAGAAGCGTAATCTTTATTAATTTTGTATTGTACTGGGGTATTTTTGTAGTTTTCTCATCTGGTTGGGATCATAAGGTAATTATAAGATAGGATAACATAAATTAGACACAATAAGATATATACTAAACTAATAAATCCCCAACCATACGGAAGCCCTCGGCATGGGAGACCAATCGGCCGAGGATTAGAAAGAAAGTGAACGAAACCAGCGGACGATGCGGGCGGTATCGAGGAGCACCGCTTTCTACGTGTGAACTCAGAGCGGACCGTCACAGAGTCCCAGTCGTCTTAGATGTCCCGAGAGACTGACTGGAATTAACGCTTTCACAGAAACGACCACTGGAATAATTTAGGTCGACACACCACCCTAAATTTCGATCACCTCGTGAGCCACTTCAGATACTTGGTCGTCACGAGGTTCTCGTCATATGAAATGGCAATGTCGACCAAAATACTCTCGACTGTGCCTGGTCCATCAGCACGATATCAGGTTTATTCGCAAGAACAATTCTGTCCGCGATGATGGTCCGGTCCCAATAGAGCCTGGCGCCGTCATTTTAGAGCATGGCCTCCGGCTAGTACTTATAGTAAAGCTGTTTCCGATACACAAAACCGTATTTCAAAGCGAGCTCCTGTTAGAGAATCCGGGCTACTAAGTTATGTCTGTGCAGATACTCAGAGTTAGCAAGCGCCGAACAATCGGAGATAACATGCTTAAGGGACTCGCCGGAACGGCGACAAGCTTGACAGACGTCGGCGGTGTCATCCCTTGAATGTATCTCCGATATTGGTTGGTCTTAATAACGTATCTCGTAATATTGTATCCCACAGACAAGACCCCTGGGTTTTCCCAAAGAGGTCACCGAAACGTAGCCAGTGGAGAGAGGCGACTGTCTCTACGAATGGCTCATGAAGAGCTTTGTAGAACTTCTCGTGGAGCTCTTTCTCTTTCCATACGATCCCGATCGGAAATGCTGTACTGCCGGGTCTTGCCATTGCTCGTTGGCCAAAGATAGAAGGGTAAGCACTTTGTCACATGAAATGACGTCTGCACTGATTGCCTCACCCGATTTCGACAGGATGTAATTACGAAAGCTGCACACTTCACGATTCGGCATGGTGAGAGCACTCAAAAAGCCGCGCCGCCATGTCTCCTGCGGCAAGTACTACCTCATCGCCGACGATCTTGGCTGATGCATCCCGTGGGACGTCTTATTGAGTGGACTTTTCTATCCAGCGCGATTTATTCGGATTGAGTCCACCTAAGTACGCCAAAGGTATATATGGAGATAATATTATGAGGACAAGCATGACCCAACCGTTGTAGGCGTGTGCCTATATTATTGTAGGTATGCATAGTGCTTTCTCGTCTGGTTGAGATATATTTGAATATGTAGATAAATATATAAAACATATACGTTATTATTGCTAAACGTTTAAATCGTTTAGACTTAACAATTTTGCAAACCAGTAGTTATTTCTTTAACAGTATTGAATTCTGTATTATAAACTAGAGATCAATGCCTTTCAATAATTATTGCCAATTACATAATCAATTTTGTAGTGAATTTACTTTCTAAAGTTGACTATGTGAAATACGTGAATTACTTGTGCTAAAATAAAAATCTCTCTTCTATTCAGTCTTTCGATGCACGATCCTTTCGATATTTCTATGCACGTCATTCATGCGAAAGCGATTAAGGTCTTGTATTTCTCATTTCGGTCGAGGAGTTATAATAGCGGCAAAGAAATTGGTTTCAGTACTGAACAATTGATTTGATGGTATTTCAGTATTAAACAATGATTTTTGTTTATCACTATCATCATCATCATCATCATTTCAGTCTATCATAGTCCACTGCCGACACAAAACTTTGTAGCTCTAATTAGTTTGTAGCACTAACACACTGTAAGCCGAGGTAGCTCAGAGGCTAGGCACTCGCTTTAAATTTCATGGTACGCAAGTGTCCTGGGTTCAATTCCCGGTGCCGGCACCACTAAAATTGTTAATTGCAATTTTAAGTGCTGATTTACCACGTGCTCGGCGGTGAAGGAAAAATTCGTGAGGAAACCTGCATGTCTGAGAAATAAAAAATATTTCGAAGACATGTGCAGTCCGCAAACCCGCATTGGAGCAAGCGTGGCGGATTCTTCCTAGCTCCAAAAACCCTCTCAGAAATGAGAGGAGGCCTGTGCCCAGCAGTGGGACATTTATAGGCTGAAACTTTACTTTTTTTTACTAACACTGTGATAGTGTTTCCTTACCAATGTCCATTGACTTGATGTGCGGTATTACCGAATTCTTACGGTTGTGTAGAAATATCTTCAGTCATTAGGCGCGTCAAAGCGGGGCCCGATTTAGCAGCCTTGTAGCGTGACGTTTGATTCGCGAGGTTGCCGCGCTCGGCAAAATCAAACCACATTTCTCCCTTGTCTCGGGAAAATAGGTCAGTTGACATATAGTAGTACTAACATTGGTCACTTGAGCGTTAACTCGACATGGTGTCGCACGTAAGGCGAACTGCTTTTATTTGTTTTTATTCATCTCAATAGTAAAATAATATTTTTCACCATATAGTCTGTTTGACAAGATACGATGTTTATATTACTAATTCTACATACATCCTTGCCTTTTTACACAGTTTGGCACAATGCGTACACAACATATTTCTAATTAGTTTTGGAATAGGTACTAACAACACAATATATTACGTTACACCTTTACAGAATATTTTAAATTTGTAGAAAGTTTAAATCATTGCCATGCGTTGCCAACGTGCAACGGTAACGAATAATCAGGGCTGGTAAAAATACATGCTTTAATTAAAATACAAATAAAATATTTTTTTCGCATGTATTTACAAATTAAAAAAACCCTCAGTGCACTAATGTTAGAACGACTTTTACTTACGCGCTTGAAAGTATGATATTGCTTAAAAAGCCAAATATCGAAAAATTTTACAAGTTTACAAGTTCACAATTTGACAAAATTGTCAATTTTTTAATATGTAAAACTGTACAATGTGGACTTACAATTTACGCTAAATGTCGCCAAAAGTATTTATGTGGAAATATATTTTGAAGCCATAAATATTTTAACTCCTATTAACAAAATACCACAGCGTTTCGCATTTTAGGAAGTAATTGTAATACAAATTCCAAGTATGTATTTCAATTACAAGTAATTCAAATACTGCCCCGCCCTGCGAATAATGTATTTTAATTCTAATATTTTCAGACGGGTGGCTGATCACTGTTTAAATGCGTACGATACGCAATATAAATAATATCAAGATAGTTGTTTATTAGTTATTCCATAACGGTTATCTATGAAAAAATAACATCGTTCAAAGTATGAGCGTGCCATTAACAGAGAACGAATGTGCAGCATTATTTTGCACAAACGTTTATATATTATCATAGTTAACCTTGACACAATATAAAATGTTTTTTTTTAAATAAGAAGAGATTTAATTTTCTAGTTAGTTAATTAGAAAATTAAATCTCTTCACTAACGTTAAGATTTGTGCAAAGTAACGCTAGTTTCTATTAATCTACATATAAAACAAAGTCGTGTTAGTTATCATTTATAACTCAAGAACGGCTGGTACGATTTTTATGACGTTTGATTTGTCTCCGCCGCGAATAGAATAACTATTAAAACATCGAAAAAAATCACGAAAAAAAAGTTATTAGGAAAATAATTTTTTCTTACATTTTCAGTATACAACGCTATCTACAGATAGCGTTATAGACTACAACGCCAAGCGACACATGACAGACACAAAACTTATATTATATTGTATGCATGACAGTTCTGTGAAAATAAATGCTTTTTCTTTACTTAAATCCGTCTAGGTAGGTACCACCCCAGGGTAGTTATTCTGCCGTGAAGCAGTAGTGTGCACGGTTACTGTGTTTCAAGGGACCGAGAGCTAGCGTAATCACTGGGCATTTGAGACTTAAGAACTGATGTCTCAGACATTCTGAGTCTCCTTAAGAATTCTTGCCTTCAGGTGACGGGCGCAGTGTGGTGTCACACAGAAATGTTCTGGGTGATACAGCATTTGTTATGAGTAGACGGTGCACTTACCATCAGGTGCACGTTTTGCTCGTTTCGTCACTTTATCAAATAAAAAAAAGGTTGATTCAACTGTTCGGTCCTTCCATTGCATACCATTGAGTTAACTATGCGGCCTGCGTCGCAATTTATCAGCCTTTTTCACTAATTTTCATTCAATTTTCGATCGTTATTGTCAAACGGTAAGTTGCTTTTGAAGATATTCACTTTGTGAAGTTATCAAATTTGAGATTGATAAATTCTTCATTATGTAATTTTGAATTGTGTGACCAATTTTCCAGTGTTATTTATAATGTCGCGTGCCAGAAGATCTAATCTTTCACATCGAAGCCGTAATGCAATTAGACTTCGCAATATTGAGAATCAATCCACTGCAGATAAAAATTACAATACTGCACATTATAATGTTCCTTGATTATTTTGGAAAGAAGTGGCGAATACGGAACAATCCAACTGTTGTCGACCACAAAATCGTTTCCTATCACTTTCGTTCTGGTAATATCTGGCTAGCGTTATCACCGTCCATGGTCGACGGCAAGTGTTCCGAGAATAATCCACGAATTTTGTCGGTGGAGACAATCACTGGTAGCGATGGTTATCCAATATATCGTCGCCGGTATAACTGAAGAGAATCGTTAATCTAATTCTAAAATTTAATGGAAAGTCAAAAAAAAAAGAATTATAAATTCGGACCCGGTAGGTGGCGCTGTGATCGTGTGACTGTAAGGTTACTTAAATGTAATTCTGAAATCAAACTCGTCGCGTCACATACCGGAAAAGGATACTACTTCCAGGCCAGCTAGTTAATATATAAACTTTCATTTACACTGTCGTGTTCTGCGGGAGAATTAGAACATTAAATATTTCAACAACCGTACTTGACTG
Organism: Luehdorfia chinensis; assembly: GCA_019845155.1. Taxonomy (NCBI): domain Eukaryota; kingdom Metazoa; phylum Arthropoda; class Insecta; order Lepidoptera; family Papilionidae; genus Luehdorfia; species Luehdorfia chinensis. Next base: position 6,315,128 of record JAHVAK010000282.1, read on the forward strand.
ATATATATAACATTTAATGGGAAGTAAACAGTTGATGGGCCCTTCCTTCAGTAAAAGCACCGATAGTTTAATCGCCAACGGGTCGGTTAGCTCGTAGATCCTACAACCGTTGGGGAAAAAAGTTTCCCCAGAAGTGTAGCTCGACATTCTTCTGTGTGACTAGATGGAGCGAGGACCTGTGCAAGTAAGTGGCAACTCGCTGTATAGAGATGGCGAAGGCCTATACTAAGTGGTGCACTTATGATGAATCGTACCAATATCGTATGTATGTACGAAAGTCTACGCCGGTAATGATATAATTATTTATTTTAAAATTAAGTATAAACTAGTGCCTTTACCTAATTTTTTTGTAAACTAGCATTCACTTCTTATTTTTGGGTATATTGCATATTCATTCCATGAAATTTTCATTGGCTTGACTCGCAATAAATCTGTAATCATACGCTGCTAATAAATTTTCTTTCGGTGCAATAAATCGAATAATTTAAAAACGCCACAGTAATTGTAAAGCTTTTCAAATATTTTATTAAACAGTTTATTTGGAATATCGTTAATATATACTTTTCACCCAAATATGTAATATTACGTGATATGTATGTGTATACTCGTATGATGATGATGTCCTCCTGGTCCAATCATGAGTAGCCGTTATTCGGTGCAATCTAATCTATGCAAATAGTTTTAGAAGTTTTTAGATTTCCGTTTGAAGAGTACTCATAACGGAGTTCTTGTAAAGTTATTATGATTTTATTAGAGATATTTAGATAGATATATAAAGATATTTATTATTTTGAAGATCTTAAGTTAATTGATGAATTTTGACAATTTAATTTTAGTTTTCCGTTAATATTTGTAAAATAAAATTACGTTGTACAAAGCGTTTCAAATTTCATTTATCCTAATTGTCAGGCCCATGATTTTACTTTACTGCTATTTCTTACGAAAACAACCGTCTTTTGTTTTCCATTCCTGGGAATGTAGATGAAAAGAGTAGCATTTTCAAACAAACATTAATTTAACGGAGTTCAGCCCCGTTGAACAATCATCCTTTGTTATTCTTGCCTTTGTAATAATTATACATTGCAAGTGTCTGTCACTACTGATAATTAAATCTAAATTTACTTTGCACAAAGCCAATTTACGTAATCACCTCAGTTTAACATTGAAATATACTTAAGTCAAGAAAAACTGTAAACATTAATAAAAACTTTTTCAATTAAAAATTTAAAGTAACGTCAGTACATGGGACTTTCCCTTTTCATTGACTACAAAAGGGGAAGATTTTCAATTCATCTGTATTTTTTGTGCTTTTCAAATCTCCGACATTTCTGAACCACATTTCTAAAATTGTTCTATGAAATTATTTGCTTAGTTAATACTTATTCTCTTGGATGTTCATGCGCTGCGGTGATCAATTACTCTGAGAGAGAGAATCTGCAACGATGATGTCCGCAGCGGAATTAAGGTAATCGACATAGCCCGGAGGCGAAGCTGAAGTGGCAATAACCGACCGCATAGCTCGAATAACAGTTAACCGTTGAGGAAAAAAGATAGAATACGATGAAGAAGAATAGAAGAAGGTAGTGATTTACTTCATATTCATTGGTTATGGAAGACGCCGTAAGAAAATCTGTATGTAGAATAAAAATTTTCATAAAAAAATCATACGAAAAGCATAGTCAATCTATCACGTTGCAATTTTATGTCTTTTAATATATATTCCCATTTGAACAAGCTTTCAAAAATGAAAGGAGACCCGTACCCGAGAAGAACGTACATCTGCTTCATTATTCAAGAATATACTCTTTGCTCTGTGCTTTACTCTTTACGGTGATGATTAACATATATTAAATGATCCTGATACACATCTTTCGCTTCCTCCTGTGACTTGGCTTTTCCTTAAAAGTCTTCGATCTGATCGTGATTATGTATCGCCTAGGTCGAACCTTATCGGTTTGCTCATTCACACTCGCCTCGTAAATCTGTTTCGTCAATCTTCTTTCATTCATCTTCTCTACGTGTCCAAACCATCTAAACATCCCCTTCCCTATCTTTGTCAGTAAATTTACGAAAAATAATCATAACTGAAAAAATAATCTCTGTTAACGGCTGATCATCACGTCTTGGGGTTTCAATCAATTCCTCGAAATGCCAAGCAATACTTGTTGGTAGCTCAAAAATGCCGTCAAAGTACCTTCAATAAGTTACAATAATATTATAATTCCATAGTCTAAATGGTAAACAATCGAAGTCTGCTTATCGACAATATATTGAATTGGAGATTATATGTTACTGATATAAACCGTAAAGTTACTGCCACCTTACGATCTCTTTATCGTTTAAAACATTACCTTCCCTGAAAAACTAAAGTCATGCTAGTGCCAATGCTCATATTACCCATAATTGATTATGCAGATGTGTGCTACACAGACTTATTCCAAGAACTTCTAAATACGCTGGATTGCCTCTTTAATAAGTAAATCAAATACATTTTCGGCTTACAAAAGTAGGACCTATATCTCCAAGCATCGATCTCAGCTCAATTGGTTTACCATTCGACAGAAACGGCATTCCAGAATATTGCTTGCTCTTTTCTCTATCTATATAAATGATGGGTCTTCTCCTTCTTATCTTAAGGCGAAGTTTATGTATCTTTCCTCATCCATCATCATCGTCATCATTTCAGCCTATCACTAGTCCACTGCTGAACATAGGCCTCCCCCAGATTGCTACAAAAGTTTGTAGCTCTAATTTTGGATGAAACTTTGCCATAGTTGCCACGCTTGGCAGGCGGGTTGGCAACCGCATTTTATTTATTCTGATGTTCCAGAAAGATGCTGCTGCCCATCTTCTGGTTTTAATTTTCCCTCTGTCGACTTTTTACGACACCCACGGGATGAGATGGGGTGGTAGATTCTTTTAAGCTCTTTAATTCGCAGAACATTTCTGTGAGATACCACACAGCGCCCGTTACCCTGAGACATCAGTTTTTAAATCTCAAATCCAGTGATAATACTAGCTCACAGTGCCCTTCAAACAGAAACAGTAATGTTTGCACACTGCTTCTTCACGGCAGAATAACTGGCCCTGGACTGATATATATGTACCTAGACGGACTCCTGCATAGGAATTCTACCACCAGTAAAAAGTCAGCATTATGTCCGCCCTTCGTTAGCGTTTTTATGTAAGATTGACAAAAAAGAATAAATAAATAAAAAATATCGCGAATGATACATTTGTATGCTAAATTTGATTGTGTATGTTTGTGTATTAGAGTGAGAGATTCGGCTTGAAAATTAACTATAGCCGAGACTACATGCTGATACCGCATGGCTGCAGCGATTCTGTCCTCGGGCTTACCATTGGTATCCCTGAGTACCTTTGCGGAAACATCATCGCCTTTGAAGACGGCGGCGAAGCGACAGACTAGACCTAGGCCAAGTTTGTGATGTACGCGGGGCTGGTAGTTTTTTCCATCCGGAGGGCGGAGGGATTGTCTGGATGAAAGTTCTGGGCGCGGGTGCTTGTTAGACTGCGGGATTTTTGGATTTTGGAGCCTTTGGACAGCAGAGGTAGTTGGCCGTGTGGCCCTCTGTGTTACAGGGAAGGTAGGATGGTGGGCCATAGTCTGCTAACATTGTTCTGTCCTTTGGTCTAGGACAGTCTGAGGTGGCTCGCCTAAGCATTTTACGCACCTTGCTTGTGCGTAACAGTTCCGTGAAGAGTGGCCGAAAAGCTGACATTTATGACATTGTGAGGGAGGGCAGTTTTTGTAGACCATGACCATTGACCACTGAGACCATGTTGTAGGGCGCCTTAATCAATCAATCAATATACTCTTTATTGTACACCAATACAAAAATAAAGACTAAGTACTATATTTAAGTTAAGGTACAAAAGGCAAGACCGCCTGATCGATCACTGAAAGCGATTAGTACTAAGGCCGCCTTAGTGCGGCCGCTGTACATCCGTTGCACGAATAGGATCGGGAGGTTTTGTGCGAGCAGGTCAGCTTTGGCCTCCTCGACGGGAGGAAGCTTGACACTTTATGGTGGGCTTCTGTCGTCTCAAGCTGGAGCTTGATGCCGTCTGTAGTGGATATCGCGTTGTACGGGATATTATTGGATAAGGCCGATGCGACTTGCGGCCATTTATCTTTCCCCTGTATGAAGATAGGCGGCGAACGTTTTGACGAAGAGGCAGCGAGCTGCTTTAGGGCAGCAGGAGTTTGCTGCGTGGCAGCGTGGACTTGCTGTGAGGCAACGGGGGCTCTGTCACTCGAAACATTATTGTGTGACACTACACTGCGCTCGTCACCGTGAGACATCAGTTCATAAGTTTCATATGTCGAGTAATTACACTAGCCTATACAGACTGTGCCCTTTAATGCTGATTTCAGTGGCAACCTGTCAATAAATACATTGACAGGTTGCCACTGAAATTCACTAATCCTGAGTAGAACTTAAACCTAAAGTTGTATTTGTTGTAAAAGTGCTGAATAAACGAATCTACTTGATGATTTCGTCGTCGTCGTCGTCGTTTCAGCCTATCAATAGTCCACTGCTGAACATAGGCCTCCCCATAGATTGCTACAAAAGTTTGTAGCTCTCGTTTTGGGGGGATTTTGCCATAGTTGCCACGCTTGGCAGACGGGTTGGCAACCGCAGTTTATTTATTCAGATGTTCCAGCAAGATGCTGCTGCCCATCTCCTGGTTTACATTTTCCCTCTGTCGACTTTTACGACACCCACGGGATGAGATGGGGTGGTAGATTCTCTTAGGCCGCTACCACACGGCAACCGCTACCACACGGCGATTGATGATTTACAGTAATAAATTTGCAATAATTTTCTGATACTTAACTTACTCGTATTTGAAATTTTATGACTGTTCATAATAAAACTATAACTCATACTGTTTAATTAGTGGAATATAAGAATAATAAGACTATAAGCTGATCATCAATGTACATGTGTAAATAATAACTTACGCAGTCACAATTCACATAACATACGCTTTTGGCTATAAATCGCTTTTACTTTCATCGCTTTTTCTTTAATTAGGTATTCTTATCATTATTACTATAAGTTACCTATCTAGTAGCCTTATTCATTACATTACTTTACCAATAAATACACATGTAGCTGATTCCCATAGGATCTACCTACATACATTTATGGAGTAATAGAGAAGCGCCCCATAAAACCAGTAAGTTAATCCGAAATCCAATAAATAACAAAGTTAGGGGTCGAGCTCGGAAACATAGTTGATAGCGGTGCCACTATGCAATGCTTTATGATTTCAATTTGATCGATATATTTACTTTTGTAGATATTTGACCTTTTTTTTGAATTTTTTCAGCAACTTTGATTAAAAGCTAATTATTATCATACATAGTTTATGTACAACAATAAAATAAATAAGAAATAATTTGAAATAAAAAAAAAACAAATATTTATAGAATAGAATAATTTTTATTCAAGACAGATTATTTACATAATACTTGATAGTAATATTTTATAAGCTACACTGGTTCACAAAAAAGCCTCTGTCCTGGGAAGAGTCAGTAAGAAGCCTAGCGGACAATTTTTTTTATTTAAGACATTTTAAAAATAATGTACATTTGCAGTATTATAAAGATGTAGAAATAGCTTGGCAGCGATCACCTCATTCTCAGGGGATATCATTCTCCAAGGATGCTTTAATATTATAATAGGTTGTTTTCATGAAGACTTTGTTTTATAATAAATTTGAACTTTTTGATTGAAAGACTGTGCACTTTCTGGGATTTTGTTGTAAAAACGTAAACATTGCCCCATAAAAGAGTTACTGATCCTGTGAAAGTCGAGTAACTGGCATTATTAATTTGTGCTTGTTCCTGATATTTACTTTATGAACATCACTTTTTTTTAGTAAATAATTGTGTTCTTGTGTACATACAAAACGTTTTCAAATATGCTAATAGTATGAGGCCAAGGTTAAGATATTAATTTCTTTAAATTTATTTCTTAGAGACACTTTAGAGCCAACATTAGTAAAAAGCTCTTACGGTCCTCTTTTGCAAAACAAAAATCACTCCTACATCAGTTGCATTTCCCCATAGCAAACTACCATAAAACATATCACTCTTACAAAACTTACCTACGTAAAAAATGCTAGCCAAATCACTACCGTCTTTGGGCAGCGTGCCTAGGTAGCAAGTTTGCCTGAATTGCTACGCGCTGTATCGGGAGACTGATTCACTGACCAAAGTACGATAATAAATAAATGTGGTAAATGCCTCAAAAGTAAGTACGAACGCAAAAACTTTGTAGTAAAATAGCAAGGTTAGAAAACACTTGCATTTTCCAACATAGGCGTTGTACAACCTAGCATCATAGACCCACATTACTTATAATAAGAACTTGCTTGTCTAAACTAATATTATAAAGAGGAAAGATTTGATTTTTCGAACCGCCCGGTTTCATTCGACTTGGGCATCATCGAGGTGCGCGTCTCCTTTTGCTCAGCGGTAGAGAGCGGTTGTTTTATTTTGCTAACACGACATCAAATATTGTTTACAAGGAAGCTCTGAGCTACTAAACTTTCATGGCTTATGTTCCCATAAATAAAACATAATTTTAGTAATTTATCTTACCTGACCAGCTGTAGATTCACCGATGAGCATAGTCGCTACAATTAAATTTATCTTTCCAATATCTATCTACCCGTGCGAAGCCGGGGCGGATCGCTAGTATTATATAAAAACGATAATTAGGTTAAACTTACCTTATGCCCGATATTCCTTAATATAGTATTGAATATTAATTTAGATACTCAAAAAAAGTATGTCTTTAAAAGTATATAGCACAAATGAAACGTCAAATTTTCGATAAGAAATGAAACGATATGGTCCTTATCCCTAAAAATGCTTTCCTTATCTTGGGAAATAATGAATTCCTCCGTCCTTTATGAACCCTGTGATCATATAACTAACGAAGATGCGACCTGTAAACATATAGAGTGGCAATGCAGATTGAATAGCGTAAGTTATTAAAGATAGAAAACCCCAAAACTGCAGTTATGCGAAGGCATAATGAAATTATTATAAAGCTATGACAATCATTGGATAAAAAAGTAGTAAAGTAAAGTTTCAGCCTATAAATGTCCCACTGCTGAGCACAGGCCTCCTCTCATTTCCGAAAGGGTTTTGGAGCTAGGAAGAATCCGCCACGCTGTTCCAATGCGGCTTGGCGGACATGCAGGTTTCCTCACGATGTTTTCCTTCACCGCCGAGCACGTGGTAAATCAGCACTTAAAATTGAAATTAACAATTTTATTGGTGTCGGCACCGGGAATCGAACCCAGGTCACTCGCGTACTATGAAATTAAAAGCGAGCGCGATCCCTGTGCGAGATATCCACCAGCGACTCAACTCATACAATCATTGGATAACAATATGAAAAAAACTGGAATTTATTAAAACTTGCAATCTGGGACCTCTTAACTCGCGATGAGAGATCGAAGATTTCAAGATCGAATTTGAGAGTTTTTGTTTTACGTTTCTGTTATTCTTAACTAATATTTATCGATTAATTAATAATATTTAAATGAAACTAAGTTTACGGATTTTATCGCGTTTAATTTTTACTTTTTTACTATTTATAATAAATAAAATTAAATCAAAAACCAAGCATACCACAGCAAGACTTCAAGATACAGTTAGCTCTTTCTGCGTAGATCGGACCCAAAAATAATAATTAAAAGCTGAAGGTACCCCAGGTTAACTATGACATCAGGACATCTGTCACCTCAGTCCTCCCGTGACCATGGGTGCTGTAAAGCACTCGAAACGTCGGGTTATAAATAGTAAAAAAGTAAAAATTAAACGCGATAAAATCCGTAAAGTTAGTTTCATTTAAATGAGTAGTGTTCGCGTAAATATAAGAAATCATTAATTAATAATAGTTTATATACAGAGCAGTTATTTTACAGTATGTTTTTAAGTCATATTTATCTTTTCTATTTATGTAATACGAATTTGTTATATGTATACTAGTTTCGATTCTGTCTGTGTTTTTTTGTTCTCTTTTTTTATTGAAAAATGTGACTAGACGAGCAAATCGTTCACATGATGGTAAGTGCAACATCTGCCCATAACAGTCTGTGTGACACCTAGAACACTCAATTGCAAAGGTCTGTGTGGCAACACACTGTCCTCGTCATCCTCAGACATTAGTTTTTAAGTCTCACGTGCGCTCATAAACTAGTCTTTTACAATAGTTTATGAGTGCCCTTCAGAACGAAATACCGAAATGTTTGAACATTACTGTTTGGCGGCAGAAAAGCTGACAGTGATCTGGAATCCAGCTAGATGGACCTGCATAGGAATGCCAACACCAGTGAAATCTACAGGTTTATCAAAGAAACTGATTTTGTAATTTTTTAAACAACGTTGCTACTGTATCGTGGGTACGTTATGTGTTGGGTGTTTGTGCCCTTGCAATTTATATTACAGATATAAATTGCAAGGGCACAAAAACCCAGACCCGGTATAACATAGAAATATTTGTACTGTGCGGGAATCAAACTCGCGACCTGTATCGCAGAAGTTAAAATTGGCTCGAAATGATCCAAGAAACTCTCTGGAGGAGGTCAAACCACTGTCAAAGGCGAATATTATTTTATATTTTATTATATACACGTTATTATATATATATAACACGATACAAATATTAACTAAATAAAATCGAAAAGGGATCGGCCTAGTGCTCGAGTGAATAGAGCAAACCGTGAACCTATTGATCTCGCGCTCGCTGGCGAGTGCGGTATGCCGCTGTATTAGTGGGTGCGTGTTAGTGTAGGCGGGTGTATGTACTGAAGGCACATACGCGTTTTTTAAGGGGTGAGATTACATTTATTATTACTTTTCTTTCCTATAAATATTATAATAATCGTTTGATAACTTAAGCGCGCCTATTTTGCCCTAAAATTTTAATAGCGTTGAGCAATCCGTTGTGCTCAACGGACGTTTGCAGGCGCCAATCCAAGAGCCCCTCTGAAGTAGCTCAAATCTCGGCTTGAATCACTGTTGAAGGGGAATATTATTTATATTTTTTTACGAGTATATACGTTATAATATGTATATAACACAATCGGCCTTATGCTCGAATGAATCGAGCAGACCTTGAACCTGAGACCTCGGACATAGATTGCCTCAAATTTTTGTAGCTCTTTGGCAATAGTTGCCACGCCTGGCAGGCGAGGTGGTAACCGCAGTTTATTTATTAAAATGTGCCAGGAAGACGCTGCTGCCAATCTCCCGCTGTTCCCGGTTAAACTGAATTCGGCGATGGCAGGCCCGGTATTACCAATTCAAAAACCTAACTAACAAAAGACCGATAATACAAATATCGGAATACATTAGACATAAACGAATAATCGAATATAAAAACGCGTATCTTAGCTTAAACTGACAAGAAAATAAATCACAACTATCCTAACAAGGCGCAGCCCAGTGTATGTCCGCTCAGCTACTGCGAGCTGCGCGTAAGCGCGATCCGAGTTTCAGATGCGGTATGACCGGCGCCGTAGCGGTGCACTACATGGAAATGTTATGACACGATTAACTGTTGTGAGCAGAACGAATCGAAATTATACTACGCTGCTACGTCGCCGTAGCAAAGCTACATTTGGTTATGAACAAAATCATTAATAGCGGCCCTTAAATACACTGTACGGCATACCTGTGGTAGAGCCACGCATCAGCTATTGCTGTTGCATGAATGCGCCGGCTCGACCGGGGAAGTACTATGACCTCACAGGATCGATCGAGGATCATATACCTTCCCTGTTGGACCTTCTGCTGACTTCTAATCCGGACAGCTATCAAGTCTACGTAGATGCTCCTCTGGGTTCGTCGGACCACCGTCTGATTCGGAGTACGGTGCCTCTCACGTGCCCATTGCAGTGGCGATCTGCAAGCTGCCGCCGTGTATGGCACTATAAGTCGGCAGATTGGGATGGGATGCGGTCTTTTTTGCATCCTACCCATGGGGGCAATTGTGCTTTTTGCTGGATGATCCTAACACCGTTGCGGGGTCTGTTGCCGATGTGGTGCTTTAGGGTATGGAACTTTTTGTTCCGTCCTCTGTAGGCCCGGAGGCAGATCCAAACCTTGGTTTGGTCGCACCTGCAAAATGGCTTCACGCCATAAGCAGGAGTGTTACCGGGCCTGAGCTAATGCATCGGCGTCCCAGGCTGTATAAACCAGCGATCTTAAAAAGAAGTACAACTATGCCTCCAGGTCCTTCAAAATAGTTATTGCCAAGTCAAAGTAGCCAAGTTCGCCATCTTTTCTCGGAAGGAACTCGTGCATTCTGGTCTCTCACCAAGGCTGTCCACGGAAACTTCTGTAAACAATCGCTTCCATCTGTGCACTAGGAGGACGACTCGCTAGCCCATGCCGCAAAAGAGAAGGTCGATCTTTTAAGCTCTCTCTTTGCGTCCAACTCGACTCTCGATGTCGGGGAGAACTTGCCGCCAACCATCCCGCGGTGTGAGTGCTCTATGCCAGACATCCGGTTCTGGCAGAGCTCAGTGCGCAAAGCACTTTTCTCCCTGGACATCAACAAGTCGAGTGGGCCCGATGGAATCCCCCCAATTGTGCTGAGGATGTGTGCTCCGGAGTTGGCCCCACTTTTAACGCGTCTTTTCCGGTATTCCTACTCTCTAGGCGTCGTCACGAACTCATGAAAGACTGCCTTAGTGCACTCACTCGAACCCTAAAAAAGGCGATAGCTTAGATCCGACTAACTACAGGCCAATAGCCATCACCTCCTTGCTCTTCAAAACCATGGAGTCTATTGTTAACTGTCAGCTGTTGAGGTACCTAGAAGACCGCCTGCTGATTAGTGATTGTCAGTACGGTTTCCGACGGCGTCGCTCAGCTGGTGATCTTCTGGTATACGTCACCCATCGATGGGCGAAGGCAGTTGAGAGAAAAGGAGAGGCTCTGGCAGTTCGTTCGACTATAGCGAAGGCCTTCGATCGGGTCTGGCATGAAACGCTTCTATGGCAGTAGCCTTCCTACGGGCTTCTCGAGAAATTATGCAATTGTGTCACCAGTTTTCTCACAGGCCGGAGCATCAAGATCATAGTCGACAGTGCATGCTCGGACTCCAAGCCTGTGAATGCTGGTGTTCCACAAGGCTGCGTGCTGTCACCAACTTTGTTTCTTCTGCATATCAATGACATGTTACAAATTAATAATATTGATTGCTATGCAGATGACAGCACTGGTGATGCCTTATACACCGGCCGAGCCAATATTAGTCTCGGGTACAGTCGACGAGTGCCGGAACAAACTTGTGTCTGAAATCTAAATCTTATTAGATAAAATTTCGATATGGGGCCGACAAAATTTAGTACAATTCAACCCTAAGAAGACACAGCTTTGCGCATTTACCGCTAAAAAGAAACCCTTTGTCGCATACCCTCGCTTTGATAATACTCCCCTCACTGCCTCAGCTAGTATCGGAATCTTTGGCGTTGAGATATAGACTGACGTTCAGTTCGGTGAAGGGGAAGGCCAAATTGGCTTCCAAAAAGCTTGGCGTGCTCAGTAGAGCGGGATAGTATTTCACGTCGGCCCATCGTTTGCAACTTGCGTCTCTTTGCATTTTCTACCGTATTTATCATGAGGAGTGTTCCGAGGAGTTGTTTGGATTAATTCCTGCTGCTAAATTCTACCATCGTGCAATGCGGCATACACCAAAATTTTATCGACACCACCTGGACGACTGGCATTCCACCACAGTGCGCTTTTGCGCGAAATTTTCTGCCACGCACAATCACTTTGTGGAATAGGCTGCCTGCCGGCAGTTTTTCCGGACCAATACGACTTAGGGACCTTCAAGAAAAGAGCCTACTCCTTCCTCAAAGGCCGGCAACGCATTTGGAATTTCCCTGGTGTTGCGGATGTTCATGGTCGGCGGTGATTACTTACCATCAGGAGAGCCGCTTGCTCGTTTACCCCATCTTCTATAAAAAAAATACCTTACTTACCAATTATAACTCTACAAAGCTACAAATTAACAAGAAGTTTTGAAAATGGCAGGTTTTATGGGCTACATATTTATATACCAAAGTTATCTATAAAACTGTAGAAATAATACTGTATAATTTTATATTTGATATATTGGAATACTATTAATGAATTAATTTTATGAGCTTGACAGTTTCAGTGATAATTCCGCCTCACGTGGCAACCTGCGACGCGTGAGTTTAAAATACATTCGTTTCGGTTTTTTATTGTAATATTTTCAATATTTATTTACTATTGAAATATGAAAAATCTATTTCCATTTTGGATATCGGTAGAAATTATAGTTTTGAAACTAAAGACAAGGTTCCTAGGTTATTTTCTACAGCCTGCCATAATAGTAAGGCGTTATTTACCTAGAGATGTCCGTACAGAGTAGACCTACCTCGTTCCTACCATCGTGTCGTAAGAAGCGAAGATATTGTACGGAAAGCTTTTATTCGTGCAGAATAACTAAATACTGCTCGTGGGAACGCAATGGGTGTTAATTTTTTCTGACTCGTACGAAAATGGCGGCGACGTGGTTTGTCACCCTACCCGTCACGTCTGGTTTCCTGCGGGGGCGTAAAGTGGGGTGATGACTGTCGACTCTGACCACCCCTTATGAGAAAAAGCCGCGATTGTATTTTACGTTATTTACTTTTTACTGATTCGATAACAATATACCAAAGTTAATATTTTGTAATAAAAGTCTTTGACACCATAGATTCGAGAAACAGGTATTACTAGTTTACAGCACTTTATACCTATTTATAATGATTTATTAGTTATTGATTTTTATGACATATAAATATTAATTAATATTAAATAAATAAATATTAAAATATCTACATACAAGACTTAAATTCTTATAGCTAAAAAAAAACCAATCGTCTCGAACCTAAAGATCTAGAGAAATATTTTTTAATTTAAGAATATTTATATAAATATTTAATTCACTTAGTAAATCGATAAAACAAATTGAGTAAATTAAGACAGCTATTTACTTTCAATCCATAAGGGTATCATTTTGCACTCCAATCATGCGTGGGTGCATTAACACGGCGTCAATGATGCCTAAAAGACCATTTTATTACACTGTGTTTGGGGAGCAAAAATAAATGATGCGAAAAGGGTTAGGGTAAGGCATGTACTTGATCAAAAGTAGATGTAATATTTTCAATCCTATGAGCAGTAAAAAGAGATAATGTTTTATAATTAATTCCAATAGCGGAAGACCCGTATGAACCTTTACACTTATACACTTGCTGCATGAAAAATACATAAGGTCTCAGTGATCCTATGAAAGTTTTGTAAAACTGATACAACTAATTATTTTAAATGAATTGCTAGTGCTTTCATAAAGCATTTTGGAAATTTCTTGCTATACTTGGATATTTCGTGTGTAGGCGGCTTAAGAGAATCTACCAGCCCTTTTTATCCCGTGGGTGTCGTAAAAGATAACAGAGGGAAAATAAAAACCAGTAGAAGGTAGCAGCATCTTCCTGGAACATCTCAATAATTAAACTGCGGTGGCAACTGTGGCAAAATCCCCTAAAATGAGAGCTACAAACTTTACTTTCGACCACGATATATCGTATAGCTAACAATTAAAAGTTAACTTCTATGCGGAAAATGATATAGTGCCGTTTCTATAAGCCCAAAACGCAGTGGCACTGATGCATTTTCATCTTTCCGTTCACGATGTAACACGTATATGAAGATGATGTTTCAGAGAGACGAGGTAATTCCATAGCGGCATTAGCTCGATTTCGATCCCGGAACTTACAGCTCTGCAAGCCAGGCTGACTACTGGAGCGTCGTTGTTATATGCTAATTATTGTGATAATTATAACACAGTTATATGTTAATATAGCACCAAAATAATTAACGTCTTTCATTTTTTTATTGGAGAAAGGATCGAGACAAGTAAAACGTTCAGGTGCAACAGCAGATAGTAAGTGCAACGTGCGTCAATGTGTCACCCGGAATATTTTTGTGTTGCATCACACTGCGTCCGTTCCCCTAAAACCTCATTTTTCAAGTCAAATATGCCCAGTGATTACATTAGCTCTCCGTGACCTTTAGACCGAAACACAGTAATGTTTGCAGACTACTGCTGCACGGCAGAATAATTGGCTCTGCGTAGGAATCCACCAGTAAAAATTCCTGGTGGATTGTATATAGTGTATATAGTGTGTCATTATATTCGTAGGACATTATTATATTAATTGTTATGATGGTAATAAGCAACCCAATATAGCAATATAACGTACCACAGTGAATTTAAGAAAATATTATATTCCATTGATGCACTTATGTTATGTTATATTATGTACTTATATTATGTTCTTTATTACTTTTGTTATAATAATAATTCTTTTCGTGTTTTTCTGCAGAAAAAATAACGATCGAAATAGTCGCTACTTTATGTAGAAAACCATCCTGTAATGACCACGTAAACAAACTTTCTGTGGCTAGCGCAGTGGCTGTTTTATGAACGGACTAAAAGTTTATATGGCTTTCAAATATTTGCTCTGAATTTTGATGTATGTTTGTGATTTAAATTGATAATTGCAGGCTCTTTACGAGAGTGAGGCAATAGGTATTAAATATCAATTACGTTGTGGCATGTACATGATTTCAGAGTTACCAATGCAGTTTTTTATTTAATTAATCAACATCTTTCAGATCCTATTCAAATCTTTTACCTTTTTTGTTATACCTTTTGGTCGCCAATCTTTGATATTTTCTGTTGATGTATCTGATGTTAACCAGTTCAGAAATGACAGCAGCGCTCCGTGCACGATCGGGCAAGGACTATTTATAATTTAGTATTATAAGTTCTCAAAACAACAGTTTATGTTTAGCTGCTATCTCTCAGATTAAAAAATTACACTCCCCACTTCTTCAGGAATTTGAATTCCGCATGGTATTGTTTGATGTCGCCTCGCAATGAAGGCTTAAGAGAATCTACCACCCCATCTCCTTCCGTGGGTGTCGTAAAAGTCGACGGAGGGAAACTGAAAACCAGGTGATGGGCAGTAGCATCCTCCTGGAACATCTGAATAAATAAACTACGGTTGCCAACCCGCCTGCCAAGCGTGGCAACTATTTCAAAATCACCCAAATGAGAGCTACAAACTTTTGTGGCAATCTATTGAGGAGGCCTATGTTCAACAGTGGACTAGTGATAGGCTGAAATGATGATGATGTTCAAACTAACTTTATATAACGACGTCTCTAATCGTACATCTTAGGCGGTTCGCCGGCTATGCGGATGAGTTTCTGTTTGCGCATTAATCCAGCAGTGGACAACTATTTACTGCAAATAGATACCAAGATAGAGACCTGGAAGATGTAGCCGTGGCTAAAATACGGAAAGAGAACAAGAAGACTAACAAACGAATCGAATTTTAGAAGTGTATTTTGTAAGTCAAACCTACGCCATTACTTTGTCGTCACTTGTTATAAATTAATTATTTAGTTTATTAGCGTCGTGTGGTGGCGGCTCGTTAAAAGAATACTACCACTCCATCTCATCCAATGGATCTCGTAAAAGGCGAGTAAGGAATTAAACTGCACTGTGCACCCAACAGTGCATGGTGGCGCTGGGCTCACCACCTGTCACACCAAGTGCATGATATTGTTTTGGTGAAACGTGGATTGTGGCAGTCATCTGTTTTTGCAGTGAGTGCCCAGTCTCTGACTACCCCTTATGGGATATAGTCATGATCTTATGTATGTATGTATGTTATAAATTAATTACCTTAAGAAAATCTAACCCCTACATGCTTAACTGATTGATGACTCGGCTGGAACAGTGACTAAGCCATTGGCTTTTACTCTTTTGGTTACGGGTTCGATGCCCAGACAGATATAATTTCGGTAATTGCTGTTAGCCTTTTTTTACAGCTTCATCGGATACTGTGCTCACGGGCCAGGGGCTCGCGTGCCAGTTTTGGTTTGACCCAAACATAAATACTTAAATAAACTCCTGCAAAAACCTCGAAATTTGGACAGTGTCGCGTTCGCTACGTGCTTGCGCGATTTCGAATATCTCAAATGATTTTAAGTCATCTAATGACCGTCCTCCATTCGGACTGTCGAGTTCTCTGTCGGTAATTCTGGGCGGGGAGAACCGCCCTGGAACACGGGTGTATCGTGTGTACTCGGTGTGATTGTATTAACTGTGTGTACAGTGTAGCCTGGGTCGTGGTCAGGGAGTGCTGAGACGTCCGTGTCGTCTAGCACGTTTCGCGAGCGACGTTTGCGTACGGTCGCGTTTCTATCTGGTCGGTAATTTGCTGCTTTAAACACCAGCTAGTTTGGATGAACCGCGGCTTTTCGAAAAACCGCCATGATAATGCTCTGAAGTGTTCAGAGATAAAGGGTATTTCACAGTGGCTGTGAAGGTCTACGTTACGTTGATACCAACCGGCTCCGGTGGCAGTTCGCAAGAATCGATTTTGAACGCTCTGTAACTTCTTCAATTGATTGTCCGTCGCGTGAGCAAAAGCGACGCAAGCATAGGCCATTACGGGTCTTAAAGAGCTAGTTAATGGATATAGTCGGCTTGAGATAAAAGCCGCACCATTTCGAACGTTTTTTATATGTGCAGCGAACGACATCGCTGCGTCTAGTGACCCCGAGGTATTTGACGCTCTTTTCCCAGGGAATAGGGCGTCCAAACAGGGTGATCGTGCCTAGTTGATTGTTGCCGATACAATAAAATTTATAATAGTAAAAGTAAATAATAAAGAAAAAGTAAAACTGGAAATTTCTTAGAAATTATGACTACATTTATTAATCGGAAAACTTTATTTTCTTCAGTGGTTTTTTCTCTGGAACAGTGTTTTGAATAGTGTACATCTCTATAGCCTTATAAAAGACCGGTTTTTTAAAAGTGCGTGTCGACCCATAGAGAAGGGTTCCGTAGTGAGGATCTCCAACTTAGAGTTGGGTGGATTTCTACAACCTTTGAAGCGAATATCTCAACCAACTATTACCGTAATTAAAATAGTTATTTCGAATAAAAATGAAATACTTCGTATCATTTTTGACCGACTTCAAAAAACGAGGAGGTTCTCAATTCGTCTCTATGCTTTTTATGTTACATACATGTTTTTTTTAAAAAGGGGGATATCGTGGAAAACCCTTATAATTTCAGTCAAGTCCTGATGACAGGATTCATGAGAAACTGTAAGTTGTTGCGTTGAAGTCAGTTTATTTGTTTAAATTATTATTGAACAGCTATTCAAGGATACTACATGCGCTTATGGTGACTGATGTTTTTAAAACGTTGCCTCTCTGGTGCGACATCACAATTCCATATTTCATTCCATTCAAGTACAATTTTTTCGTGATTTCACTACAACATTGTATAGCGGTTTATAAAAAAAAACAACTTCAAAATTTCATGCATGTAGTGCATCGTTATCAAGTAAAACTGGCTGCAACATACGGACGGTAAAGTGTTGACTTTCTAATTCGATGCAATAAAAAGTATTGGAAAGGATAATATGACACAACGGTAATAATCTTCATGCCTCAAGTCCTGTTAGCACTTTTAGTTACACTGTTAGCTTTCTTCTAATCCACATGAATCCGTCAGAACATTTTTTGGTTCAACAAAGAGTCCGTTTTATTAGTTCTTATTATACACAGTTCATAAAAATCATGTTTTATATTTTTTTAATTGATTAGATTAATTACAAAATTAAAATTCCACATTTAAAATTCCTTCGAAATGATTCAAGGTGACGTTACAATGTTGTTACGAAATTTGATTGGTTTTCAAAAGAATTTCGATTTACTCTGCTCCTATACGTGGAGTTGTAAAAGGAAATACAAAAGTCAAAATAGAATCGCACATTTCGCAGTTGTCATTTGATGTGACGGTTGCTAGAATAGTAACAGCTAAAAGTTCTAGTTAAAAAAAAAAAAAAATTTAGTATGCTTTTGTGAGAACATAGGTTCTCTCAAAAGCATACTATATAATTTATCTAATAATTTCTGATAATTATCAGCGTTTAAAATACGATAGCTTAACAGTACATATTTTCTTTTAATAAGCTAAAAAAAATAATTTTACTTCTTCATCAATCCATGGTAATTTTTTAATTAGGTGTAATTTATTTTCCTAATGTTTATATTTTAGGTGGTATGTAACCTTCCTTGGTGACGTTCCACCTAATACAAAGGCATTAGGGAGGTTACGTTCGACCTAAAGTTGCTTTATTAAATTCCTCTTTTATATTCTAATTAATACAAAGTAGCTTTGAAGTCTCGGACGGCTATAATCTTGAAACTTGTGTTTGAGAATTTCATCAGTTTACACGCGCAACTAAGGGTCATTTGATGATAGACTTTATAGAGCTGAACCTGAGCACAGCCAACCAACATAACCTTGAGGAGACGGCGATTTTTTTTGGAATAAAGTGAAGAGACGAGTATATCGCTCACTTTATGGTAAGTGTAATGTCTGTCAAATGTGGTGCCACTCTACAATAACTATATATCAATTTTTAGTTACGTTTAATCATCATCATTTCAGCCTATCTCGGTGCACTGTTGAACATAGGCCTCCCCCATAGATTGCCACAAAACACGGCATCCATCGACTTTCCGCAAAAGCCTGCGAGTCTTTTTTTTAACTAATTAATTTTTTTTTTGTATAAAGTAATGAAACGAGCAAAACGTTCACCTGATGGTAAGTGCAACGTCTGCCCATAACAAATGCTGTGCCACCCAGAAAATTTCTGTGTGACCACACATTGCATCAGTTCTTAAGTGCCGTGTGGTAGCGGCTTAAGAGAATCTATCACCTCATGTCATCCCGTGGGTGTCGTAAAAGTCGATACAGGGAAAATCAAAATCATGAGATGGGCAGCAGTATCTTCCTGAAACACCTGAATAAAGAAACTGCGGTTGCCAACCCGCCTGCCAAGCGTGGCAAATATGGAAAAGTCCCCCAAAATGGGAAGTACAAACTTTTGTGGCAATATATGAAGGAGGCCTTTGTTTGGACTAGTGATAGGCTGAAATGATGATGATGATGATGATATTCCCATTGATTACACTAGCTATCAGTGCCCTTCAAACCGAAACACAGTAATGCTTGCACACTACTGCTTCACGGCAGAATAACAGGGGGTGGTATCTACCTAGACGGATTTCTGCATAGGAATCCTACCATCGGTAAAACAGATACTTAGTTGTTCCGGGTTTGGATGTATGTGTATGTAGAGTTAATGTGTGTGAAACGTACGCACGATGCAGGAGAAATACTGGTGTGGAGGCATGGTTTTTTAACATCGTAAACTTATTTAAGCCTGCAGTACAAAATCAAATTAATCTTTATTAAGCTGAAGGCAAAGTTTTTAATAAAGTATTTGTTTAAGCTGAAATCATAACGAGCACCTATTTTCTTTAAAAGCATCTTAAGTAAATTTTTGTAACCTTGGTTAAGAAAACAAAGTAAGATACTTGTAAAAGTAAAGTTTGTGTGATCGATTTAGAAGTAAATTGAACTGAAATTTAGTGTAATTTCTTACTATGATAAATTTATTTAGTACAATTTAAATTAATAAATAAATATAAATTGAATAGGTAACTGGTTGCCTCAGTACAAGGAATAATTATTATTCAAATTAGAAGTAATATATAAAAAAATGCTATCTTCAACTGATTTGCGTTAAAACAGATACTTGTCAACTAAAATAGACCCACCCTGAATCGAAAGACCCCATAACGCTAGCGGCATCGCCTCGCTGGATAGTCAAATTTCCTAGAGACAAAAAAGGATAGAAGGAAAGGAAGGACCTTGCCTAGGTTGATCAGCTTAATGTAAAAATCTCGATCTTGACAACAGATAAGACATATTTTTTGAAAAATTAAAAAGTATTAGTTATTAGCATTTTTATAGGCATATTTTTTATATTGGTGACTTTATGTACAACGTTTTTAACCTTCTACGATAGCTTAAATTTATAACACATAAGCAATACTATAAAATACTCTTACACTTGTACAAACGCGTGGTTACGCGGAAAAAAAAACCGAATTTTTCAAGAATCGTCGAAACCCAACAACTGAAAAATAACAGCTTTTGGGTTTAGATATTTTATGACTTTCCAATTCTCTAAGACAACATACAAATCATGCTCCAATTCTTACATTTCCAGAATATTTCGGAACCTCATCTAAATTAAGTATCAACGTAGTTTAAATGATAAATAAGCAACGGTAATATATCCAGTAAATAGATAGTAATACATTCGTACGACAGAATCGTCCCCTTTACAAATAAGTGATATGGGTATGGTAAAGAAAACATCTGTCCTCATTTTATACTTAAGAGCTTCCATAAATACTTCATAAAAAAGTATTGAATGTCGTTTTATTCTCTGTGTGATATTCTTAAACTGAAACAAACATTAAATAAATTCAATGAAGTGGATTTATAATTTCTGATTAGTATATGCGTTCCAGTTTTGTGCTTGGATTGAATCCAGTATGCGATAAAGTTTTGATGCGGGTTCACGTTCGGATTTTATTTGTTTTCAAACTGGAATTTAATTATGAATTTATTGGTACATACGTCGAATTCTGCAAATTTATTCATTTTGTTGTGCTAAATTAGTAGCAGACAAAATAAATATTGTTTTTAGAACATGGCTAAAATAATTTGGAGTGGTTCGGCATTTCGTCAATGCTATATAAATTTCTCTGGAATATCTTAGATAGATTGAAAGTCTCTATATGTGCTGTGTTGTGCGGCCTAATCAATTTTACCACCCCTTCATCACATGGCTTTAGGAAGGTAGCCAAAAACCTATAATTTCAGATATAAAAAGTGAAGTAAAAGCTTATAAATGTCTCCCTGCGGCACAGCACAGGGCCTTCTCTCATTTCTGAGACAGGTTTGGAGCCGGGAACAGCTTGCCACGCTGCTCCTTTGCAGGTTGGCAGAATTTACATGTTCTTATATATTTTTTTTAAATTCTCAGACATGCAGTTTTCTTCACGATGTTTTCGTTCGAAGTTAAGCACCTGGTAAATCAACACTTAAAATTGCAGAACAATTTTAGAGGTGGCGGTGGACACCAAGGTCAGGCCACTCGCGTCCTATAAAATTTAAGGCGAGCGCCTGGCTTCTAAACTACCACGGCTCGCTATCTCAGATATGTCAGACCTAAATTATTCAAAACAAGAAAGGGATCTAAAGTCTAGAGTTGTATAGTGCTGCAATTGCCGATACTCCTGCCAAGCATGGCAAATCCTCTCAACACTTACTATCAGATGGGCTGCATGCTCGCTTGCTCTGTTCAATGAAAAATCTGCGCTGGCCTTAGAAAACATTACTTATTTGCAAATTTATTGTAACAGATGCGAGTATTTTGAAGTTACTATGATTTACAATTTTAATTATTTAGATTTTGTTGTTGATGCCCTATTTTTAATGTTTATATGACATAAATACTACAAATGCGTAGTATTTATTGAAAATAATAATATATTAAAACTAAAAAAGAAAAGATGTCAGGCTTCTGTTCCATTTACATATATTTTTTGGTGACGCTCAGAAAAGTCACCCGTATATACTATTCTTTAAAATTAATACCATTAACTTCTTCGTAATAACCGCACGGTGTTTAAAAAAGCTTTTGAAACCGAAAATTAATGGCGTAAACCCAGAAATAGTATACATGTAAATAAACTACGCACCACTTTTCTACCAAGACACCAAACACTATATTGGCATATACGAGTATTTCCAGACATACATTTCTTTTTAAGTACGAATTTTCGATATGATATGACGCTTAATTATAATACCTTCGATATTTTTAGAATATATAATATAGCAGTAGTGGACTATAAACAGGCTCATGAAGAAGGACATGAAAAAAAAAATTCATCAGAAATGTTTCTTTGACATCATGTCATTGAAATTGTTAATGCTGCGTTATCCATTGCTTACTGTACCATCAATACGTCTTAGTGTTAGGTACTTTTTATGGGAGAAAGTGACCAGACAAGCAAAACGTTCACCTAATGGTAAGCGCAACATGTGCCCAGCATATTTCTCATGATTCATCATCCTAGAATATTTCCGTGTAGCACCACAGCGCCAGTCCCACTGAGACATCAGTTATTTAGTCTTAATTACATTGGCTATCCGTGCTCTTCACACCGAAACGCAGTACTCTTTGCAAAATACATGCTTCACGGCAGAATAACTCAGCTACCTAAATTCAAATCTTTCCTGCAAAGGAATCCTGCCAAAAAGTAAAGTATCCTCAGTCTCTTTAATTGCTGAAACAGCAGTTAAATAAATACTTTCTTACTGGTTTCAACATTTGCATTTTTTCATTAGTCAAAGGGGACGTTCTGTACCGCCCTCTACAACGTTCCAGCAAATGATTTAAAAATCTAGCCCGAAATCAGGTTTAAAAAAGAAGACATTTTCCTCAACCTCCTAGCTTTTTAAATTTTGTATGTAAAATAACACTATATCATATCTTTGAATTCATATAAATACATATTTTATCACACGAGTATTATTTATTTGTAAATCTTTCATTTTGTTAAAAGTTTTTGTTTAAGAGGCTTGTATCGGCCACTTGAGGTTTCGCTGTGAAAGTGCCCACTGAACAACGTAATCTTAATTCCTTCGTCACCTCGTTAAATTATTTTGTCACACCAGCATTTGGTTATCGAAATTTATGGGGTGCCCTATATCGCTAACTTTTATAAATCTATCGTCAGACACACTTCATTCTATGCGTTACCAGTGTTGTGAATTATGTTAAGATTGATATTGAGTGGTGGGGAGGATTTTTGGCTGCTTGGCCTGTACAATAGTAATATAAAAAGGGGTGTTAACGACAACCTAGTTAACTTGTGTTTTTCTAACGCTTGCCGGTGAAGGTTGTTTATTTGGCAAGCGTTTGTTAAGCTACTACGCTAACTACTTTAAATAAATTGTAAAATATTGTGATAAATATAAATCTGTAATAAATAAATCATTTGTAAGTGATATATCAAGGCGTTTCTTTGCAATGGATCAAGAGAAGGACAGTACAACTGAACCCTTGTCAAATGGGGACAGTAGTACTGCTCCCCCAAAAATAACCCTGGGGCTTCTGCTTCGACATATCTAATTTAAATTCTTAATAATTGATCAAATTTTTCATGTAATTAAAATTTAAAATTTTATTTCACCATATTAGATTAAGGGTTATTATTTAGCCATCTCATGTCATGTCATGATCATCATCAATATTTCAGTCTATTACTTATTCACTGCTGAACATAGGCTTCCATAGATAGCCAGAACCAGTTACCGAATTGAAGGATTATAGTGTCCTAGTGTCTCCACTGACTTCGGACTTCAGATAATCCTATAATATCCCAGCGTAACTTGCTTACCTCTTCTTCCAGCTCCAAGATTTTCTCGTCAGCACTCAGCGTGCGTGCGTTGAATGTTGCCAGGTCCAGTCGTCGGCGGTGGTAGCAAGATCTCCTCCTCCGGAGATCCTTCGCACCCTCTGCCCTGCTGTTACCATGACCGCTCTCTAGCTAGGACTAGCGGGGCCGCCGGAGACTAGGGGTCGTTTTTGTTGTTGAGCTGGGCACTCGGTTTGACCACACCACAGTTTACTTATTCATAATTTTTTTTATAGGAGTAGGAGGAGAGGAGGGCAAACGAGTAGGCGGTTCACCTGATGGTAAGTGATCACCGCCGCCCATGAACATCCGCAATACAAGGGGAATTCCGAATGCAGTTGCCGGCCTTTAAGGAAGGAGTAGGCTCTTTTCTTGAAGGTCCCTAAGTCGTATTGGTCCGAAAAAACTGCTGGCGGCAGACTATTCCACAAAGTGGTTGTGCGTGGCAGAAAATTTCTGGCAAAGCGCACAGTGGTGGAATGCCAGTCATCCAGGTGGTGTCGATGAAATTTTGTTGTGCGCCGCAATGTATCGTACATAGAAATTAGCAGCAGGAATTAATTCGAAACAACTCCTCGGAATACTCCCCGTGATAAATACGGTAGAAAATGCAAAGACGTCTGTTCGCAAAGCCAGTGGATCGAGCTGATCGGAAAGAACTCGGTCGTTGACGATTCGAGCCTCTCTTCGTTGGATTCGGTCAAATAGAAGGAGCTGGCACTGGGGCGCCCCCGCCCAGAGGTGAGAACAGTATTCCAGGTGAGGCCGAACATTGCGCCTTGTAAAGTTGCAAAGCGATGGGCCGACGTGAAATACTGTCCTGCTCTACTGAGCACGCCAAGCTTTTTAGAGACCAATTTGGCCTTCCCTTCCAGGTGACCGCCGAACTGAACGTCACTCGATATGTCAACGCC
Source organism: Luehdorfia chinensis (assembly GCA_019845155.1). Lineage (NCBI taxonomy): Eukaryota > Metazoa > Arthropoda > Insecta > Lepidoptera > Papilionidae > Luehdorfia > Luehdorfia chinensis. The sequence goes on from JAHVAK010000282.1 coordinate 6,339,557, forward strand.
AAGGATTCCGATACTAGCTGAGGCAGTGAGTGAGAGTGAGTATTATCAAAGCGGGGGTATGCGACAAAGGGTTTCTTTTTAACGGTAAACGCGCAAACCTGTGTCTTCTTAGGGTTGAATTGGACTAAATTTTGTCGGGCCGATATCGATAATTTTATCTAATAAGATTTTGATTTCAGACACAAGTTTGTTCCGGCACTCGTCAGGAAGATACTGCTGCCCATCTCCTGATTTCCATTTTTCCTCTGTCGACTTTGACGACACTGACGAGATGAGATGGGGTGGTAGATTCTCTGAAGGCGCTAACGCACGGCAAACATTTCAAGTAATACAGTGTATTTATTACTCGCGGCATCATAAAATACTTCATTTGACAAAATCGGTTAAGTGATTTACCAGCTAATCAGTTCCAGGTTTTCGGGCTGAATCGTATTTAAAAATGGGCTAGAATAGTCAAAAAAATTGAAATGGGGCTAAATTGCTAAATAATGAATAAAAATGCTTGGTTTTTAACATAAATAATTTCATAGCACGTAGCTATCTAACCTAATATATACGGGGATTTCCCACACTTTAAAAGTGCGTGCGTTCTGTTATTACTGAGATTTTGTGTATAAACTGTGATATTTCTATGATTTTGCATTCGATAGTTTTGAGCTAGACTTCTGGGTAAGTTACTACGATGTACGGGGCTGAACAAGCAGAAAAAGGGACCTAGCGCTCAAGGGACTAAATTGGCATCGCTGATCAGTTCTTTGCAGATACGCTCAGTAAGAAACGCCCATACAATTCGTTATTTATTGATTTAAAAATTAATGCTTCTATTATGTTTCATAATTAAACTTCGTATATTTGTTATCCGGTCCCGTGCGATAACATAATATAAAAGCAGACTTATTTTAAAAATAGCTTACAGAGATTCTTCTCAGATCTATATATTAATACGTGAAGAGAAAACTTTGTACCTTTTTTTAACATTTTGCATGCACGGGGAAGTGTGAGATTTGGCATAGTTAAAGAATTTTGCAGAAAGCTTAAATTTATATATAATATAAGTTACAAATATATTAAATTCCATAAAGAAAGTTAATGAATACTACTATTAATAAATATAATATTTTTGTTATGATATAATATTTTATTTATTATAAAATTATCCACTTGTAAAAACTTTATTAATAAAATAAATATTTTTATTGGTCAAAGTGACGAAAACAGCAAAACGTTCACCAGATGGATAGTGGAAGGTTTGCCCATAACAAATGCCCAGAACAATTTGTGTGAGACTATATTGCTTGGTCTCAAATAGAAATGCCACACGTCTCATATGATAATCACTGGGCATATGAACTTATGTCTCAGGGTGTATACCAGGGTGTAACTATGGGCACAGTGTGGTGTCACACAGAAATCATTCAGATGTTTCATCACTTTATCCAATAAAAAAAAAAACTAATGTAATTTAGAGAACTGAGAACTAATGTTCTCAGTACCCTTCAGAACAAAACAGTAATGTAGACTGCACACTACTGCTTCACGATAGAATAACTGACCATAAGGTGGTATCTACCTAGATGGATTCCTGTATACCTAATTCTTAAGATGTATTTTTCATATGAATATTCTTCAGTAAATAAGTCTAGACATTTTTATTTTTAAAACATTTTGTTACAATAAGTATAGAATAATAAGATGTTATGATTTGAGAGAGGTCTATATTAGTGCACTAACGTAGGTGACTTTTTATAAAAGTATTTATGAACAAATAATTTCCGTTAATTTAGTCGATTATCTTTCTTATTTCAAATACTTCGTTCAGATAGCATTACTTCCATTCAAGCCCTTAATACATATAATTTAATTCTTGCTATATCATCGTTTCATCGTACTGATTTGAGCTCGGCATAAGTAATGTGAATGGTTAATATTTTGAAATCACAGACAGACACTTCAGTTTAATTATTGGTATTGATTTTATATTATTGCACTTAGTCGCACCTTAAATACTAAAAGTATATACTACATACGCAGTGTTTTTTTTATAAAATAAAAAACAAATATGATGACGACGGAGCATGCATAATTCTTTGAAATAATAATATTTCTCTAATAAAATATTAATAATGTAATATAATAATATTAATAATAATTCTTTTAAATAATAATGCATAACTCAATGAAAGCAACTACAGAAAAGTGTAAATGGTATATTATAAATAAAATATCTTCTTTAAACGGCTGCTTATTGAAAGTGTACGGGATTTAACTAAATTAGTCTGTAGATTAGATAAAAACGACATTTACAAAACGACGAATAAATTTGTACTTTGAAATAAAATTAAGATGATTAAATAAACGTTTGCAACTTTTTGGTAAAAACACGGAATACTAAATTGTTTGTATTCAAACCTTCAATGTCAATACTGTCCCTTGTAACCATTTGTACGATTAATTTCCACTCGAAATTTAATTCGTACTTTGACAAATTACAATTTTATGTTTCGTAAGCGTTTAACAAAATATACATTTTGCATGTATTTTATTTGACAACGTCTATACGTCATCGAGGAATCCACGGGAGTGTCATGGGCGAAGGACACCAATCCGAAAAAATGTGTCTCGTTTTCTCTGAAGTCTGAGCCATACGCGTACACTTTTGAAAAGTATATTTTTGTTTAGGGCACGACAACTATAACATCAACTATAATCTCTAAATCGGTAGGTGCTATTAGTAAGGCAAGCGTCAGGTGGATACATGAGATCAGAAGTTGCATACTGATATACTAAGTATAAATGCTATAGATCTATTTTATAATATTAAAAAACTTATGCGCCATGTCATATGACCTCGTGGTGACGGTGGTAACAAATGAGATCAATGTATTTTTTAGAAAACATGCATGCTATGCCAACATGATAAAAATAATTAAAAACATGCCCGAAGTGAGTTTAAAGTTCTAGTTAGAGTGTGGTACTAAGAGCTGGCGATATTTTTGTTGTTGACAGAAGTTTTCGTAATGCTACTTCGTATTTTGAAAGTTATGGTTTCGTAAAACTTACTGAAAATTCCTTCCGGAGGAATTCAACGGAGAGACCTGAGCGCCATAGCCTCAAAAGTGAGGTACGTTGTGGAAACAATTCCATTCCATTCGATACTGGCAAATACATCTCTGCCTCATTTAATGCTTGACTTAAAGAGTGAACTACCGTGTGATAACTATGAACTAAAATGTGAAGTTGCGGACGCTGATGAGATTTATCACATGATGCTGTGCAAACTAGACCAAAAAAAAAAATAAACTAGCGCAGTTAGTGAAAGATACTTATCTTAATCGCAGATTAAGATTAATTCGTTTCATCATTGGTGATCAGTTATTTGAATTCCCTATTTTAAGTGCACAAAACTTTTACATTATAGCGCTAGGGCATTATAAATTGAATCAAGTAAAGTCTTACTAGAGCCGTGGTAGCTCAGGGGCCTGGTGCTCGCCTTTAATTTCATAGTAAGCGAGTAACCTGGGTTCGATCCCCGGTGCCAGCACCTCTAATATTGTTCTACAATTTTAAGTGCTGATTTACCACGTGCTTAGCGGTGAAGGAAAAAATCGCGAGGAAACCTGCATGTCCGAAGAATAGAAATATTTCGAGGACATGTGAAGTCCGCCAACCCGCATTGGAGCAGCGTGGCGGATTCTTCCTAGCTCCAAAACCCTCTCAGAAATGAGAGGAGGCCTGTGCTCAGCAGTGGGACATTTATAGGCTGAAACTTTACTTTACTTTACTAAAGTCTTACTATGGGGAATATGATGTTAATGATGGTATATTCAAAATCGAAATATGTATACATACATACAGTCACGGCTTTTTCTCATATAAGGAGAGAGGCCTCTCAGGCAGTTCAGTTTTCGCCCTTGCGGGAAACGAGACGTGACGGGTGGCGAAACAAGTCTCCTCCGTTTTGGGATAAGTTAACAAATGTTACTCTCCATTGCGTTCCCAAGAGTAGTATAGTGACAGCATTGCATGCTCGTATTATGGTGTTTTAAACGAGAATAAAGGGTCTCCGTCCAATACCTTTTATTTCTACTTTGCCGCACACCTATCGGCTTGACAGTGTATCGGTTGATTTTACTTAGCATAAATTAAATGTTTCAGATCATTATTTATCAAGGCTTTATAAATAATCAAAATATATAAACACAAATTATGACGTATCAACTAGCATAAAAACTGCGCTAAAGAAAAGAAAAAAAACGAAGTAGCGTACTACTCCTTATGAAAAAATGGTAAACTGTAGGCTGTTGTGCTCATATAACTACCATTATATACCACCGTCACGTCGAAAAACCAACTGACGAGCTTGTATGAATACGCTCATGAAAGTAGAAGAAGCGAAAGAAGTGTGTCAGGATCGTAACAAGTGGAAAGATGTGGTCTCTGCCTACCTCAATGGGAAAGTGGCGTGACCGTATATTTGTATGTATATGTATAACTAATGTAATTGTTGAATTGATAAACGCAATAACAGACACAAACGATGTTTGCATGTCGCAATAATGTTCATATGTCAAAACTGAATCTACCCATATATATGTTTAGTAAAAATAGCGCCATTCATCGGTGAGTTATATAAAGTAAGACTAAAAATGTCCATCTTGAGCACAGTATTCCACTGTCCTCTCATTTCTAAGGGGATTTTTGCAGCCGGAAACCGGGTTCAAAGACTTCACATGTCCTCGAAATATTTTTAATCCTCAGACATGTTTTCAATCGCCGCGGAGCACCTGGTAAATCAGCGCTTATCGGGCTTTGTTTTTGTGATTTTCGTTTTGGCATATAAATTATAGTCGATATGAGTTATTTTGACCCATAAACATACAATTTGTTATTACCTAGACTACAGTGCAACCTACCTATATCACGAGATTCACAGTTAGGATCCCTAACTGTGAAACTGCTGTTTCCAACCCGTCTGCCATGCGTGGTAACTATGGCGAAATTCCCCCAAAATGACAGCAGAAACTTTTGTGGCAGTCTATTGGGGAGGCCTATGTTCATCAGTCGACTAATCATAGGCTGAAATGATGATGATGAACAGATAAGGTGTTCTTGCAACACTAATTTTTATGGTGATTATAAATCATCTATACAAAATATATTAAATTGATGTGTCTGCTTGTAATAACAAAATAACGATTTTTTACTCGATGGTTATGAAAGTATATACAGTACTTATAAGAAAAAGGAAAAAACAACTTTAAATATTTATCAATTTAAACGGCTGGACCAATCTTTACGGGACTTCCACGGGAAGTACATATGCATATCATCGATCGGGGTAGGCTTTTTACGCGGTTGAAATCGCGGGGCACTGCCTGTGTATCAAATATAATCTGTGTATAAAGAATATTTACACAATCTCCTGGCAATATCTAGGATTCGTCAGCGGCGTATCCTTTGTCTTTGTATCTCTTGTAGTTGGGATCTCTTCAGTTGATTAAATGAGTAACTCTCCTGTCTGAGAGCGTTGTTTGTACAGGTCATATGGTCATCAAAACGATCGAATCGATTTTTAGCGCTAGCAAGCTTCCGGCCAGCAGTGATATGAGTAAACTGTCAAGCACACTTGCAGTTTTCTGGGCACTGAAAAGTTTGAAGGATTTTAGTAAAGTGTGTACGACGACCACGTGGCCTAGTTGTCTGATTGCAGTTTATAGCTTTCAATAGTATTCGGAAGATGTCGTGGTGGTCAGAAATAGGCCTGGAGAACATCATCACACCTTTTTTCCGGCCCAAGTTATAATAAAACTAATGGCCGCCACCGAGAATATATCTAATGAAGTATTTATGGGCACAGAACAAACGAAATTTAAAGATAAAGAATAAGAACGTCAACATTAGATGTTTAACGTTAGGTATTCAAGATTTAGTAGTAGATTTTAATGTTGTGGTGGATTAAAATGATGCCGAATGCAGTCTATTATAAAAGGAAGTTGTAAATAAAAGGATCGAACTTTTTTGACAATTAAGTCCTGAATTTCACTTCACAATCATAGCTTATTTTTAATTCATATTTGCGTTCAAGTATAATTTGCATATTATATTCTAATTATAAAAAATATGTATATGTCGTTTAGATATTTACTTATTTGTTGTGAAACAATCACAACATTTGATACATGATAAAGTAATAGCGATAGCAGAACATATTGTAGGTCGATCTTAATCGGCTTAGCGTACTCCATTAGCATAATACCTTCCTCGGTTATATGTGGATTTATCTAACATAATATACTACTCGGAAGGTATTATAATACAAGACGTTCCCATATGGAATAAATTAAAGAACTATTTCAAAGATTATATTAATTAATGTACATAATCATAATCATTACTAGGCAGTAAATAGTTCATAGGACACAAACTTTTCTCAATTAGGTATAATTTGAGGTAATCCATCAGTTAAAATGCCTGCAAAGTGAGTAAGCTCACAGTTTTGGTTAGAAGCCTCACTGCTGCAAGTCTTATCGGTCTATGTATTTTCGATTTTTTTCTTTATCCACCTTTCCACCATATCTCTGAAAGCCATGCATTTTTTCTGCGCCATTAATCTCTGAACACTTCAGATAATCATCACGGCGCACTTTCGCCGCCACAAAAGCTGCACGCCATCCAAACATGCTGGTGGTTAAAGCAGTAAATTACCGACCTAACAGAAATGCGACCGAACGCAAACATCTCCCATGAACGGTCATTAGATGACTTATTTTGTATATGAAAAACTGCGATCTTGTGACACACGAGTCAACTTGAGTCAAAAAGGTACTTGAATAATAAATTAAGACGCAATAGAGTTGTTGACAAGAGTTTAACAAAGGAGCATAAAGACAGTATAATGACTGGTTAATATGAAGTCATAACAATGGATAATATTGCGAATTAGCAGAATGATACACAAGGAAGACGGCATCAGACCACTCCTTGGACGACGATTCTAGAAACAAGGGACATATAAATTCCACCGATGTAAAAGCAGCGCCAGTCGAGCGACGTGAGCATTCACTAGAATCAAGGCATCAGTATAGTTACTTCTGATCATTGGACTTGTACAAGTCCAATTTCACAATATGTGTATTAGTATTTAGATTATAATTTGTATTAAATAAATATTTTTTTCAATGGAATATCGTTTGAGATATTTTGACTGGCGCCCATTGCGAGGCTCAGAAGAAGCAGTTCTTAATTCCAGGAATCAATCAAGAGTACACGATTTTTGGAAATAAACCCAAGTTGCTCGAGAAGATTACCAAAGGGTATACTACATGACTATCAAGTCTTAAATACTGAGAACCATAAAAATAAATTCGTCAAAATACCGCAAATAATGTGGATTTGGAAGGCGATCATTTCCGCTCCGAAGATCCCCGATTCTTGTACTTAGAGATAAACCGTATAACTTTGCCTGACTCTTCATTCGTCACAACTGAGAGTAATATTTACTACGTGCCATCTGCACCTAGTGCATTACAGGTCCCTATTATTATTAATACAAATATGGACCCAATTAAATTGATAAGCTTCGTCCCTACGTACGACGAAGACTCATCAAGTCTATATAGTTATTTAAATAGCGCTAAGCAGTGGTTAAAATTTGTAGGAGAAAGTTCAAAAAATGTGATGTTATTATTAAGTAAATTAACGGATAGAGCAGTTATAGCGATATCTATGATAGACCATGACCTTAGATGGAAAATATTTGAAAGTTATTTAAAAATATAATGCGGAGATAATAGAGAATTTAATTCTTTATTAATGGAATTGTCTAATCTAAAGAAAAAAAGTTCTTATAAGGATTTAGTTTTTGAGCTTAAACAAAAGTTATTTTTTATTAAAAGTAAATTACGAGATAGATATAGTGATATAAAATTAATAAAACAAATAATGGAACCATATATAAATACAGCACAAAATACTATAAGAAATAGTCGATCTTTTCATGATCAAATTCACGTGAGTAATTGTACTTTTAATGAAACAGTGATTAGATTAGATTTGATAATATAAGACAAAATTTTCAAGCGTTCTACCTACCCCAAAAACTTTTATAACGTGCAAATGCATAAGCAATTTTTCAACGAGCCAACACAAAGGCCCATTAAGAATTTTCAAACGAATCGTTCCATGAACTTACGAAAACAAAACAAGCCATTTAACACGCGACAAACATGGACATATTTATAATGAATAAAGCGCATAAGGAATTTTTTCCTGAGTTTTGAAAACCAGAAAAATTTAGTGTTAGGACGTCACATAACATAACGTCACATAACGGGATTAAAGAAACTCCTTTTTGGTATAAATATTTTGGTGAAGATAAAGGAATTATGAAGTTCTATATTTATGATTTTAGTGGGAACCGAAATGTTAGAACAAATAAATGCGATAATTGATTTAAAAGAAAGAAAGTTTTTTTCATATGACGTACGTAAACAATTTAAATATTAGAGATTTATGTAAAACATATGAAGATTTATTTACGGAGGATATAACGAATAGTGCCACGACTAAAACAAAGCACTATATTAATTTAATAAATGATGAACCGATTTATCAGAGACCGTTTAGGTTACCTCAAATACAACAAGAAGAGGTTTGTAAACAAATAAATAAATTATTAAACGAAAAAATAATTAGAAACTCGGAATCTCAAATGGAATAAACTCGGAATCAAAAAAATGGAATAATCAGGAATTAAAAAATGGTAGTAGTACATAGACGTTTAAATGAAAAAACTAAATCAGATTAATATCCTCTAACTAATATAGAAAAGTTATTTTCGAAGTTGCAAGGAAATAATTATTTTACAACTCTAGATTTGACGTCAGGTTATCATCAAGTAATGATGGATGATAAATCCATTGAACTAACAGCATTTAGTACATCTGATGGTCATTATGAATTTCTGAGAATGCCAATTGGTTTAAAAAATGCTCATGCTACTTTTTAAAGAATGATGAATAATATATTAAATAATGATGTAAATTAAGATAAATCTTAGTTTACTATACATGACATAATTATTTATTCGAAAACAAAGCAAGAGCATATAAATAAGCTTCAACAAGTTTTCGATGCCATAAGGAAAGCTAATTAAAAATTAATCCTATGCAGGAATCCGTATAGGTAAGTAACCTAGGGCCAGTTATTCTGCCGTGAAGCAGTAGTTCACAAACATTACTGTGTTTCGGTTTGAAGGACACTGAGAGCGTAATCACTGGGCATGTGAGACTTAAAAATTGTTGTCTCAGGGTGACGGGCGCAGTGCGGTGTCACACAGAAATGTTTTGGGTGACCCAGAATTTGTTATGGGCAGATGTTGCACTTACCATCAGGTGAACGTTTTGATCGTTTCATCACTTTATCAAATAAAAAAAATGATGGAAGAAGAAATTGAATTTTTAGGACATGTTTTAAATAAGGAGGGATTAAAACCCAATAAAAAGAAAATAGATACAATACAAAAAAATTCCGTCCCTCGGACACTGAGAGAAGTAAGATAATTTATAGGACTAGTAGGTTATTATAGAAAATGTATACCCAACTTAAGTAAAATAATAAAACCGCTAACGGAAGCAACAAAAAAAATGCTGTAATTAATATTAAAGATAAAAAATATTTTGAAACTATAGAAACATGTGAACGTTTATTAACGAATAGTCCGGTATTAGTATTTCTAGACTTTAATAAAACATTTATTATTACGACCAATGCGTCAGATATTGCAATAAGAGCAGTGCTTGCACACTACTGCCGTGAAGCAGTAGTGTGCAAGCATTACTGTGTTTCGGTTTGAAAGGCACTGTGAGCTAGCGTAATCACTGGGCATTTGAGACTTAAGAACTGATGTCTCAGGGTGACGGGCGCAGTGTGGTGTCACACAGAAATATTCTAGGTGACACAGCATTTGTTGTGGGCGGACGTTGCACTTACCACCAGGTGAACGTTTTGCTCGTTTCGTCACTTTATACAATAAAAAAAAAAAAAGTGTTGAGTCAAAATAACCATCCTATAGCATATCCTACAAGAACGTTAAGTAACTGTGAGCAAATATACAATACCACAGAAAAAGTAGTGTTAGGTATATTTATTTATTTATTTAACACTTTGTTACACACCAATGTAAATGAAAAAAAAATGTAATAAACCAAAACAGTGTAAATAAAATGGGTATAATATGGGCAGTAAATCAATTTAGACCTTATGTCTATGGGAGAAAGTTTATTTTAAGAACTGACCATAAAGCATTAATATGGTTAGCTAATAAAAAGAACCAAATCGAAGATTAACTCGGTGGAAATTAATATGATTATGAAATTGAACATGTTAAAGGGAAAGAACTATATTGCCGATGCGTTAAGTTGAGTAGAAATTCATCACACGGAAGGAACTTCCTCCCAGAAAACCAATACCGCCACCGGGAGCCGCCACCAGATACAACACTACCACTAGGCAATACACATCACTGAAGTCGAGAACACGACCCGTGTTTCACCTCAAAACGAGGCATTATCAAGTGATATTGACTCTACGACAGTCAGCCGCCCAGTGACTGTCGGCGGCTGACTGTCGTAGAGTTTACATCTTGCATGCGGATCTTAGCAAATTAAACTTTCTGTTCTTTACTAAAGTTATACTAATCAAGAGAAATAATTTATTAATAAGTTAAATAATAATATTCATAAAGTGTTAAGAGAAGAAAAAGCTAAGATAAATGAAAGAATTAATAAAAAGATTTAAAACCTTTATAGTAGGCGATATAGCATATTTAAAAAATAGTAAGGCAGATTGACATAAAACAAAGTCTAGATTTTTAGGACCTTATAAAATATTAAGTTATGAAGATAATAATGAATATAAGTTAAGTAACCGTCGTAAACTATCATGTTGAGGAACTTTGTGTTACAGATGCCTCATTACTTTCGGATACAAGTTCAGACCGCTCAATCCGAACGAACACATAGTGTTAGTGGAAACGAAACACACTCGTGTAATGGAGGGAAAGTGGACAATTATTCATAAGTTAGATATGGAACTTAATACAGAGAATAAAGAATAGGTATTCAGAAAAGAATTGATAGTCAATTTGCTGAAATTGTAACTGAAGTTGTAGTAAAAAACAACAAAGGATAGCCTTAAGTTTTTGGTTTCAATCACAAACGTTACAAGACATTACAGAAATATTAGCAACTGCGATTACCTTTGCAGAACATCATATGTATCATTATAGTATAATACAAGAAACCTAAAATATTATACCAAAAATGTAATATTTCTAGTAACATAAATAACATAGAACCATTTATTAATGTGAATTGTAAAATTATAGATAATATTATATACTTAATGTTAGAGATACCTTTGTACCTGTTGTATATGAAACAAGAAAAATTGTACCCATTATCCAAAGTTATTCTTCCTGTTCCTTTCCTTTCATGCGAACAGTCACACTTGCATATACGAAACGTGAAATATATGAAGTCGGAGATTGTATGAAACTCGACGAATTAATTTGTAAAGGAAGTGTTTTACAAGAAAATACTTGTGCAACAGAAATATTAAAAAATAAAATACAAACCAATGTAATATTGTACCGACTAAATGTCCACAAGAGGATTTAAGGGAAATATCATCTAATGTAATATATATTTACTTAAATAAAACACAAGAAATTAAAATTAAATGTTAAGGAAGTCATGAAGAAACTTCGTGGATAAAAGGCTCATACTTGTTAAATGGTGAAAATTGGTAAGGTTCTATAAGTCGTTAAAATAATATTTGCAAACATAGAAATAAAGGATAAAGAAAATATACCAGCAATCTAATTAAGCTACGACAAAGAAAAGATAAAGATGACGAGAAATAAAAGAGTTGAAGACTCAAGAAAAACATAATTATATTCAATATGGTATATTAACTTTAGTTATGATTGTTATACTTTATGTATGTACTTTTAAATATAGTTTAACAAAAGAGCATAAAGACAGTATAATGACTGGTTCACATGAAGTCATAACAATGGATAATATTGCGAATCAGCAGAATGATAAACAAGGAAGACGGTATGGACCACCCCTTGGACGACGATTCTAGAAACAAGGGGTATATAAATTGCACCGATGTAAAAGCAGCGCCAGTCTAGCGACATGATCATTCACTAGAATCAAGGCATCAGTATAGTTACTTCTGGTCATTGGACTTGTACAAGTCCAATTTTACAATATTTATATTAATATTTAGATTATAATTTGTATTTTCTTAAAAAGAATATCGTTTGAGATATTTTGGCTCAAGTCTGACGCGAGAGTACCCTGAAATAGAAGGGAATGTTTAGGAGCTTATTTAAGTATATGTTTGGGTCAAACCAAACCAGGCTGTGCTCGCCAGGGGCTCGCGAGCATAGCTATCTGATAAAGCTGTAAAATCCAAAAAGGCTAACAATAACATCATCAAAATGATATATGATTATATATGTCGAAGCAGAAGACCCAGGGTTATTTTTGGGGGAGCAGTACTACTGTCCCCATTTGACAAGAGTTCAGTTGTACTGTCCTTCTCTTGATCCATTGCAAAGAAACGCCTTGATATATCACTTACAAATGATTTATTTATTACAGATTTATATTACTCACAATATTTTACAATTTATTTAAAGTAGTTAGCGTAGTAGCTTAACAAACGCTTGCCAAATACACAACCGTCACTGGCAAGCGCTAAAAACACAAGTTAACTAGGTTGTCGTTAACACCCTTTTTTATATTACTATTGTACAGGCCAAGCAGCCAAAAATCCTCCCCACCACTCAATATCAATCTTAACATAATTCACAACAGTTCACTGGTAACGCATAGAATGAAGTGTGTCTGACGATAGATTTATAAAAGTTAGCGATATAGGGCACCCCATAAATTTCGATAACCAAAAGCTGGTGTGACAAAATAATTTGACAAGGTGACGGAGGAATTAAGATTACGTTGTTCACGGGGCGCTTTCACAGCGAAACCTCAAGTGGCCGATACAAGCCCTTTAAACAAAAACTTTTAACTTTTAACAAAATGAAAGATTTACAAAAAAATAATACTCGTGTGATAAAATAATTTAAAAGGCGACGAAGTAGTTAAGATTACGTTGGTAAGGTGCGCTTTCTCAGCGACACCTCTTAACAAAAGTGGCCAATACAAGGCGGTTATTGTAAACTGTTAAATGATTTAATTACAAAGGAATTCTTATGTGATAGAAATATTTAAATGGTGATGAAGGAATTGACCACGTCGGTTGAGAGTGCTCTCACGGCGACACGGCCATTCTGATCGGCGGTGCGCGCTCTGCACCTGCCGTTCTTCATTGTCTTGATTGTCGTTGCCTGAAGAAAATACATTTGTGTTTTTGTAGATATTGACCACGTTTAGTGACCATATTAAGTTGAAAGTTGTAGCTTTGACTTTTATAGTTTTTATTGTAGATATTGACCACGTTTAGTGACCATATTAACTTTCAAAGTTATAGGTTTGACTTTTATAGAAGACTCGTTAGTAGTTAATAGTATTTTGTAGTTTGTACGTAAATTAGGAATAAATACACATGTACTTTTGTAATGTTTAAGTGTCATTCTCACGTGACGGTAATGCTCTGTGATAGACACAAAGGCTTTGATTTGACGGGATAGCAAGGATGGGATCAAGAACACCGCTCTGTGGTAGACACAAAGTCTTTGATTTGAGGGAGAACAAGGTAAAAGGAGTTTAGGACCATTGCTCCGTGGCAGGCACGAAGTCTCTTAATTTGACGGGAAATAGGGAACCGGGTTCTGGGCGGTCTTGTACGCCGTGGCCCAGCAGGATAACATGAGAGTATTAATTATTGCCTCCACGGCTTGTAGTGTTTGTTGTGATACATATGAATACTTTATGTATTAATGTGGGCCTCCACGGCCTTTAAATGTTATAAATAATTTTTGGGATAAATTTTAGGTTTCGTGGATCGAATAAGTTGAATACTCCTCACCGTTTTAAAAGTAGTCATCAGCTGTGATTGAAAGTCAAGGACCGCTATCTTCGAAATAGCAGTCGCTGTAGTCCGTTGACTGCAATACTGCAAGTCGCCCATGACTGCAAGTCGCCCACGACTGCAAGTCGCCCAGGACTGCAAGTCGCCATGGACTGCAAGTCGCCTGGCGGATGAGTCACCAGTCGCCTTCGTTCGGTGCAGCATCAGTGGTGCGGATATCTCCCGGCGACACGGCTACCTGTTCACCAAGCTGTGATGCTCTGCGGCTGTGATAGCAGCTAGTCTTGAATAACTTGTTGTAGACGATCTCTTCACGATCATTATTGAATAGTCTGTAAATCTATAGAGGTACACCGAATCTATAACTAAAAAGTTTGGTTTCTAGGATTATTTTAAATTATAATGAATTCAGCTCCATGAAATCGGAATATATTTTTTTTTTTAATATTCAAACCTTTGATATCTTTAACTACCGCCTCGATCATCCTGCGCATCGGTCATTCTTGTAATGCCTCAAAAACACAAAACACAGTGTTGGCATTTTGTAGTGTAGGTGGAGCGACATCAGTCGTTTGATGTATTGTGCAATCAAATGCGAGTCGAAGTCTTGCCTAGCGCAGTATGCCAGTTGACGGTTTAACAACTCTTTATTACGTAAGTGCAGTTTTCTTAGTAATCTACAATCTATTAGTGCATTTTGGGAGTTCACATTACCCTTTAAGCTTCTTTGTTGGTTCTGCTTACGCCAGAGTCTATAGTATGGATCTTTAAGGCGTAGGGACTGCTAAAGTTTTAAAGTACCAATAAATTAACTTATTCGCAATTTCAGTGATGTAAGGGTGCTGCGATTCCTTTTTTTTTTGTTAGCTTGGTGCGATAAAACGTATTTTGTGCAAGCATCTATTGCAACTATCACATACTCCTGTTCTCGTTAAGTGAACTATAATAAAAGGATTTTTTTTTCTATTGAACGCCGCTATGCTTTTAAAGAACCCGAAATGTTTTTGTTAACACATAACACAGTTATCGGCAATCTGGCAATGGATGGTATTCATTCTATCAAGCCAACATGTCTCCGTTTTCAAGTTATTTTTGTAAATAGGATGTTTAAGGCTTGAACTGTAGGTATTCGTCAACTCCATTGAAAAGCTTTCAGTTCGATAACTATTAAGTACCGATTAACTGTAACTGCAGCTTGCCGTGTTTGCTTCAAAAGTTCGTCTTCAAAACGAAATCCTTCTAATAGTGCCAAATTTATGCGCAGCGAGCTAACACAACCTTGTCCTATCCCTTTAAATCTCCGGTCATGATAATTACTGTACAAGTCTCTACATTGTGGCTAAAAGCCTGCGTGCTGTATGCGGTCACCCTTTCGGAGCTCTATTTCCAAATCATAGTTTTGTAAGGACCACCCACCATTTTTATACTCTCGGTGAAAGCTCTTGTGTATGTTTCGAAGCTTTTGTAAGAGAGGTATCTGCTATCTGCGTCATTCGTACTCGTGCTCAAGTAAGCCGTTACATGCTGTTGTCCATTGATCAGTTGGAAAAGCTCTATAGCTATGTTCATCATTAGTATCAGAGAGGAAATCAGTTATTGAATGTCTTTATTGCGCGCTTCTTCTTGTATACGAGTGCATTGCCACTTAGTACCAGTCTTAGCTAGTTCGTAAAGACGAATCATGACACGTGCAAAGTTTGGAATTAATCAAAGAAAGTAGCCAGCCATACTGTTAAATTGCCTAAACTGCTTAACGTTAGAAGATGCCGGGCACTTTACAAAAGCGTCTACTTTCCTAGGGTTCAGTTTTACCTTTCTCTTTTTTTTACTATGTTACCAAGATATTTTTCGGACACTTTAAAAAAGAGAGGCATATGTCGATACTAACGGAAAGAAAGCTTATAAGTGTTTTTTTTTTTAGCTATTGAGATTATTTACATAAATACTAAATCATCCCTGAAATTTGTTCCCTGTAGTAAGCAATGTTTTTTTTTTTTTAAATAAAAATTTTGCTAGAGAAAGGAGACTGGCTCTCGTGACTTATGTTATTGTTCAATAATTCACTATTCGTGTAATTAATAATTCACTGTACGCTCGACATTCTTATTTTGTTTTTAATTGGAATTCGAATTTGACAGTAGTAATTCAAGATTTGCCCCGATTTGCGACTCATTATTAAGATCATGATCGATGTTGTCGAATAAGAGATTTTTATCCTGTAAATGCATGATTCGCAATTATAAAATAAGTTTTGCACTACGAGTGGTTACTAAGACGCTCAGACAGGCCTTTTTTTATAAATTGTTGACAATGAGAACATCGGTTGTTAGCTAAAATAAAATTGTCATTCTACGTGAATACAGACACATAATTAAAACACATGACGTGTAGTACATACGCCCCGGTAATAGTCCAGAGATCCATTCGGGAATAACACAACGTTCTGCTCTATCATCGAATATTACCTATCTGCAGTACTATTAACACGTTTAGCAATCTGATGATTTGAGGTATTAGGAGAAGTAGTTTTCAAACGTTTATAGCTAACATGAACTTATATCTGGCTTTAAGCAAAACTTACAAGGAACCGGTAACTGTTGAGTAACTGTTGATATCTCTCGGAATATAGTTCTCCTTGACCTTATTACGATAATTATTAATGGAGTGGCCAGCTTTTTTACAAAAAATACGAAATGGGGTTATTTTACTGCCCAATCGAATGGACGATAAACGAGTGATCTTTTTAACGGTGGCTGACTAGCATTATAAGAAGTAGATTGATTTAAACGGTAGAGACGAAAAGAAAACTACAGATAAAAGTTCTGGTACTGAAGTGGCTCTAGCATGCATAAGTTTTATTCTAAGGCGCTAATCAATTATTGTTCCGATCGTCGCTTCCACTGCATAGTAAATCGTTTCCATAGCATCCACTCCTTCACAAATACTCTAATACATCCCTTGGTGAGTCATGTGCTCACGAAACATGAAAGCACGTCTTGGAAATAACGGTGCACAGGATCAAAGTAGTTAACATTATTTATTTCTCATTCGTCCCATATTTTAGCTCTACATTTTGACAAACTAAAAATTTTCATTAAAGCTAAAATAAATTAATTTGGGCGTCATAGTCACTTAGTTATAATTTGCGACTGTAATCAAAATGTTGTCGCACCATTCACGTACACCCGTTACGTACACATGTTACTGTTGGGTTCATAAAATTCATAAGACGATAGGAACAATTCGGTTATCTTAATCTTTTCTTGAGGCTGTGTGATAAATCGCTCGCTAATAGAATGGATTTTTCTTACCATTTCCATAAAGAACTGTTTTGGTACACTTTCCGCAACCGAAGATGTAATAATCTCACGTGGTTCAAGT
This sequence comes from Luehdorfia chinensis, assembly GCA_019845155.1. Lineage (NCBI taxonomy): Eukaryota > Metazoa > Arthropoda > Insecta > Lepidoptera > Papilionidae > Luehdorfia > Luehdorfia chinensis. The sequence goes on from JAHVAK010000282.1 coordinate 6,357,002, forward strand.
TGTTGTGGATGTCCGGCAGGATGGGATCGCGTGTGCGATCCCACTTCTGATGTCGAAGCAGAAGACCCAGGGTTATTTTTGGGGGAGCAGTACTACTGTCCCCATTTGACAAGAGTTCAGTTGTACTGTCCTTCTCTTGATCCATTGCAAAGAAACGCCTTGATATATCACTTACAAATGATTTATTTATTACAGATTTATATTACTCACAATATTTTACAATTTATTTAAAGTAGTTAGCGTAGTAGCTTAACAAACGCTTGCCAAATACACAACCGTCACTGGCAAGCGCTAAAAACACAAGTTAACTAGGTTGTCGTTAACACCCTTTTTTATATTACTATTGTACAGGCCAAGCAGCCAAAAATCCTCCCCACCACTCAATATCAATCTTAACATAATTCACAACAGTTCACTGGTAACGCATAGAATGAAGTGTGTCTGACGATAGATTTATAAAAGTTAGCGATATAGGGCACCCCATAAATTTCGATAACCAAAAGCTGGTGTGACAAAATAATTTGACAAGGTGACGGAGGAATTAAGATTACGTTGTTCACGGGGCGCTTTCACAGCGAAACCTCAAGTGGCCGATACAAGCCCTTTAAACAAAAACTTTTAACTTTTAACAAAATGAAAGATTTACAAAAAAATAATACTCGTGTGATAAAATAATTTAAAAGGCGACGAAGTAGTTAAGATTACGTTGGTAAGGTGCGCTTTCTCAGCGACACCTCTTAACAAAAGTGGCCAATACAAGGCGGTTATTGTAAACTGTTAAATGATTTAATTACAAAGGAATTCTTATGTGATAGAAATATTTAAATGGTGATGAAGGAATTGACCACGTCGGTTGAGAGTGCTCTCACGGCGACATATATATTGTTCTGCAATTTTTCTTACTCAAGCGTTCCGAATTACATGGGATGAAAAGAGGTGGTGGATTCTCTTACGCTACAATTGCAAGTGCAAATAAACACTATTTCTTATATTTGCGAGGCCGTGGTAGCTCAGGGGCTAGGCGCTTGTTACAAATTCCATAGTATGCGAGTGACCTGGGTTCGATTCCCGGTGCCGATGTCATTAAAATTGTTAATTGTCATTTTCAGTACTGATTTAGCACGTGCATGTCTGTGAAATAAAAAATATTTCGAAGACATGTGAAGTCCTTCAACACTCATTGAAGCAGCATGGCGGATTCTTCCCGGCTCTCGGATATGCGAGGAGGCCTGTGCTGGGACTTTTTTAATCGCTAAAGCAATACTTGCTTGATTAGTCATTGCATGTACAAGCAAACTATTGCTACCACATTATTGACTCCATAGTGTGGTATCAATAGTTAGGTTATGCAACATTTTCATTGTGCTTTTAGGTGAACGTAAATAAAGGCCACAAAAGTTTTATGTAACTGAATATGTTTATGCAGTAGCAAACATAAATTCCTCGAGTTGGCTTAAATCAGATGAAACAAACTTTGCTTTCACGAGTATTTCCCTTTATTTACTTTCTTAATCTAGTTGTATTAAATTTACTTTAGATGTTCGTTAACGAAATATGCACGGATAATGATTTCATCCAATATAACTTGCCTTCCAAAACTTTGCTTTTCATGTCTTACAAGATTAATGGTTTCGATTGTGACTTATGTAAAGAAAGACCGCATCCCTTCCCAATCCGTCGACCTGTAGTGCCACACACGGCGGCAGCCTGCAAATCGCGACCGCAATGGGCTAGGCACTTTACTCCGGATCAGGCAGTGGTCCAAAGATCTCAGAGGGGCAAGGACGGAGACCACATAGCCGTCCGGATGAGAGGTCAGCACAAGATCCAGCAGGGAACGTGTATGATCCTCCACATCTGAAACTCGCGTTGGCAAAGTAACCAGTTGTGTCAGATCATATGCCACGGCAAAGTCACAGACAGACCTCCCTGCATGATCGGTGGTTCGAGATCGTAGCCATTTGGCGTGGTGGGCGTTGAAGTCGCCGAGTATAACGATCTCTGCGGATGGGATCTGCTGTAGCACGGAATCTGCAGCCTTTTGGATGTGATCGATGAATCGGTCAGTTTCAGTATTACCGCTGTAGGACTTATAGAGGCACCCACAGACGCGAGGGTGATCGTCACTGTCTATGCGTAGCCAAAGGGTGGACAGGACCCTACCTTCAAGACTGCCGAGGCGTCGAGAACATATATCCTCTCTGACGTATACACAAACCCCGGCCCGTGGCACAAAAGAATGTTCCAGCTTATACCCCGGGTAGGAAAGATAACAGGTATCCGCCGGAGTGGATATCTGTGTCTCGGTAAGACAAAGAAAGGTCGGCTTGTTAAACATCTACTTCACGCCAGTACTCTGTGAGGTCGTGTTACTTCCGCGGTCGAGCCGGCCCATTCATTCACCTATATATAAACTGCGTATGTTCATTATTTTATATCACGCCGTACTTAAGTAAGGTGTACTTAATCTATCATTTTTCAACACATTCCCCACAAAATTAGTTTATTTCTTCCGTAGATAATTCACTCAATGGACCTTTTTTTCTTATATGTCGGCATACATTCATTATTATTTCTTTGAAGAAGGTAAGGTATTCGATAGGTTTAGAGATCAAAATAAATTAAAATAAAACCTTTAAATTTATTAGGGGCTTCCCGTCGGTTATATTAGGAAATATTAGAAAATTAAATTTTTATGGTATTCATATATTTATGGTTTTTATATATTTGTATGGTAAAATAATAGAGTGTAAATGGCCAGTCCATTACAAGCTTTTTCAGCAAATTCCGTATTTTCACTTATTATTTCGATTCTTATTTTATTATTTATGTCTAATATAAAAATTGATTATTATAATGGGCGTAAATATTCATAGAGCGTTTTTGTCTGGTTGGGATATATTATTATTATTCTTTTTAGCGAAATTATTATATTTAATGTTATTTATTTAATCTAATGGTAAAAAATTAAACTAAATACGTATGTAATGAAAATGTAATTAATATGGTTCTTTACGAAATAAAGGAATAATTATTTTCGGATATGATTTTTTTTCTCAGCATTTTGGCTGGTTTTAGTTACATTTACAGGTCAAAGTCATGCATCATGTAGTATGTTTTTATGATGAAAGTGTGTTTCCTCCTCCTAAAGGCATGAATTTTCTTACTATTCCACATGTGTTTAAATGTTCATGCTGTGTGACACAGAAATGTTCTGGGTCACACAGCATTTGCTGTGGGCAGACGATACACTTACCACCACGCGAAGGTTTTGATCGTTTCATTACTTTATCCAATAAAAAAATAAAAATAAAACAAAAATTACAGCTTTCTGTAGGGTTTTATAAAGGGGAGGTTTATATGAAGGTATGATTATTAATATTATTTATCATTTACTTTCTTTTTCATTGGTCTTATTATTGCTGTCATACTTTTTCCTTTCTTCTTCATGGTGCTTTATGACGTATATTAATACCGTTAAAGTGATTAGTGACCGTCGTTTTAAAGTGACCCTAAAAGGATTTAGTTAAATAATGAGTCAAATTAAATTTGGAAAATTATTATATATTTTTTTTCTTTTTTTAACTACACTGGTTCGCAAAAAATGCCTCTATCCCGGGGAGAACCGGTAAGAAACCCAGCGGGATATTTTTTCAGTCATTTTAAAAAAAAATGTATAATAACAGCAGTATTATAAAGACGTAGAAATAGCTTGGCGGCGATCAACTCCTTCCCATGGGTTATCATCATCCATGTAGTCTTTAATATTATAATAACCCTTTTTATGAAGTCTTTGTTTAATATAAAATTTGAACTTTTTGATTGAAAGACTTTGTGCACTTTCTGGTATTTTGTTGTAAAAACGTATACACTGCCCCATAAAAAGTTACTGACCCTGTGAAGTCGAGTAACTGGCATTATTAATTTATGCTTCTTCTTTCCTGGTGTTTATATTATGATCATCACTTTTTTAGTAAACTCTTGTATGTTCTTGTGTACATACAAGACGTTTTCAAATATATATTAAGAGGCCAATGTTAAGATATTAATTTCTTTAAATATATCTCTAAGAGACACTTTAGAGCCAAGATTATAAATAGCTCTTCCGGCCCTTTTTTACCGGTGGTAGGATTCCTATGCAGGAATGTTCTGGGTGACAGAGCATTTGTTGTGGGCGGACGTTGCACTTACCATCAGATGAACATTTTGCTCGTTTCGTCATTTTAATCAATTTCTACATCAGACGCATTTCTCCATAGCAAAATACCATAAGACATTATGCAATGAAAATAACTAAAAGAAACTAATCTAGCAGTTTCAAAATTAGTCAAGTTCCAATTTTTTTACAGCATTAGCTTCAGAGCTAAGTCTGTTTGCTATTTTAGATATATGGGGGCTCCATTGAAGTTTTGCGTCAAGAGTTATTCTAGTGGAGTATACAGTGGTATCCACAAGGCTCAACTCTTCCCCATTCACAAGCACATTTACATCGAATCGTTTAACATTTGGTGTTGTGAATTTAAATCATTTTGTTTTATTGCTGTTTAAAAGCAAATGGTTCACGTTATACCAATGTACTAATTTTGAAATAGTATAAGAATATATTTGGTAATAAATAAAGTAATAAAATATATATGATATTGAAGGGGATTGTGAACTTATAGCTTTCGATCGAAATATTATATAATACTGTTGATGCTCCTGTCCGCTGCTGATGTTCGCGACTTCGTTCGCGTGGGTATTGGTTTTTTAAATATTCCCTGAGTACTATTTGATTTTCCGGGATAAGAAGTATACTATATCCCTTAACAAGATGTAAGCAATCTCTATGGCAAATTTCGTCCAAATCAAATCAGCGGTTAAACCGTCAAAAGAAAACAAACATACGGAATGACAGAGAGAGTTACTTTTGCATTTATAATACGAGTATTACTATGGAAGTATGGATGTAATAATATTGAGAGCGTAGCAGAGCAGCGTAGCGTAGTCAAAAGAAATAGCAATTCTTATAAATAACAAATAACATTGTATTCCTAAACACTGGGCACTAAGCACTGGTACCACAACATTATCTAACATTAGATTTTTCTTCAATTATTAGATTATATTATACAGTCTTATCGAAACTCCTCTGCTCTTTTCAAATTTTTCATACTCATACAAAAAGGTAATGCAAATTGTATTTCCATTTTTTGCTGTAGTTAAAATCACTTGAAAATCGATGGATGCAGGCGGCTCAGGACCGTGTTTTGGGGGAAACCTTTTTCAAATAGGGAAATGCCTAACGCATTCCCGTCTTCACGGGGGGAAGGACGGGTTATGTCCGATCCGTCTTGCACCGACTAAACCCCCATGGTGTTCCGCCTTCGCCTCATGTTGGCAAGGCCTCGTGAACGCTCGCGCACACCCCGGCGGTGCCGGCCGCCCACTCGTCTCTCCTTTTCAGCAAGGCGCACCGGAAATCACGACGCGCCTTCAAGCACGGTCCCCTTTTGTGTGCGCAACGAACGCTCCGGAGACCGCCACGCGGAGGTCACGGGGCCAGGAGACCCAGGAGCGGATCTGGTCTGAGCTCCGCCGCCAACCACATTTTGGCCGCGGAGGGTAGGGAGAGAGGCAACGTTACACCTACACTCATTTCCCCCGCAGCTCCACCACCGCCGTATTCACGGTGCGGCCCCGCCAAAGACGCGGGGGACAGAGAGAGATCAAATGATTATTAAATTATTAATACAATTATAATTATTACCTTTTAGGTGTGGGATGTACTTTAGACTTATGTCCACAATTGAGTATACCTACTAACGAGTAAGTTATGCAGTGTGCACTATTTATTATTTTCCTTAATATATTTTTGTTAGTGTTATGGTTCCATTCGGTTAATCATAATTTGTATTTTAACTTTTGAGGAGAGATTTAACATCAGCTTAGGTGTTAAGTAAAACGTAATGAAGAAATTAATGATGAAGCAAGATTCTTGTTCGTGGGACTAAACATACTTAGTGCCTTTAAGTGTATTTCCTCATACGTCACATGCGAATGCACAATACAAATTAGGATCAGCAAGTTGAAGTTGGTTGCAACTAAGGCAAAGACTGCCTGGCAACATAAATCGCAAGATAACCATAGATAGAGAAAGGTCTTCGTGCGGCAACCTCGTACCAAGTGCATAACGCAATGTAGGACATCCTAAATCGAGCGACGGTCTGTCAAATTTTACGGGAAGTTGATGAATAGTTATTCATGCATTTTATTAAACCTATCTCAAGACGTATTGTGGCGAACTATGGGGGAGGCCTAAGTTCAGCAGTGGATAGGCTGAAATGATGATGAAGGACGGTTAAAGAGATATTTAAAAAAAATGAGTTGAATTCTGAATCAACTTCAGTCTTTGGGGGAATTTTACCTCGTTACCGTTGTCGTGTCTTGAATCTACATCAGTATAGCAAATTTGACCGTGGTAGTACCCGATTGACGTGCGGATAGACCAATATTTTATATTTACAGGGAGATCCTGGATATCCGTAAAGGAGTTCTGGTTATGGAATCCACTAATCGATTATATTTTTCTCACCTATGGCGAGGTATACTGTTTTTAGGCCAAAAGAAAGTGCATCATGTTTCTTTGCAATTTTATTACTTTCCAATATAGTTAATAATAGTTATAAAGAACTAACTATTATTAACTATATTGGCAGCACTAGATCGATTTTCACAAATGAGGTATATTACTTAAGGACGATTTAAAAATATTTAAAGCTTTATGTTTTGCTTATAAAAGAGCCTTAGTCTTACGCGTGGTTTAGACTAGCAGTCAGATTATCTGATCTTATTATTACTCATTCACCAACGTCTTGGTCAAATAGTCACAATAAACCACAGATATTTTAAGTGAATACAAGAACAGGCGTTTTGTAAAGGTACGTTTTGGAACAATCAAATCATTGGTTCTAATCTGGATGTTTGCTGACTGATTGAGAGTCACAAAAACAAATTCAATAGTATATATTACATAAAGTTGACAATGTTATTATTTAAATCAAACATTACGTAAAATATGTCCATAAATTATTTAAAATTACTGATTTTGTTTTCACAACATAATATGCGTTGAATGGTATGCAATGCATATCATTAATATAAAAAAAAATATAAGAAAAATAAAATACAAATTTGGATATTTATTTTTGATTTTCAAAAAATACTTTGGAAGACAATATATTTCTTCTATGTATGTACTGAAAGTATTCAAATGAACTCTAAAACCAATATAAGAGAGAGGCCGACCTTAATAGTTAACTATTAAACTGAACTGCTATAATATACTAGTGGTAGGATTTCCTTGCAGGAATCCGTCTAGGTAGGTACCACCCCATGGCCAGTTATTCTGCCGTGAAGCAGCAGTGTGCAAACATTACTGTGTTTCGGTTTAAAGGGCACTGTGAGCTAGCGTAATCACTGGGCATATGAGACTCAAGAACTTATGTCTCAGGGTGATGGTGTCACAGAGAAATTTTCTGGGTGACACAGCATTTGTTATGGGCAGACGTTTTGCTCGTTTCATCAATTTATCCAATAAAAAAAATACAAAGCCCTTACTAGGTCAATGGATGTAATATCATGTTGATGATTCGTAAGCGTGTAAATAAAATTGTCAAGAAAATGAAGCCTTTACTTTCTTCGACCTTTACTTTGACCAAGATAAAGTTTTTGCTCTTTACTTTTCTGATTAATTTATCTTGCATTTTGTTTTACCGGCCCCCATTTTATCCCCACGCGCAAAAATTATCTTCTTTACCCGTATTAGAGGCGATTGAAAATATGTATTTACTATATTGTAGAATAAACCTTTATGCTATGCCTGCCACACTGGATTGTGGTCTTTCTCTTTCACTCGATGAGTTAAATCTACATTTCGCTTCTGTCGAAGCATTGGACCCTACAATCTGTGCTTAAACTTTAGCTTCAATGCAATCTCCTCGCATTTCAGTATTCAACTTTTCTTGAAAAAGATCTTGGTCTTATCATTGACGACACCCTTAACTGGAAAGTTCAGGTTACTGATATCAGTTGGAAAGTCACTGCCTCCTTACGTTCTTTGTATCGTTTAAAACATTTTCTTTCCATTAAATGTAAGCTCATGCTTGTCCATACGCTAATATCCATTATTGTTTCTGCAGATGTGTGTCATCCAGACCCAGGATCTTCTTAACAAGCTGGAGCGCCTGCTCAACAACTGCATTTGCAATATAGATCTCAGCTGAATTGGCTTACTGATCGACAAAGGCGCAAATCTAGAATTTATTTTGTTCTTTTTTCCATCTTAAATGATCCATTTTCGCCGTCTTATCTCAATGATAAATTTCAGTATCTCTTTTCAAGACATGATAGGATTCTTCGTTCTTCCTCCAATAATAAGATTGTATTCCCACACATTTCACCGGGTTCTATAGTAACACTTTCGCTGTTCAGAACTTCTTGCCCGATGACATCAAGAAAGCGTTTAATAAATACTCCTTCAAAAAATTGGTTCGTAATTATTTATTAAAGAATCTTTACATGTTAAATTGTTAGTTGTCTGTCCCCGATTTAATTCCTGGTCTCCTCTCAAAATAAAGTAATTTGTTTCCTAGGTTTAAATAGTCAACGTATTTTTAACTTTTAACTTCTTGGATTACGTGTCATGCCTTCTGGGGCTAAATAGACATAAGACAAGTTTGATGAGACAACAGGTTGAGAAAATCATTTTAATCATTAGAGCTAGGTTTGCGACGCTTTAGAAGTTACTTCTGCATATGAAGTGTGCTCATATTCTGTTGTTGCTAACCAGCTATGAGTTGTGGCAGTCATTTAAATTCAAAGGGAACATTCATGAGAACTCTTTGAAGAAGATATTTGTGCCTAAGCTGAAAAATTCCTATGCAGGAATCCGTCTAGGTAGGTACCACCCCATGGCCAGTTATTCTGTCGTGAAGCAGTAGCGTGCAAACATTACTGTGTTTTGGTCTGAAGGGCACTGAGAGCTAGTGTAATCACTGGGCATATGAGACTTAAGAACTTATGTCTCAGGGTGACGGGCGCAGTGTGGTGCTACACAGAAATATTCTGAGTAGCACAGCATCTGTTATGGGCAAACGTTGCGCTTACCATCAGGTGAACGTTTTGCTCGTCTCGACACTTTATCAAATAAAAAAAATATGTTAAAATGCAAAGTTAAGGAAGTGACGGTTTTATTCACACGATATTATGTGATTGTCACTCTGGTCTATAATATCCTTAGTTCCAGTAAAAGTTTCCCAGGAAATCTAGAACAAAGGGAAAATATTAAGTTTCCTTAAACGTTTTAATATAATGTAACCAAAAGCAGGTCTGGAGAAAAGGGAAATCAAATGTAATACCTTTTATTAAAGTTGTGGCGTCACTTCTGAATAAGTTTTTCTATGGGATAATAATGACTCATTATTCCATAGGGTAACTTAATTGGAAACCATTTTTAAGGGATGGTATTTACAATAGAATTTCTCCTGTATCGTGGGTTAGTGGGTGGGTAAATCTTACATACATACATTTGACACACACAACCAGACCCGAAAATGAAACATTTGTGTTTTTGCACAAATGTTGAAACCGGCTCGGATTCGAGCCCAGAACCTGCGGCGTAGAAGTCAGGTACCACTTGGCCACGCGGTCATCAAACGTAAATTATCTTCAGATTTTTTATTAGTTAATAACTGTTTATAATTTTATGAAACCTAATACTTTTATTTTTAAATATGAAATTGACGAAACTTTTTCGAATAAGCACTGCGGTAAGCAAAAATTTTTTGATGGCCTCAACGTTGTAACGTGGTAACGTTAAATAAATTGTACAAATAATAATTATGAGGGACAGTGTTGACAATGGGGATTGGAGCACAAATATGAATTCTGCATTCAGTGCTTACATTCAGATTGAAAATATTGATTTAAACAATTTAATTTGATTGTGGTGGACCTTTTACAGATCCTATCGTACATACATAAGTTTCTGTTAACCTGACTTCATGTTTCTGTAATTTATTATTTTATCGCACCAAACTGAATAAACTTAATTAAAAAAATATATTTTATAGAAATTACAGAAATTATCTATCTACATAGATTTTGTGACACAGGCGAATATAGTTTTTATGTTAGTAAGTGAAGAGACGCCTTTTACCTGATGGTTAGTGCCACGCTTTCCCATAACAGCTAAGGTGATACCGTTGCATTGGAAAGTTTTGGGTAACTATGCACTTCGCTAGTCACTATGATTCATTGAATCTTAAGTCTCATATACCCTGTAATTACATTAGCTAGAATGTCAGACGAACCAAAACACAATGGTGTTTGCGCACTCAGTAGAATTACTACACGGAAATTCAGTATAGAAGTTCTACTACTATAACTGGTAGTATAAATAAAACGATGTTGGTATAGGTACGTACGAAGGTAATCTCAAAAGTAGAAACTTTTAGATTACCATCCTGAGTAAATACTTTTTAGATTACATGGGAAATACATACATACATAAGATCACGACTGTATCCCATAAGGGATAGTCAGAGACTGGGCACTCACTGCAAAGGCAGGTGACTGCCACAATCCACGTTTCACCAAAACAATATAATGCACTTGGTGTGATAGGTGGTGAGCCCATCGCCACCATGCGCTGTTGGGTGCACAGTGCAGTTTAATTCCTTACTCGCCTTTTACGAGATCCATTGGATGAGATGGAGTGGTAGTATTCTTTTAACGAGCCGCCACCACAAATTCAGAAATTATTGGTGGTAGGATTCCTATGAAAGAATTCCTTTAGGTACTATCCCAGGCCAGTTATTCTGGCATGAAGCAGTAGTGTGCAAACATAACTGTATTTCGGTCTGTGTAATAACTGGGCATATACGACTTAAGAGCTGATCGCGCTGGGTGGTTGCAGTGTGTTGCCACACAGAAATGTTCTAGATGATACAGCATATGTTATGGGCAGACGTTGCACTTACCACCAGGTAAACGTTTTGCTCGGCTCGACACTGTATCCATTAAAAAAAAATAACAAATACTAAAAGACTAAAATAAGGAAAAAACTGCTTGCTTTCTTAGATCGGCATTAATCACGCCAATTGATCGCTCTGGTGTTAGTTGTATCAATTTTATATAGATGGCGCTTTTTCGCTTATGAACTGTTATTTCTGCTTTCAATTATATAAAAGAGATTGCATCCGTCTTAGTTCGGTGTGTTCGCCTTTGTGTTCGTTCTCTTTTGGAAACGTATTTGTTCACCGCTGGTTAGCGCTTTCCTCTACACACCGTCATTTACACTCTATAATGCTCGTGCCCGGCGTTATTAGTCACTACATAGAGAAAAACTACAATGTTTAAAAAATATAGTCAATTAAAATATAATGATATGTATTATATTGATCAAAGTATAATTATCATCATCATCATTCATCACAACCACATTTTGTCCACTTGTTCACTGCTGAACATAGGAATCCCCCATAGATTATCACGAAAGTTTGTAGCTCTCATTTTGGGGGACTACGCCATAGTTACCAGGCTTGGCAGGCGGGTTGGTAACCGCAGTTTATTTATTAAAAGGTTCCTGGAAGATGCTGCTGCCCAAAGTATATTAAGCATCATCGTCATCATCATCATCATTTCGGCCTTTCACTAGTCCACTGCTGAACATAGGCCTCCCCGATAGATTACTACAAAAGTGTGTAGCTCTCATTTTGAGGGGAACTGAGGTAGCGGCGGCCGTGTGGTAGGGGCTTAAGAGAATCTACCACTCTATCTCATCCCGTGGGTGTCGTAAAAGTCGACAGAGGGAAAATTATTAAGCATAATATTTACAAAAACAGCTTTTTCTACAAATGCCATCATAGCCTGCACGTGGTGCATTCTGCTGGATGAATGGGGTGTTGGCGATCGACTGATTGCAGAAATCTCCAAAATTTGCTAAATCCAAATCCTCCTGACTAGCAATGGAAAACAGCAACCTACACTAGGTAGTGGAAGTGGAAATCTTTCAGGATATCCATTCCACGTTTCTAGGAAACGCTCCTTAATTCAATTGTGGACCTCTAAAGGTTGGTAAAGACACTATGATTTAAATAATCATACAAGTGAGTTCTAAAATAAATATTATAAATTAAATCCTGTTGTATAACTCCAGCCAATGCGACTAAAACATAAATAAAAGAGAAATAAAACTTCGTAAGGGTCAGCTGATACATCGAGTTGAAATAGCGAAACGAAGCACCGATCTAATACGTACTATATTTGCAGAAAAGATTTCCAATCATTGTATTAATTAAAAGGGGACCCGCTCAGTTGCTACTACTATGTTGTAATATCCCAGACTCATCAGTTTTAATGCGTCGTTAAACTGCATGCTTTCAGTGAACGAGATAGTCGTTCAGTCCGCACGTATTTTATTTGTAATGCTCATTAATACGTCGTTTTCATTCAACATTTGTAGTCTGGTCATTTTCTTTACTACGTCTCTTATTTGTTTAGCGTAATGACATGGTTTTAATACCTTAGTATCTTTTTACGTATTAAAATGACAGTAAGAAGTAGAGGGAATACAGAAAAATGTTTTTCATAATAATTCCAATTTTTGCTATGGCAAGTTCTCTCTTCTATAATTGCAGAATATTAACATCAAGTTTATCTTTTACGTTTTCAAACAGATCGGAGCAATCAGCCACGACGATAGTCATATCGAGTTTAGACATAAAGAAGTGATAAAAATATATCTAATTATTTAATGTTTAAAAATATTATATAAAATTAAGGAACAATGTTTTATGTAGTTAACTCAAGTTAACATACAAACATTATTAAGCATAGTGAATTCATGTATTATTCATCAATTATATATCTTTTTTTTATAGAAGAGGAAACCGAATTAATTACTAGTTCGTTGGGAGCCTATACATGATATAGCCTAATTTGAGAATTGTAGCGCCATTAGTGTCATCACATACACGTTCAAGAAATAGTTCATATTATCTAGGTAGGTACCACCCCAGGCCCAGTTATTCTGCCGTGAAGCAGTAGTATGCAAACATTACTGTGTTTCGGTTTGAAGGGCACTGTGAGCTAGCGTAATCACTGGGCATTTGAGACTTAAAAACTGATGTCTCAGGGTGACGGGCGCAGTGTGGTGTCACACTGAAATATTCTGGGTGACACAGCATTTGTTGTGTGCGGACGTTGCACTTACCATCAGGTGAACGTTTTTCTCGTTTCGTCACTTTATACAATAAAAAAAAGACCTACATCGCGCTTTCACCGATGCTAACTACACAAGATCAAACGTTACGATCGAACGTTACTGGTACTAAGCTACACTTTTCCTTGGCATCTTGATCTACCAAGGGCTTTACATTTTCTTCTTATAACTCACATCGCCGCGTCATCTATTCTTCCCACTCTACGTATTCTTAGCAAATCCAAACTGATAGTTTTATATACTCCAATTTTTCGTCTTGTGCAAGCTAGCGAGCAACAAAGAAATAATTAGGAATAGATATTCCGTTCCAATATGAATTCTGTTGGAAACTGTAATAATGCGTACTTCAGAGGTATTAATAAATATTTGGAAAAAAAATGTGTGGCATAGAAATATTACAATAATGAGAAGCATTATTACAAGTTTTTTTTAACTTTATTTCTTCGTATGTTCCGATATCCGATTGAAGCTAAAATTTGGCATACCTTCGATGATAATGCAATAATATGGTATCATGAGGCTGGTCTGATAATGTAGCCGGAAGTTGGACATGCCAACTCCTCAACTAAGCAAAAGAGCTTCGTCATGTTTGGGCTTGTTGGACTTGTTTTGATAAGTACTATAACCCTAGTTTGAAGTCCACTGCTGGACCTAAGCCTCGCATATAAAATCATATATAGCATGTAACAAAAATATGATTTTTGTTTTAAACTTATTTTAATTGCTTAAATAATGGAGAAAAAGCGAGGAACTTTAAATTTACATTCATACGTATTACAAATACATTACATTGAATATATTTACGACATTATTATTTACGTTAATACTGACAATGAAAAAGCATGAAAATAAGATAATTGCTGTGGAAATTAAAAGTTTGAGCAATACTTTGCTGGAGTGACCTATATGGATAAAGTGAAGAACAGCGTGATAAGGGGTGTCGTAGAAGATGTAGTGGCAAAGATAGAGAAATGGGATGCTTAGTTGGACACGTAGAGAGGATGAATGTAAGAAGATAGGCGAAACAGATTTATGAGCCGAGTGTCAAAGCCGGCAAGGGTCAACGTTGGTGAACGTAACACTTCACCAACATTGAAGTTGTTTTAAGGAAAGGCCACGAGAAAAATACCCGCAACCGATAGTCTTGTATGAAAACACTAATGAAAGTAGAAGAAGCAGAATGTGTGACAGGAGGTCATGAAAGAGGTGTGACTCTATGTATGTATGAATTCTGCCAATGTCCATCACATAATAGTTTGTCGTTGGTTTACGTTCAATGCTACTAATGACAAACAGTAGCACAGAAAAGAGAATGTCGCCAAGAAATAAATACTCAAACCTCAATAGCGTTCAAACTTAATTTTTTTATAAGTTACCACAGGGCGACCACTAGCACAAATAAAGCCGAAAAATTATTGTACATAGTTATTTCACATTTTTGTAACGTATTGTGTTTAAATATTTTAAGTCATTTTTGAGTGTAAACATCTGCTGTACAGCATGAGTCAGTTGCAAACGACAATAGCGAATGCAATATTTACTCATTTTAAAAACATCCGTCTGCTGCCAAGATCTACTACACGTATATGCCCTGACAACAGTATTATAATGTTTTTAAGGACTGACGTCTGGATGGTTTATTAAATGGAATGCATGCTTCGTCGAAAACTGTGACACAGCATTTGTTATGGGCTGACGTTGCACTTACCATCAGGTGAACGTTTTGCTCATCTCGCCACTCTCCAATAAAACAATATCACAACTAACAAAAAATGTCAGAATAATTGAAATTAATAATTAATTTTTATTTTATATATTTTTTTTATTGCACAAAGTGATGAAACTTACTTACTTACTTATGACCAATCTAGATAATGCGGCAAGATATTTCATATCATTTAGTACGTTGAAACTGCCCTACACTTCTTAATTACACTTCTTAAATAATTTTATTATCTAAATAATAATAAGAAATGTATTTTTTAAATTGTTTATTAATGCACTTTTACTCAATGTTTAATGTACTCTCAGTTCAACCATCGTACATTGCGGCAAAATACCACATTTCATCAACATAACCTTGATGGTATATGATGGGATATGTCAAGTTTTATCAAATTTATAAAAAAAAATACGAAGATACGAGAACCGAGCAAAGTGATGAACATATTATATACATCTCTCATATAGCTATAGTCCACAATATTAATTTAAACACTAATCCAACAAGAACAATTCAGTTTGTGTATAATCATATTTTTTACAGGTTCATAAGTGATAGATGCCATTTAAATGAAAAGTTGTAACTTTATTTTCCCTGAATAAATAACTGTAATCTTGTAGTGATAAGATTATTAGATTATGAGAGAGGCAGTGAGAGTGAAAGTGATAAAAACCATTGCATAAACAGCCTGTTAATAGTCTACTGAGAACCCGCTTAACTTGCACTTTAAATTAAATAAAATGGCAAGCAAAATAAGTTGAAACTAATTTAGGTAGTCATAAGTAATATATTATACTGTGCAGTGTTACTTATAAGTGGACGATTTTCGATCATCCAAATTTGAAATAGTTTTTAAAATAAGAATTTATAATTTAATATATTATGTAAAAGAAATATTACGGTGACGACTAAAGGCTGGAAAAGATTTTAAGGTAGGCGATAAAGTTCTCGATAAAGGGGGATCAACAATCCATAGAAATCGAACTCGCAATACTAAATATAAACCGAATGTCGGGCGCCCGTGATTTTGTTGCTCAACATATTATAAGCACTCTACAGTAAAGCTAAACAGACAAAAATTCTTTTCCGACTATTAAATTTACATATCCCAAATATGTTTTGGATGTTGAAACAATGACCTCGTTATGTCAACGAGCTTCAAAAATGTTTTTCGGAGTCTCTCGCTGCCTAGTAAATCAAATTATTAATTTACTTTTACGAATATACAATGTTATATATGCCTGACAACGATATCTGTATTAGAGCTTACTGTGACCGTATTGAATACATTTTTTTGTTCGTAATTTATATAACAACTTTTGTTTCCAAATTCCAGGAAAATCATTAGCCAACGGTTTGAGTAATCATCTCAAATATCATATAAAATTGTAAATTGTGTTATTGTGGTATTCAATGGAATTGATTTTAAATAGAGATTTAAAATCAATTCCAAACATGTGTGGTACGAAATAATTTAAGTAACAATAATTTTTCGAAAAACGGAGTTTTATATTGTTCAAAAGATTTTCAAAGTTTTACAATCAATAACAGTGTATAGACCTGTACTAAAACCCACCACTTTAATTACCTGGTTTACCAGTTACCAATAAACAATTAGGCAAATCGAATTGAACTAGTGAATAACAAAAAAGTTTTTAAGTTATACTAAATTAGTATCTCGTAGGTTATACCTTTTATTGACATTTATAGGATTTAGCCTGAGAGATAATGAGTAGTGAGAGAGAGTGTCGTAGATTTGGACTAACGCTGTATTTCCAAGATAAAAGTAACAGCCTATAAATGTCCCAGTTGGGTTGGCGGACTTCACATGACTTCGAAATCTTTTTTTTTTATTTCTCAGACATACTCGTTTCCTCATGATGTATCCCTCACCTCCGAGCATGTGGTAAATCAGCACTTAAAATAGCAATTAACAATTTTAGTGGTGACGGCACCAGGAATCGAACTCACGTCGTTTTAAATTTTAAAGAACCCACGTACTATGAAATTAAAAGCAAGCGCCTAGCACCTGAGCTACCACGGCTCTCTCAAATCCAAACCAAAGCATATACTACCATACTTTAGTTACCATAAGCCACTCGTGTTATTTGTTGACATTGAAAACTTGGAGTCTGTATAATATGTGGAATAAAATGTTTTTTTATTTAAACTTGGTAACAATATTATGATAAATAAACCATACAGTTATTCTACACCTGATACTCTGTATTCGTTATATTCTTTCGAAGTTTCGTTTTGTAGAGGTTTCACTTCTACTGCGTGTGAACTGCACACATGTTATCGAAGTAAATGCTTGTTAAACTTATTGTTTTCGACCTCTATATTCCATGACCAAAATAAATGCTAAGCTATTTTGTCAGATCACAGTCCTGGTAACTACATATGTAATAGAAATTGTATAAGGATAAATGTGTACAGTGGAGTAACAAAATAATGGATTTTAAAACGCAAGATTTGAAATATGTCTACGTATAATATACCTATGTAGGTATACATCACATATAGTTGAGTTAGAAAAGGAACCCAGACGGTCGAACTACGAGGGTTGAATGAAAATGAGCCACTAATGGTTAATACAAATAAATTGTCTGCCGGGAGCACTGTGTTATTTCTGAAAACATCAAGTAAAACGATTATCTAGGTACTGATAAAGTTAACAATTGTTCTCAACGATTATACTAACTTTAAGAAATGTTCAATATTATAAGAATCAGGCTACTTTCAGGATACTTTGCGGAAATCCATTATAATGAAGAAAAGAAAGTTAATCTGTATCTGTGCAATAAACATTGCTGTTCGTCATCGGTTTGAATAATTTAGGTCTTATTTATTTAAGATGGTTATAACGCTTCTCGTTGAGAGATACTAGTCTATATTATTTTTTTCTGGCATTCACTATGACTACTTAAAATGACTTGTAATAATTTTTCTAAAGTTTATGTACGCGTTCTTATGCTTAGGGCTATATCGGATACCCGAATTCTGCTGTAGTATAGCATTATTACAGTTTATATCTCGTAGAGAAACACCGAACATAAAATCTTTTCATAGATCATGCAGCTTGCGGGGAAGAACATCTCGCTTCCGTATGTCATCTCTGGTAACACGCACTGGAAGAAAGAAAAAAAGAAAAGTTGACGCATGTACGTCAGCGGTTTTTGCAAACAAAAATTAAACATGCATTTAAAAACAAACAATAAAAAAAGTAAAATTAAAAAAGTTGATCCTTAACTCTAATCTTATAACTAAGCTGTACGGTTGGCATTTCATCACTCAGCATATTGTTCCGCTAACAAACGCAACGCTGATTTTCAGTGATGACCGCTAGAGAATACCCTGGAGAATACAGTCCCAAGACCGATTAAATTATAAATTAAAATATCATTCATTCCCACCACTCGGAACTGTATTCACCACCGACTGCGCGGAGGTCAAACACGCACAAGCTGTCCCTATACCTTATTCACAAAAATAATAATACAAAACCAATACAATAAAAATTATAAAACATAGGCACGAAAACAAAAGAGAAAAACAAAATACTAATTACAAATAATTAAAAATACTTTGTTAAAAATATGGTATTGTAAAATTAACATAAACAGAGCTGTGCGTCATCAATTTTTTTGCTTCGCTCCGGCACACGACCTGTTAAAACAGTGTAAGTGATTTGACTGATTTTCGCCTAAATCATATTCACACTAAGACCCGGTTTCCCATTGCAACAGTTGTTCTGTTACAAAAATATACAGCCTAGAATTAATTCAATTTTTTAAACTAACCACACTGGTTGTAGGGGTTTGTTTTAAGACTTTGAGGTGTACTCAAAGATAAAAGGCGACGCAGTTTCCCGAACGCTGTCCAGTTGAGTAGGATTCGTCTTGGTCAAAGTTACGTCTTTTTTTATTAAATAAAGTGACGAGACGAGCAAAACGTTCATCTGATGATAAGTGCAACGTCTGCCCACAAGAAATGCTGTGTCATCCAGAACATTTCTGTGTTGCACCACGCTGCGCTCGTCACATTGAGACATCAGTTCTTAAGTCTCATATGCCCAGATTACACTAGCTCTCAGTGTCATTTTGACCAAAACACAGTAACGTTTGCACATGACTGCAAAATAACTGGCCTGGGGTGGTAATTACTTAGACGGATTCCTACATAGGAATCCTTCCACCAATATTACTTAGACAATCTTTCCTAGGCACCAACAACTAATATAATATGTAGGTGTGACATGGACGTAAGACATGGTCTTCGTCTTATCCTTGATCATCTTAATACCTACCTGTTGGAAGACATGATCCAGCGATTCTGCCATAATGAATATGTCGTCAGAAATTCGAAGGTAAGTGATGTGTTCGCCAATGACCTTTCCAGTCCAGTAACTTGAAGACAACTTCAAATGTAGCGGTGTAGACTTTTGGGGATAATACATCGTCCTGACTTACGCCATTCTTCAATTTCCTTACGTTTTCGTTTTCTTACGTTATAAATATAATAGACGCTTATTAAAAATTTATAGTACAGCGTAAAAATAAAACACGGTGCTTTCTGCGCATAAAGAAAGTGATGCTTTCGTTAAGTTTTTCAAGGTCGAATTTGAATGGCACCTTTTCGTGCTTACGTTTCTGTTATTTTTAATTAAAATTTATCGATAAATTAATAATTGTTTATATATTGACTATTTATTTTACAGTTAGTAATATTTTTGTTAATTCGCATGTATATAATTGTGTTTTAAAAAAATGTCTAATATATAAGTTTCACTTATGTAACGTGTACTGAGAATAAAATTCTCCTGGTGTGGATTATGTTTGAGTAAAATAATGTGATTTAAAAGGATAACGCTTTCCGCCATTGTTTCCATAAAAGCCATAAACCTCTTAAATAGCTTTTCAAGAGTCCCAGCTGAGCGGTAAGCCCTTTTATTACGCTATTTGTTGAAATTTTTTTCGATAATGGATTTAATCGATTTTGTTTATTATTGCAGTTTATACGCTGTGGAGGATGTAATATTTTCTTCTTTTTCGTACATTTTCGAAATTATTACTGAAAGTTTCGGTGTTTCATTTTTATTGAAGAGGGGGCCAAAGAACTTCGTTGATAAATTTTACTGTCCTTAATAAGATAAAAGCAAAGCTGCAAATCGCAATCTGCTTAGTAAGTTAGTGGTTATGGGAAAAACAACAGATTCAGTAAGCGATGCAGAACGATTTTCACTGTGGGCACAGGTATATCGCATGGCGCCGACTTTCTTTGAAAACAAAGCAATAAATGTCTGACACTATTTCAGAAGAATCGTATATACGTGGTTTTAACCGTTTTAGTTGACAATATTTTTATTATATTGTTTAAAACAAATACTATAACCATACTAATAAAAGAAAATTAAATATATCTATACATATAATAAAGCAGTAAATAGGGTTAAGTTCATAGTTTGAAATTGTTTAGAAAGGTTTGTGCGGGTATAACGGAGTAGAAACCAGTACGGGAATTTTTAGATTAATGTCTGTTTGTATGATTATTAATTAATTGGTAATTAAAACGCCTAACGTTATTTGTTATTAAATATTTGGCATTCGACTTATTCGAAATATTCGACATTTTGAAAAATATTTATTCTTAGTTTGGTTTCCTTATGTGGTTTCCTTGACTAAAAGGGAAGTACTGTAGAAGAAGTAGCCTTAAGCAGTAGCCTTCAATTCTAGGTTGCTAACAAGTCTCATATTTACTCGAGTTAATCATTCAGCGTAGCTTAACGTAAACTTTTATTTTATTGGATAAAGTGACGAGATCAGTAAAACGTTCAGCTGATGGTAAGTGCAATGCCTGCCCATAAAAGATGCCATATCGCCCAGAATATTTAAATTTTTAGCAAATACTTTCTTACTGCATGTAGTATTCCTATGTCCTAATCCGTCAACGCTCCGAGCGCCAGGGCCAAAGGGGCAAGCAAATAATTCCGTACATTTCAAAATTCGAGTAACCACTATACTATATATATATGTACTATATATAACACTATACTATATATATACTATATATACATTTACAACAAACTTTAAAAGTCAGATAATGTGAAGATCCTTATATAATAAGTATCTTATTAGTATCTATCTATTATCCTACCTGAAAAAAAATTAGCATGCGAGTCGCGGGTAGAATACTCGTATTAACGAATAGTAAGAAATAAAACAACACATTTTCAAGATAATTATTCTGCCACTTATCGGAAGGCATGCGATTGTCCCAGGCATTTCACACAGTCGATTATTACGACACAAATAGGATGAGACAGCATACACATTTTCTGATTTCGATATTAAGATTTTTCTTCGCCTTTTTATAAATAATAACCAATGTGCACTTGTTTCCGAAGTAGGGTTGCGGTCGGTTCCGATTATAACCTACTGAGTCCTTATCAGTCTGGGTTTCGCCCGGTCACAGTACCCCTACTGCATTACTTAAAATTACCGATGATATTAGAGAAGTGAAGTAACAGCCTATAAATGTCCCACTACTGAGCACAGGCCTCACTCTCATTTCTGAGAGGGTTTTGGAGCGGGGAATAGTCCGCCACGCTGTTCCAATGCGGGTTGGCCGACTTCACATGTCCTCGAAATATTTCTATTCCTCGGATATGCAAGTTTCCTCACGATGTTTTTCTTCCCCGCTGAGCACGGGGTAAATCACCACTTAAATTGTAGAACAATTTTCGAGGTGCTAGCACCGGGTATCGAACCCAGGTTACTCGCGTACTATGAAATTAAAGGCGAGCACCCGGCCCCTGAGCTACCACGGCTTATCTTATCATAGAAGGGATATAAAATAAGAAAGTTACAGTGATGGTGCTCGTGGAGTTTTCTAATGCATTTAACACAGTTGACCATAATATACTCCTAGCTGTTTTTTCCCTTCTTAAATTCGCTTCTTCGGTCTTGGGGTAATTCTCTTCTTATCTTCGCGGGCGTCAACAATCCGTCCACTTGAGGCAAAAAACCTCTCAGTGGGCTGATCTCGTTTCGGGCGTACCGCAAAGCGGAATACTTTCTAACATATTTTTCTCAGCCAGAGGACCACGCAATTGCCAGTGATGATATACGGAACCAAGACTTGGTCCTTCACTGCAGGACCCATTAGCAAGCCCAGAGTCGCGCAGAGAGCTATGAAAAGGGCTGTGCTCGGAGTTTCTCTGCGAGATAATATGCTTATTCGCAGCAGAACCAGAGTAACCGACATAGCTCTAAGGATTAGCAAGCTGCAGTGGCAATGGACCGGCCACAAAGCTCGTAGAACCGATATCCGTTGGGGTAGAAAGGTTGAACGAGTGAAAAGTGTTCCAAGAGATGGAGCGATGACCTGCACGATTTTGCGTCGTGTCGTGTAACGTAGTGAAATGTGAATATTTTTTTTTACTATTTAGGAGTGATGATCACTGTAAGCTTAAATGGGCCGGCACGGTCAAGTACTTCAATCGAGAGAGCAATTCAGAATGCGTTTCCGCTGGAGAAAAAATGGCGCAAGAAACTCCAGCGACTCTTTTAATCATGACATTACTGTTAGTATGTGAAAACCGGCCTGAAATGCGGCAGTATCGCGAATATGTTTGTCTGATATTGATTGTGGTGTTTGTGTGTGTGTGTGCCGTGTTGAATAGAGCTCTTGGGCCCTAGGGTCGCGTTGCTTGGAACCTTGAGGACGTGCCTATGTATCCCTTTTCCGCGAGTTTTACGCTCATTTAATGCTAAAATTTTGCCATCATTTTATCAAGTCCTCGGGCTGTCTGCAGCGGCTCCATGAAGGTGCTGCGCAGGAATCATCGCGAGGGGGGGGGGGGGGGGGGGCTCTGCTCCCCGCGGTCCTTGTTTCCGCGTTGACGGAATTGTAAAGAAGGGTAAATGTTGCTACTGTTTACTGAAACATAATATAATATTTGCAACATGTGCGAAAAGTGTTAGGAAAGAGATAAAGTGCGAATACCGAGCGAGACGCACGATCGAACGCACTATGCTTTTGTTATGAGGTATGTGACGTATTTTCCCGAACGCCGCCCAGCCAAGCCAACGATATACGTATTCGTCGACAACTTCGATCGTAGTGTTCCCAACAACAATCGGTATAGGTGAGATATGGACGTTAGACATGATCTTCGTTATGTCCATGTACATTTTTTTTTTTTTTTAATTTATTAGGAAAAACAAGCAATTGTACACGATTATTACAAAGTGGTTAGGTAATTATGTGAGAATATATGTACAATCCATACCGTTTTCCACATATTGCTATGGAGAACAGAAACAACTATGTGTAGTGTAGTCAAAATCAGGTTGACCCTGTGTACGTAGATGCTACGAGTATCAAAAGATATACATTCTAAGACCTACCCGTTGGGAGACACTATTGAGATAATAGAGCATAGCGCTAAGGTCCTCCAGCGATTCTACCATTATGACTATGTCGTCGGTAAATAGAAGGTGAGTGATGTATTCGTCATTGACGTTATACCGTATCGTTTAGAGTCCAGTAGCTTACAGGTCGACTAAGAGAATACTAGAAAAATCTCTCGGCCTATGATTTATGGCGGAATAAGCATCTCAAATACGCCAGACCTAAATTACACAAACTGGTCACGGACGGCAGCGTTTAAGGTACGAAATATCTGGTACTGTGATCGCCAATCCGTCTGCCAAGCGTGGCGATTACGGTAAATCCTTGCAGCGGACTATTTGGAGACTGATAATGATTAATAAATGAAATACATTCTGGAGTAAATAATTTGATTTGAACCACTCGACATAATTATATTACATTCAATGCGAGCTAATGCGTGGCTGAGCTCTGAGATAATTGATTGGAAAGCTCATTATTGGGTCGTTGTTGGCTAAGTGAAGTAAAATTATTATACTCGTTCGTAATAATCAATCATGAACTATGTGAAAGTTATTCATAATTTTTGGCATACATTCAAATAAAGAAGAATATTGTTGTTATAAATAATCCTAGTAACGTGGAGGGCGGGCGGTGCTCTTCAAAAAGTTATTAATATACACCATTTTATATTCCGAGTTTTATTAATTTCCCACGCGGGACTGTAGTCTGTCTGAAAATATCATTCAGAAAAGAATCACGTCACATGACAGTAACGTAATCTGGGATATCTTTGTAAAGTAATCTGGAATAATTATAGTATAGTAATTTTCTCAAACCTATAAATAATTAATATAATAAACCAAAAAAATAATTATCAGATCAAGTAATTAAAAAAATTGTAATAACAGAGACGAAGTCAACTCATTTTTGCTTGTATACGAGTACAAATTGAACCCTGCTTTCAAACGGGACAAGTAAATATGTGTTATTCAAAGCTAAATGTGGTCGCAGATAACGAGGCACTTCGCCTGCCCAAATATTATCAAGGGAACAATCATTGTCCTGTTAATAATAAAGTGACCTAAGAATCTTGAAAACATTTAATAAAACATGGTTATATTGTTAACACAATGAAATAAAATGAATGAAAGAGAAAAGCTAAAACCAAAGTCAATTGAGATATATATTTCCAAATACTGATAAATCATTTTGGTACCGTACAATGTTGAAAGGAAAAAATCATTAACGAGAGTAAGTAATACATTTCTCGAATGATGCCATCGCATCTCAACGTAGAGTATGGAGAGATACTATTCGGGTCATTGATCATAGTGCCAATGTCCTCCAGTGGTTAATATATACATAGCTTCGGTTGCATTGTGAGTCTTGGGAAAAATCGAGGTGAGTGATATGTTCGCCATTGACATTAAATATAATATCCTTTTCAGTCTAGTGGCACCTGTAGTTGGAGCAATAACTGTCATTATTAGCGATTGATTGTCATTATTGCTGTGTGGTAGCGGCATAAGAGAATTAACCATCCCATCTCATTCCGTGGGTGTCGTAAAAGTCGACAGAGGGAAATGAAAACCAGGAGATGGGCAGCAGCGTCTTCCTGGAGCATCAAAATAAATAAACTGCGGTTGCCAACCCGCCTGCCAAGCGTGGCAACTATGGAAAATCCCCCCAAAATGAGAGTTGCAACACATCGGCCCCTAGTCTCCGGCGGTCCCGCCAGTCCTGGCTACGGTAGCGGTCATGGTAACGGCGGGGCAGGGGGTGCGAAGAATCTCCGGAGGAGGAGATCTTGCTACCACCACCGACGACTGCACCTGGCAACATTCAACGCACGCACGCTGAACTGTCCATGCGGTGGGGGCAAACTTTTGCAAGACCCACCGCACAAAAAGATCCAGAAACTCTCCGACCACACTCTCAATCCCATGGAGGCTAGGCGAGAAATGAGGCTGCAGTCCTCAACTGATGCGTCAGCATATCGGCAACTGAACAGACAGATCTCCAAATGTATGCGGCGAGACCTTCGCAACTTCAATCTAGCTCGTATTGAGGAAGCGATCGAGCGAAACCAAGGCTCCAAGGTTTTTGCCAGGGATCTGTCTGCCGGAAAGAGCCAACTGACTAAGTTGAGGACCGAAAGCGGTGGCGTCATTTCCGCTAGAGCAGAGATCGAGAGATTTTATGGACAGCTGTACACATCCTCATTGGAGCCACACACTAGTGTGAGTAACGACCCAAGAGCAAATCTCGTCCGACACTATTCCGATGATATCCCGGAAGTCAGTCTGAGCGAGATTAGTATGGCTCTCAAACAGCTTAAGAATGGCAAAGCGCCGGGTGAGGATGGAATCACAGCAGAGCTTCTGAAAGCGGGTGGAAAACCGATACTAGTAGTCCTTCAGAAGCTCTTTAATTCCGTCATCCGGGGCGGCGCAATGCCGGAAGCGTGGAGTAGAAGCGTGGATGTCCTGTTCTTCAAGAAGGGCGATAACACCCTCTTGAAGAACTATAGACTGATATCGCTTCTAAGACGCGTCTACGTGCTGTTTTCGAGAGTCATAACGAGTCGTCTTGCAAGCAGACTTGACGACTTCCAGCCTCCCGAACAAGCCGGATTCCGAAAAGGCTATAGTACCATAGACCACATACATACCCTTCGCCAGATTGTACAAAAGACCGATGAGTACAATCTTCCGCTATGTCTGGCGTATGTGGACTATGAGAAAGTCTTCGATTCCGTCCAAAATTTGGGCGGTGCTAGAGTCGCTTCGGCGGTTCAGAATTGACTGTCGGTATATCGATGCGTTGCAGTGCTTGTATACCAATGCTACGATGGCTATCTGAGTACAGAACCAGAGTACGAAACCGATCCAATTGCAGAAAGGTGTAAGACAGGGTGATGTAATATCCCCGAAACTCTTCACCGCTGCGTTGGAAAATGTTTTCAAGCTACTGTACTGGAAAGGATACGGTATCAACATCAATGGCGAATACATCACTCACCTTCGATTTGCCGACGACATAGTCATAATGGTAGAATCGCTGTAGGACCTTAGCGCTATGCTCAATGACCTCAATAGTGTCTTCCAACGGGTAGGTCTTAAGATGAACATGGACAAGACGAAGATCATGTCTAACACCTATACCGGTTATTGTTGAGAACACTACGATCTAAGTTGTTGACGAATATGTATACCTAGGACATATTGTCCGACTAGGTAGGTCCAACTTCGACCAAGAGGTCAATCGACGGATCCAACTCGGCTGGGCAGCGTTCGGGAAACTGCGTCACATCTTCTCGTCGAGTATACCTCAATCCTTCAAAACAAAAGTGTACAACCAGTGCGTGTTGCCAGTGATGACATATGGAACCGAGACGTGGTCCTTCACTGCAGGCCGCATGTGGAAGTTCAGAATCGCTCAGCGAGCTATGGAAAGGGCTATGCTTGGAGTTTCTCTGCGAGATAAAATCCGTAACGATGTTATCCGCAGCAGAACTAGAGTAACCGACGTAGCCCTAAGGATTAGCAAGCTGAAGTGGCAATGGGCCGGCCATACAGCTCGGAGAACCGATAACCGTTGGGGAAGAAAGGTTCTCGAGTGGCAACCTCGTACCGGCGACCTTCACGGTTTTGCAGGAAGTCGATGGATGCAGGTGGCTCAGGACCGTGTTTTGTGGCAATCTATGGGGGAGGCCTATGTTCAACAGTGGACTGGTAGGCTGAAATGATGATGATGACGATTAGCGATTTTGAGTCCAATTTATTGATTATCAATTACGATTCCTTGCACGAGGTCGAAACTTTATAAAAAATGAATAACAGACAATTTAAAAATGATGACCATAAGTAACAGTAGAAACTTTTTATTTAGCTATTAGCGAAGCAACTTTTTGCTATGTGCAATCAATACTGTGTTCTGGTTTGAAGGGCAAACGACACTAAATGTCTGGCTTCGGAAGGTGATGAACGTGCAGTTCGGACGGCAGCACGTGCAGACTTTGCAAATCAAAGTTTTGAGTGACACTGCAACTGTTAAGGGTAGGCGTGGCAATTCTTTTCTGGTAAAACAACTGCTTTTAACTTAGTAGATGGACTAAACCGTTCGTGGATCCTACTACGTGGTAAGAGGCTCATGGACGTGGTCGTATTACTAAATACAGTAAATTAATTACATAATTTGGTTTGTGACTAAACCTTTGCTATGTACTAACATACCAAATTTTTCCGCTTTTATAGGTTTCTTCATTAGAATAATAAAGATACGAGTAGATATCCCTCTAAAATGACTTGATATATATAATTACTTCCAACGAGCTTTACTTGAATTCCATTGTTCACTATTAAGTAACGAAATTGTAAAATAACTAAGTCCTTTAAATTACTGGAATGCCTTTGTAAGATATTCTGGAATAATTAAACAAGAATGTTCTGTACCGTGAGAATCATGAATCTATTTTACAAACTTAAAACAGTGATAAACTATAAAAATAACAAGGCTATTAACTGTACAGTGAGAAGCCCTATGGACCTAATGATTTCTTGTTTTTATATTTATTTTTCTTGTTTTTAGGGTACCGTATCTTTTCTTACGAACCCTTATAAGATCACTTTAATGTCTATCTGTCTGTTCATCTGTTTATATTTAAGAAAGTATCCCCAGTAAATACACAATAAAATAATCGTCATGAAGTTATTCTCCTTGCATCCAAATAGAAAGCAACGAACCGGTACGCGTAAATACTCGTATGTATTATTCAAAGCTATAAGCGATTGCGAATAACGAAGCATTATGGCTGCCCGAGTATTATCAAGGGAATAATCATTGTTCTGTTACTAATAGAGTATGTTACCAAGTTTGTAGTAACAAAAATTATATTGTGTTAAATATAGCAGTGTTTTATGTATGTATTTATTTATTATAAGTATTTATTTACATGTGAATATGTTTATAATGTTTTTTCTAAGGTGTCATCTATTTATTTCATTTTCTTTCATCTTTTTGATAGGCTTACGAAGATAATGATAAAGTCTATATTTCAAAAGCAAAATGGGAAGAATTAAAACACTTGATTTTAAGCGAGTTTGCCGCAAACTTTCTTCAAACATTTGGCATGTGAATATTAACTTTCTAGTACCAAGTAGCAAAAAGCAAATATTACCTGCCAATTTTTTTTCTGAAAATACACACTACCTCTATATGCGATATAAATAGAATATCGTATAATTTGTTATTTAGCTAACAGCTAACAGATTTTGCCCCTATTTTTTATGTAACATTGTACAACCGTAGCGGTAGTCAACATGGTCTATTTTGAGTAAATCGAAAATTATCGTAGATATAGTAGTGTAACCCTTTCTGAAATCATTGTACCCGAATAATCCGGAGTTTTAAGTTTGATGTCGTGTATCGTATATTTACAGCCGACTTTTAAATATTTTTTTTCACTAAACAGATATTAATCACACTCGATGTTTTTCATACATTTTGGGTTGATTTTAAAATAAAGAAGCTTAAATACTAGTTGGTAACGAAACAAGTAATGGACAAATATCAAAACGTTACCGAAGAAATATCTGCATGTCAAAATAAAATGTGCTACCTTTCGACCGGTTTCGTATTAAAGCAATCGTATAATGGCTTCGTGACTTTAACCTTTTTCCGGATGTGCTATTTTTAGAATAGGGAACAAGATCTTGTCATGTACACTAAAGCATACGGTCAAATTAAATTGCACTGCATATTTTTGGAAAGATTTATTACTTACGTTCATGAATAATCATATTTTATATGTGTCATACATAAGTTACATTTAATAATCGATATTTTACTAACGTGTTGATGTGATGAAGTTTATTTGTGTAAGTACTTAGTAACGAATTTAGATTCAAATTACATTAAGTAACCGTTCTTTGTAGAGCAAAAAATATCGGGTTTTATTTGATATTTCTTATTATTATATCAAAATGAAATGTCATCGTAATGAAATAATAATGATATATTTTATGGACTATATCGATGGCAGCAAAGTAAATACGGACATCTACATTTTTACGAAAATGCTTATTTTACAAAAATGAGTTGATATCAACCCTATCTACAAGTCTGTATTAAAATTATTTCAAATTTCAAAATAATGAACAAAATCTGGCACGTAAATGAAGACATCTACACTCGATTTGAAATAAATATCGCAGTAGAAACGGACATTTGAATTTACCCGCCTTTACTTCGAAGGTTTGAAAGATGATTGAATCGTCAACAAGGTCATCAGTCACTTGTCATATTCTTGTGTGTACCGGTTATGTTTTTGTGTTTTTTTATTGAATTGACATTGTTTAACGCATTCTACCCTAAATTAATCCTTAAAATATCAGTTATTCTTTAAAATGAGTGCCTCTAGGAATAAATTACTTTTAAATATGGCTCAAAAAGGTGTACAAAATGAAATTATTGAGATTTCGGATTTAACAAACTTAAATAAAACAATGCAAAATGCCTACGAAAGTGAGTATCTGTGACACAATTATGTTATATGATAGTGTTTACAGTTGAAATATTAGTGCTAGTAATGAGATATTAGCCTTAGTAATAAAATGTATTTTGAGGTTATGGTCCGACGCAAACACGGACATCTGCCACTTATCCGTTTAGACGTCATACTTTTTGCATATGTCTTTATCTATGAAGGTAATATTTCATAAAAATAATTTTATGAGGAAATTCATATTTTTTTCTTAAAATATACTACTATGCACATTTCCTTTAATACATTTGTTAGTTTTTTATTTTCAGATTCAGACACAGAAAATGAAGTGATTTACAAGCAGAGATGTACGGCAATTTAGATATAGGGTCTTTAGATAAAAGTTGGTTAGTGACGTTTATTAAGATACCTACCTACCTACTTTAAATGATGCCTAGAATGTATTTTTGTACTACATTATTTTCAATTGCTTACAGCTTACCGCTCTTGAGAAATAGCACGCTTGAACAGATCTTGGCTGATGATGAGGAGCAACACAGTGCATTATCTATTACGACCTCTGCTGAAATACATAATAATCCTAATGCTAGACGAGCTAAATTATCTGTTTGCCCCCAATCGCGCTGTATTACACCCGTACCTTCTGTGGTTATTTCGTTTGAAACAAAATCGCAGTTGCCGGAATCGTTTTCTGAAGTTGATGTCATACCTTCATTCAGTCCACAAAACACTTTACCATCCATTTTAGTCACTGATACTAGTGCAACATCATCAGCAAGTGGCGCTTCCAGTGAATGCTCTTCAGCTTCGTCAAAAGTTATGTCTGGGAGAAAACGACGTAAATTTACAGTTGACGTTACAAAGAAAAGGAGGAAATGCAGAAAAGAGAATTGGATCTATACAAGAAGAAAATTATTGCTAAATCTTGGTAAAAAACACTTATCACGGGATGGTACAGAACAAAAAGAAAAGGATATGCGGCTCCCATGTGAAAACTGCAAATTGAAGTGTTGCGCAAAAATAAGTGAAGAGACAAGGCGAAAAGTATTCGATTCATTTTGGGGTCTGGGTAATCATGTTAAACAATGGGAATTCATTGGTAAATATACAAAACGTTACACAAAAAAAAGAATCACGACTGATAACGAATCGAAACGTAATATGAGCGTTCAATATTTCCTACCAATGTTATCAATAAATGAGAATGACAGTGTGGTAAAAGTTTGCAAAGTTATGTTTAAAAATACTCTTTTTATTAGCAACCAGTTTATTCAAAGTGCAATGGATAAGTATGATAAAACAACAGGTTTTTGTGAAGAGGATCGACGAGGTATTCATGGCAATAAAACAAAATTGCTGACTGAAACAGTTATCCAAAGCGTATATGATCATGTTAATAGTTATCAACCGGTAGAATCTCATTACACCCGCAAAGATAGTAATAAACTGTATTTAGACAACTTTAATATCATGTTCAAAATGTACAATACATGGGCTCAAGAAAAAAACCTGACAGAAATTGTCAAAACATTGAGACAATATAGGGATGTTGTTAATTCCCACATGAATGTAGGCTTCTTTATACCAAAAAAGGATCAGTGTGGTCAGTGCACTGCTAATAGAAATAATCCACCAAATGAATTTCAATTTCAAACAACCTCGATCGAAGAAGATCGTTAAAAACTGAAGATAAACGCCAATCTCAGAACAGTCCCTCGAATATCGCAGCTGCAACATTTGATTTCCAAAAAATCCTAAACTGTCCTCATGGTGAAGTTAATTCGTTTTATTACAAAAGAAAATTATCTGTTTATAACTTTACCATTTTTGATATGGGTTTAAAAAAAGCTATTTGCTACATGTAGGATGAAACAACAGCTAGAAGGGGTTCAAATGAAGTTTCCAGTTGCCTTTACAATTACATAAAGAGAAAATGCCAAGAGGGAGTAAAGGATATACGCTTATGGTCTGATAATTGCGGAGGGCAAAACCGTAACCGTATCGTTTTTGCTATGTACTTACATGGAGCCAAAAATTTTGGTGTTCGCATTTGTCATAGATTTTTAGAAAAGGGTCATACGCAGCAAGAGGGTGATAGCGTTCATGCATTAATCGAACGATCCTCCAAAAATAAAATGATTTTCTCGCCGCAAGAGTGGTATACCTGTGTACGCTGGAGTAAAACAAATGATCAACCCTATGAAGTTGTGGAGATAAATCAAAATTATATCTTGGATTTTAAGTCTATTCTTAATCAGCACAAATGGGTAAAAAATGAAGATGGGGATAAAGTAAAATGGAATCAAGTGCGCGAAATAGTGGTGGAATACAAACAACCCGATAAAATATTTTATAAATACGATTTGAATGAGAGATCAGCCATGTGTATTGACACTTCCAAAAGGACAAGCAGACGAGTTTTCCAAGATAATAATAATACACAATAATTTGGAAAAGTTTATGATGAAACTTTACCCATTACTACAGCTAAATACAAGGACCTAATGTTTTTGTGTCAACAAAATTTAATCCCACCAAGATACCATGTTTTTTACAAAAATATAAAGCATAGCAACGCCACGGAAGAATCAGAAGCTGCTGATGGCAATGAATTCGAAGAATAACTTAGTTTTTTTGGTACCTAATCGTTAACGTTTTGATCTCTTTTTTTTTCCTATTTCCCTGATAAACCGTGTATTTCAAAGACTAATACTTTTTAGAAATAGAGGCGTGAAAGAGTCTATTTCGATAATATTTTTTATTTTCTTTGATAGCAGTTATCTAGTGTAATACTAAAAAAATACATTTTATAGTTATTTTATTAGAGAGAAACATTGTGAATAAATGATGAACAAAATATAGTAATGTAACGAATTTTTATTTAAAGATATATAAGTTGCGTGCATTGGGAACTAAATAAATGAATTTAACTGATAGACATAGATAAAGTTTAGTGGTAGATGACTCGTTTAATGATATGGATAAAATGTTAAATGCAATGTAAATGAAGACATCTACAAAATTCGGACAAAAAAAAGGAGAATACTGTTTGCATGTTGCATAGATTTTCTTTCAATATCCTTAAAAGTTTTACCGGAGATTATTATCTTTGTTTCTTAGATATTTTAGATGGAATGGGCGCCTTTTTTATTACAACGTATAAACGGATATCAGGCAGATGTCTTCTTCTATCTCGAAGTTTTTTCACAGTAAAAAATTACATCTACATTATTTCAGTAAAACAACTATATAGCGATAAAACCTGTTATACAATCAATGAAGAAGCTTATTTTAATGCATCATAGAAAAAATGATGTAAATCGGTCCATAACTCTCAAAATGGCTACTATTTTTTACTAAATGTGCTCTCTTGTAAAATTGTGATTTTGTAGATGTCCGTATTTACTTTGCTGCCATCGATATAATAGACAAGAAATTCAGAAGTCCTTTGGATAGATCAAATACTTAATTGCCAAAAAAACCGGCTTCACAAATTGTGAATGTAAGTCTAGCTTATAAAACTAAAGTAAAAGTAGACGTGTCCCTTGCGAAAATTGGTGAACTGAAAGGATGATTTTCTGGACGCTATAAAACTACACAGGAAACCAAAAAGCTGAGGTAAAAAGCGCGGTGACAGTTTTAAAAAGAACGTAGTAACTAAAAGACACGGGGACAATCACTTCACCACCAGGCCCAAAAACAACTAATTGTGTTTTTGCAAATACTTGTATAAAGGTTTCGGCTGGGAGACGAACCCGCGCTGTAATAGTCAGGTGATAATCAGCGCCACTCACACCGATATCAGTTGCGCTTTTTTGGTAAATCTCTGGCACTGCAGAGGTTCACATAAACATATTCCATAATTACATTACTACACGATAATTTTAAGTAATATTAACATTTTAAACGACTACTTATTAATAAATTAACTTAATGTAACTTATTTAACATTAAAACGAACATTATAATATAACCAATCTACATTTATTAACGTATTTCTCCCAAAAATTTAATTCTTCCCCCACCAAAGTTATGGTCGTGGTTGCACTTTTATGTAGGTATCCGTCGAGGTAGGTATCATCGCAGTTATAGTTATTCTGTAGTCAAACAATACATACATATACAGAGTCACGCCTCTTTCCCATTGGGGTAGGCAGGGACCACATCTTTCCAATTGCTACGATCGTGACATACATCTTTCGCTTCTTCTACTTTCATTAGTGTTTTCATACAAGTTCGTCTGTTGCGGATATTATTGACGTGGAAAGGCCACGTTTAAAATGACTTCGATCTGTTCGTGATACGTTCGCCTACGTCGACCTTTATCGGATTGTCCATTCACATAAATAAATAAATAAATAAATAAATATCATAGCCCCATAAATCTGTTTCGTCGATCTTGTTTGCATCCTCTCTACGTGTCAAGCTACCGTTCACCCTATATATAGACAATATCAACCACAATTCATTCCTCAGCACTCTGTCATAAGCCTTTTGATGTCTAAGAATGCGCCATAGACCTTTTCACTTTGAGCCAAGAATTTTTCCTGAAATGCGCCAGTCTTCTGGTACGTTGCCGCATTCCCAACAACGCCCTGACCAGCTTTCAACATCTCTACCGTAATTCTGTCATATCCTGCAGCATTGCCCAATTGCATACTATTCAATGCTTCTACAATCTCTTTAATACTTATACGAGTATGACTTTTATTGCAATGTCCATTCATGTCTCCGGTTGGGGCCTGTATCTGCATATCCCCTTTTTCAAATAAGGTTTCGAAATAATCTTTCCATCTCTTTAGGATGTATTCTTCTCCTCTCACAATACTCCTATCCTGGTTTCCGAATCCAATTGCGAGGTCATATTTTTACATTTGGTTGTTCTTATGGATTTCCAGAAGAACTTTATGTTATTTATTTACGTTGTTTATTAAGGAGTTACCAACGAATCTGGAGAAATGTAGTGGAATCGTAATGTCATAATTGGAAGCAGAACGAAGAACTGTTTCATGAGTTAAAGAAATATATTGAAATTTGTCCTGAAGATAAGTAGAAGAAGTGGAGTCATTTAAGATGGAGAAGAGAACATAAAAAATTCTAGAGTTGCGCCTCTGTTTGACAGTGAGCCATTTAAGGCGAGAGCGATAAGATAGAGTTTATGAAAACAGAAAATAATCTTGGAGATAGTATAACGTCTTGCAGAATTCAGCTCAACCCACTGTGAGCAATCATGACCTAAGCGCATTGACAGTTGTCGCCCACGAAGATAGGAAGTGAACCATTCAAAGACCGAGGTTGCGAATCTAAGATGGGAAAGGATGGAAAGTAGGATATCGTGGTCGACTGTGTTAAGAGCAAGAATACTGAGATTGACATACTCGATAATACTACGAAGTTTTTGAGAACGGGATCCCTTTAAAAGATCTGTATGAAAATCACCTGTGATCATGCAGTGCGTATTCAGTTTTTAGAAGATAATAAGACTTCTAGCTTAGAAATGTGGGTTGGAATACTCGGAGCATTAAATTGGCAGGTATTCAGCAGTTTATCACTGTTAGAGAAGGCATCATTTAATTGCTTGTTCAACAAAGGCGTGTTATCACTTCAAGAACCATCACAGGAAATAAAAAAAAAAGCTTCTGAAACATTGGATAAGTGACATATAG
Organism: Luehdorfia chinensis; assembly: GCA_019845155.1. Taxonomy (NCBI): domain Eukaryota; kingdom Metazoa; phylum Arthropoda; class Insecta; order Lepidoptera; family Papilionidae; genus Luehdorfia; species Luehdorfia chinensis. Next base: position 6,392,557 of record JAHVAK010000282.1, read on the forward strand.
ACCATAAAGATAACAATAGAATATATATTCATGTATATATTAAAATAAATCAAAGCAAAAACAACTATTAATCCACTATAAAAAAAATCACTCACAATCACAAAATTAATCATAGTTCTCAGGCTTCTTTCTTCACTAGTATACAAGTGGATCTTTTATGGACAAAAATATTGTTCGTTACCACAAGATTCCACTCCAAACACTTTAAGACGACTTTCCCCATTTTCATTCACTCTGTCATCCTCTAATTTTAGCAGTACACTTTCATATCCATTAATAAAAAAACCCTTTCGTGCTATCCCAAAACTCCTGCCTCTCACTTTGGGCTTTTAAGGAGCGGTTCCAACTCGTGAAATTTTGTGATGCATTAACAATTATTATGGGTGTAAGTAATATGCGAATAAGGCTAACCTTCAAACTTCACCCAGAGGAGTCTTGGGCTCACACAATCAAAGCCAGTCGCACATTCATTCATTCTAGCAGAAGGCAGTCCTCCAACGCCCTAACAGCTTCTACTGGTCTCAGGAACCCCTAATCAAGAGGTTGTGTAGGGTCCATGCGAAGTGGTGTCGCATCCTCTCAGCTTGGTCTCATTCACATACAGAACGTCAATCCGTCTTGGGCTCATCATCTCGCATACCTCCTCAAATTTATCACTCATACCTCCGCTAACATTCAAAGTAGCAAAAAAGCTATCCGTAGCCCACTTGTCGCGTGGGGAGGTGAACCACGACGTCGCTATATTGGAAAGAGTAAAAAATCCTTCTCCTCATTGCGTTTCTACTTGCATCAATAGCTAAGCAACATAATAACTTTAAAAATACATAAATTACATTCTGTACAAAAAAACAAACAACAAAGAACAAGTAATAAAGTAACACCGTATTATTTAGTGTGCCGATAACATAGTATATCGTTTTAAGGGCACTGTAGCTAGGCATAATTCTATGACATAAGAGGCTTAAGAACCGATGTCTCATAGTGCAATAATTATGGACAGGCATAGCATTCACAATTAGGTGATAATAAAACATAGTAAATTAAAAGCTCACAATTTTATGTTACATAATTTGAAATTATGTACAAGGGAAAATATCACTGAAGAAATATAAGTGATTGAGAATACTTTGTGATTGCTGACTAAAATTCAAGGCACGTAATTCAAACGCCGGATAAAAGTTTACTTACCGTAACGCTTTTCAAAACACTTAATTAAGGCAAAGACTTGAATAAATAATTATGAATTTCACATTAAAAAACGTTTAATTTGTTAAAATTAATTTAATTGTTTTAAAAAATGTCCACTACACTAAAACTAAGAGTGATTAATTTACAAATTTTTGAACAGACTCGATTCTTTTCACATAAATATTGTATTGTGAATTCCACACTTGGCAAGCGTATTCAAGATGGCTCCGTACCAGTGAGCAAAACAGAATTTTTAAAGATTTTAACTGAAGAAAACTTTTACAAGACCGAATTATAAAACCAAGAGCCCTGTAAGCTTTGTTAACGATGCTCTCAATGCGATGCTCTCAAATAGAAGCTTATTGTCGATAATTACACCCAGATCTTTAACTTCGCAACTTCGTATGATTGCAGTGTCCCTAAGTTTATATGCGAACTCCTCAATTTTTCGCTCCCGCCCGAATGATATTACTTAAATGACATTTCAAAACATTATGGTTTAGTTTGTTTCGATCGCAATAATTACATAAATTTAGGAGATCGTCTTGTAAGAGAGTTGCGTCAGATACATTGTTTACTATTCGAAAAACTTTCATGTCTTCAGCAAAAAGAAGGAAACTTGCATGCTGGAAGTAATTACCAATGTCAATAATAAAAATTACAAAAAGCAAAGGGCCCCGGTAAAGATCCCTGTGGGACACCAGAACGTATATCAGTCCAAGAAGATGTAAATCCATTTAGAACAACCGCTTGAGATCTATTTGACACATATGACGTAAACCATCTGAAGAGATCACCCCTTATGCCTGACTCAAATAACTTTTGTAAAAGTATAGAATGATCAACGCGATCAAATGCTTTGCTAAAGTCAGACCATATGGCATCAATTTGATTTCCATTATCCATATTCAGAGTAACAAAATCTGTGAAAAGTAGAAGATTATATGTAGTTAATCTATTTTTAAGGAATCCGTGCTGCTGTGGAATTAAGGTATGTTTGATCGCAAAGTATAACTGATTGTAAATAATTCTTTCAAAAACTTTGGCGATGAGGCATAATTTGGAAATGGGTCGGTAGTTTTCGATCATATTTTTAGGACCGGTTTTGTGTATCGGAGTAATGAATGCAGATTTCCATATTATAGGCATTGAACCTTCGGTGATAGATCTTTTAAATAATATTGAAATAGGCTTGGATATAGTTTCAGCACACATAACCAAAAATACGGCCGAAAGATTATCAGGACCAGGCGATTTGTTCAAACTTAATGCACTGAGCAGCCGAGCCACTTCAGTAACATTGATTTCTATGGATGCAATGTCAGAAATAGATGTTGGAGTCATAATTGATGAGTTAGCATTAGTACTTGAACACCATGTGAGGTGGAAGAAAAGTGGAGTTCTTCAACAAGAACGGATGAGAGGCTTATTCCAACGATTGTCACAGCGACTGGCGCGACCATTCCATTGCCACTATAATCTGCCTTTTTCTAAAAATAATAACAATGCAAAAAAACAATAAAATCGAATTCCCTACGAGTGAATGATATCGCGCTTAATTATTATGATATTGATTCAATTAGTATGAGCACATTCCCTGATATGTGGAAAAGAGCCCTACGTGATTGCGTGATGAGTGATTACGCTAGCTCTCAGTGCCCTTCGAACCGAAACACAGTAATGTTTGCTCACTACTGCTTCACGACAGAATAACTGGCACTGGGGTGGACCCCAGTCTACCTAGACGGATTCAAATACAATACAATTACTTTTGTCGAAAATGGCGTTTTAGGGATTTGAACTTAGCTATTAGCTAAGCTAGCGGATGGTCACAACAAATGATAATACTTGAAGAAAGTGGATAAGAGTGCGTGTCTTCTCCGCAGAAGGTAACGAGAGATGTACCCCAAGAATCAATTTTGGGCCCTGTGCTCTTTGCGTAGTATACTTCAGATATTGACAGCTGCTTTACATATTGTAAATATTATACATATGCAGATGACACACAGATTTATATTTCTTCTAACCTACTCATACTGAAAAAGCGATAAATTTCCTGAATGAAGATTGGGATAGAATGCTGAAAAGGTCCGTAAGAATTCCCCTTGTCTTGTATCCGTCGAAGACGACATTTTTAATTTGTGGCACTAAACAACAGATAGAATAAATATATGAATTTGATTTAGAAGTTTATTAAAACCATGCTAATATTAGAAAGAGGAGAAAATACCCATAATTTATGGGGTTATTGTTACTATTGTCCTTAGATTCGAAGATCATATTGCGGTCGTTTTTCGGTTTTTATCAGTGAAACATTTTGTACAGGATGCGTGAATATCTTAGTATCGAATTACGAAAGACATTATCGTAATCACTCATATTGTCGAAACTTAAGTATGCTCACACAGTTTATGGACCGAGTTTTTTGTCCCGCTCTATATTATTCAACGGGTTCAAAATGCCTGTGCGAGGATCTGTTTTGATGTGCCGCCAAGAGGTTATATAAGCATATTCCTCAATGACAATAATATTATTTAAATGTCTACTAGACGTAAACTGTTTTAATCAAATTATTTAAATGAAATATTACTTTATTGTGCACCATGACACATGAAAGGAAATAAAATAAAAAGTATAAGTACAGTGGGCAGCTTTATCGCTAAAAGCGATCTATTCGAGGCAACCTTTGGATGGACAACATTTTTTTTATAACACAATAAGATGGCGTCGTGAGTAATAATGAATAAAACGAATCAATAAACTAAATATAAAGTTAAAAAAAAAGTAAAGTTTCAGCCTATAAATGTCCCACTACTGAGCACAGGCCTCCTCTCATTTCTGAGAGGGTTTTGGAGCTAGGAAGAATCCGCTACGCTGCTCCAATGCGGGTTGGCGGACTTCACATGTAATGTTTCAGCCCTTAAATGTCCCACTGCTGAGCACAGGCCTCCTCTCATTTCTGAGAGGGGTTTGGAGCTAGGAAGAATCCGCCACGCTTCTCCAATGCGGGTTGGCGGACTGCACATGTCCTCGAAATATTTTTTATTTCTCAGACATGCAGGTTTCCTCACGATGTTTTTTTTCCTTCACCGCTAAGCACGTGGTAAATCAGCACTTAAAATTGTAGAACAATTTTAGAGGTGCTGGCACCGGGGATCGAACCCAGGTTACTCGCTTACTATGAATTTAAATGCGAGCACCAGGCCCCTGAACTACCACGGCTCTAAACTAAATATATAAAGTTTAAATAGCCTATATAGATAAAATATCCATCACACCAATATATTAAAAAAATGACAAACACATGAATACTAAATAATTATAATTAATAAAAATTAAGACGTTGTGTTTAATAATGACATAAAATGTTCAGCAACCAGGGTTTAAAAAATAGGGTTTTAATATTTGCATAGTGAATTACTGTTGTAACAAGAAGAGCATATTATGATCATTAGATGTATGAGTTACGGTTATGGCCTATAGACTCAGCAAATGCCCTAATTAATAAACTTGGTTTACCACCGGAAAGCTAACAGAGTAGTGATAAATAAGGTTTATTGTCTTCATAGCAGTAATAATTTGGTTAATAATATGGTGTTACTACATATTTAGCACTACCATAAATGTTTGCGCTCTGCAGTTCATCATCACCCATACCATACAATAAGATCGAACTTGGGTTCTGTAATTTTTTGAGCTTGCTTATTATTATAGTTGTGCCATTCTTCTATACACACATACATACACTCAAGCCTTTTTCCCATATAAGCGGGTAGGCAGAGACACACGTAGCCCACTTTACGCACTCGTGGAAAACGAAGGCGAAAAGTGAAGTAAAAGTATCCTTCTATATGTATTTTTTTCTAAAGAATAGATCCATTCTTCAGTTGCACATACAAAAATTACTACTATATGTATATATAATGTTTGAAAAAGAACTATTGAATAATTGAAAGTCCTAGTAGGAACATATTTTTATAAACATGAACCTATTCCTCAAAATTTGACTTTTTATTATCTACTAGCGATCAACAATTCCTTACACTAAATGTTTTTGTAGCGACTATTCTCATCGGCGGCTCTGCAGCTGGTCAGATAAGATTACGTTATTTTACCAAAATAATGTTTTATTTAAGGGAACATAATGTTTTATTTCATGAAATATAGCCAATATTTGATGTCGTGGTAGCAAAATAAAACGTCCGCTCCCGACTGCTGCGCAAAGTGAGCCGCGCTTCTCGATTGATGCCCAAGTTGCATGAAAACGGGCGGCGGCGCGGCGTTTGAGATACACCGCGGCCGCTGTATTTTTTATACAGCGTTTCAAAGTTTTAAATTAAAAAAAATGTAATTGAAATAAGAAACCACTATTCAATTTTTTCTAGTTTACAAAAAATAATATCAGTAGGCAAGTAATTAATAAATCTTAGTCTATTCGCGCGTAGCGCGGGCGAGCGTCGGCCTGTTCGCTCACACCGTGGCATTTTTCTTACTTGTAGCATTTTTATACCTGTCGTAACTTTTAAACGATAGGTCCCATTCGAATAATTTAAAGAGGACATTACATGTACATAATCAAGCTTGACTACGAAACTATTTTGTAGGATAAAAGTGTTAATCTAGGTTGAGAATAAGTTTATCATAAACAAATGAATTATCTAGTAATACTTATTAATATTTTTTAAATTGAAAATAATAAAAACTACCCAGTGGGTAGTACAACAATGTAAATTTCAATACCACGTGCTCAGCGGTGAAGGAAAACGTGAGGAAACCTGCATGTCTCATCATCATCACCATCATTTCAGTCTATTAATAAATCTTGTCAATAACTAAAAAAATATTTGTTTATTGTAAAAAAAATTCTCAAATTTTTCATTAACAAATTGGTTTATTACTCTGTAACATGTCCTGCTATCAGTGTGGCTTAGGAGTTATCTTACTAGCGTGGTAAAACTGATTTCTAGTTGTTCGATCGGATTTTTAAATTGAAAATTCTATAAAATTTTATAATAAATTTAATTTCTCAAAATTATTTGTATGGTTAATTAATAAACTGTATAAAAATGTATATAATTATTGCTTGGAGTGCCAATAGATGTGAAAACCAGACTAATTTTAATAATTTCAATTTACAACATATGACATTCAAACTCATTTTTTGAATTGTTTATTACAAAATAAGTGGTAGTTGAGGGGCGGGGCGCTCGCCTTTAAATTTTATAGTACGTGAGTGACCTGAGTTCGATTCCCGGTGCCGGCATCACTAAAATTGTTCTGCAATTTTGTCTGTACCAAATTGTATGAAGTGCTGATTTACCAATTGCTCGGTGAAGGAAAACATCGTGAGGACAGAAAATCTGCATGTCTGCGAAATAAAAAATATTTCGACGTCATGCGAAGTCCATCAACCCACACCGGAGCAGGATGGCGGACACTTCGGACACGGCTTCCTACTGGCAATGCAACAACGTAGTGCGATTTTTGGAAAACGCGCTTTATTAAAAGGTTTTTGTTGTTAGTTTTTATTATCGTGTTGTATTTTAACTATCCGACACTCGTTCATTAGATAAAAAACAAACAATTATTTTGTGAAACATTTATTTTGTACATGTGAATCTTCGGTTGTCAAAATACCTCTTGCTAGTAGTAGCTGAGAGTAAAGAACGGCGAGATCGCGTGTGCGATATTGGATTATAAAAAATCTGTTAAGATCAAAGTGATGACTTCACAGGAAGTTAATGAACGCAAGGCAGATCTAAGAGATCAGCGTTAGGACTAACAGATGGAATTCACCACACCGTTTCATACTGTCTGCTTGCACTTACGAGTATAAAGATTTTAAAATATTAAGAAAGACCAAACCATACCATTTCATTAGCCTTTATAGTGAAATGGTATTCGATAAAGATGAAAAGGTCAAAAGCTTTGCTTACAGCTTAGATCTTTAATACTCTCTCAGCTCTCTGTCTACTAATCTTCTTCCGGTTTAAAATGTGGATGAGTATGTAGCATTGACCAACAACAAGCCGTCATGACACAACTGCTTAAAACATCTTCAAGCATCTCAAAACCTGTGAGACACAATCGATACCGAGGTGATTTCTGAAAGAGTAATTAAATCACATTGAATTATTTTGTTACAGAAATATTTAAAGGCGGCAAATACAATTTCACAATTCTATACTACACAACGACTTTAAAGGCTTAGTTGTTACGAGTTGAGACGTTACGTTGTAGCTATTTTGTACTAAGACTCATGTTAATATAGCCTAAAATGAGTCGCTAAGTTCGAAATGTTTATCTTATACCCGACGCTGGTAAAGGCATTTGAGGGTTAGGCTTTTCGCGTTTATATATTATGTGAGTTATTAAGTTGTTCTCTCGTAGCAAAGTAATGTGGCTGGATTTAATTGTCTGCTGATCACAGACCCCTCTCGTTTCTGATAGAGGTTTGGAGTTGGGTAGAGTCGGTCACTCTGTTCCTATACGGGATCGCGGACAACACATGTCCCTAAAATATTTTTCAGACGTGCAGATTTCAACACAATGTTTTCCTTTACCGTTGAGCACGTGGTAAATTAGCATTTAAATTTGCAGAACAATTTTAGAGATAAAATTTATTTTTTTATTTCTTCCTTTAAGTTTGTTACGTGGTACTCCCACGAAAGCGAAGCCATGGGTAAAAGCTAGTATAATATATGTATTCAGGCAGGCGGGTTGTCGATCGCAATGCCACCTACCTCTCATCTTTGGCGCTGTTTCACGTTACTGGTTAAAGAGTATTGATCCGGCGTATTAGAAATAAAAAAAATCCAGTGTTTCCCTTTAGACGTCAGGAAAACGCCCAATAAATACTCCTTTAAGAAGTTGGTTCGTGATTATTTAGTAAAGAATCATGACAACATAAATTATTAGTAGATTGGTCAATGCTTGTAATATTTATTTTATGTATATTTGAATGTATGATATGTATGTATATATGTATATGTATATATATGTATGTTTTATGTATAATTATATGTCATATTATATTATACGTGTACAATAAAACTATATGTTTATTATTATTTCATATTTATTATTAGTATATATGTATTATCCTTATTTTTTTTCTTTCCGTTTGTCTTTATTGCTGCATCTCATCAAAATCTCACCACTCCAAGGGTTGACTGGGAGAAAATGCCTATAGGCATTAAGTCAGCCCTTTGTATCCTTTTATTTGTAAAGGAAGCAATAAAGGTTTAAATAAATAAATAAATAAATAAATAAATACCCTCGGAATGAAGTGATGGGGAAAAAAATTGGGAGAATATGTGCAGATTTGAACTGTTAGCAGGTTAATGATGATGATGAAGTTATCATGTTATCATAAATACATTTTGTCTAAAAAAATATGATTTTAAAGATAGGGTCGGCACTAAATCAAGAGAATTTACTGGGTTATCGAGACTGAACAAATAGCCGCTCAAGGTGACAAGCGTAGTGCAATGCCATACAAGATCATACGATACAAAGTTCTGGCTGAATAGGTTATGGGCAGGCGTGGCAATTATCATCAGGTGAACGATCTGCGCATCGGTTGCTTAGTACCATAAATATCAAAAAAGTTAGTTAACTTTTTTGTCTATATAACTTTTAGTTATAAGACGTAGGGTAAGATTAAGTTTATTATTTAAGTTTAACTTGATGTAGACTTTACACGCCGTCGTGTTAGATCGAAACGCTTAAATGAAATTAGAATTGCAAATTTTAACTGGAGCATTCAAAGACGCTCAAGCGTATTTAGTATTCAGACCACCGCTGACACTTGTTGCTTTGTCAATGTGCTGCTGTAAGTATTTATGTAAAAACTTTATGTAAAAAACGTATTTTAATAAAGTACCGAGTTTTTTATATTAATTATTGATTTTGGTTGGTAAATGGTGGAACAAAAAAGGTAGAATTATTTTTAAATTATTTTCTTTGAAAATTCTATTATGCATTATAAATGCGAAGAAATAAATTTATCTTCTTTAATTTTATGGCATTTTTTTTCTATGTGTGTAAAGGACCTGCTAGGTAGAAGTAAGGTACACCGGCAATTAGGTCACGCGGTCGTTGTTTTAAAGTGAGAGTACTGCTATAAAGTCATAAAATTAGCTAATTATACACAGGCAAAGAAGCGGGCAAACCAACGTAAATAAAAAATAAATAAATGTAAAATTGCATTAACGTAAAATAAATGCCGTGTAACCCATTAAACATTTGCAGAGAGTGCCCAGTCTCTGACTACCCCTTATGGGATACAGTCGTGATCTTATGTATGTATGTAACCCAGTACATACCTGTGTGGCACCACACTGCGCCCGTTACCTTGAGACATCAGTTCTTAGATCTCATTTGCCCAGTGACTACATTAGCTCTCAGTGCCCTTCAGACCAAAACACAGTACTGCTTCACGGGAGAATAACTGGCCTGGGGTGGTACCTACCTAGACGAATTTCTGCATAGGAATCCTCCCAACAGTAAATTTTAACCAAATAACTAAAGAATACGTTAACATTAACCTTATCTCGTCCCTTTTATGTCCATAAGTATAATTAGCCGTGTGGTGGCGGCTCGTTAAAAGAATACTACCACTCCATCTCATCAATGGATCTCGTAAAAGGCGAGTAAGGAATTAAACTGCACTGTGCACCCAACAGCGCATGGTGTCGATGGGCTCACCACCTATCACACCAAGTGCATTATATTGTTTTGGTGAAACGTGGATTGTGGCAGTCATCTGTTTTTGCAGTGAGTGCCCAGTCTCTGACTACCTCTTATGGGATACAGTCGTGATCTTATGTATGTATGTATGTAAGTATAATATGAGGGGAATTTCGAAAAATATCATAGCATTCCAAATGTTAATTACGTAAAATACAGTACGGTGACAGGCAGCAACTTTTAGATGCGAGCATGGTGCGAGATGTCTTGTACCGTGATTGCAAATCTTTTTTTAATAAGGCAAAATTTGGTAAGGATAGCAAATGCAGTAAATCTTCTGGACTTCGGGGAGGCCTACGCCAGAAGTGGACTACATGGTAGAGTGGATATTACGATTATTAACAATACTTGCTTCTACTACTTACTATGATTTTGTTAAAATATTATTCAAAAATTTAAAGTAAATTAAAAAAAAAAATGTTTGAGCCTAAAGTAAAATGAACAATTTCTTCACCATATTAATACTCTATAATCTTATATCGTCAGCATTTAGCATATTATTTTTACGCTTTCCCTTATTATTACGCAACAGGGATTCCTTTTTGCCTTAAATATTTCAAATTATAGTTTTCATTGTTATACTTATACCTGTAAAAGAATATTCTTTGTCTTATAAACTGTAATAAGTCAAAGAATATTCAGTGTACTGTTAGCAGCGAATATAAGAAAGAGTACTACAGTAAAATTGTATCTTCTTTTGTCTTTATTTAGCTTATTTATATTGAAACTGACAATAAAAGACGAAAGGTATTCATCGTTTGGGACAAGCTTAATCTCTCATTTGTTTCATTTGAGTTATCTTGTAGTCACTGTTCTTTTATGCGATTTTAATTAAAATATGTTAATATTTTTTTTGAGTTTTAAACAGCCTTTGCGATGATAATAATTTTATTTATTTAATTAAATTTAAAAAACGACATAAATGATATCAAGGTAGGTTTAAGTTAATGGAAATATTTTTTTGGTAATATTGAGTATTTTGGAAACGTGTGGTTCATACCTAGTAGTAATATTATTTATTTTTACTATTACAGGCTCTTCCTAGCCCCTGAGCTACCGTGGTAGCTAGGGGCTAGGCGCTCGCTTTTAATTTCATAGTACGCGAGTGACCTGGGTTCGATTCTCGGTGCCGGCACCACCAAAATTGTTAATTGCAATTTTAAGTGCTGATTTACCACGTGCTTGGCGGTGAAGGAAAACATCGTTAGGAAACCGGCATGTTTGAGAAATAAAAATATTTCGAAGACATGTGCAGACCGCCAACCTGTATAGGAGCAGCGTGGCGGATTCTTCCTAGCTCCAAAACCCTCTCAGGAATGACAGGAGACCTGTGCTCAGCAGTGGGTACATTTATAGGCTGAAACATTACTATTAAAGTCAGGACTGTCCCGCTCTACACGGAGTGACGACGTCTAATAGTAGTCGGGAAGTCGATGGACGCTCTCAATAGTGCGTTGGGGGCTTGTGGAGGTGACCTATATTCATTAACGAACTTGCGTTATGCTGCAATGATGATTATACAATATTTTGTCAGTTTTATTTTCAAAGTGATGTATTTGCAAAAAAATAAATACAGCACACGATATTTTAAATTTATCCTTTCATATTTCATGACACGATTGGATGTATACGCTTGTCGAGTTTCAAAAGTAGGATAAGTCGCCAACAAATTCAAAGGCCTGTTTCATCTTTATATTTTTGATCTCTAAACCTATTGAAAACATTACCGTCTTTGAAAGATTCATAAGGAATCTGTTCGAACGTAAAAGAAAAAAGGTCCATTCAGTGAAATATGTGCGTGGGGAAATAAACTTATTCTGTCGGGCAAGATATGGAACAATAATAAGGTGTATTCGACTTCATATAAGATAAAGGACTAGTATGTTTAATAATAATAATGTAATGTTATGTTTTAGTAAACCAATACTCAACGAAGTATATTGCAACAATCTAGTTAACTTTTAGAGATACTGTCTTAACAGTTGTGAGCTCTGACCTCTCAGCCGAAAGTAAAATAATGAAGCTATTCACCTGCTGGTAAGTGTAACGTCTTCCCATGACAAATTCTGTGTCATTCCGAACATTTCTGTGTGGCACCACACTGCGCCCGTCCCCCTGAGACATCAATTCTTAAGTCTCATATTTCCTTCGTAGGAACCCACCCCTTCTAATCCTGTGGGTGTTGTAAAAGTCGACAGAGGGAAAATGAAAACTAGGTGATGGGCTGCAGCATCTTCCTGGAACATTAGTTAAACTGCGGTGGCCAATCCGCCTGCCAAACGTGGCAACTATAGCATAATTGCCCCAAAATTAGAGCTACAAACTTTTTTGGAAATCTATGGAAGAGGACTATATTCAGGACTAGTGATATGCTGAAATTATGAGGAATCGGTGTTCTTGTTGTTGGGATGTACCAGAGCATAGTCATAAACTGCAGATTTCCTAGAGCGTCAGTTCTACACATCAGCAAGAACATAAATTAAAAAAAAAACACTAATTTCTATAGAGAAGATGTTGGAGTACTACACCGGCTCGCATCCCATAATTAATAAAATTTATTCAAAAACCAAGCATACCACAAGACTTTAAGACACTGTAAGCACATTTTTACTTGCGGCGTGATAGAATCTACCACCCCATCTCTTCCCGTCGTCGTCGTCGTCGTTTCAGCCTATACTATCCTAGCCTAGCCTATCTCTATCCATGGGTGTCGTAAAAGTCGACAGAGGGAAAATGAAAACCGGTAGATTGACAACAGCATCTTTCTGGAACATTCAAACAAATAAACTGCGAGTGCCCCCAAATGAGAGAATCTTTGGGGGAGGACGATGTTCAGCAGTGGACTAATGATAGGCTGAAATGACGATGACAATGATGGGTAGTTCTTATAGTCCACCAAGTGGCGTATGTCGTGGAGTAGAAGTTTGAACATCGTTCGTGAACAGTCCAACGGAATTACTTTTATCACTTAAAAAGCTAACTCTTTAATATATACTTATTACAATCTCTAATATCTAAATTATCCAGTCGGCAACAGGTGGCAGTGTCGTGAATCCGAATTCCAAGTGTGGCGATTACCATTACTCCTAAATTACCTTTGTCCAGCATTAGACCAGACTAGATTAGATTAGATCAGATTACCTGACTTCTACGCCGCGGGTCCTGGGTTCGAATTCGCCAAGCTGGAGCCAACATTTGTGATAAAACACAAATTGTTTGTTTTCGGGTCTAGTTGTTTTGTGCATGCGAAATTTATGTCTGTAAAACGCACCCATGATACAGGAGAAATCCTATTTTGGTTTGAAGGTCACTGAAGCCAGTGGTAATTACAGGGCATATGAGACTTCAGAACCGATGCCTCATGATGAGCCGATGTTCAAGTGCAGTGTGTTCCAGTACTATATAGAATATTCAAGTAGGAAGTGGGCGAGCCGCGCTGTTTTAGGCATTGAAGAAACCATCAGATGAACTACTTTCTCGTCTCTTTATATTTCCATAAAGGAAATATTTAAGAAATTCGATACATACCCTGTTTATCATATACTTAAAAGACTATAGGGTAATATAACGGCAATCAATATGCATATGTGCGACAATCATTTATATATGTATTTGCAATGAACGAGTGTATAAAAAATAATAAATACGCTAATTAATTTAAAAAAATATTAATAACGCGTCTTGGTTTATCCTCTCTGTCTGTTTGTTACCTTGTCACGGTTCAACCGTTGAAAAGATTTTGATAAAATTTAGCACAAAGATAGTTTGCATTCTGGAGACGGACGTTGGATACTTACTATTCCGGAAAATCCAATAGTTCCCATGGGATACTTTAAAAAACCTTTATCCACGCGAACGAATTCGCGGGCATCAGCTAGTGTATAGATACACATTTGAAGCTTAGAGGTTAAGTAGGTTTTTTGTAGAGTGTATCAATTGTTGCATAATGTAAAAAGTCAATTCGATCGTCATTACTTTGGAATTCGTTGGCGTAGTTAATGAACCGATTCCACAAAAATCTTGAAAAGGTATTTTACTAAGCGATTTCTAAATTTTCTCAAGGGGATTTGCTTTGGAACGTTCCGATACAATTAGCGTTAGAAATAAACGAAGTGTACCTGAAAGTGTATCTTCAACTTTGCTGTAAAAAATATTACAGCGGAATATTTATTACAACTAGTTTGCAGTATATAATGTAAATAATAATATAAGGGATTTACCCCTGCTATTGGTTAGTCACATATCTAAAGTATGTCTGCATTATTTTATAATATCGATATTATTTCGTACTATGTAATAAAAATCATAACAAAAATGACAGATTTTTTTAAATTCGTGCATGCATACCCTTACTCAATGCTTTAGTCGATTGCTTGGCTGACAGTTTAGTCCCGGTGTTGTCCCAATGCTATCCCACTTTGTGCCTACTAACCCCACCCCGTCCACCTTCAGAAGGTAAACGAGAAAGTAATGAAGAATATAAAGTTAATTTTCTAATATCAAGTAAACACCAACTTCCATATTTATTACTTCAAAAATGACATACTTCCCATACAAACTTTCAACCCTTATTACAACTGACATTTATTTAAAAACAGAAGTCTAAAAACCTATTTCCACATTTACAACTTAAAAATAACCAATTTCTGTCTATCGTATGTTATATAATTACGACCAGGACCATGTCGTCCGCATAACTAATGTTGTTGGGAAACTTTCCATCTATCAAGCATCCCACACCTGCTTTGCTAGCACATCAATCAGTAGTTCACTTTTCGCTTGCGCGGGAAACGAGACGCGACCGGTGGCGAACCACGTTGCCGCCATTTTGGTACGAGTCAAGAAATTCTTACTACTCATTGCGTTTCCACGAGCATGTCGTCATAGCGAGTGACAGCATGGCATAAATTGGTATTATTCTGCGTAGTACGTACGTACTTACTCGGTAGGCAAATGCTGTCACCCAGAACTTTTCTGTGTGATACCACAGTGCGTTCGTTATCCTGAGATATCATTTATTAAGTCTCATATGCCCGGTGATAACACTAGCTCACAGTGTCTTTCAAACCGAAACAGTAATTTTTTATTTATTTATTTCACCATACAATATCCACCCCAAAAAACTGAGTTGCAACTTTCTGCAGTGCAGTTCTTTAACATATTTATTCCAGCCTACGAGTATAATATGGATTCGCTTTCGTTGCTGTTTATTACAACTTTTTTAAGAAGATTGTTTCAATATATTGACAATGTTAGGGTACAATTTATTAGACACCATTTTGTGGTAATCATTATTATATATTTATTGGGGTGTAGTGGGCTAATAACGCCTATTTCTGCCAGCCGACTTCTACAGAAGTGGCAGAGATGTGTTAAATTCGTTATTAGCCCATAAACTCTCTCCAGTGGCTCCAAGTAGCTGTGATGCGCGCAGCGGCCACCCTCCGGTAAACCGTGTCGGCTCACGGACTAAACCTGAATGAGGGGCTTGCCACCTTTGGTGGACAAGTTTTTACGCGGATCCCTCCTGCAAAGTGCATGAAGTCTGATTCGGCGAGGAAGGCAACCCATAGCAGATATGCAAAGGGCTTGGCGGACTCGGCGATTCAGCAAGGCAATGTGGATGGCCAAGGGCGGCGTTAGAGGGCAAGAGTTAACGTCGGCCAGACACATCATCTCACCTCTCCTCCAGTCGTAACGGTTCTCCGTTCCACTGAATCGGCAGCACCTGGGATGACAAAGCAGCCCTATTTAGGGAGGCACTGCTTTCCCTGCTCAGCCAGGGAGGGAGGAGGGAGCTAGAAAAGGTGCCCCAAAAAATGCTCGTCCCTACTTGAAAGGTGGTAGTAACCGCGGCTGCCATAGCATCACCCTAATTCGTGGTCGACGCAACAGTAAAAATAACAATATCATGAAAACACCTGTCATGACATTTGGCGCGTGGAACGTGAGAACGCTTATTGATCGTGATGGCAACGCCTGCCCTGAACTTAAAACCGCCATAGTAGCTCGTGAACTTCGTCGCTATGACGTAGATGTGGCTGCGCTTAGCGAAACCCATCTTGCTGATGAAGGAGAGCCGGTGGAAGATGGAGGCGGCTACACTTTCTTTTGGAATAGAATAGAATATAGGAGATAGATGATGTCAGTGCTGCATGGGGAGCGTTGTCTTCTCATCTCGTAGAGGCTGCTTCAATTACTTTAGGTATTAAAAACCGGCGTAATGAAGACTGGTTCAATGAGAATGACGAAGCTCTCAAAGCAGCCTTCGACAAACATCGAGTCCTCTTACGACAGCATACTAGACGCGGCGGAAGTGTTGCAGTGGTCAAAAAGAGTGACCTTGAATTGCGCACGCTGTCTCGACAAATCAAAGACAGGTGGTGGCAAGACAAGGCCTGTCACATTCAGTGGCTTGCTGACACAAACCAGCTTGGGGAGTTTTACTGCGAGGTACGTAAGCTGATTAGTACGTCCTACCGAGCAAAAGTGCCTCTGAGGTCTTTAGACGGTAGGCACTTGTTGACAAGCAAGGAGGATGTACTAAGACGCTGGGCTGAACATTTTAATACCTTGCTCAACGTAGATCGATCAGCTGATCTACATAATATCAGTTTAATGCCTCAACTCCCTCTAGTCACCGAGCTGGATGAGCCTCTGTCGCGTGACGAGGTTGTCTCTGCCATCAGACAGCAACAAAACAAGCGGGCGGTTGGCATTGACCTTATACCGGGAGAGCTGCTTAAGTACGGCGGTGAGGAGCTGCACACGTTGGTGTGGGAACTCTTTGTTCGCATGTGGGAGGAGGCGCGAGTCCCAGATGATTTTAAAGTATCTCGCATAAGTGCCCATCTACAAGAACAAGGGTGACCGTTCCGACTGTAACTCCTACCGTGGTATTTCACTTCTGACAGCCCCTGGAAAGGCCTTTGCAAGAGTTCTTTTAAACCGCCTGAAGGATATATCCGAAAAGATCTTGCCCGAAACCCAGTTTGGCTTCCGACCTGACCGAGGTACCTACGAAGCTATTTTGTCTGTGCGTCAACTACAAGAAAAGAGTAGAGAACAGGGTCGTAAGCTGTATCTCTGCTTTGTTGATTTGGAGAAAGCATTCGACAGTGTGCCTCGTGAAGCTCTCTGGGTGGTGTTAGGAAAGCTAGGGTGCACTGAAAAGTTTGTGGGACTTCTGAGACTCCTGCATGACGACATGCAGTGCTGCGTCTCTGTAGATGGTGAACAGTCACATTTTTTCCCCGTTACCTGTGGCATTAAACAAGGGTGTGTCCTAGCGCCCATACTGTTCGCCTTGTATTTTGCGGTAGTAGTCAAAGAGGTCCTGCAAACTGTTTCTGAAGGAGTCCGCATCCGCTTCCGCACTGAGGGCAATCTTTTTAAGTTGGCCAGACTTAAGGCGCGCACTAAAGTCTCATACGCATTGATCACAGAGATCATGTACGTTGATGACTTGTGCTTTTTAGCGGATTCCCCAGAGGGCCTACAACAGCTGATGTCTGGCTTACACCAAGCATGCTGCAAGTTCGGCCTGAAGACTAGTGTCAAAAAGACGGAGGTGATGTCTTCAGACATACATGGTCGTGAGACACGGGTTTTTAAGCTTGGTGAGGATCTGCTGAAACAGGTCGATAACTTCCGTTATCTGGGGAGCACTATAACATCCAAGTGTGACCTTGATGCCGAAGTAAACAGTAGGATCAGTGCTGCTGCTGCAGCATTTGGAAAGCTGCGTTCCAAGGTTTTCTGCTCGCACGACCTAAAGCTGGCCACTAAAATCTATGTTTACATGGCGATTGTGCTGCCAAACCTCTTGTACTCCTCCGAGACGTGGTGTGTGTATCGCCACCACATCCGCACTTTGGATCGTTTCCACCTTAAATGCCTTCGTACCATCATAAAGATCAGATGGTCCGACCGAGTGCGAAATATCGAAGTTTTGCGACGAGCCAATGTCGGTGGCATTGAAGCCTACTTAATGCGTCGACAACTTCGGTGGAGCGGTCACGTATCACGTATGGTGGAGGAAAGAGTGGCAAAGCGCATCTTCTATTCTGAACTAGAGAAGGGTAAGCGAAAACATGGCGGACAACTCCTTCGGTACAAAGATGTTCAGAAAAGACACATGAGAAGATGCAACATTGAGCCCTTTCAATGGGAAGGTTTGGCAGCACAGCGCCCAGTATGGCGTGGTATTGTGAAGAGGCAAGTTCGCGAGTTCGAGGAGCAGCGTTTAGCTGACCTCGACGCTAAGCGCGATGAGCTAAAGGCCCGTCCACCCGCCGCCATCAAATACAATTATGTAAGCGGCGTACTCACGTGCCCTCATTGTGCATGAGTTCGCTGCGAAGATTGGCTACATAAGCCATCTTCGGATACACCAGCGCCCGACCGATTAGGAGTCGAAGTGGTCGCCATGACCGAAAACGGTCGGAAAGATCATCATCATCATCATCATTATATAAAGAGTCAGAAAAATTCTTAAACTCAATAAGGAAAACGATGTCACTAAGCTTATTGTGACATTCAGGAGAATATTTATTAATCCGTTTCATGTTCTTCTCGCCTCGTCTAATTTTATTGGAAAAAAATTCTTAGATTCTATATTCGTAGATAGCATAGCATACCCAAATTACACTTTATTTCCAACAGAAAGTGATCAGACCAAAACATATCATAATGTACCTTAGCATCCACGAAGCATTACAAAGCTGCTCTGTAGCTACACAGTGATCAAACCATCTTTTAGAATTATGACTTTCACTAATGAAAGTGTATATATCCGAAAATAATTCGTATAACGTCCGTACAGAGCCTTCTTCGCTAATCACTACTTAGTTCTCTATAAAATAGTTATTTAGTTAGGATGTGAATGTGAGAATTTCACTGTTCTCAATCACTGTATGTATCTCACTTAGAATTTCCGTGAATTCCATTCAGTTATCTAGACTATCCGATGGCATATAGACAAAATATTAATGAACACCGTTTAACTACACAAACCTTTATTGCCGCTAAGCTCACATTACTACATGGAGCAATTGTAACCGAAGAGAATACATTTTTTCGCCACGGTGTCCTCCCAGTGTCCCAATTCACGTATCCATCGTTGACAAATTCAAAGTCTTTGTCTATAATAGTTCCTATCTAAGTTGTATCATGTGATAAAAGCCATGTCTCTAGAAGAGCAACCACATGAGTCGTTTTACACATCTATCGTAGACCATCTACAGATCTTCAAACAAACTTACAGTTGAAAGTAACTACATAGTTTAGTTAAAAATTATCATGTAAATTACATTTTGTATGTGGATCTTAGCAAATTAACTTTCTATCCTTCATTATAATAGATTTTCGAAAAGTAACGCCTCATTCTATTAACTATTTTAAACGGAGAAGTAACACGAATAACCTCACTGCCGCAGTCGGTTATTCCATCACCACCAGACACGTTAGATGAGGTTAATATCACAATTCAGAAATCTCAGACTCGGCCCGGCGTCAGCGAAATATCTGCAAGAGTGATTAATCCGCGGCACGATGAGGCCGCTGATTTGATTTTAGTGGCTATGTTAAATTTATAATAAACGGCCACGTAACCTTGTTGAACGAGACTATTAATCAAGCTAATGTGGCTTTCAGTTCTAAGGTTTTCGGAAGTTAAATACCTTAGAATTACCTACGTATAACAATAAAATAGTTTTATAAGAATAAAACATCATTAAAATACCATCAAAATAATCATAATCTATCACAGGCATTAAACTTGTCGAGTATGGCTTCAAAATTGCTTCATGCGTCGAGCGGCCAGCGCACCACCTTATATGTGGAATGTACATTAATACCGCGGTCTTGATTTGATTTCACAGGCAGCCTATTTAAATAAATGTCGTAAATATATTTCCACTCTATTAAAGATTTTGAAAGATACAGCTCTTACCTTACATAATTATTCACAATGATATTAAATCGTTATGTCTTGTCACATCATTATTTATATATTAAATTTCATAGTAAGCGAGTGACCTGGGTTCGAATCCTGATGCCTGCACCACTAAAATTGTTCATTGCAATTTAAAGTGCTGACTTACCACGTGCTCGGCGGTGAAGGAAAACATCGTGAGGAAACCTGCATGTCTGAGAAATTAAAAATATTTCGAAGACATGTGAAGTCCGCCAACCCGCATTGGAGCAGCGTTGCGGATTCCTCCTAGCTCCAAACCCCTTTCAGAAATGAGAGGAGGCCTGTGCTCAGCAGTGGGACATTTATAGGCTGAAACTTTACTTTCTTTTTACTAAAAAAAAACTATTTGTGTAACAGATCTAGTGCTCGCAATAAAACTAAATATGCTTATATTACTTTTATTATTCGTGCTTGTCACAATTATAATGAAATATTTTAAAAATATATAATTTTTACTTGACCTTCACGCATCCAGACGCATCCATTTTCTGACATTTTCATATAGCTAGTTCTTAGAACTTAGATATTAATTGACCGTCCCTATGGATAAGCATTTTGTAATTAAATTTACATTATATATATTTTTCCTGTTAACCTTATGATTTATCTCTGACTTTGATTTATAATATTTTAATACTATCTCATTTTTACTGTAATTGGCACATAAATTTTATTTAAAAATTGCATTGCCCTAACAGCGTTCATGTTGTGTAAATAAAATTTTGTAAAACCAAATGAAGCAATAAATGAATATATTAATTTTATGTTTATAGCTGTTTCTTTACCTTGAAAAAAAAAAAAAAAGATCACTTTAATGTGCTAGTACTGGCTCTAGGTTCATCTTACATCTTAATGCGGTGTGAAATACCATATTACGCCTGAAACATATCATTAATGGCTATAATTGTTGAAAAATAAATAGTTACAACGAAAGCGAGGTCCTGGGTTCACGGCCGAAATATGTTCCTGTACTCGTTCGTTTTTAATTTTGACGCATTCCATGTTTAATAGACGGCGATTCAGACTTGTTTCGAACCTTCTCTAGAGGGGCATTAGATTAGAGCAATTATAATGTTGAAAACGATTCAAAAATTGTATGCGTATAATATACAATTAAAATTATGATTACTTGCGAATATACTCTACAACATATTTTAAATATATCATGAAGTAAGTTGTTTTATTGTTTCCGTATCGTTCAGTATATAAATAAGTGTAGCTAAAATTTAATTTGATTTTCCCTAGCTGTGTTCCCTGCTCAGTTAATAATAAAGCATTTGCGCTGAAATTGCCGTTCCTTCTAAGGCTGCCCTTATTATAACAATTTCTATTTGTATTCAGAGGCAACAGATGTTTTCATAAAGTGCCATGAATTGAGAAAAAAACATTTTTGATAAAAAAATTGTGGAAGATAATTTTTCGACACTTAAATATTATTTTTATTTTTAAAGGATTTAGCCATTGTCACTAACAATGCAATATGTAGATTACAGATTTATTTAAAAGCATAGAATACATTGTTCAAACAGTTCAAAAGAATATATTTTGTATAAAATAAAGTCTGCATTTTTGACATCTACATTGATATTGCTACTCAAACTGTATTTAATTTTTGTGTACATACGAGTACAAAGTTAAATATGTTCTTTTTTAGAAAAGATAGCAAACGATGTAACGGTACACCTGATGTTAAGTAAACACCTCCGCTCATGAACATTCGCAATATCAGAGGAATTGCAGGCGCGTTATCGGCCTTTGTGAAAAGAATGTCTCTTGGCACGATCCGAAAGGACCTGGTTGTCGACGATTCGAGCCGCTCTTCGTTGGATGCGGTCAAATAGAAAGGAGCTGGCACTGGGGTTCCCTCGATCAGACATCAGAACAGTACTCCATGTGTGGCTAAACTTGCATCTTGTAAACTTGCAAGCGGTGGGCCGGCATGAAATACTGTCTCGCTCTACTGAGTATGTCG
This sequence comes from Luehdorfia chinensis, assembly GCA_019845155.1. Classification (NCBI taxonomy): domain Eukaryota; kingdom Metazoa; phylum Arthropoda; class Insecta; order Lepidoptera; family Papilionidae; genus Luehdorfia; species Luehdorfia chinensis. The sequence goes on from JAHVAK010000282.1 coordinate 6,414,444, forward strand.
AGATTTTTTGAGGCCAATTTGTCTTTCATTTTCAAGTGACGATGAAACTGAACGTCACTCGATATGTCAACGCCAAGGATTCCGATACGAATGATGCAACATATCATTGATATGCAGAAGAAACACAGTTGGGGATAGTATGCAGCCTTGTGAGACACACAGGCTTGGAATCCGAGCAAGCAACTTCGACTACGACCTTGATGCTCCGGTCTCGGAGAAATCTGGTGATCCAATTCCATAAGTTCTCTGGAAGCTCACAGGCAGGTAGCTTCAAGTGAAGAACTTTTATGACCCGATCAAAAGCCTTCTTTATGTCCAAAGTAACTGCCAGGGCCTCGCCCTCGGTCTTGACTGCCTCTGCCCATCGATGAGTAAGGTATACTAGAAGATGACCAGCAGGTCATTAAAACTTCTAAATTGCCATATTTGCGGTAATTATGATCCCATCACAATAAATTGCAAAAAGTTATGAATATTTGAATTTTTATGTAATTGTATCGTATTAATAGTATTTGTCTTCGGTAAAATTATGTGACAGGCTAAAATGCAAATATGTTACAAGAGATAACTAATTAGCATTTTGGAGGCAACGTAGAATCATAAATAATTTGTTATGACGATTTATAATTGTAGCAAATTTTAATGGCGTCATTACCACACAATTACAATTAAGTATTTGTGTTACATAAAGCTTAACTGTTGTGGTCATAAATATTTTGTGGCATTTCTTTGATTGCATCGATTAAATAATATAATTGAAAAACTGAATTTACGTATAAATTTACAAGAACTTGTAATACTCGTATCACTTAACATGTCGCGCTGAAACTGAACTGAACGAAACTGTAGTAACTCAAAAAATAAATGAAAAAATGTGATATTACCTTTTTTGCGTAATAAACGGGTATTATTCACGAGTCACCAAAACAGTTTTACAAAAATATCAAGTAGCAACCAATATATAGTGTCACAGACATTTTTTAACTGAATTAGACACCGTAAACAAATAGATAGGATTTTTAGGAGAAAAATACTTTGTAAGTTACAACGGGTTTGCAATAGCAGTGCGATGTATACGTAGATACATACTTTCGTTAAAGAACAAAAGATTTCCCTTTTATTCTTTGACCGTAAAAGTCACAATCTTCAGTCGAAGAATAGAAGGACAACAATGGAACAAGCATTTGTAAAAGTTCTAAAGATAAGTTTCCTTTACTTCAGGATTATATACTAAAATATATTTGTGATTTTTATATAATGTACTCGTAATATCTCACTGACCACTTCTGTGTCTTGTTGTTTATTTATTTATTTAAAATGACGGCAACATGATATTTACATAAAAAATATATATAACAGAAATATTAAAATGAACTAAATTTTAGTGTATAGCATACTCAAAGACAAACTAAGCCTGTTAAAATAAAGTAACAATAAAAAGAAAAGGAATAGGTACTCGTATATGTAATAACAACTCACTTTTGGTATAAAAAAGTTTTTAGTTTTATTAAAGAAAACGTTACTTTCTCAATTGATATTTTTACTGTAGGGGCTGCATAAGTTTTGACATTAATGTTCAATTCCGCGTAACTACAAACTACAAACTACATCATGGTGAAAATAACATACAGTAATTGAGCTTGGAACCTATTCGAGGCAGTAAATAATAGCAGTTTTCACTTCACACAATTTTCACATTTATTTTGAAATCACAGACAGACATTTAAATTTTATTATTGGTATAGATGCCAAGTCGGCATTGGAATTACTTAGTCGTAACAAAATACTACACTTTCATGTTTCCTCATGATATATCAAAAAGGTCAATTTTGGTTATGAAAAATAAACTGATGACGAACATTGGGATTGCGAGGACAATTTAAAATACTGCGTGAGTGTTGCGATAATAATAATTTCATTAAAGCAGGAAACGAAGTTAATTTGCTAAGATCAGCATGCATTTCATTAATTCTTTTGCTCCATCTATGACTATTTGTTTCTTAAAAATGTTTAATTTACTAATCGAACAAACATAGAAAATAAGATTAAGTTAAAATAAAACGTTAAAAACGTCTAAATAAAGACGAAAGATTAAAATAATTCGCAGAATGGGGTGACCAAATTTAATGGACAGACCCTCATTATTTTGAAATGAAGCAAAATTAGCGGCAAGGTTATTCATTAGATACTGCTTTTTACATGTGACTCAGCTTTGTTTAATTAATAAAAATTGTGATACATTTATGTAAATTAAAAAGGCTATAAATATCCCATTTCTGGTGCCGGCAAGAGTCTGTCACGCTGCACCAATGCGCAGTGGCGGTTTTCCAAATATTCTTATTCCTCAGACAAGCAGGGTGCCGTGTGGTGGTGGCTTAAGAGAATCTAGCACCCCATCTCATTCCGTGGGTGTCGTAAAAGTCGACAGAGGGAATATTGAAACCGGAAGATAGGCAGCAGAATCTTGAGTCGTACAATATCAACGGGATTAAAAAAGACTGCAGAATTACTGACGCCGCCGCGTCACGGCCATAAATTCCCAAAAATTGATTAATGTTGTATAACATGCTACTCGTACATTATAACAAACAACATATTTTTTACAAACACGAAAATGAAAAATTTACTACCACGTGCTCAGCGGTGAAGGAAAACATGGTGAGGAAACCGGCATGTCTCATCATCACCACCATCATTTCAGCCTATTACTGTCCACTCCACTGCTGAACATAGGTCTCCTCCATAGATTGCCACAGAAGTTTGTAGCTCTCATTTTGAGGGCATTTTGCCATAGTTGCCACGCTTGTCAGGCGGATTGGCAGGCGGTGCGGGTTCTCTTAAGTCGCCACCACACGTCAACACCAGTTTTGTGAATGTGATTTCAAACATTTTAACGTTAATATATAAAATAAATAGTCCTTTTATGAACTTCTCTTCTTTGTATTGCTAAGGGTTTCCATAACTACGGTATGAATATTTAACGTATCCTATGTAAACGGAAACTTTTGATAGAATTCGTAACGAATGTTATAGTCTGCGAGCTATAATAAGTTTACTGTATTAAAAAAATTAAATATATTGTTATTTTTAAAAAAAAAACGTAAGGACTGCCAACAGAAGTAGAAACTCAATACAATGGTCACAACTCAAATAACTATGATCTTTTTTGAATTATTAAATTAATTATAGTCTGCATTATTTAAATTTCAATATTTGTAAATTAAGATTATTAACATTAGTCTGGTTTTCACATCTATTGGCATTCAGGCACTCCAAGTAATAATTATATAAATTTTTATACAGTTTAATAATTAATCAAACAACTAATTTTGAGAAATGAAATTTATTATAATTTTTTATAGAATTTTCAATTTAAAAATGTCATCGAAAAACTAGAAATCTGTTTTATCACGCTAGTAAGATAACTCCTAAGACACACTGATAGAAGGATTTGTTATGGAGTAATAAATCAATTTGTTATTTTTTAGTTATTTTGTTATTTTAAAAAAATATTTTTTAGTTATTGACAAGACTTATTAGTATTAAATTAATAATTTATTAGACTTTAATATTGTTTTTAATATTTAAAGTGCCTTATTACATTGAAATTAAATTTTGTTAAAATTAATATTTGTTAAGAAGATTTTTTAATAGCTAAGAAATATTTATTAGGCGGATACTTTCGACAAATTTCAGTACTACTGAATTATTTTAAATTGAAAATAATAAAATACTACATTTTATTATTTAAAATTTAAAATAAGTATTTCGGGATAATTATTTTGTTTATGATAAACTAATTCCCAACCTAAATTAACACTTTAATGAAATATTTTTAAAATTTGACAAAATGAGGTTGTACATTGAAATACGTTAAAGTTTAAATGAAACTAATTTTACGGATTTTATCGCGTTTAATTTTATTATTTATAACCCGACGTTTCGAGTGCTTTACAACACCCATGGCCACGAGGGGACTGAGCCGACAGACGTTCCGATGTCATAGTTAACCCGGAGTACCTTCAGCTTTCAATCATTATTTTTGGTCCGATCTACGCAGAAAGAGCTAGCTGTGTCTTGAAGTCTTGCAGTGGTATGCTTGGTTTTTGACTTAATTTTAATCATTATAGGATCCCAAGGTGGTGGTAATAACCAACCATCTTCTCTAATAAAATTAGGATGTTTTTTAATTTCAATAGCCTCGCGAATCATCCTTGGTAGGATCGGTGTTCTTTTGCGAGGATTTGTGGTTTATCAAATCTGATGTAATGGTTGGGATGACCCAGAACATGGTCACAGACTGCAGACTTCCTGGAGCGGTGATGCTTCACATCAGCTATATGTTCTTTTACGCGGGTTTTACTGATCTTTTGTTTGCCCTTTGTAAGAGAGACCACATTCACAATCCAGCTTGTATACTCCTGCATCTTGTAGAGGGATGTTACACTTGACAGATGGTAAAAACTGACTTATCTTCTTCGACGGCTTGAAAAATGTTCTTATAGAAGCTCGCTTCAAGATATAGCCAATTTTGTCCGTGACTCCTCTGACATATAGTAGGACTGCAGGTACACGCTCGACTGTGGAAGGCTTCACTCGGTCACTGCGACGAAGGCACGGAACCCGAAGCTTGTTTTCTTGCAAAACTTGCTTGACATGCTGAAGCTCGGCGGCCAGGTGTTTACTGTCACAGATCCCTTGTGCTCTCTGAAAAAAAGATCTGTTTATTGATTTATCTCCCATTGTTGCTGACATTTTCATGGAAGACTGAGGAGAAAGCCCTCCGCACTTCTCCTGTAAATCCAAGGTTCTACAAACGGTACGTAGATGATACTTTCACAACTTGTAATAAAGTCACTGCATTTTTAGACCACTTTAACTCCATAAATTGTAAAATACAATTTACAATGGAGCTAGAGACAAATAACTCATTAGCTTTTCTAGATGTTTTAGTAATTAGAAATCCTAATAACACCTTGAGTCACACTGTGTATAGGAAAAAGACCCATACCAATAGGTATTTAAACGGGGAATCTCACCATCATCCTTCATAGATAGCTACCGTGGGCAAATCTTTGTTTCAGAGAGCTGATGACGATTGTGCATCGTCAGATGAAAAGGTGGCTGAGGAGGTGGCCCTGGAAAAGTGCTTAGGGAACGTTTTGCACAATGAGGCGAATTCCGGCCTGTTCGCGAGTACTTGAAACTGGTGGTAGGATTCCTATGCACGAATCCGTCTGGGTAGGTACCAGCCCAGGGTCAGTAATTCTGCCGTGAAGCAGTAGTGTGCAAGCATTACTGTGTTTCGGTTTGAAGGGCACTGTGAGCTAGCGTAATCACTGGGCATTTGAGACTTAAGAACTGATTTGTCAGGGTGACGGGCGCATTATGGTGTCACACAGAAATATTCTGGGTGATACACGTTTTGCTCCTTTCGTCACATTCGACGATAAAAAAAATACTATTGTATATTTAATTATAATGACCGTGGCCTAGTGGTCAGATTACCTGACTTCTAAGCCGCAGGTCCTGGGTTCGAATCCCAGCTGGAGCCAACATTTGTGGTCAAACACAAATTGTTGTATTTCGGGTCTGGTAGTGTTGTGATTGTCCCCGTGTTTCTGACACTGCATCTTTGCCTACCTCCGATTTTATCGCATCAGCGTTACATCGGGCGCGGGTAGGTTGGGACGAGTGAGTGCCTCTGTGTTGCGCGTACACATGTGGCACTATAATATCTCCTGCGCAATTGACAGCTATCGACAATATTCGAAAGTTGTCGCCGTGGTCGAAATCGGCCAGGAGAATATCATCATCATCATATCATCATAATGATAATGTTTAACAAATCCGCAATTCACTATAAATTGTTGGCTACTCAATCTGTCCTCAATCTCGGTCTCAGTTCGATAGTAAATATCTTTTTAAATGTAAATTGCTTTCTTAAATTCTTACATTTGTTTCATTTTCTTTAAAGTTTCTGTATATATTCGATTAAGCTGTAATGTTGAGTAATTTTGTTAAAATACTAGCGAATGCTCGCGATTTCTCTCTCGTGTTTTTTTTATCAATATGTAATAATGAAAAAGCTTTATCATTATTATCATCAACATCATTACAGCATATCACTAGTACACTGCTCAACATAGGCCTCCCCCATAGATTGCCACGAGGGTTAGTAAATCTCGTTTTGAGGGGATTTTGCCTTAGTTGCCACGATTAGCAGGCGGGTTGTCAACCGCAGCTTATTTATTCAGTTGGTGTTTACTTTATTTTTTAAATCTATTTGTTTATTTTTTGTTTCCCACAGAAATGTATTTACACGTTTACTTAATAAATATAGTTTAAATATTAACTCTTACGTGTTTAAAGGCTCTCTCTTAAATAGAGAAAGCTTGTCCCCAGCAGTGAGATATTTTTAGGCTGTTAATTATTATTTTATACATATATACATTCAAACTGCGATTTAAAAGAAAAAATATTTATATTTATACACCGTAATTTTTACATCGTTCTGGAAACGAAGAAAATTAGTACAGTTTCAGTTACAGAAACGATTGGTAGTATCAGTTTTTAGATTTTAATATTTACTTTTTTTTGGTAAATTAAAATTAATCACGTGTTTTTAAAAGAACCGGCAACTTGCGGTAGCTCCCGTCTATAGGTAATTACGATCACAGTCGATAGGTCAATGTCCTTACGAACGCATAAGCGACGAAGTAAAGGCTATCGGAGAAAAAAAGCGTTGAAGATCGTGAATTTTCGGACATTTTTCGACATGGTTAATCCGCCATCTGGCCGGACGTCCAAGATTTTTCAATATTTCCCTTGGATGACACTTACCATACCTACCAAATGAGACTGGGTGGCAGATTTTCATACGCCGTTTCGTACTTTATAAAATTATTACAATAAAGGCCCCATGGGTTTTATTCTGCCACATAAAACTGAAGAAGTTTGCGAACCACTTCAATTTAAAAAAATACGTTTAATAAGTACTACGTCAATAATCTACACTGAATAAAAATACTCTATTCGTACCTGGGATAGCCTCTGCCGGACGATACTCATGGCATAACATTATTTACGAAGTTACAAAATAATCTGCGAAATACAGTTCATTTTGCACGACACACACGTACACGGCTTATTAAACTGGCTTCTGGATTTTTATCAGTTTTAAACACATTCACGATCATAATGCGTAACACTTTACGAATTTATTGTTCATGAGAATAAACCTACAGTCAAATGGTTCTTGTAAGCAACATCGTATACCTGTACCATTGTTAGATATTGTGACGTTAGATAGAATACACTTTACGACTTCTTTTCTTCGCGATAATTCAACAACAGAAGCACGACCAAATGACCTTAGACTATAGGTGACGACCGACCACATAGACCAACCAACTAAAGCACTGTCACTCTCGCCAACACATGAATTTTTTTACCCTTAAAGACATTAAAAACTCCCTAAACTAAACATTTGAAAAACATAAACTAAGTGTATGTCGGCAGTGTACTAAATAGTAGACAAACGTCTGTCTACTGTTTAGTTTTTGTATGCCAGTTTTTAAATTAAACAAAAAAGTTGTCGATAGAGCATAACAGTAAAAGTAGTATCAAAATATTCATCAATGGTTATTATTACAATAGAATTACTTAGTATTAAATAATAAATAATTCCATTAGTATAAATCCTAGAAAACAATAATAAAAAAAATGTAATAAGAATAATAATCATATCACTGATTGTCATTAAAAATTAAATGTACATTGTGTGTGTGTTAATAATATTTCTTCCATTACAATAGAATCCTTCTCAGCCTCGCTGTATTTTTTTAAATCATACATTTTATTAACATTTCACATTACATTTATAAAACCATATTTTCTTCCCCATCTGGAAGGAAAACCCCTAAGTTGGCAACACTGAGAACTGCGACGTATAGCGCTGTTGTATATCCCCTCCCGGCCGCCAAGTCGAAACGTCGAAATTTCGAAACGTCACAGCCCTAGGGCTGTGTCGTTTCGAAATTTAATTAAACATGACAAAACATTAAACGAAAACGGTTTTGTGCATCTACGTTAGCTCGAGCGAAAAAGATTTTTTTAGGACGAGCTAACGTAAGCGTAGATGCAGTGCAATAATTGCAACTGCACATTGGGTGGCTCGCTTTACCTAAATATTTCACGAACATTATCGTATCCGCGTTTTTCAATTATCGTAACGGAAATATGAGTCGAAAGTAAATGTATTCCAACGTAAGGAGAAACTAGCAATTGTATATGATAATTCGGGCCATGCAGTTGTACGTTTATTCTTATGAATATAAAAGTAGTCAGAAGATAAGCAATATGATAATGGACGTTTTCAAAATTTAAAAAAAATGTCATCATCATCATCATATCAGCCTATCACTAGTCCACTGTTGAACATAGGCCTCCCCCTCAGATTGCCACAAGTTTGTAGCTCTCATTTTGGAAGGATTTTGCTATAGTTGCCACGCTTGGTAGGTGGGATGGCAACCGCAGTTTATTTATTCAGATGATTCGAAAAAAATATATGGGACGTTAAAGAGATCAAAATAAACTATGAATTTTTTATGTTCGGTCACAGCTTTTACTTTAATATACCCGATCCAATGAATCTTTTGGCAATATTAAAAATAAATTCAGATTAATAAAAGCAGCAGTGATAAAAATTATTATAATAATTAAAAATCTTTTTTGAAACAGCCCTGTTTAAAACATTTTCGTTTCACGCGTTGTCCACGATGCTATTGGAGGCGAAGTCACTCCCCGCCACCTTTAACGTAAAACAGCAAAATGCAAAAAATAGGTAAATAAGTGACTTAGTCACGTGTGAGCTCTGAACTTTTTAATGCACAGTTAGTGCTTATGTTAATTATTTCTTTTCATTAATCGTATTTGTTCTTCGATGCACTTTTATTTGTGATAATACTTAAATAAAAATAAAAATACTTGTGTATACGGAAGAAGCGCGGAATTTAGTCAATTAAACGGCATATTGTGGATGCTAAAAGTGATAAAAGGTGATGTGATACTGTGAGTGTGAATAAATCATTTGAAAGAAACCTTGCGAAAACGTGCTCGTTTATGTTTACAACCAAACAGAAAGCAGTTTGCACAGTTATTACAATTCAGGTATGCACTTAACTAAATATTTATTTTGTTAATTTCAATTCCAATCAGTTGTAAATAGTGTAAATGGTTTATTACAATTTTTAATTACGCATAAAATAATTAACCGATATTATTACTAAAATTCTACCTAACGTTTTTACCAAAAACCACTGTTTCGATAGCTAAAATAATTTTATTTGATAAAAATAAAATAATGAAATAATATTTTATTATTAAAAATTATCTGAATATTTGTTTTATTTTTGGAGTTTACTCCATAGGAATCGATTTCATTTAAAGTGAAATGAATACGCATAAAACGAAAAATTAATTAACGTAAGCGCCATCTTAGCAAACTATTTCAAAACTTTTCGTAACATAATAATATACGTATCTGACAAGATTCAATGTAGAATGAATATACATGTAGAGGAGCCAATATTTTTTGTATGGGCATTGAGCTCACTGTAAACTTAAACAGAAGTATGTTGTCTAGACCTAACTAGTGGCATAAATAGTTATATTTAGTCCAACCAGAATGTTGCAATATACTGCAACAGTGCCATCTACAAGCGGCTCCGTGAACAGTCAAATAACTATAATATTTATAAATATTGTAAATTTGCAATTTTGTAACTTAATAGTTTGTTAAAATATTGTTCTTTTGTTAATGATATCATGATTGTTTTATTATTTATAAACAAACGAATATCTGTTTTACTTTTCATGGATAATTAAACAAAAATAATGTTTTAATAATTCGCCATTTTATTTTATTTAGTGCAGTTTTGAAAGTAAGTTTTCTGATTATTTAGAACGAGTAAATGCGTAAATGACATTATTGGTACAGACAGTGAAAACTTTATTGTAAAAATAATAATTTAATTTGTATTACGATCAATTAATAGGACTAATTGCTCTCAACACACTCTTAAACACTCGCGGGGCTTGTCGTCAGACTAGGCCGCTATAAACCGGTTTGTTTCTTCTCATGTAAAATCGCAATTTAAAATTATTAACAAAGAATAGTTGAAATGTTCTTCTTTAATTTAGAAACCAATTTCAATATTGAAGATAGACGAGCGTATACACTACTGATCTTGCTAAAAGCAATTTTTTTATTATGACTTCTCTGTTTTAAGATACGATTCTTTTTGAAATAAAAACAGATTTAATTTTTTTTAAACAATTAAAGTTTATAGTTTATCTTCGCTTTCAGAACAATAAAGAAAGCACGGGATTTATTTTCGCGTGGCCTAGTGGTTAACGTACCTGACTTCTACGCCGCGGGTCCTGGGTTAGAATCCCAGCGGGTTGCAACATTTGTGCAAAACACAAATTGTTGGTTTTCGGGAATGGTTGTATTGTGTACAAATTTCGAAAGTTTGTTAAATGAAATTATTTGTACCAGATAAATATTTATAGTACGTAGATATTTTATTTATTTTTTTATTTAAAAAAAGTATTTCTCCAAGGTACCTATAGTTTAAATTTTGTTACACCTTTTATAAAAAAAAAAAACTACGGTAGATTTGAAATGCCATTTATCTAATTATTTTTACAAAGTGTTGAATAACGTAGCACAGTAAGTCGCATATCAAGATTCCAGAGGCACTTTACCATTAGTGTTTTACAGACGAGGCCAATACGGATTGTAAAATATGCTTATTTGTAAAATACCTTTTTTGAGAATATTATTCTTAAAATTTGATTTAACTTTTTTATTCCACATTGATTATTTAACATTTTCGTATGTTTCTTGCCCGCTGGTCTCGTGACGTTCGGATTTGTTACATAGTTCTTTCTTTTTCTCTTTCTGTCTAAGTACATATTTTGCGTACTTTTCGCGTCATATTAAACGTCTCGCCGAACTCGTTTCTCACATTCAAAACGTCGCACTGAATTTGACCTTGGATGTTCAGCGTGTTGTCGCTCTTGTGTTACGGAATTTTCGTAAAGAAAATAAGTCTGTAGTAAGTGTATTCAAGTAGGAGAACTAATGTTACAAATTTAGGCTGTTACATGTAATATGAAAGTAAAAACTTACACAAAATGTAAAAGATAATGTAATAAACACTTTTGTATATCGAGTAAGGTTGACATAATTGAAGCAATTGCTCCGATACAGGGTAGTGTAAATTATTTGGCAAATAACCTTGTGAAAAATGAAACTGTTAGGTTTTCCAAACAGTTCCATTTTTTTGGGCGGTTATGTGGACGCCGAGGATAAATGATTGGCTTATGGGTTGCGGGTTCGATTCCCGCACGAGACAAATATTTGTATTGCTTACAGATAATTGTACTGGGTATGGGTGTTTGTGCCTGATATAAGAGAAATCCTAGAGTATATCATAGTTTTTTAAAAAAAAAACAGAATACTAAAAAGTGCACTTGACACTTTCAGTTTATCCTATGTTCTTTTGTCAAGAAAGTAGCTATCTCAGAAAACACAAAATAAAGTATTTCCGACGATCCTGAATTTGTGTAAGAAAGAAGAGAAAATTGGAGTAAATACTCAGTTACGTGACGACTGCGTAGTCTAGTGGAACACGTTCTACTGCGAATACTATGACGCGGACCCTAGGTTTAAATCCCAGCCGGAGCCAACGTTTTTGTAAAGACATAAATTTTTAATTTTCGGTTCTGGAAATTTTCTGTAAACGCACTCACGACTTCGAAATATTCCTAGTCTGACGCATCTTTTAATGATCAAACAAATCCAAATGTATTTAATTATTTAAAACTTACCAATTTAGTTCTCAATAAATATTTATGATAAAACGTACGCAGAAAGGTATATCGTGTCCGACCCGAGCGTTGTGTTAGTGTAGGTATCAGCTGATTCGCACGGGCTATTGAACTCGGCCGGTGCGTGTGCGGTCCCACTATAACACTGCGACAGTACTAAGCTTATATTCGAAAAACTGTAGGTCAACTTTTATTTTTTATCCATGTAATTAAACACAGTTATATTCATTTTCAGTAAGATTAAACTCCAGTAATCGATTCTACTATTGATTCTGTCTCAGTATTTTCTTCTTCCGGAACGGCTTAAAAATTACGGTGTATATACGACCATCGAAGATAAGGGGAATACTAATAATTTTGCGGAGAATATCAACTCAATTAAATAGATGTCTGTCTGTAATTTTTCCATTTTAAAATATTAAGTGTTCTTTTGAAATATAGGAAACTTTCAGTCTGAGCAACGCACATAACTTATAAACTACTGAAGCTACTGCATTGATATTTGCAAATATTATAGATAGTAACCATAGGACCAATGTCGAGTCTTTCATATCTTTGCAATATCTCAAAAGTTTCACTATTTAAAGGAATTCTAATGTCTTTGCAAACGAAGTCAAGTGCACAGATGGTTAATAAAAAATTCCGATGGTCTAGTCCTTCATTACTTTTTATTAAATTTTAATGTTTATTTTACTTCCTAAGCTGATGAAGAAGAAACAGAAGGCACTTAAGACTTCTTTTTCTCCTGCATTAGGCTATAAATTTTTTACAGTTGGTTACAGACCCCTTCCAAGTTGGGATATCGTCATGCTTTATAGGCGAAATTTCGAAAACAGAAGCAGATAGTTCACCTTAGACATTTTCCTTAGACAACTTTTATGACACCCACAGGCTGAAATGAAGTGGCAGATTCTTTCACGGTACCGCCGCACGGTACCTACATTTATAAAAATATGTTATTGTTATTATTGAAATGTTGAAAGAAAGTAACAATGTAATATAAAATAACCATGTGTAATCAAGTGCACACAAGTGTATCATTAATATTGTCGAAATTATGTTATCATTTATCTAATTTAATTTAGAATTATATAATTCTATTTGTTTTATTTTTATACTGATTGACAGGTTTTTATTTTTTTTTGTTAATTTCTTCCCAAGTTTAAGTTAAAAAAAAAACTACAAAATTTCCTCATATAGACTATACTTTTTATTTGAAATTAGCAAATTTCGTAATCTAATTTAGGCAATAAAATTACCATTACCATGTAAATCGAGAAGCACGAATTGAATCTAGACTGATGTTTGTGCCGTGAATAAAGTAACAGTCTGTAATTGTCGTAGTGATTGGAACAGGCCTACTTTGATCTTTACAAAATAGCCCCCCTCGCTGCTCCAATGTAGTTTGGCAGGTTTGATAATATATTTATTAAATTTCTCAGACATGCAGGTTTCAGTTTCAGCGCCTCCAGCAATGGATTAAGATATATGTAAAAGATAGTTTTTTAAATAAAGTATTTCACATTTAACTGGATTTGGATTTTGCCGCTTTCAGTATTACTGTAACATAAACCTCCCCTCATAGATTGCCTCAAAATACTATATATGCATACCTGATATGTATTAATAAACATTGATTTTACACAAAGTCTATTGATTTGATAATAGAAGGATAGATTTTTTGTGGTCCATCAAGGATGTATTGTTGCCAGTAATTATGTCCCTATTTGTCATTATATATCACACGAAACACTGCATTGTTTAAATAAAACAAATTTTACGGATTTTATTGTGTTTAATTTTAACTATTCATAACCCGACGTTTCGAGTGCAGTTACAGCACCCATGGTAAAACGTACGTATCTTCTTCGGCGACCATCTGTCAAGTGTAACATCCCTCTATAAGATGCAGTAGTATACAAGCTGAATTGTGAATGTGGTCTCCCTTACATTGGGAAACAAAAAGATCAGTAAAAACCCGCGTAAAAGAACATATAGCTGATGTGCAGCATCACCGCTCCAGGAAGTCCGCAGTCTTTGACCATGTTCTAGATCATCCCAACCATTACATTAGATTTGATAAACCACAAATCCTCGCAGAAGTACATCAATTCCTACCAAGGATGATTCGCGAGACTATTGAAATTTAAAACATCCTAATTTCAATAGAGAAGATGGTTGCGTACTACCACCAGCTTGGGATCCTATAATTAATGAAATTAAATCAAACACCAAGCATACCACACAAACATTCTTTCAGCGTAGATCGGACCAAAAATTGTAATTAAAAGCTGAAGGTACTCCGTGTTAACTATGGCATCAAGACATCTGTCACCTCAGTCCTCTCGTGACCATAGGTGCTGTAAAGCACTCTAAACGTAGGGTTATAAACTGTTAAAATTAAACTCGATAAAATCCGTAAAATTTGCTTTATTTAAAGTTTTTTTATGTAGTTTAGGTAAGTTTTTTGTTTGTAGTATTCGCGTAAATATAAGAAATTATTATTTAAATAAAACTACTTTTTACGGATTTTATCGCGTTTAATTTAGAACTATTTTTAACCCGACGTTTCGGGCGCTTTACAGCACCCATGGTCACGGGGAGACTGAGGTGACAGTTGTCCCGATGTCATAGTTAACCCGGAGTACCTTCAGCTTTTAATTTTTAGTCCGATCTACGCAGAAAGAGCTTACTGTGTCTTGTAGCTTTGCAGTGGTATGCTTGGTTTTTGATTTAATTTTATAAATAATAGGATCCCAAGTCGGTGGTAATACCCAACCATCTTCCCTATTGAAATTAGGATGTTTTTTAATTTCAATAGCCTTGGGAATCATCCTTGGTAGGAATCGGTGTTCTTTTGCAAGGATTTGTGGTCTATCAAATTTGATGTAATGGTTGGGATGATCCAGAACATGGTCATAGACTGCAGACTTCCTAGAGCGTCGATGCTTCACATGAGCTATATGTTCTTTAACGCGGGTTTTAATGGATCTTTTACTTTGCCCTATGTAAGAGAGACCACATTCACAATCCAGCTTGTATACTCCTGCATCTTGTAGAGGGATGTTACACTTGACAGATGGTAAAAACTGACTTATCTTCTTCGACGGCTTGAAAAATGTTCTTATAGAAGCTCGCTTCAAGATATAGCCAATCTTGTCCGTGACTCCTCTGACATATGGAAGAACAGCAGGTACACGCTCGACTGTGGCCGGCTTCACTCGGTCACTGCGACGAAGGCGCGGAACCCGAAGCTTGTTGTCTTGCAAAACTTGCTTGACATGCTGAAGCTCGGCGGCCAGGTGTTTACTGTCACAGATCCCTTGTGCTCTCTGAAACAAAGATATTCCATACTGGTTCACATCATTATGTGGACCAGTATGGACTGCAGTGTTATGATGCTACTTTACGCTAATATACTTTAAGGGGGAGTTCCTAGTGTCTAGTCTCCAGCAATTTTTTTTACTACAGTGATCTTGAATTTGTCTAAAACTAACCCGGGTTTATGTTCTCGTAGACTAGGTTGTGGGAAGCTCATTCTTTTATGAAGATTAAATTTGCACGAGGACGATAAAAAGTTTTCCCTCATTAAAACTTTGAGAGCTGTATAAATTTACATTCCAACAAAACAGAGGAACGTAGAGTTTATTGAAGTTCAACTTCTATAATTACACATCATGTTCAGTTTATTTTATACATGGCCCTGATTGCGACAAATGTTACGTGGAGTTTGCATGAATTAATCGTGAAAGCAAATGGTTTTTGTAGCTGCCTTAAAAAATTTGTAACTCTACTAAATATCAGACAGGCATTGTGTAACTAGCATAAAAAGTCTTATAAGTTGGTTATTGCGGCATTCATGGCTATGAATATGCCGCTTTATTTGTAAAATAAATCACAGTGACTCCCTTTCTTAGGCCGAATTTCACCGACAGAGCTTTGAACTGTTAGCTAATTAAATTGTTAACAGTGTGTTAAAACTTTAGTGTTTACTATGATATTTCATTACATAGTTAACCTTTGCAAAGTTATAATAATTTCGTATTGAAAAGTACCTACACGAGGTAATGAAGCAAGAAGCATCGTCGCTCCAGGAAGTCTGTAGTCTGTGACCATGTTCTGAATCATCCCAACTATTACATCAGATTTGATAAACCACAAATCCTCGCAAAAGAACACCGGTTCCTACCAAAATTGACTCGCGAGACTATTGAAATTAAAAAAAAAACATCCTAATTTCAATAGAGAAGATGGTTGGGTAGAAGAAGGATCCTATAATTAATAAAATTAAATCAAAAACCAAGCATACAACTGCAAGACATTAAGACAAAATTAGCTCTTTCTGCGTAGATTGGACCAAAAATAATAATGAAAAGATGAAAGTACCCCGGGTTAACTATGACATCAGGACATCTGACAACACACTCCTCCCGTCTAAACGTTAGGTTATAAATAGTGAAATTAATCGAGATAAAATCCGTAAAATTAGTTTCATTGAAATGTGTGGTGTTCGCGTAAATATAAGAAATTATTATAAGTTTTTTTAGTTGTGCCGGTACCGGGAATCGAACCCAGGTCACTCGCGTACTACAACATTTAAAGCAAGTGCCTACCTACCACTAATATTATTTATTGCAGTTTTGATTGCTGATTTACCACGTGCTCAGCGGTGAATGAAAACGTCGTGAGGAAATCTGCATGTCTGAAGAATAAAAAAAACATTTCGAAGACATGTGAACTTCGCTAAATAGCATTAAAGCAGCGTGGCGAATTCTTCCCGGCTCGATATCTCTATCAGAAATGAGAGAGAGCCACCACACATTTTTAACAATTACACTTCTCTGTTTACACATCGTCATAGCAACTGACATAAATACTGTTAGTAAAGTGACAGCCCAAAAATATCCCACTGCTGAGAACAGGCCTACTCTCATTTTGGAGGTTTTGGAACCTGGAAGAGTACGTCCACGCTACTCCAATACGAAATCGGCACGAAAACGATTGTTTAAATATTGTTAGATAAATGAAAATACATACATACATACAGTCACGACTTTTTTAAATATAAGGGGTAGGCAGAGGCCATACACGTAGCCCACTTTTCGCTCCCGTGGTAAACGAGACGTGAATGACGCAAACCACACAGCCGCCATTTTAGTACGAGTGTAGCGACATCTATGTCGCGAACTATATATACAACATCTAAATAATACTAATTGGAGAACACGTCCTCCCCCAATCAGACCAACCGATCTGGCGGGTAGCTACCCTTTTCCTTGGCAATATCATTCGTCAAACGAGTCAAAAAAATCTTTTCCCCGTCGGGTAGCAAATTATAGTGTTATTCTGTACGAATGAAGTGCAATACTTTATTCGCCTCTTACGACACCTTGGTAGGTGCTATTCTACTCTGCCGGACACCTATCGGCGAAAGAAACAATTCAATTATTTAATATGTTTTTTAACCTATCTAAAGAAACTCACTGCAGTATTTAAACATATGTACTCGTATATGTGTTTTCATAGTGCAGTGATGAAAACGTACTGAATGTTTATGCAATGATAATACTGCATAAGTTTTTTTTTAAACTGACGAAATAGTTTGTATACTACCCCGGTTTGCTTAATATATAATATAAAACGGTATGAAACTCAAAGAAGGTGATCGACGTACACTCGGCCGCTTTTAATCATATTGATCATCAAATTATCAACAAAATAGAATAAAAAAATTTGTAATATTTTGTAGTTTTTTAAGTAAATATATTGTAGATCCTTAATGAGCGTGTAAACGTCCAAAAGAACGTGTCGACATTACAAACGAAGATAAAAGTTAAATATTTTCCTTTCAATGTTCATTTGTGAAATTACTAATATAAAAAGGAACCCAAACGGTTTAGTGAGTACTAATTTATTAACTAAAAAGAAAACAAAAATTTTTTGAACATATAAAATTTCTTATGATTAACCACATATCCAATATAAATGTAAAACAGGTTTTAAAATTTTATTACGCGAAGTCGATGTTATAATTCAACAAATTTATGATTACATTTTCAGTAGAATGGTTATATTACAGATTCCGTTGATTTAATTCAGTAACAGAATTGTGGGAAGTGATTGGGACAAAGTGGAGAGAATCTGCTGCAGATGGCTAATGAAAATGCCACGAGCAATCTAGCAACAGACGGTTAACTTAGTTCGCTTTGTTTAAGCGTTTGTGTAATAGTACCTATAATAGATTTTTACTTAAAACTTTTGAATATTATTAGAATTTTTTAATTGTAGAAAGTGACGAGATGAGCAAATCGTTCACAGTATGGTAGCAGAAACGTCTTCTCAGAATATTTCAGTGTGGCGCCACACTCCTTGAGCTCTTCCGTCTCATGTGCCCCGTAATAACACTAGCGATGAGTGCCCTTTAGACAGAAACAGTAATGTTTGCACATTATTGCTTGACGGCAGAATTACTGACATTGCAGTGGTATGTACCTAGACGGATTCCTGTATAGGAATCCTACCACCAGTATAACATATTTATTAGATTTGTCTTCAAGTTTTTTATATTATGTAAATAAATTTAAGAATTTCAATGTTAGAAATATAACACAAAAGTATGATTCTATAAAAATATCATCTAATGATTATATTTCTTTCTATCGAATTCACAGCAAAGTGTTAAATCATATAAAATCACACGTGTATCTTGTAAAACTATTTTTTTTTATCCGATAACGTAACGAAACGAGCAAAACATTCACCTGGTGGGAAGTGCAATGACTACCCATAACAAATACTGTGTTACCCAGAAAAAAATCATGGTGTCATCAATGCGCCCGTCACTCTGAGACATCGGTTCTTAAGTCTGATATGCCCAGTGATTACGCTATCTCTCAGTGCCCTTTAAAATGTTTGCACACTACTGCTTCACGGCAGAATAACTGGTCCTGGGGGTACCTAGCTAGACGGATTTCTGCATAGGAATCCTACCACCAGTAATCCCGGTAGTTTTATTATTATTATTATTTACAAATTTATATCGAGCCATTACTTGTTACCATTACTTGTATTTCTGTATATGTATGGGCGTATGTATGATTTCTCATTCCTTAGTAAATCTTGGCTTGTATATGGATGACACCATGACTTGGGGAACAAAAATTTCTGAAATTAGCCGAAAAGTTGTTGCCACCTTACGTTCTCTTTATCGTCTCAAAAAGTCCATCTGATCCCGTCGGAGACGTAAGAGTCGACTAAAAGGAATGCCAGGTGACTGAATAATTACTTATTGCAACGTCGCAGTAACCCAACACAAACGCGGGATGATATGGGGTGCTTGATTCTCTTAAGCCGCCACCACATTTAGAGAATATACCATGCCTACCGTTTAAGTGCCAGTTCACGCCAGTCACTAGTCCTGGTCAGTAGTCCCTGTAGTTCTTTATGGACTTCATCGCTCCATCGCCATCTGAACTGCGAGACTGATCGTCACTCATTCAGCCGTCCCTAGTATTTTCGGTGAATTGATTGCTGTTAGCCTTTTTGACTTTTCCAGCTTCATCGGATACTGTGCTCACGGGCCACGGCCCGCGTGCCAGATTTGGTTTGACCTAGACATAAATAAATATACAAACTCCTAACTAACTTCCAAATTCGGTCACTGTCGCGTTCGCTGTGTGCTTCCGCGAGGTCAAATATCTTAAAAAAAATTAAGTCATCTTATGACCGTCCAAGGGCGGCTGCGGTCCTCCATTCGGACTGTCAACTTGTGTGTCGTTAACTCTGGGCGGTGAGAACCGCCCTTGATTGTGTAGATTGTCACAAAGCACAGTCCTGAAAACTATAATTTCAATTTAGTATTGGAAAATTATAATTTAAGAGTAGTGATTTCGTTAACAGTTATTGAAATAATTATTAGTTAATTTTCATAGCATTCGTTCTATAGTTTTTTTTTACATAATAACAATTTTCGCTGTCTTTATCCAGTACTTCTGTGACGGACGACGGGTAGACGGCCATTTTTTATACTTTTTCCGTTTCATTAATTTTAGTACAGAAAACACTGAAACGAAAAAGGAAATAATGTTTTATTCAGATAAATGCACTAAACAAGATTCATACCTTACATTAACGGTCTTAGGATAACATTTAGTTTATTCTCAACGCTCGTAGATTTATAAAAATTTTCTCGTACGGTAATATAGGATGAGTGATTTGCGCTTATGAAATTCAATTTCCTACACCTTTGTGACATACGAGTATTTTATCGTTTCAACATTCAGACTTACGCGTGACGTGTGTCTCATCTGAAGGTAATTTTTTATATACAAATTAAAAATAACAGCCGTTGTTGTTTTTATTGTTGCTTAAAATGTAAGCCAATTTTCATATTTATGAAATAAAATTAAATTTCTTAATTTTACGACGTAAGAATAATATACATACATACATAAGATCACAATTGTATCCCATAAGGGGTAGTCAGAGACTGGGCACTCACTGCAAAAACAGATGACTGCCACAATCCACGTTTCTCCGAAACAATATAATGCACTTGGTGTGATAGGTGGTGAGCCCATCGCCACCATGCGCTGTTGGGTGCACAGTGCAGTTCCTTACTCGCCTTTTACGAGATCCATAGGATGAGATAGAGTGGTAGTATTCTTTTAACGAGCCGCCACCACACGGCTAAAGAATAAAAGAATAATATTATAATATATAATAATATTGTTAGTATTATATCAAAATACCAGTAATGCCATCTATTGTGTTATTAAGAACTATTGTACGATTGTATGACAATTGTGTTCTGGAATAAATTCATTCACTTGCTCTGTCTCACAGAAAAACGTTGTTTTACTTTATAGGTTATGGGCCCAGCCCAGTGTATTTAGTTTTTTGTTCATATTAGTAGTTTATTCTCAAGTAAAAGTGATCATAGCAGTGTTATTCAGTATTAGCAATAAAAGTTTGCAAGAATGACAACGAACTACCTAGTAAATGTTCCTAAGCTAAAAGGGCGGGAGAACTACAATGAGTGGATCTTCGCGGCGGAGAATTTTCTGATCCTGGAGGATAAGTTGCACTGCATCAAGCCAGAAGCCGGAAAAATAATAGAAGCCGCAGACGACGCGAGAACCAAGGCAAAATTAATAATGACTATAGATAGTGCGTTATATGTACATATCAAAGACGTGAAGACTTCGTTGGAGCTATGGAACAAATTAAAGGCATTATTTGATGATTCAGGATTTACGCGAAGAATATCTCTTTTACGTAATTTAATATCGATTCGCCTAGAAAATTGTGTTTCCATGCAGTCGTACGTAACGCAAATAGTCGAAACAGGACAAAAGTTAAGTGGGACAGGATTTAACATCAGTGATGAGTGGATCGGTTGCTTATTGCTAGCAGGGCTTTCTGAAAAATTCATGCCCATGATTATGGCGATTGAACATTCGGGCATACAAATCACAACAGACGCCATTAGAACAAAACTCATGGATATGGTGGAAACGGAAGTAAGCGGTCAATCCGATGAAGTTACTATTGCATTCGCAAGCGGTACGCAGAAATGGCAACATAAGAAAAATAAAAAATTGTCTATGGCCAACGCGCAGAGATACCAATCGAACGAACGGAACGCAACGAAAACAAACTTCAATGGCGGCGCGAAAAGTCATGTCAAATGCTACCGGTGTAAACAGCCCGGTCATTACAAGAACCAGTGTCCAAATAGTGATAATACCAGTAGGAATATAAAAGAAATACAACGTAAACAAAGTAATGCGTTTAGTGCAGTGTTTCTGAGTCGCAAATTCAACAAACATGACTGGTACATTGATTCAGGTGCGAGCATGCATTTAACAGCTAATGAACAGTGGATTGAGAATGCTTTATATCATAAAATTAAGGATATATGTGTTGCTAACAGCGAGAGGTTGCAAGTATTATGTTCCGGAGATGTGACCATTCTAACAAAAACCGATAAATGTGAATTTGAAATACCAGTCAAGGATGTATTATCCGCCCCAGGATTGACTACCAACCTATTGTCAGTGAGCCAGTTAATAAAATCAGGTAATACAGTTCAGTTTAAGACAAATGGCTGTGAAGTATACAATAGAGACAGTGAATTGGTGGCCACAGCTGTGTTGAATAATGGAGTGTACAAGTTGATAGTACCTGATAGTGTCGTGGCTAATTTGTCTGCCTCAGGGATCACTTGGCATCGCCGATTGGGCCATTTTAATAGTAAATACCTAAATAAAATGACAAGTGCTTTAAAAGGAATGAACCTCCAAGAAAATATTGATATTGACAAGACATCATGCACAATTTGCTGTGAGGGTAAGCAGTGTCGTTTGCCATTCACAAATGAAGGTTCAAGAAGCAAAGAATTACTGCATTTAGTGCACACTGACATATGTGGACCTATGGAGTGTGAATCACTAGCAGGTTCCAGATACTTCATATTATTTATAGATGACTTTAGTCGAATGATGCATGTGCATTTCATTAAACATAAAAGTGAAGCACTCCGATGTTTTTCAGAGTTTAAATCAAAAGTTGAGAAACAAACTAATAAGAAAATAAAGATATTGAGAAGCGATAATGTGTGTGAATATTGCAACAAAGAATTTGACTCATTTCTCAAGAAAGAAGGTATCATTCACCGAAGGAGTAACCCGTATACCCCTGAACAAAATGGCTTATCAGAAAGGAATAATCGAACAATTATAGAGAAAGCTAGATGCTTATTATTTGATGCAAACATAGGAAAACAGTTCTGGGCAGAGGCTACCAACACTGCTGTTTATTTACAAAATCGTACTGTTCTTCCTGCATTGAATGAAAAAACTCCTTATGAAGTCTGGACTGGAAGCAAACCAGACATAAGTCACTTGCGAATATTTGGAAGCAAGGTTATGGTTCATGTGGCTAAAGAGAAGCGCCAGAAATGTGACAGAAAGTCAGAGGAGCACATACTGGTGGGTTATCCAGATGATATTAAAGGTTACCGAATATATAACCCTAGAACAAAACGTGTGACAACAAGCAGAGATGTCGTTGTCATGGAAGATGAAAAAAAACTTGCCAGTATACCAATTATTGAAAAATCATGTTTAGTGGGGGATACAATTGTCAAGGATAGACCAAGTTCAAGTGAAATGACTATGGATGAGAATACACTGATTGAAACATCAGATGACTCTGATAATACTTATGTTCCTAGAGAGTTTGAAGATGCTTATGACTCACCAGCGTGTCAGACCCAGCAGAATCAGAATGAAACCAGAAAGGTATGGAATGTCAAATATGTGTATTCCGGAGGAAGTGTTTGATGATGCTAATGGATTATGTCTGGAAGAAGCGCTACGAGGAGTAGAAAAGGAACAGTGGTTACAGGCAGTGAAAGAAGAACTTAAATGTTTTGAGGACAATCATGCGTGGGAGCTAGTAGATATGCCAAAGAATAATGAAACTGTAGTGAAGTGTAAGTGGGTGTTGCGTAAAAAGATGAACAGTGATAATAGTGTTCGCTGCCGTGCCCGTTTAGTAGCCAAGGGTTATATGCAGAAGCAAAATGTGGACTATTCAGAGATTTTTTCGCCTGTAGTAAGGCATTCAACTTTGAGATTACTGTTTGCATTATCTGTAAAACTTGGTTTAGATGTTTCACATCTTGATGTCACTACAGCATTCTTGAATGGGGACCTTGAGGAGACAATTTATATGGAAATACGAGAATGCTTATCAAATTCTCAAAATAACTATAATAATAAAGTACTTAAACTGAATAAAGCTATTTATGGTTTAAAGCAATCCTCAAGGGCCTGGTACAAGAAAGTTGATGAATGTCTTGTTGGCAATGGTTATAAACGCTCCAAACTAGAACCATGTTTGTACACTAAAATAAAGGATAAAAAGAGAACAATAATAACATTGTATGTTGATGATTTCTTTGTGTTTACTAACGATGATATTGAATGTAATAATTTAAAAAAGGTGTTATCTTCAAAGTTCAAATTAAAAGATTTAGGACAAGTTAAAAATTGTTTAGGAATGACAGTAAATATTGATAAAATTAGTGGCACTGTTACATTGAGCCAAGATAATTTTATTAATAAGTTATTGAATGAATTCAACATGACAAATTGTAAGCTAGCTGATACACCTTTAGAGTCTATATGTTGTGGGCATCTATGTTATTTTGATAAGTGGGGGTGTTAGTATTATATCAAAATACCAGTAATGCCATGTATTGTGTTATTAAGAACTATTGTACGATTGTATGACAATTATGTTCTGGAATAAATTCATTCACTTGCTTTGTCTCACAGAAAAACGTTGTTTTTCTTTATAAATATTATAAGAATAAATATAAATTTCGTTTGTCAAACGTCATTTCTTTACAATCTACCGCCGTTTCGTAATGAGATTCCTCTGACGGAGAAGAAACAGGCGAAAGAAACTCCGTAGGTATCCTCTATTTTGTAAATGTATTTTTTATCTTCGTCAAGAATACATTATATTTAAATTTACAAATAATAGTCTCAAGGAAAACCAAAGCATACTCCATGTTCAAATTTTAGACAAGATTAATTTAAATAATATATAAGTTATATTGTTTAAATTAATAATAATTAAGCTCGAGCAAACCGGCCTCCACAAACAGCACCTGTTTACAAGTATGACGCATGTGGCAAACATCGTCCTCCTCAACCATTTCAAAGGGAAATGGACGACCCGACACAAGACACCTCCGCAAGCAGAGACATTAAAGCGAGCATGACATACTCAAGTCTACCAAACAAATTAATATTACCAAGATTATTGTCTTTTACTTTACAGTCCGCACTTATAATGTTCCGCAAGACCATTTACAATTTTTTTTTATAAAAACGTTACAATGTTATTACCTAACCCTACCTAAAAATACATATTACGTAGTTGCTTACAAAATAACAATCACATTGTGTTATATATTATTTTATGTCTCGGATGGATACTTTCCATGGTTCCTTCTCATTGAAGTAATCATTCAAATTACAATAACCTTTACAGACTTTTTATAAATTTAGTCTTTAGATTTACTATATCTTCTGGAATTTTATTAATACGGGTACATCGACCCATAAAATAATATTTTACTTTATTCAGTCTAAATTTTGAAGTATCTAGTCTATTATTTTATAATTTTAAATTATGATTGTCACTTTTCTTCGGAAATTGTGATTAAAATTTACGATATGCATAACGTTTTCATAAATCCTTGTGGTATAATAGTTTAGAAAGCAGAGTTTTGTGATCTACGCAATCAAATGCATTAGATAAACCACAGAATAAGCCAATAGTATTCTGAGAGTCCTCCCAAGCACTGTAAATTTATTGAATTAAACTAACTCCTGCATCAGTTATGGAGCGCCCTTTGGTAAAACCAAACTAATGGACATGCAATAACTTATCGGTGTTAAAGAAAGACAGCATTTGGTTAATCATTAACTTCTCAAGTAATTTACTTAAAACTGGTAATATGGAGACGGGTCTAAAATAGCCTGGGTATTTAGAGGCACCTGATTTAAAAAGCGCTATTACTTTACTGCATTTCATTAGGTCGGGAAATACACCTTTATCAATACAAGAACTAAACAACGATGCCAAATATTTTGAGAGAATATGAATTACAGAATCTATTAACGTGACAGATAACGTGTTTTTTTCATATTCAATGATATAATAAACTAGCTGATACCCGCGACTTCGTCCGCGAGTAGATTTTTTATATATCCCGTGGGAACTATTTGATTTTCTGTTATAAAAAGTATCTTCTGTCTGTCAGTTCGGATATAACTCGGTTCAATGGGTGTAGATTTATTTTGCTCTATTCTAAATTGACCCACTGCCAGCTCATCGTCTTTTATCATGCCCAGCTATGCGTTATAGCCTCCCATCAACATCGTATAGTGAGTTTAGGAGGAATATGTGGTTTTTGCGATATCGTCATACATAACCTCCACCTCATCATTAGGGTCTGCCGAGGTAGAGTAGGTGTGTATACCTGTATGACCTTCAGCGAATACCGTTTGGTTATTCTGAGTATAAGGTATGCAACCCTAGTCGTCACACTCCCGATCTTGACAACGTTGTTAATGAGAGACTCGTTGGTAGTAGGAAGTTCACCTCCTCCGAAGATTCTTCGTACCCTTGGCCCGCTATTATCATGACTGCTATCGTAGCCAGGATTAGAGAGGCCGTTGGAGACTAGTGGCTGTTCTTTATTAGCTCCGCGCTTGGCAAGCTGGTTGTCAACCGCAGTTTCTTTATTTTGATGTTCTAGAAAGATGATGCTGCCCATCTCCTGGTCTTAAATTACGACACCCGCAGAACGAGATGGGGTGGTTAGATATTCTTACGCCGCCACCACACGGCAAATAAACAGTAGATATGTGGGTACATGTAAATAATTAATGTTAAAATAAATAATGTTCGAAACAATATACATGTATTCACATTACCGTGTAATTGTGTGTATGTTCATGTCATTTCCTATATTTTTTGGTTTATTGCACCCCTCACACTTCATAAGTCCGACTTTTGTTATACTTTTAATTAAGGCGTATACAATTAAGTGTAAATAAATAACACTATTTCAAGACAAAATTACTTATGATCTTGTGACGTCTATAATTTATCGAAAGATATCTGCCTATGATCGATTTGTGTTATTACAGACAGTTTATTTATGGTATTAAGTACTTAACGGCACGAGCAGCTCGTTCAACTGGTTATTAGTAGGTACAAAATGGTAAGCGCAAGAACTGCTCATTAACAGTTGCTGTCACCCAAAACTTTGGATTGCAAAGTCCTGTATAACACTCCACTGCGCCATTGCCTTGAGTTTTATATTATCAGTAATTTCACTACAGTGCCTCTACTCTCAACCGAAACACAGTAATTATTGTATTTTTATAGAAGAAAGTGACGAGACTAACAAAACGTGTACCTGTTGGTAAGTGCTACGTCTGCCCTAACAGATGCTATTTCAACCAGAAAATTTGTGTGTGGCACCACACTGTGCTCGTCACTCTGAGACATCAGTTCTTAAGTGTCATTTGCCCAGTGATTAAGTACACTAAGTCCTTTGCACATTAATGCTTCACGACAGAATAACTGGCCCAGGATGATGATGTTGTCCTTCTGATCAAATTTGATCACGGCGACAATTCCGAATTTTGTCGGGCGCAGGGGATATTATAGTGCCACAAGTGTACGTGTAAACACAGAGGCGTTCACTCGTTCTAACCTACCTGCACTCAATGTAACACTGATGCGATAAGATCGGAGCTAGACTAGGATGCAGTGTCAGAAACACGGGGACAATTACAACACAACCAGACCCCCAAACCAACAATTTGTGTATTAGTTGTAGATGGCGGGATTCCTGATTAGGCTTCAGACCAAACCTAGTGTAATTTCTGGGCATATGAAATTTAAAAACTGATGTCTTACGGTGACGAGCGCAGTGCGGTGCTGGTCACTTTGTCCTTTATAAAAAAAAATTAAAAATCCTTTCACCGCCATTAAAAGTCAACATGACTTTTCAGAGACTTTTAGATAAAACTGATAATTAATTATGCTTAACCGCAAACGAAGCTAATTTGATTCCCGTTTAAAACAACATTGTTATTTAACAACTGCAGTTCATCATAATTTAACGCGGAAATTGAAGCCTCTCTCATAAGGCGGTTAATTACCATAGCCACATTTCCATTAAAGATGAAAACATATCCGGTTTATTCAGAAATATTTTATACATTGTTATGACAATCAAGCTTATGAAAAGCGCGAGCAAACGTCTCAACTGCGACGCAAATAACCGTCATGATAGAACTTACGTATTATGTTAAATTATATAATTACTATAAACAAACTACGTGTAACGTAAATATTTTTCAGTACTAGCAGCGACAGTCCAATTAATTAATCCAATCTTGAAGCCTGATTCCCCTGCCTAATAATTAGATTTACATACAAACAGCTCCTGTACCCATTTACTTTGCTCGCTTGTACGATGGCTTACTCATTTTTTTTAAAGTTCTGAAGTTGTTTTTCTGATTAATTATCGGTCTAAATAAAAAAAAATCTTTTTAATTATATTGTTCGATGTATAAAAATAATTTTGCTATTTTATGCTTCACTGGGGAACAATTCAAAATGAATATTAAAACATAAATAAGCTCTAAGGATCTGTCTGTGCAACACATGGGTTGTTGGTTTTCGATTCCTAATGCAAGTCTTGTCTTGACGTAAGTGACGTAAGGTTCAGTCTGATAAGTACGCACGCTGCTGCAGCTGCCTGACTTCTATTAACTTGCTATCGTCAAAAGCCTTCATACTCTACTTCTCAGATACGATTTTTTTGAATATTTCTTACATAAGTTTTGTGCACATATTAACTTGTATTACTAGTCCCGCGACTACGTCCGCTTGGATTTATATTTTTAAAAATACCGTGGGAACTCTTTGATTTTACGAAATAAAAAGTATATCTCTGTGCCAAATTTTTCCGAGATCAGTTCAGCGGTTGAGTCTTGAAAAGGTAACAAACAGTCAGAGGGACACAGAGTTATTTTCGCATTTATAATACTATGTAGTTTGGATTTTCTTTACTGCACATAGTCTACGCTACGTAACAATATTCTTTGTTTTAACACCAGTTAAACGACAAAACTGAGTTTTTTTAAGTCAAAGAACTCTGTAGAAAATGCTGCTCTCTTTGTTTGTTCCTTAGGTGTTTGTCCTTAAAATTACTTCTACTTGACGCACTCAACGTTAACAGACGTCTTTATAGAGAAGAAGCAAATAATTTTTATATTTAGTAAGTCTGATGTTGTTTGAACAGTCTTTTTGTTTTG
The DNA here is from genome assembly GCA_019845155.1 of Luehdorfia chinensis. Taxonomy (NCBI): domain Eukaryota; kingdom Metazoa; phylum Arthropoda; class Insecta; order Lepidoptera; family Papilionidae; genus Luehdorfia; species Luehdorfia chinensis. Next base: position 6,443,261 of record JAHVAK010000282.1, read on the forward strand.
TTACTATATTAATGTTTAAACTGAGTCAGATAAACAAGCTATTTTCTTATTTCATATAATTATCATCATTTCAGCGTATCACTAGTCCACTGCTGAACATGTGCCTCACCCATAGTTTGTTAAAAAGGTTTGTAGCTCTCATTTTGAGGGATTTTGCCGTAGTTGCCACGCTTGGCAGATGGGTTGGCAACCGCAGTTTATTCATTCAGATATACCAGGATGGTGCTGCGGTATTTAATTCTTAATTAAACAATTTAATGTGATTCCGACTTAAAAAGTATTTACCGATTATGTTTATCAAAGTATTAGTTTGGAAGCGAATGTTATTGAGACAGTTTGAGAACCGAGTTACGAGCAAGGAGTTTGAGAAAAGTTTTAATAAAGGTCAGTTGAGAGATTATAATTTAGCAAATATAGTTAATGTTACTAGTCCTATCAGAATGCTATAGACATAAAAGGTTTATTCAGAAATATTTTATACATTGTTATGACAATCAAGCTTATGAAAAGCGCGAGCAAACGTCTCAACTGCGACGCAAATAACCGTCATGATAGAACTTACGTATTATGTTAAATTATATAATTACTATAAACAAACTACGTGTAACGTAAATATTTTTCAGTACTAGCAGCGACAGTCCAATTAATTAATCCAATCTTGAAGCCTGATTCCCCTGCCTAATAATTAGATTTACATACAAACAGCTCCTGTACCCATTTACTTTGCTCGCTTGTACGATGGCTTACTCATTTTTTTTAAAGTTCTGAAGTTGTTTTTCTGATTAATTATCGGTCTAAATAAAAAAAAATCTTTTTAATTATATTGTTCGATGTATAAAAATAATTTTGCTATTTTATGCTTCACTGGGGAACAATTCAAAATGAATATTAAAACATAAATAAGCTCTAAGGATCTGTCTGTGCAACACATGGGTTGTTGGTTTTCGATTGCTAATGCAAGTCTTGTCTTGACGTAAGTGACGTAAGGTTCAGTCTGAGAAGTACGCACGCTGCTGCAGCTGCCTGACTTCTATTAACTTGCTATCGTCAAAAGCCTTCATACTCTACTTCTCAGATACGATTTTTTTGAATATTTCTTACATAAGTTTTGTGCACATATTAACTTGTATTACTAGTCCCGCGACTACGTCCGCTTGGATTTCAGTTGAGAGATTATAATTTAGCAAATATAGTTAATGTTACTAGTCCTATCAGAATGCTATAGACATAAAAGTATATAAATTTGAATATGATATTTTCTGCATTAGACTAGAATATAAAAAAACATCTCAAACTTATTCCGAAAATAAAATAAATTAGCACTTATACAAGTGGTTATTTTCCTTTAAAGCATTAAATGATTGAACTCGATCGGGGAAGGACCATGCTTTTGAAGAATACCAGAATACCAATTTAGGTGATAGATTAGATGTATCTGTGCCTTTTCTCTCTTAAAAATTTAACTTTAATATTCAAAGGTTATATTAAAAAGATTGATTAAACTACTGAATAGATTTCGATCAATTTTTTTAATTAATCTAAAAAAATATTACGATATCTTCACTTAGAAAGGAAGAAAGAAACAAAAAAACATTTTTATTCACTGCTGTAAAAAACAATAATATTTACACTATTAAGTACAATAGCATCCAAGTCTTAACATATATATATATATATGATTATCGTTAACAGAACAAATAAAATATAATGTAAAAACAATATAAACAATAAATTTATGATATAAACGAATTTATGTGTACTAAGCTAAAAGTGCATTGCAGCAACGAAAGGGCTGTTTTCATCCATACTAATATTATAAATGCGAAAATAACTGTTTGACTAACTCTCTCTCTCTGTTTGCTACCCTTTCACAGTAATTGAACACTTTCTCAATAATTGAATAGAACTGAACTAAATTCGGCACAGAAATAGCTTGCATCCCGGAGACGGAATAGAATACTGTTTATCCCGGAAAATCAAATAGTTTCCAAGGGATTTCAAAACAGTTCCTAATAGAAACACATTTAAGAAATAAATTCGAGAATATAAATTACCTAAATGATCAGTAGCGTTATTCGGCTTAACTCATTTTCGGTTTAAATAAAACTATTTTTACGGATTTTATCGCGTTTAATTTATAACTATTTTTAACCCGACGTTTCGGGCGCTTTACAGCACCCGTGGTCACGGGGAGACTGAGGTGACAGTTGTCCCGATGTCATAGTTAACCCGGAGTACCTTCAGCTTTTAATTTTTAGTCCGATCTACGCAGAAAGAGCTTACTGTGTCTTGTAGCTTTGCAGTGGTATGCTTGGTTTTTGATTTAATTTTATAAATAATAGGATCCCAAGTCGGTGGTAATACCCAACCATCTTCCCTATTGAAATTAGGATGTTTTTTAATTTCAATAGCCTCGCGAATCATCCTTGGTAGGAATCGATGTTCTTTTGCAAGGATTTGTGGTCTATCAAATCTGATGTAATGGTTGGGATGATTCAGAACATGTTCACAGACTGCAGACTTCCTAGAGCGTCGATGTCACTGTCACCTCAGTCCCCCCGTGACCATGGGTGCTGTAAAGCGCCCGAAACGTCGGGTTAAAAATAGTTATAAATAGTTTTATTAATAAATAGTAAAGTAGTAAATAGTTTTATTTAAATGTGTAATATTCGCGTAAATAAAAGAAAATCATTTTCGGTTTTTATTATTTTATGTATTTATATATATTCCTATTTGTGTATGTAATGTTATAATTATTGGTTCATTAGTAGTAGTATATGTGTTTATATATGTATAGCTTATTTATTATATATCTAAATTATATATTACATTTAAAATTATCATAAATTTATTTTCCTCCTATTTTTTTATTTTTTAGTTAGCACCTGCCTTCTACTTTCAACAAAACAAGGGTTGACTGGTAGAGAATGCCACTAGGCATTAAGTCCGTCCATTGTAGCCCTTAGCTTAAGGTGTCAGCAATAAAGGATAAATAAATAAATAGATATTTAAAAATCTATATCCACTCGGTCGAAGTCGCGGGCATCAGCTAGTTGTAAATAATAGGATTTAGCTTATCTCGTGACAGGAAACATATTATAACAAAATCTATCTTGATAACGAAATAATGAATGATAATTGCGCGCTCATTTCAACCACGGCGATATTTTCCGGTAACTATAATATGATCTCAACACTGCAGGTAATGTTATTACACTTATGGATGTAAATTTACTCAACGAGCTATATGAAAAGAACCATGCCGGCGTTTCATAATTAAAAGTTATATTTCATGCTGAAGACATTATGAAACACGATATGTTAAGGGATTAAAATCAATACAAAGAAGTAAAATGAGTGTATTCGTTGGCTATCTATTTAATGATACGGCCAAACGACGACCCCGTGGCTACAGGCTGTCCGTCACCGTATCCGCCATCGCTTTGAAAACCAAGTATAATAAAAGCACGTTTTACTTCATCATAATCATCATCATCATTTGAGCCTATCACTAGTCCACTGCTGAACATATACCTCCCCCATAGATTGCCACAAAAGTTGTAGCTCTCATTTTGGGGGGATTTTGCCATAGTTGCCACGCTTGGCAGGCGGGTTGGCAACCGCAGTTTATTTATTCAGATGTTCCAGGAGATGCTGCTGCCCATCTTCTGATTTATATTTTCCCTCTGTCGACTTTTACGACACTCACGGGATGAAATGGGGTGGTAGATTCTCTTTTCTAACTGAGTTCAAATGTATGATTGGATCTCGGTTTTCGTCTAACTGATTTCACCAGCTCCAGTTTGATCGCGTTTAGTAAAACGAAGCCTTCATGAAATATCGTCAGAATCTAAAACAAATACTCGATGTATTTCATATTTTGCGACATCAAACCGCCTGTTTTTATACATAGGTCACATAGGTATGCAAACAATAAACAATACAACATAAAAAATAAGATTGGGTTTATATACTCGTAGTTGTCCAATTGACAAAGACGGTTCTCTAATCGCGTTTAATGGAGCTAAACGTCGAAAATTGGGCGTTCAGAATTTGAATCGCGTTTAGCTTTAATTGCGTTCATTTAATATTGATGAAATGCAAACTTTGACATTGAACTTAGTTAAATGCTTAAACATCGTTTTGCTTGAACTGTTAGCGTTTATTATCAACGGTGAAATCCGCCCTAAAACATGAAATATGCGCAGATAATCAAACACAGAAAAGCAAACAAACGTTTTTGTTTATCAAAATTTTCGAAAAGGTTCTGGATTCTCCTGAACTTAAAAACCCACGTGGACTCAAGCCGTAAATACTTATTTCAAAACTTGACTCAAATTAGATTTTTTTTAATAAAATTATATTCATACATAATTTTCCGCTCTATTAGCTATATTATAATATACGTAAGTACAGAATACGGTACGGGCAATCTGTTATCGGCTTAGGCTTGGACTTGCAAAGCTATCGATTTACGTGATCTAATAAATTGAATACTACGAGTACATATATGTATAGTGATATTACTGAACAGGTTGTAGAGATTAATTATAAATAGCATTGTAACATCCTATATATTTCGTTTTATTATATATTTTACTGCTGTATACAGATTTTGAAGAAATATATTATTAAACGAAGATTTCTCTATACAAGTAAGTTTTTTCGTTTAATTAAGTAACTGCAGTCGTATAATAAGACCATACCAAACCATGATGATGATGATGTTCTCCCAGCCGATTTCGACCACGGCGACAACTTGCGAATCCGAATGTCGAGAGCCATCCGATAGGAGATATTATAGTGCCACAAGTGTACGCGCAAACCCAGAGGCACTCACTCGTCCCAACCTACCTGCGCCCGATGTAACGCTGATGCGATAATATCGGAGCTAGACTAGGATGCAGTGTCAGAAACACGGGAACAATTACAACACCACCAGACCCAAAAACCAACAATTTGTGTTTTAGCACAAATGTTCATGACCCGCGGCGTAGAAGTCAGGTACTCTGACCACTAGGCCACGCGAAACCATATAAAAAATGAAAGTCTTTAAATATCCAACTGCTGAGCGGCCTTCTTTCGTTGGGGGAAAATGGAACAGAAGATAGTACGCCACGCTGCTCCAATGCAGGTTGGTGGACTTCACATGTCCTCGAAATATTTTTATTTCTCAGACTAATACATATCCTAACATTCGATTGAATCCAGGTCACTTGCGTACTTTGCGTAATTGAAGCGAACGTTCGGCCCCTGAGCTTTAAGCACTATACTCGTACACTTAAAAGGTACATAGGTAAGTTTGACATTATTATATAACTTTTGCAATATGATTGCTCGACTGATAAGAATGAGTGAATATATTAATGTCATGATTGCGATGAGAACTACCGTATTAAAAGGCGACAAGGAATCGCAAATTATTACCTTAACTAATTAACTTTACCGATCTGATAATCGAAATGATTCGCCTCTTTGGTTCCCTTTGTTTACTATATATACTACATATGTCAGAGCCCCATTTTGCTTATTTAACGTTTTATAGACCGAAAATGTAAAAATTTTATAGTTAAAATATTACATTTTTGGTGATTAGACAAATATTACTTTAGAAATTATATTGAATTAGTTAATATAATCTGGCGTTACTCTTCTACGATATATTACACTATGAATAATAATTAAGAGTACACGATTGTACATAGCACTCTCCCACAAAGGGAGTATTTATAATCGCCACGCTTGGCATACGGATGGCAATGCCTTGCCTCTTAGACGCTCCTGTCCGTCACCGGTCCGGGTATTTTCGGTCTGGCTTTTTTAGAAAAGATTTTCCCGCCATCTATCGGTAGTCACAACTAAACCCTTAGTAAGCTTTTGTGATACCCTTGGGAAGGGAAGGGGTTGTAGATTTTCTGGAGCCGCTTCTACACGGCATGTGGTAACAAAGTTAAATTAACTTTGATTCTTTCTTACCTATACTTTAATTGCATTATTCTCATTTGCCTAAATACTATCGTAGATATTTGATTTGCAGGAAGTCGCAGAAAATGAAAACGTCTTTAAAAGCTTTAAAGAAGAAAATGGAGGTCATGGATGAAATATAGTGCGTCTGCATTAATATTACGAGTAATATACAAATATATTTATATATATCACACAAATAAAGTATTACAATGCCACGTTTATCTTTTTATTTTCGGCTTTGATAAATTAATGAATAATAAATTAATGTAAAATAATAAATAAATTATGGAAGTACTCGTATGAGTTGTAATATAGCGACGATGGGTCGGGTCCTGGGTTCGAATCCCAACCGGAGCTAGTATTTGTGTAAAAATACAATTTGTTGTGATTGTCCGCATGTCTCTGACACTGCATCCTACCTCCGATCTTAAGGCATGATCGCGGGTAGGTTAGGATGGAATATGCCTGTGTGTATTACGCATTATTTTATTTTATATAGATAATAAGTTTAAAGACACCTATGTCTATGGCGAATGAGCAAATACTCGTATCTAGATTATTGCTAGAACTGACCACCTTATTGAAGATAATTGGAGTGACACTGAGGTGAGTCATTTGCAAATGATGCCTTTTTATTTCATTGTAAAAGTTAATCATGGTTGGCTTTAAAGTAATAGGATTTACCGTGCCTTCTTCATCACACGACGAAAGAACATAGGCCATTTCGTTTGGCTTCGGTTTATATGATTTTTTTATGTTGCTCGTTTCGTCACACGTGCAAAACGTTCACCTGATGATAAGTGCAACGTCTGCCCATAACAAATGCTGTGTCACCCAGAACATTTCTGTGTGACACCACACTGCGCCCGTCGCCCTGAGACATGAGTTCTTAAGTCTCATATGCTGTGATTACGCTAGCTCTCAGTGCTCTTCAAACCGAAACACAGTAATGCTTGTACACTACTGTTTCACGGCAGAATAACTGGCCCTGGGGTGGTACCTACCTAGACGGATTCCTGCATAGGAATCCTACCACCAGTAGAGTGAAAGAGTTTGCATATTTGGGTTCAAAATTTTCGAGAGACGGAAAGTACGACAGTGATATTGAACGAAGAGCGTTGGCACGAAACAAATTATATGGGGCCCTGTATAACTTTATTTGTAGCCAGAAAGTATATAAAAAGGCACAACTGGCTGTACATAGAGGAGTACTGGTCCCCACACTTAAGTACGGTAGTGAATGTTGGGTCTGGCAGAAGAAGCATGAAAATAAGAATAATGCTGTTGTGTGTTGATGAAGTCTGGAGTGACTTTAAGAGACAAAGTGGGAAACAGCGTGATAAGGAAACGTTGCGATGTGGTAGAGGATGTAGTGACAAAGATAGATAAAGCTTAGATAGTTTCGACACGTAGAGAGGATAAATGAAAGAAGATTGACGAAACAGATTTATGAGGCGAGTGTGAATGGGCAAGCCGGATCGTCGATAGGCGAACGTATTACGATCAGATCGAAATCGCGGAGAGGCGTGACTCTATGTATGTACTCGTATGTATGTATAAGCTGTGGTAATAAGTAGATCTATGGAAGGATGACAGACAGGTTAGATAGAGGGTTATGTAATCGGTTGTCAAACTACAAAGAAAACGTAAAAATATTATATGTAAAGGAATTTGTGAAATAATACATGTTGTTTCTTTATTCAGGTAAGATTTGTACATAATCTAAAATAGAAATATGTAAAGCACTGTTTAATAAAATATTCTCTTTTCAGAGCAACTCAATTTGCATTCTATTGAGCGGTTCTAAGAAAACGGGGCCTGTTTATTAAGCTACGTTATAAATGTATAATTTTTTTATTATAATTTAGTTCATCTAGACTAGAGAAAAATTATTTTACAATAGATAGTTTCAATAATAACAGTCTGATCAAGAGATCTCAACTTATGTTAATTTTTAAAAGTAGCAATTGTTATGTTATTATATATGCATTTTTAAAATATTTTTGTTAATTTTTTAACAATAAAACATTTAATCTAAGAAAACACTTAAAACACAGATATGTTATATAGTATCAATAAAATATCGATATAAGGACGCTTTCGACGAAACGACATATGGTTAATGTACTATAAAATAAGGTTATCTTTCTAGATTGAATCTCACGTAATAAAATGCCAAATAATTTACTCATTTTTAAACAAATTCCGTAACTACATAGTACGAATAGTACAATTGTCAACACGCACATTGTAAAATTCCCGTTGCTGTTGTTTACGCCGGGTGGTTTTTTCACTCCACGGCTAAGAGCGTATTTAACGTGGCTAGAAGTTTATTCGAGGTACAACATACTAGATTAAGTAGTGTAATTTCTTAAGCACAATAAATAATATATTCAAACTAAACATCCTTTTGACAAGCCGTAAGTGATTGGTAATAAATGTTTTCGCAGTACCTAACCAAAACTTTTCATAAAGTAATATGTTTTTAGAAAAGTAGGATCGAAGCTTTAACATTAAACTTAAATTATACGATAACTTATATCATCAATCATTGTTGACGAATTTCGGTCGCTGGAATTTCATACACGATTAGATATATTTTTAGCCAGATTTAGAGCGTTTATAAATATACAAAAAAAGGAAAGTCAGGCGACGTATCATTTAAAAAATTCTGTTTTGCCTCATTTGTTGAGGTCTCATCTCTCATCCCATTCTTGAAAGGGTACCGAGAAATGACTGCCACCTGTTGTAATTGTGCCGCCAATTGTGACTTTACATGTCCTGAAAATATTTCTGCATTTCCATGCGATCTCTTGCATCAACACCCGAAGGTAGCAGTTAAAAATTGGATTCATTCAATTTTAAAAGTTGCATTCAATAATTTTGGTAGTGCCAGCGATAGAGATCGAACTCAGATCACTAGCGTTCTTTGAAATTTAAGTTGAACGCTCGACCACTATGCTAATTCAAATTAAACTTTTTTAACTTATGAATGTAATAGGAACAAATACGTATACAAAGTTGTTCATAAACAAAATTGTAAATAATATCATGGAATATTAAGAGCAGTATAGATATGACAATGGAACTGTATCATCTTTGTACTTAATAGATTTGAGTATGTAACGTTGCGTAAAGCATGTGTGACGGGTTTTTTTTTATTGGATAAAGTGATGAAACGAGCAAAACGTTCACCTGATGGTAAGTGCAACGTCTGCCCATAACAAATGTTGTGTCAACCAGAAAATTTCTGTGTGACACTTCACTGTGACCATCACTCTGAGACATACGTTTTTAAATCTCATATGCCCAGTGATTACGCTAGCTCTCAGTGCCCTTCAGACCGAAACACAGTAATGTTTGCACACTACTGCTTCACGGCAGAATAACTGGCACTGGGGTGGTACCTACGAGTACCTAGACGGATTCCTGCATAGGAATCGTACCACCACTTTCCTTTAATATAATAGAGGAAATCGCTATAATACTTGTGATCAGATGCTGCTTGAAGGAGCTGATCTGTTTGAGTTTGTATATGTATATACTTTAGTATTTAATTTTCAGTGGATGAATAGAACGAAAATTCAGTGACCGTTGACGGGCACTACAAATCGGCCTGAGAAGCGTGATCATTTCGGCAAATCCTCCTTACTTGGAAGAAGCCTAAGTCCAGCAGTGAAGAATCAATTAAGGTTCGATAAACTATTTATATTCTTGTTCTTTCATAAATTAAAAGTTAAGCTTCATAGATATTTTCTCCTCTTACTTATCGTCTATTAGCATTTGTACAAAAATCACTTATACAACAAATGTAAAGAACAAGAAATTAAATAATAGACAAAAAATTGTGTTATAAAGCTTCCACTAATTTTATTTCATAAATTTATGTTGAGACGAGACACAGAAAGATTGAAGGTAAATCAGGCGGAAGTCCGAACACGGGGACGATAAAATACATTGATCATATAGGCATAGGAAATTGAATTTCATAAGCGCAAATCACAGAACCCTTATTTCCATATACGAGAAAAACGTGATATTTCTGTGCTTTGAGAATAAACGGAATTCTGTCGTAATTTCTTTATTATAAGGTCTAAATTATAACAGAGGTGTTTAGTCGTTTTTGTTAATGTTTAAATAATTAATTTAATTTAATTTATTTGTAGTTTCTTATTTAAGTAATTTGTCTGAGTTTTTCATTTGTTTGACGAAATGTTTTTTTAAAACCATTTTTTCGTTTGAATTTTTTCCTTTCCTATTGTTTTAAGAATTCTGATGCAAATATAACATCTATTGAATAATTCTAAATCGGGAGCCATATTCATAGTACGTAACCATGCACTCTTGACGAAGCAGTGAGTTGATAACGCGTTCCAGGACAGGAGTTTCATGGTATGAGACATGATCTTGACACCACGATAATTACACAATCATATATTGCCCTTATGCTTAAGAGTAATCAGACTCAATCTCCAGGGGTCAGTCACCTACCTTGCCGTGCGGAAGTCGCCCATAATTAGCCACACCACAGGGTACATAGATTTCACTGCTTTTTTCATCGGACCCCACCGCTTTACGATTCTTCATGCTGCGAAAACACTGGTTAACTGCTGCTGAAATTAGACACACATGTAAATTCGATGACAATGCAATAATATGATGCGATAGATTTGGTGAATAGCCGATAGGTGTCCGGCAGAGTAGAATAGCACCTACATTTTTCCTACCGAGGTTAGAGGTGACTTTAGTATTGTACGGAGAACCTTTATTCCTGCAGAATAACACCATAAAATGCAATGCTGTTACTATACCGCACGTAAGAACGCAATGAGGAGTAACATTTTTTTGACTTATACCAAAATGGCGGCGACGTTGTTCGCCACCCGTCGCTTCACTATTCATGCGGGGGCGAAAGTTTTTTATGCTTCTGTGGCCCCTGCCTAACCTTATATGGAAACAATAGTGACAGTATTTATGTATGCATGTTTTTATGTATGTATGTATGTATGTATGCATGAAGGTAGTCTCATGATGGAGGCGTGAGGTGGTTCCGACGTTTTTGAGCTTGTTGGATTTATTTTTATAAGTAGGTTCGCCTTAGCAAGTCTACTGCTGAACATAGCTTGTTGTTGTAAAACCACCAATAAAAGCTTGTAACAAAAGTATGATTTTTGTTTAAAACTTATTTTATCATATAATGGAGCAAGCTGCAGCTCTCTATGATGCTAACAGGGCGTTAGCATCTTCGTATGAACCATGGTCTTCAGAATAGTGGTCAGATTATCATTCTGCAAAAGAGACTATAGGGAAATATCATTCTTTTGAGACAAATTGCATGTGCATGCGAAATTTATGTCTGTAAAACTCACTCATGACACAGAAGAAACCCTACTGTGGGGCATAGTTTTTTTTAAGAACAAAAAAAGAAAATTAAAATTCGTCAATAATGGAGAACCATCCTACGACTAATTTGTCAAATAGATCTCAGCAGTATATGGAATACTAATATATTTAGTGCCCTTAGGAGTCTACATATTTCTTATGAGAACATACTTAAGGGATACTCTTCGACAAATTTGTGAGGAACAAGAAAAAGTCTAAAACTTTCAGGCTACTTATTTGTTAAAGCGAACATGAAAATTAATATGAACAGCAGATTTAAATAGAACTAATTTTACGGATTTTATCACGTTTAATGTATTATTTATAACCCGGCGTTTCGAGTGCTTTACAGCACCTATGGTCACGGGAGGACTGAGGTGACAGATGTCCTGATGACATAGTTAACCCGGGGTACCGACAGCTTTTAATTTTTTATTTTTTTTTAAACATTAAATGCGATAAAATCCGTAAAATTAGTTCCATTTATATGTGTAGTGTTCGCGTAAACATAAGAAATCATTATATGAACAGCAGATACCTGATTTTTAACTTGTAATGTTAACTTATCTTAAATTAAAAAGTAAATTATCTCTAAAGAAATAAAAAAGAGCATCTCGAGCTGATAACGATCATTTTTATAATACAATATTATTTTTATCAAAAATAAAATATTCAACAAACCTCTGAATTATTATAAATTGTATTGTACAAGTAAGTATACACCAACAATAACTAAGGAATATCTCATAAATATTTCTTTTTATATATCTATCGGTGCAATCGTGTTCTCCATCTTTAAAAATAAGAAAATTAAGACTTGAAAATTTAATTACTAAGTAATAATAATTTTATAATTATTAATGTTTTGGGGGGAATATGCCATAGTTGTCACGCTTGGCAGAGGCGCGTTGGTAACCGCAGTTTATTTATTCAGATTGTCCGGGAAGAAGCTGTTGCCCATCTCTTGGTTTTTATTTTCCCTCTGTCGACTTTTACGACACCCACGGGTTGGGATGGGGTGGTAGATTCTCTTAAGTCGCTACCGCACGGCAAAAGGTGAACTTGTATTGACTGAAATGAGAATTGTTGTAACTTGTAAATAATAATAGTACGATTACCCCTATTAAAAACCTACTTTATTTCTAAATATTTAAAGACTATTTCAACATTAGTAACTTTCATGTAATTAGTTAAATAAGAAATTGAGAGTAGCCCAATTGTCGGTAATTTAATCTGAGACGCTAGAAGACGCTAGGTGCGCAATTTTCAAGCCGCCTGCACAGAGCTACGCTGCGGTGGGCATTCTGGAGCAATGCGTGGATCGGTGCTGACGTGCTGTTATTCAGTGCTAGGTTAAGTCTTTATTGTTCATTAAGGACAAGGTTAAAAGATAACTTGTAACTGATTACTCGACGACTTGTAACGATATCTCGACGCCAGAAATACTGACGTCATGCTTTTTTAAAAATAATTAAGCAACCTCTGCTCCGTCATATCTTAACATTATTTAAAATATAATGACATATTGTCATTGCCTCTCAAAATCGAACTACAAATGTTTTGTAAAAATACTAATATACGATTCTCTAGAAAATAATTTTTCCCTTAAAGTATAGCTTCAATAATTGTAATGAACTTACATAAAATTTTAGTTAATTTGCAGGATATTTCCAAGAAGTTATTAAATACTAAGGTATGTAACTGCAACTAATCCGTAATACATAGTCTAGTTTGTATCTAAAAATAAAATTCTTAATTTTTAAGAGAACCTCTTAAAAACCAACCATTCAGGCTGCGGTATAGCGAGCAATGTGAAACAAAGCTTTGATAAAGCGCTTTTTAATTGAAAGTAAGGGTAATGAGAGGTTGCGCCCGATAAAAGTTTACATCAAAGAAGTGCTGTTATTAGACAAATAATGTTATCACATTCATTTGTAGAGGCACCGTTATTATGAGTTGTATGTCAATAATTAAATCAAAAAATTCTTCAAAGACATGTTTATTAATTAAATTTTTCAATAATTTTCTTATTTAACCTGCTGATCAAAACTGGCTTTAAATATAGCAGCAGTGTTGGTTGCCTATTTTATACGGTACATAATAAAAGCATTGGAAGTGCTCATGGTTTCTATAGAGCAGAACATTGTAACAAAGTTAAAATGCTTGAATTATACACAACAAGCCGAAGCCAGCGGCTACGTCCGCGTGGATTTAGGTTTTTTAAAAATACCGTGGAAACTCTTTAATTATCTAGAATACAAATTATCTTATGTCATCTCCAGGATGAAAGCTGTTTCAAATTTAGTCAAGATCGGTTCAACGGTAAAGCCCTGAATAGGTAAAAAACAGACAGAGAGTTACTTTCGCATTTATAATAATAGTGATATCGCTGTTGAGCTGCATTTAAATACTGTTATCGACAGTCTACGAAACGTCTTGCTAGGAGACTTGACGACTTCCAGCATCTGGAACAAGCCGGTTTCCAAAAAAGACTTACCATATAATGCATACCCTTTGTCAGATTATACATAAGATCTAAGTGTACAATCTACCGCTACGTTTGGCGCGTGTAGATTATGAAAAGATCTTTGATTCAGTCGAAGTTTGGGCGGTAAAGCAGTGTTGCCAGATTGGCTGTCCGTATATCAAAGTAACGTATAATAGTCCACGAAGAAATAAATAATTATTTTGGGAAACAAATGCAATTAAAATAAATTTAAGTAACTTTTTCTAGGTTAAATATTTGCACAGACAAGTAGTCAAACTACTAACTACTATGCGTGCTCAACGCATGCTAATAATCCATATTGTATGTATGCTATTGGTTACTCTAATAAATAAAATACATTGAAGTCAGTTTAATTTAAAATGTTTGTTTGAACTTTCTTTTAAACAAGTAAGCAAATGCTTAACTACGAACCCATCCATCATCATGGTAGCTGGCGATGCAGTCATGGATGGTGAAACGCACTAGATTACCATAAATCTATTCACACTTCTCTTGAAGATGATATGTTGTTCCAACAGTCAATGACTTATTTGTTACATTCGAAAAGTATATTTTAACTTATTCACACAGATATTAATTCTATTTTATTTACACAAATTTTAAATTGATGTTGTTGCTTTGAGAACACATAATCATTTTGGTAATTCTTGAGTCTACAACATGTCGGCACACTTCGCTATGCGGTAAAATTTATTATGTTTGTACTATCTACGTGCTTATCGCATCGTTTTAATTTGAAAACGGACACCACTCTGTAGCCTAGTTAAGTGTTTAAATCTCAATGCAGTTATTTCAGTTATATATAAAAAAACAGTTAATTTGGTTTTAGTAATAATAGGAGCATTTCGAGCAGTTTCGTACAGAAATGTTCTGTGTGACACAGTATTTCTTACGGACCAACGTTACACTTACCTTTAGATGAACCATTTGCTCGTCTCGTCACTTTAAAAAAAAACAATAACCATGCTTACACTAGTATCCCACAATATAAGATTTATTGGTACAATTAATCACACGTCTTCTATGTTTGAAAAATAACTTGGCCAGAAATAATACAACTGTTAACTGCTATAACCTGCTAAAACCATTTTGAGGCATTTTTAATAATTAGGGAAAAATTTTGTTACGGCGCTGTTTTCTTGTTTTAATACAGCTTTGCCGTGTGGTAGCGGCTTAAGAGAATCTACCACCCCATATCATTCCGTGTATGTCGTAAAAGTTGACAGTGGGAAAATGATAACCAGACGATGGGCAGCATCTTCCTGGAGCATCTGAACGAAAAAACTGCGGTTGCCAACCCGTCTGATAAGCGTGGCAACTATGGCAACATCCCCCCTAAATAAGAGCTACAAACTTTTTGTGGCCGTCTATAAGAGAGGCATATGTTCAGCAGTGGATTAGTGATAGGCTGAAATTGTGATGATTATGATGACAATTTTGTTATAATTATAACAAAAAAGGAATTGAACAGTTTTTTCCAAAGCTAACAACAATTGTTGTTGTAGGATAAAACCTGTTTAAAATTATGCTTTGTTGGAACACGTAAAGTTAATACTGTTTTTTTTTTGCCTAGTAATTCCCATTTCTGTAGAAACCTATATAAGCCCTCGCCTCGCAGCGGACTTCCGTAAGCCATTCTTTCCTAGGTCGGGTTTTCAGTTAAGTGAAGCAATAAGTAACGGTTAAGTGGGGGTTGTTGCGGTAGGTTGTATTCATAAGTCATCGGCACGGTACTATTCAACGCCAAGAAATTAGGCTACAGCTTTATACGTCGTATTACACCTCAGCAATCTTGTAAACGTAACTTTACTATTCACCATTTAAAGGTATCCATGTAAGAATAGATAATACTTTCTGAAATAAAATTTAATACCACTGCTGAACATAGGCCTCCCCAAAGATTGCTACAAAAGTTTGTAGCTTTTAATTTAATATAATAAATTTAAACTTACTAACGAGAAATAGAATACGAAATGAATACTTGCAACAAAACTACATTTAATCAATATATAATGAAAGCGAAAAAATAAATTAGGATACCTTAAACACTATTGAGTATTTAAAAATAATTCTCAAAATGAATCTTCATTAATAGATCTTTACTAACATAGACAAACCTACAAAGTTAATATTAATAAAAATATGTGTAATACAAGTAACAGACAGACAATTAAATTAAAATAATTAAATTTAATTACAATTAAACAGATAAAAGTTACTTTGATTACGAACTACGTTTGAAAAACAAATTTTTTATTAAAACAATTTAGAGATATAACTTCGACTAAATTATTTTTAAACGTTATTCAAATGTTGAAATTTATGAAAACTTTCGGCAGTTTGCCGAAACGATAAGAATATAAAAAGCACGGAGGAATCAAGAAAAAGGGCTGAGGAAAAAGCTTGCTTGAATTAAATAAGTTTGACATGAAATTTATATTTAATTTTGTTCGTGTGCAGCTGAGAGAGTATTGATCGTTTCTTAAGAGAAATGAAGTGATGGAGATTTACGAAACATAATATTAATTTATTTATTTAGGAGGCTTTTGTCTAAAGTATAATATGTTATTCTTATCTTCATCTATTCTTGTTTAATGCATTATATTAGTAATAAGTGTTTAAATGACGTGTGGGGTAGTGTAAGAGAATCTGCCACCGCGTCTCATCGCGTTATTATCGTCAAAGCCGACTAAGAGAAATATCAGAAAAATCTCACAGCAGAATAACCATCTATAATATTATGCTAGACTTAAAATATCCCGTCCGGTGACGGTGCAGCATTGCATCGTGCAAGGAGTCTGTTACTGCAATCGCCATTTCACTAGTCAAGCTTGGCGATTAGACCAACCCTTCATACTTAGGAGAGGAGTATGTCCGGCAATGGACTCTTTTCAGGCTATCATGTAGATGAAATGTTCGAATTATAAATGAAAATACTTAACTTTTGTAGAGTCTTTAAATAAGTAGTTTTTGTAGTAAAATTACAAAAAAACAACACAGAAAACATGAATACAAAAATAAAAATAAGTCCTTTTTAATTATTATCATTCTAAACGAAAATGTCATAAAATCATTGTCTTTATCCACTATTATTAAAGTATATGTAGAACAATTTGCTCAATTTTCACTTCAGAGACTTAAACTTCACAACTCTCGTCGCGTCAAAGTTTATGCATAATTTAGAAGTCATAATTTTGGTTGTAATCTAAGCTGTACGGTTTATCGCTACATCAGACCCTTGTTACACACAACGGAAGCCTGACGAATTTATGTAAAGGGGGCGGTACTTACAAACAACCGTACTAACTTGAATGAAACACGAATTTAATAATTAAAATGTGCAGTGTCTTCAATAATTTTGTAAAAAATATTGTATTTAAAAATGTATGTAGTTAATTATTAGGGAAAACGATTAAAATAATAAAGTCATTTGTATTGTAATTTTATGTGAACACTTACGTTGATGAGCAATTTATTACAAAATTAAATCGCTGACATTTTTAAGAACAATTGGGTATAAATAAGTTCTTGTATTTTTACAGTAAATTGTTTGATGTTTATTTATTGTAAATATTACAATACATATATTAGTAGTAGTAGTATTTCAATGGAGAAAATGTTGTACCTAGTGGTTTTTTGTCGAAATAGTGACGAGACGAGCAAAACGTTCACCTGATGGTAAGTGCAACGTTTGCCCATAACAAATGCTGCGTCACCCAGAACATCTGTGTGACACCACACTGCGTCCGTCACCCTGAGACATAAGTTCTTAAGTCTCATATGTCCAGTGATTACGCTAGCTTTCAGTGCCCTTCAAACCGAAACACAGTAATGTTTGAACACTACTGCTTCACGGCAGAATAACTGGCCCTTGGGTGGTACCTACCTAGACCCTGCATAGTGAATCCTACCACCAGTATTCATATTTGTTAATTTATTAATTATGAACTTATTTGAAATTGTATACAAAAACAAGTACGATGAAAAGATTAGGAATATTTTTTTTATTGAATAGAGTCACGAAACGAGCAAAACGTTCACCTGATGGTAAGTGTGATCGTCAACGATAAGACTGTACTTGCAGCGGAAACGTGGTGGATGTGGCTTTTTAAGCGCTCTTACGAGTACCATGGATAATCGTAAAGTCTCTAGTCCGTAGCCTCCGTAATTACTTTCTGACGAAATTCAATGAATCGATATATGAGGACGTCATTAGGGGGCGGTGGGGCACTGTGATACAAGGGGCACATAGATACACAAGCATTATTTAATAATCGATTCAATGTCTTCGTGTGGTGACATCTCTAAAACGCTCCTATAAATGTTTTAACGCATCCGTTGCGATCGAGGTGACAACCAGTCAGTGTCATTCTACAATTTATAACGTGTTTTGAGTGCAGTCAACTAAAAAATATGTGAAATGTAAAAGTGTTTCCACGATATTCTACACAGTCTTGTCAAGATCAATATTTACCAAAAGTAAGTAAGGGTAGAAATTAAGGATTCAGTGTATTTTTTTTAAATAATTAAGTAAGATTCATTAGCATAATTTGCATTTCGAAAAAAATCTTTTGGGGCACTTAGATACATGAAAGTACGGGGCTATATGATTCATATAGTGTTAGGGAAAACGTTTCTTCGCATTTTATATGAAAAGTCAAGACATTTTATTTTTTTCAAAGTTTGTTTGATGACTTTTTGCCATCTTGAAGCAGCAAAAAACGTTCCTCTTGATGTTAATCTGACACTACCTAAAGAATTCTGATCAGACCTAAACAGCTGGAAATCTGAACGTGCAAGATCAGGGCTAAATGGTGGATGCATTAACACCTCCCAGTCGAACTCTCTTAATTTTTGCTGAGTGGCTAAAGTGTGTGGTCTAACGTTGTCGTGATGAAAGACCACACTTTCTTTTGACTAATTCCGGCCGCTTTCTCTCAACTTTTTGTGTTACTCTCATCAGTTGTTGGCAGTAGAAATCCAAATCGATGGTACTGCCAGGCGGTGAAAGCTCATAATGAACAACGCCCTTCAATCCCACATATATAGCATACACACAGCATCACCTTATTGCGAGTTAACCCGGGTTTTGGCAGTCTGTGAAGTCTGACCGACCTTTGACCATGACCTTTTCGCGGCTTGCGTTGCATTTTTTTCTTTTTGAGTAATAACATTTTTAATTCATTCTTTTTGACAAAAAGAAAAATAGCTGAAAACAACGTTTTACTAATTTGTTTCTTTTTTGGAAATGTAACTTTTTCAATGTCATTAAAACCGCCAGATACAAATAGGACAGCCAAAGAGGTCCAAAGGCTGGACCATCAGGCTTTCAGACTTATAATAACCCAATGTCTCCAGCAGCCGTACGACGCCCAAAAAAGGATTTTAATGAAAATACATCTAATAAAGGAAGAGATAAGACAAAATCCAAGTTTTATACTGACTCACAAGAAAAAAATCGGCCACAAATGTTACACGAAGAAAAAGAAAGAAACTGAAAAGTTAAATTGATGAAGCATAAATCCAAAGAGCTGAAAATGCCAAGGATTTTATGGGACTCACAGAAACTAAAAAAAACCTGAAAAGAATGAGGTTCTCCGAGACCCAGTGACCCTAGACAAAGTATTGCGAAACTTTTTCCAGTTGCACGCCGTTTAATAAAACAGGCGTTTAATAACACTGCATAATGCCGTACGCGTAGTGTAGATTAGACGTGCGTCTGTACATGTAACACCAACATAATATTTTTAGCTTTAAATTTCTTAGTAATTTTTTTTTTATTTTAAATAGGGAAAAATTAATTATTTAATCTATTACAAGAATTAAACCAAACATATAGATAATTAAATTACCTGACACTTGAAAGAATGAAGACACTTGTAATACTTCCGTTAAGGTAAAAAAAAAACGAGTTCAACAAACATTTGTAATACCTACTGACGATATGTGTATCACTTTTTTTTTCTTTTCAATAAAACACAACCCTTCTCAAGATGAGGAAGATATGGAAAGCTAGTGTCGAATTTTACACAATACTGAATTATTCAATTGCTTCCATGGAAGTACATAAGTCAAAGGATCTATTCGTGGCGCGATATGTACAAATACATAAGCATTTACAAAAAAGGGCGACCCGCTGTGAACGCTTCTTGTTTTGTTTAGCTGACACGGAGGGCATTTTTGCCATGTGGCATGGTATTCCTTTACCTCTACATTCCTAACGTTCATGTTGTGTTGAAGACCGAACTTGAAAATGTGAAACAATTTTTTTTGTGAAAAGACAATTTAGTAAATAATTCATCATCATCCGTTTCGATTCTATATTTCAATGCTATATGCCAATTTAAGAAAATCTGTTAAACAGTTTCATGTCATGAGAGTCGTTAACGTTAACTAAAATCAGTGGGCGAGAAATCAAGAAGGCTCCGAAAGTTGGTGGAAACATCTCAAATAAGTCAGAATGCAAATAGCAGACCGATGACGAGCAACTATGACGGGCAACTGCATCTAAGGTGGCATGTACTGTGATAGCCGATATAGTATGTACGGACAGAGGTTTTGTTGGATATACTTTATCTATACAAATCGACGACCGCGTGGCCTAGTGGTCAGACTAACTGACTTCTAAGCCGCGGGTCCTGGGTTCGAATCCCAGCCGGAGGCAACATTTGTGCTAAAACATAAATTGTTGGTTTTCGGGTCTGGTTGTGTTGTGATTGTCCCCGTGTTTCTGACACTGCATCCTAGCCTGCCTCCGATCTTATCGCATCAGCGTTACATCGGGCGCGGGTAGGTTGGGACGAGTGAGTGCCTCTGTGTTTGCGCGTACACTTGTGGCACTATAATATCTCCTGCGCAGTTGATGGCTCTCGACAGTAGTCGGCAGTTGCCGCCGTGGTCGAAATCGGCTAGGAGAACATCATCTATACAAATAAATTAAAATAACGTGAAATAAAGTGTTTTTTAGTAATAACAAAATAACATCTTTTTACTCAATGGTTATGAAAGTAAATACGGTACTTGTAAGAAAAATACAATTTTTAATTTTTTGTCTGTCTATCTGTCTGTCTGTCTGTATGTTTGTTCAGGCTTATCTACGAAACGACTGGACCGATTTTTACAGGACTTCGACTGACAGATAACTTATATTATAGTGGGTAACTTAGCATACGTTAATTTGAAAAAAATAATTAGGGTCTAGCGCAAAAAAGATTAAAACCACAAAATCCGATTCAAATAGGGAACTGTATATGTATATCATCGTCCGGGGTCGGCTTTTTTACGCGGAGTGTAACCGCGGGGCGCAGCTAGTTAACAATAAAATATTCACAATAATAAAATCTAAAAAATTAAATTATAACCAAGCAACTCCTCATGGTCATAGTGCTAAGAATACTGGTGGAATTTCTTCGCCGAGTGATTATTTTAATCAAGAGAACATTAAAGTTTTAATATTTTAGTATGTAAAACTCAATTTTATGCAGTTTCCGATTATTGTTTATTTTACTCATAAAATAAAACATTTTTTAACAAAGTAGTTTAACGATTTTAGTATTTTATCAAATATAATTTTAAATTCAATTGTTTACAAAGTGAGCTAAAAAGGCTATCAAATAAGTTGATTTCCCGCAAAAGTTATGTTCAAATTATCTCATTACTTTCTACTGAACGTTAAAACGTTAAAATTAAGGACATTGAAATTTGAAACGCACATACTCGTAGCTGCAAAATAAGCAATAAAAGGAGCTCTATTTAACCAGTTTGCACATCTTTAACGCCGTTAAGCTTAATTATTGTTACAACTTGAGCGCTCCCTAGCTGCGACGCTTGAAGCATGACAATTGTACAATATTCACATTGACTTTTGATAATGAGAAGTGTGGATATGTCGCTTTATTACGAAATTATAATTATATTATTATTGTAATTTGTGGATTTAATTTACTACACCTAAAATTTTGAAAAAAGAGTTAATTTGAGATACATATATAAACAATTAAAAAAATTATACTAATATTAAGATACATAATCATGAGCATATCGTCTAAGATAAGTTCCAAATATTTTAAAAAGTGTAATAAATTACTAGAAAATTGCCGCCTTATGTATAGTGGTTACATATATAATAATTACAAAATTTTACCTTATTTTTCATTTTCCAATACAGGTCGTTATGACATGAAAAAATTGTTTGCATTTCTCAGTTTATTTTTGATAACTTAAACTATTTGAGCATAAAAGTGTTTTAGTTATAGTTAAATTAATAAATCCATTATAATGTAACTAGCACCCTTATAGACAAATATAAATAGCCTACCCCTTTATAAGGACTTCCGCAAAGCTTTATTAAAATCATATAAACCAACTCTAGAAATACAAAGTGTAATTAAAATCTTTTTACTAAAGTTGAATTCTCTTTATGTCGACATTAACGTCCGCTCTGGACTTCCGAAAAACTAATTCAAACTACAGTAGCCGTCCGTTTCCGGACAC
Organism: Luehdorfia chinensis; assembly: GCA_019845155.1. Classification (NCBI taxonomy): domain Eukaryota; kingdom Metazoa; phylum Arthropoda; class Insecta; order Lepidoptera; family Papilionidae; genus Luehdorfia; species Luehdorfia chinensis. The sequence goes on from JAHVAK010000282.1 coordinate 6,465,612, forward strand.
CATTCTAAGCTAAATTTCATAAAACGCTTACAGAAAATAAAGTCCTTGCAGAAGTATGTTTAGAAGTAAATTTTGAATCGTTTTGACAAATTGTTGAAAGGTTGAATATAAATAAGATTTAAATATAATGAATAAAGTAGTGGACTGTATTTAATAAGAAACAGTACAAATTTAATAACTCGCACAAACTCCTCATCTGTGAACGTTTAAGTGTTCAAATGTAAGCCTTAAAAAATAAATGTATATCCCCTAAAAACGTACATACATATACGTATACAAGGTGTGTCATCCCGGCAGGCTGCGTTTAGGGACGAAGTATATATGTCCCAAAAAATATAATGAGCCTTATAGTGTGATATCTGTAGGAAATATGACGACTTAAAGAATTTCCTTAAAACTCATAGGTGACAACCCTTTTATACACCTGATCAAGGCAATAAACTCATAACTTTAATTGGCCGTTTTTCAATTTCCCGAATAATGACGTCATAAGATAGAAGCAAGTTTGGTATCAAGATATAAACAAACGTTTTTCCTTCAAACAGCAATGAATCTGCCAGTCGCCGGCGTCGGGATACTAAGGATTTCACCGTTGAAACTAAACGCGATCAGTTCAAGCTGAACGAAGTTTAAGCGTTTAACTGAGTTCAATGCTACTGTTTGCATTTCACCAGCATCAACTAAACGCGATTAAAGCTAAACGCGGTTCAAATTCTGAACGCCCAATTTTCGACGTTCAGCTCTATAAACGCGTTGAGAGAGCTGTCATTGTCAATTGCACAACTATGTAAACACAATAAATATTTTTAATACGTTTTGTTTATTGTTTGCATACCTATGTGTCTTATGCATAAAGACAGGCTGTTTGATGTCGCAAAATAATAAATACATCGAGTTTTTGTTTTAGATTGTGACGATATTTCACGTAAACTTCGTTTTTCTGAACGCGATCAAAATGGAGCCGGTGAAATCGGTTAGACGAAAACCGAGTTCAAATCAAATCAAAATTTGAACTAAGTTCAGTAAAACGTGGTTTTATTAAACTTGGTTTCCAAAGCGATCGGTGAAATCGGGTCTTAGTTTTCCGCTTCCGCTTGAACATATGCTGCCTAATTATGAAAGCTAAAGTCGTGTGCGTGTGCATGATGCGTTGTGGAGAACGTTATATAAATTGTTTTATAACATCTTCCAAAATGAGAACTACAAACTTTTGTGGCAATCTATTTGGGAGGCCTATGTTCAGCAGTGGACTAGTGATAGGTTGAAATTATGATGATTATGACATCCTCTCGGATATGACAGTATGAAAGTCTAATCTACTCTATCTTAATAATTTTAAGTTCCAACTCATCTTTTTTATACAATTTCTTACAAGAAAACTTCAATGATAGACCTTTTTTATCATATACTTTACTTTCATAGGAAATTTGTAAGGAACATTAGCACTAAGCAACTTGATACTGTACAGAGTCATGCTCGACCCTCATAGCTATAGGTATATAGCTGTCTGGTATACTTCTCCGCACGGTATTTAACCCCCGAAGCTATACGTAATTATAGATAGTATATCGTAACAAAATCATGAACGTAAAACGGTTACGATTATGTTAGTTGTTTCAGTTTTTAATCGTATTTTTATCAAGACATCTCAAAGTAATAGGTGATAGAAATTATCATTACTCAAATATCGAGTACTTATGAGCTGTCCCGTGATTTGGTTGCCTAGGAGTACTTTTATTTGTGGTCTGAATAATCGATTAAAGATGAAAGTCAACGTGAAAATAAAAAAGAACAAAAACATGCCGGTTTTTCCTACCTTATATAGTACTATGAGTACTGGACAAAAATAACTTCTCGAAAACTTAAGAAAGAAAGGTGGTCCAAAATTTGTAAATATAAGGTTAAGGAACACTTCCAAGGGCAAAGTTGCACAATTTTTATTTGAAGCCTATAAGTAAAGTACATATGTACAGTATAGTATAGTAAAAATTATTCCAAAATCTATAGATGTTTAGGAGATCTTATTTATAATAAGTAGCAGTTAATCAAAAGTTTTCATATATAAACTAACTTCATTTCAATGGGAAATACTAAGTATTCCTTATAAATTAATAGAAGGGCGTCCTTGTATTGAAAAGTTAGAAAACTAGAACCAATCTCCATTAAAATGTTAGCGCATCGAGCCTGCGGCGCATAGAAATCGCTTAGCTTTCGTGGATATCAAGGTCTATCGCTACTCCGCATCAATAGTTTCTATAAAAGGTCTATAATATGTACTCTAATGCGTACAATTGTACGAGTAGTAAAACTCGCTTGCTGGTTCAATACTGATGTTTTTATTTTAAAATATGGAAGGTACAATATTCATACAAAATATCAATCTACCGACAATATACTACATCTTTCCCCTTTTTATAAAAAAATATACGATAAATGAGTACGCAAATAAAATAATCTTAATTCTAGAAATTGACTGAGAAGTAACAATTATGAATCCTAGAGCCCTACATCTTTTATTACACTCCGATACATTTTTGTGCTACTTTTTTATACATACTTTACTATGTTTTCCATATATACATATGAAACAAATGTCATATAAATAGAGCCGTGGTAACTCACGGGCTAGGCGTTTTTAAATTTCATTTTTTTTATGGAATAAATTGATGAATCGAGCAAAAAGTTCACCTGATGGTAAGTGCAACGTCTGCCCTTAACAAATGTTGTGTCACCCAGAACATTTCTGTGTGACACCTCACTGTGCCCATCACCCTGAGACATCAGTTCTTTAGTCTCATATGTCCTGTGATTACGCTAGCTCACAGTGCCCTTCAAACCGAAACACAGTAATGTTTGCACACTACTGCTTCACGGCAGAATAACTGGCTCTGGGGTGGTACCTACCTAGACGGATTCCTGCATAGGAGTACGCGAGTGACCTGGGTTCGATTCCCGATGCCGGCACCACTAAAATTGTTAATTGCAATTTGGCATGTGCTGATTTACCACGTGCTCGGCGGTGAAGGAATACATCGTAAGGAAACCTGCATGTCTGAGAAATAAAAAAAACATTTCGAGAAATGTGCAGTCCGCCAACAGGCATCGGAGCAGCGTAGCGGATTCTTATATAGGTAATGTTCCGCTTGAATTATTCACACCTATATATAATTAAGGTCCTTTAACCATAAATAAAAGTTCTGTAACCACTTTCAGTATACTGTTTATTATATTATTATTGGTAGCGAGCGACACAGGTATAAGGTAGGGATGTTGACGCGTTACTGGTGTGCGGCTCGCCTGTTCCGCTCCGGCGCACCACGGGATACTTCTCGTGAAGAGATAGGTAAGTAAACTTTTATATAATATTAATGAATAATAAAAATGTAATTTATAATATGTGATGAGTATGTTTGTGTGGACTGATATTTTGTTGTCTTTATTAACATGTTATTTAATTGTGTTTATTAATTATTTATTTTAGTGTTATTTGCAGGTGGTGCGCCACATCACTCCCCTACCGAGACCGGTTTACGGTCGATAGTAGTCTGGAAAATGGACCGTTCTTCCGCTTCTCGTCTTTTTCTCTGTTGGCCATGGTACAGGAGGTTGTGATCCTGGTTCTGCGGTCGTTACTGGAGTCTGGTCCCGTCCGTCGTTGCAGCTGTCAACTTTCGCCAGGTAAGCCGGTTTAATTCTGTCTATTGTTACAGTAGTTTCTTTACCTTGCACTTCTATTTTAAATGTTCTCGGGCTTCGTTCCAGGACTTTGTACGGGCCCGTGTACGGCGATTGTAGCGGTCGCTTCTCTGGGCCACGACGAAGGAATAAGAATTTGGAAGTCCAGATATCTTTTGGTAAGTAAAATTGTTTATTTTTGTTGTGATTTGACGCTGGTACTGGAGCTATGTCTATGATATGTTTTCGAAGGCGGTCGACGTAGTTCGTTGGATCTAAGGTAAGTTCTGATGATGGCACAAGGAATTCACCTGGAAGTCTGATTGGCACACCATAGACGAGTTCAGCTGACGATGCGTTGAGGTCTTCCTTCCAAGCTGCACGCATGCCCAGAAGAACTAGTGGTAGTGCCTCCGTCCACTGTGATGTGTTGTGGCAAGAGAAGGCTGCTTTCAGTTGGCGGTGTAGCCTTTCCACCATTCCATTGCATTGCGGATGGTATGAGGTGGTAGGGCGGTGTTCCGACCCAATAAGTTTCGCGATGTTCTGGAAAAGATGCGATTGGAATTGCTGACCACTGTCCGTTGTAATTGCTTCTGGGCACCCGTAGCGTGACACCCAGCCAGAAACGAAAGCCTTTGCACAAGACTCAGCAGTTATGTCGGACAAGGGGTAAACCTCGGGCCAGCGTGTGAAGCGGTCGATCGCAGTCAAACCGTACCTGAAACCATTCGAATAAGGCAAAGGGCCAATTAAGTCGACGTGGACTTGGGAGAATCGTTGTGAAGGAATAGGTAAGGTAGACAGAAGAGAAGAAGTGTGACGAGTAATTTTTGATTTCTGGCAATCTGTGCATTGTTTCGTCCAATTTTTGCAATCTCGTCTTATTCCAGGCCAAACAAATCTTTTTGTAATGAGTTTTATAGTTGCTGCGCCGCCTGGGTGACTTAATTCGTGCATTTTCTGGAACACCGAAATTTAGGTGTGTAAGGTCGGAGTTGTTCGGTTGAAAAATCACAATAAAGATTGTTGTTTGGCAATTTCTTCAGTTTCAGCGTAGTTTCTTTTTTAAGCATAAATCTTTTTTAAAGCTTTTTTAAGGAATTGCCGTGGTGAACATTTGTCTCTCTTTGTGGTGAATGTGTACGTGATGGGTTTGTGATCTGTGTACAGAATAAAATTTCTTGCTTCAAGCATATATTTGAAGTGTTTTATTCCCTCGTATATGGCTAGTAGTTCCCTATCGTACGGGCTGTATTTTTTCTGTGGTGGTAACAGTTTGCGAGAGAAGAATCCTAATGGTTGCCACGCGTTTTCCTTCTTTTGCTGTAATACTGCCCCTATTGCTTCGTCAGATGCGTCCATAAACAATGCTAGTTCTGCATTAATGTCAGGGTGCGACAGAAGTGTAGCTTGAGTAAGACTTTCTTTACATCTGTGGAAGACAGTTAACATCTTGTCCTAGTTAATAGAATCAGGCGTTACTTTGCGGAAATCCATCATAATGAAGAAAAGTAAGTTACTTTGCTAAGATCCGCATGCAAAATATAAAAATGGTGTACATTACCTAGTTTTTTGAAGTGCATCGCTCGCCCTCCCTCAGTAGCGTGCACAAGCAAACTAACACCGCCACCAGGAACCGCCACCAGGTACCCTCCACCAACCACTACAATACTACCACTAGATAATATACACCACTGAAGTCGAACCACACGTGTTTCGCCCCAAAACGAGGCATTATCAAGCGTACTAGACTCTACGACAGACGGCGGCGGCTGGTGGCGGTGTTAGTTTGCTTGTGCACGCTACTGAGGGAGGGCGGGCGGTGCACTTCAAAAAACTAGGTAATATACACCATTTTTTTATATTTTGCATGCGGATCTTAGCAAAGTAACTTACTTTTCTTCAACATCTTGTCCGTCAAATTTATGGGTGTAGCTCCTTTAATATTCCCAATGAGTGCGTCGTTTAAAGGACTTTGGAGTTCTGCGGCGTGAGGTATGAGTCTTTGGTAATAGTTGACCATCCCTAGGATTCTTCTAAATTGCTTTGCAGTCGTAGGTGGGTCTAGTTTCTGTATGGCATCCACCTTTTCCAGAAGCGGTTTTGTGCCCTCGAATGATACGTGATAACCGAGGCTCTCTGGCACTCCGAAGATGCACTTAGAAGTATTTATAAGGATACCATATTTCTTTAATATGTCGAACAGTTCCTGTAGGTGACAAAGGTGTTCTTTTTTTGTTTTTGAAAAGACAAAAAGGTCATCTAAATATCCGTATACGTAGTCCATGCCATGTGTAACCTCGTCGATGAACCTTTGGAACGTTTGAGCTGCGTTCCTTAACCCAAAGTTCATAAAGGGGAACTCATACAGACCAAACGGCGTGGTGATGGCTGTTTTAGGTATGTCATTCTTCTCAACGGGAATTTGGTTATAAGCCTTAATTAAATCCACTTTTGAAAATATTTTTGCTCCCGCCAGCTGGTAAGCAAAGTCATTGATGTGCCGGATGGGGTAACGGACAGGAATTATTCTCGCGTTAAGAGCTCGATAGTCGCCACAAGGTCGCCAACCATCATCTTTCTTTCGCGCTAGGTGTAGCGGGGACGACCATGGGCTTTCCGATCTGCGCGCGGTTCCATTAAATAACATTTCCTCAAATTCCTTCTTTGCAATGTTTAGACGATCAGGAGCTAATCGGCGTGGACGTGCATTTACAGGTGGTCCGGGAGTTGTGCGGATGTGGTGCTTTGTATTGTGTTTTGGTTCAATGGGAGAACCGGCTGGTCTTGTTATCTCCGGATATTGTTTCAGCAAGGTGTGGTATGGGGAGTTCCCAGACACTGCTTTAATAGTGACGATTTCTTCTTCAAGGTTGTTTTGGTGGGCTATGGAGACAGAAAGGCTTGTAAGTCCGTCTATGAGGCCAAGGTGACGACAGTCTACTAGTAAATTGTAGTGGCTCAAGAAATCTACTCCAATTATTGGTTTCGTCACATCAGCCACGACAAACCTCCAGTTCAAATCCCTTCGCAGGCTGAAATCTAGATGAAAATGAATGTAACCATAAGTTAGTATAGTGGTTGTTTGCCGCGAATAACTCGAATTTTGTCTTCGTACGGTGCCCTGCGGTCGCGGTCTTCGGAAAAACGCAGAGGTCGGAACCAGTATCGACGAGAAATTCCATCTTCGTTTTCCGTTCTACGATAAAGAGGCGGCCGTTGCACTCATTAAGGCAGTCCTTATCCGCCACTAGTGACTGCCGTCGACATTTCCCTGCTCGAAACTACATGGCTTAGTTCATTTATATGCATTGCTTCCGAATTTATTGTGGTAATAGCACAGACCATTCCTGTTTTGAGATTTGGAACGAGATCGTGACCTTCTTCCATAAAAACGTCTCCGCTGTGGACGAGATTGTCTGGCGCTCAATGCTGTTACTTGTTTAGTGAGCTCAGATATTTGATTTACAGAGCCTGATGTAGAAGGGGCTACCTCTGTGATTTCGGGTGTTGGTGCTGCTACTGCTAAAATCTTATCAGCTAGTTCGGCCAATTAGTCAATAGGCATGTCGGAATGTGACGCAATAATCGGCTGTATGTTTAGTGGTAGCCTATTATACCATGTCGTGGGAACAAATTCTTCCGGGATATTCCGCCCAGCAAGATGCTGAAGATGCCGTAAAAACTGTGACGGTTTTCTGCTGCCCATCTCTTCGCTGCTAAGGAACTGTTTTATTTCCTCCTCACGAGGTGCCGAAAGTCTGCGGATCAGTTCTCACTTAAGGGTTTCGTATTTGTTCTCCTCCGCCCTCCTCCGCACCTCAACCGCATATTGGTGTTCTAAATTGCTACATGCAAAATCAAATTTCGTGGTGTCCGAATTTATCCCTGACAACACGAATTGACCCTCTATTTAGGCAAACCATAATGCGGGGCTATCCGGCCAAAATGGTGGCATTTTAACACCGACACGAAATAATTCCATAAGAAGGCGGTGCGCCACACTTCCTAGCTCCAAAAACCCTCTAAGAAATGAGAGGAGCACAGTTTCAGTTTTACAAGTTTCAGCCTGTAAATGTCCCACACAGCACAGGCGTGCTCAGCAGTGGGACATATAAAGGCTGAAACTTTACTTTACTTTTATATAAATATTTTTTTGCCAAACACTTTATATCATAGAAGTAATCACCGCTGTCACCATGTAGACACACGCTAGCTGGTTCAACACTGACGTTTTTATTTTAAAATATAGAAGGTACAATATTCATACAAAATATCAATCTACCGACAATATACTACAACAATGGTTGTATCCTGCATCTTGGTTTGGCTCACGCTTCATTAGCTATGCTCGAGTCCTTCGGCCGTGCAACGTATATTTACGAAGACTGGTTTTAGCTGTATACTTGTATGACGTAAACACGCAGTGACATGTTGACTTCGGTCGCGTTGGGCTTACGCACTACAAAAGACTTTTTCTGCTGGTTCGCCAGTTTTGCTGTGTACTACGGTCCTTCTCCCGACTTCACGCCCCTCTATGAGGAACCGCGTTGCATAGTCGCCGCTCACCAACACGGTGCTATTGTGGAACCGTGTGCCTTCCCCACATTTTTTAAATAAAATGTTGGGGAACCTACTCTGTATTAATAAGATAATGTGAACCTTTTACAAGTGCGGAGAACAATACCCCTTGTATCAGGTATTGAAAAATAATAAGTTATTAAGGTATACTATTAGCACTGTCTGTAACTTACGGCTTCTCTAGTGATTACATCTTATCATGAAACTCCTAAAGAAAAAGTTACTTAACAAACCCAACAAAAATTAAAGGGTCGTATCTAAGATGATCATATGTAATTTTTTTATTATAATCGGCCTTATATGACAAAACCTTTAGAAATATTCCAAAGAAAGATATCAGGTAATTTTTCTGTTCACGATTTTATTTTTATTAACGTAAAGAGGAAATAGTTATATCAACATTCATCAAAACATTTTAGAATAGTGAACTATTCTATATATGTACACATAAAGAACATTTACTATATTATTAACGTTATGAGTTCATTTCAAAGAATGAAGGTATTCGTAAAAATTTTCACGGATTAAAGCTTATTCAGTTTCGATGTGTTCAGTCGATTGAAGTATTCAGTGCATGTATAATCAATTGTTTAGTGATGAGTGTTAATAATAGAGTGATGGCGCCATCGCCTCTATCTATATCAGAGCAGCATGGAGGACTTTTCCCGGCCCAAAATCCTTTCAGAAATAAGAGCAGTGACACATTTGGGAGCAGAGAGATATTGTGACCACAGTTTTAAAAACTCTTTCACCCACTGCAGTAGGTAGGTAGGTGTAGTCAACGCCAATCATAATAGCTGCCTCCACTTTTCCTGAGCTAGGAAAATAGGTGTTATAAAACTACCCCCCATACATTCAATAATACTCTTGAAACTGTTAAAGATTTTCTTCCAATCAGTATATTGCTGTGTTTATCTAAAGTATTAAAAACCCAGTACATAGACAGAAATCACAACATTTGGAATCTGAGAAATTACTTTTTGATGTTGTTTTTTTTCCCTTTTTTTAATTTTAATGATTTATTTAAATTGTTATTTTATTGCGAAAAGATCCATAAATACTTTTATAATAAGTTTTTGATTTTGTGTTTAGAACAGCATAATTTTTTTGTCTTTTATAATTTTGTGTATTTATTGTAATTTGTCTATGTCCGTTTGTTCGTGGGGTCAATCAGGGTCCCGGCTGAAGACCAGTGTAGTAAGCATAATCACTGAGGGATCCTTTTCGACATAGCATATACTTTGTTTTTATTGTTTATGTTTTTTTTTTAATTTGTTAATTACATAATATAAATTTACACATGCTTAATAAAACATGTTACTTACCACTAAAATGCTACAGGAATTTAACTGTGGGATGCTGTCAACAAACACCAGGATAACATATCCTGCAACATTCAGAAAACACTTTTTTTAAAATCAATTTTACATTTTTTAGAACTTCAATTACTCTTGGTTATTTGACAAAGGATTTCAAATCATAAACTTGGTAGTTTATGATTTGAAATCCTTTGAATAGCTGGTAATATATCCCTCATATCCGCATACCGTAAGTATTTGTACATTTAGGCAAGCCTCGCTAGGCAAATGTACCCTCGATAAACCACATACTCGGTAAGTGCTCAGGGCGAAGTTTTTTAACCAGTCTGTTAATGTTATAATGGTTCTCGCATAATACACTCATTTGAATCCTGTTGTAAACATCCACAACCATACAGTATTCAAGCAAAACTGAGTGGTCTTTGTGTTGTTTTTATTTTTGCATGTACGATACTCCTGAGTACTAGTATCTGTAAGTTGTAGATGTTTTCAACATAAGATTTATATGTACGCCCTATATAGTCCCACTGTTGCCACCTTAGCGATCTTGTTACTAGGTCTGGTGTTTTTTCAGAGATTTAATAATTTTAAATGGTTCTCTATGCGTGTGAAATCCCTTACCATAGCTAAATTATTTAATCTTTTAAATTTAGCCTATTATCGAAATACTAATAATGTACAATTATTTTTCGCATTCATACACCAAGATTGGTCGAACGTGTTTGTTCAAACTGTTAAATAACAACTATAATAACCATCACAGCCATGTATTGTTATCTACACATATTTTTGCAAATAAATACATTTTATCTTACCTTGAAATCCACATAGTCTATTATGTGAATAGATGAAAGGACCGCGCAGTTGAATCAGCTGTCAGAGGATAATGAAAGGAGACAGAAAGAAAGAATAAGTATTTATTGTCGTAGAATTGTCATGCATACAAAATAATATAAAATAATTGCAGATGACGTTCTATACGGAAAATGTACGAGCAATTGAATTTTTTTCATGTTTTAATAGTTATTCTGCTATTCGGGGCGAAGAAAAATCCAACAAATCCAACATCATTAAAATCAGTCCTGCCGTTCTTTAGTTAATGGTGTAACTAATCCGTCATTGTTTTACATATATAGATTTATTAATCCCGCGACCTATGAACTTCTCAATTAGTTTCTCAATACAAAAGAGAATTGTAATGGGTCGATGGTTATCTACTCGTATGACTAATATGATTAATAACTGGGAAATTTCTTTGATAAATTTAAAATGTGTTACACGTATGTTGTCAGTGCCAGCTTTTTTAATTTAGGTGGTTATTCCTGTATTTGGTGTACAAAAAAAATATATTATAATAAAATCTTTATTAAACACAGAATATTTTTAACAATTCGTTGAATTAAGTTCTTTTCTGTTGGCTCCTGAACTAAGAAACCCTGAAGTTCAGAAGACAGTTTTTCTTCCATTTTAAATAGTTTATTTGCTGTGCACAATTGTACAGACAATTAACAGAAAAAAACAGTATGGTATACTAATGTTATATATGTGTTTATAAGTGTGTACGTGCGTTTATGTGGGCATGGGCATGCGTGTTTGAGTGTGTGAGTGTTTGTGTTTGTGATATGCTCGCGAGTGTGTGTTCGTGTAGGTTATATTGTATTTCGTTAAGTTGCTTACATACTCGTATGACCTAAATTAGGCGTTTACAGTTATCAGAATCGTATTCCCTTAACCAATTTAGAACAATTAAATAACTTAATTTAACGTGTTTTATAGCGTTTAATTTTGAACTATTTCCAACCTGTCGTTTCGATGTCCTGATGTCATAGTTAACCCGGAGTACCTTCAACTTTTAATTATTATTTTGGTCCTATCTACGCAGAAAGAGCTAACTGTGTCTGGAAGTCTTGCTAAAATTAAATCAAAAACCAAGCATACCACCTGCTTGGTTTTTGATTTAATTTTATTAATTATAGAATACCAAGCCGGTGGTAATAACCAACCATCTTCTCTATTGAAATGAGGATGTTTTTTTAATTTCAATAGTCTCGCGAATCATCCTTGGTGTGAATCGGTGGTTTTTTGCAAGGATTTGTGGTTTATCGAATCTGATGTAATAGTTGGGATGATGCTTCCCACCAGCTATATGTTCTTTTACGCCGGTTTTTATCGAACATTTTGTTTGCCCTATGTAAAAGAGACCACATTCGCAATCTAGATTGTATACTCGTGTATCTTGTAGAGAAATGTTACACTTGGCAGATGGTAAAAACTGACTTATTTTCTTCGGCGGCTTAAAGAATCTTTTTATAGAAACCCGCTTCAAGATATAGCCAATCTTGTCATTTTGACTCCTCTGACATAAAGTAGAATAGCAGGTACATGCTCGACTGTGGCCGGTTTCACTCGGTCACCGAAGCTTGTTGTTGTGCACGAAGACAATGATGTTTCTCCTCCGCCGGGGCGAATGCCAAGATGGACGCCAGTAAAATCCGTAATATTAATTTCATTAAATGTATAATATTCGCATTAATATAAGGAGTTGTTATTTTAAAACAAAAGTTTTTATACTGGCTACGTATATCTTGTGTATTTTTTGTTTTTGTAAAACTCGTTTAAAAAACTGTCGTTTGAACTTGAACTTAAACTGAACTGAATTTACTATTATAAAAGAAAATACTTTAGTATTGAAAATAAATCAATCATAATCAAATAAACTGTGTTTCTATCCATCAGGATTCGTTCACTGCCAATAATAATCAGTCTACTAACAAATAAACCAAGTTCTGCTAGCAAATACCTTCAAATGGAAAATTCCAGTATGTTAGAGTGAACCATCGAGCGAACATCAATCATGAGTTAAGAGCGTACCGAAGATTTACTTTACGTCTCCACGATAAGCTAATAGACGCCAAACTTGTATCTTATTCACTTGCTCTTTGTAATCTTCTATATATACTTTATAAAGTGATACAAAATTGTTGATTTGATTATTTCTATTACAAAGATGTGGTTATGCGATAGGTGCGATGCCCAATGCCAAACTATCCTCCTCACGCGAACTCAAATACGCGACTTTTGATATCATAAATAATCATCGCGTGAAAATATTCCCGACGCTGGTCATTTTTTCAACGAAACACGATATCCTACAAAGAAACTTTTTTTGCAAAACTTTTGGAGTGGCCTGTCGTATATAAAAATTAATATTTCCTTGACTGTTACATTTGCATTACAATGCCATTCATCCGATTGCAATGAAACTTTGGCGAGTTGTAGCGTGCATGCCTGCAATGGTTTAATTAGTAGAATCATTTTACAATAGGTGGCGCGAGAGTCGTAATGTGCTATACATCCCGGCAGGCTGGGCTTAGGAACGATGTGCATATGCCCCAAAAATCTAATGGGCCTCGTAGCGTGATACCTGTAGGAGATATGTCGACTTAAAGAATTTGCTTAAAACTCATAGGTGACTACCCTGTTATACAGCTGATCGAGGCAATGAAGTCATAAAATTAATTGGGCGTCTTTCCATTGAGCTGCAATCGAAAGAACTCGCAATTACTAGGATAACATGAAGCTTAAATAAAATCTGTTGCGAAGTAAATCTGTTAGTATGACGCCGATGTTTTTCGATCTTATAAATAGTTACTAACATAAATTAAGTGGAGAAGAAAACGTATTTTGAATTTGTCTGGTTCGGTTCAAATAATTTAAAGTTTTGTATGGACATTATTAGTATTCAATTTTGTCATTAAAGCATCACCGTTGTGTTTGTCAGATCAGAGTAGCATGGATAGGTGAAGTGATGTTACACCAATTATGAATAACGTTGTATATATATCGTCATCATCATCATATCAGCCTATAACTAGTCCACTGCTGGACATAGGACTCCCCATTGTCAGAAAAATATGTATATATTATAACTGTTATGTTTCAAATATTTTGGAGTATGTCACATTTATACTCACTTTTTCGGATACCGGTAACTGTAATCCTTCTCTGACAGAGCTGTTTAAAGCGAGTAAATATTTAAAATTTTAATGAAAACCTAAGGCACGGCTTCGTAGCGCAGTTTAGTTAGTAGATATGTACCTAAATTAATTATCTTGCTGCTTACCGGCTGTAGAGCAGTTGAGCGAAAAAATTAAAATTTCGTCTAACATCTTGTTATGATTTAACAAACCGAATTCAAGGTTTCTTTTAACATGCCTTGTTAATTAGTTAAGCTTTTCTAAAAACGAAATGTCATGCATATCGACGCATAGTCGGAGGAATCAGTTCAAACAGTTATTATTCTATTTTAATTACCGTCCTAATTTCTATTTCATTGAAATAAGTAATATTTATTACATATGCTACATATAGAAATACGAGGAAATAACTTTCCTCGTATTTCTTAAAGTACTGAATAAATATAATAATACAAACTTTTAAAAACATTAAGGTTTTGTTGTTGAGCCACTTGTACACAGTTTGAAAACTAAATTGATGCTGTAACAGAGAAAGGTAAGTAGATTATCGAAAGGAATGAATTTCGCAATAACACCGCGAAAAATCCCGTACGAAGAAATTATCTGTAGTGTCGAAGATTGTCTGTATAAAAATAATATCGGTAAGGAAGATTTGGAGGCCATACGTCAAGACATTTCGTCTATGTTACGTCGAAGTTCAGTGCCCAAACTAAATCTTCCCAAAGACGAATTTAAAGCGTTGAACAACTTACGGAACAGACCGGAACTCACGATCCTCCGCGCGGATAAAGGAAATGCTACGGTAGTAATGGATACGTCAGATTACAATTTTAAAATTCAACAACTTTTGTCGGATGAAAATATTTATAAAACGGTTAAATCAGACCCAACCGCGAACACGCTGAAAACAACTAGCGAGCTAGTAAAGAAATACTCCGAAAAATTGAATCTGGACGTAAATTCGGTAATACCATCATGTGCCAAACCACCGAAGTTGTATGGGTTACCTAAAATACACAAACCAAATGCTCCACTACGTCCAATAGTGAGCCAGATCGATTCACCAACTTATAGATTGGCTCAGCATGTAGCGAAAATACTCTCACCGCTCAGAGGACACACAAGAGCACACACAAAGGATTCATTTTGTCAGTGAGATTAAAGACCTTCATCTTACTGACAATGAAACTATGGTCAGTTTTGATGTCCAGTCGCTATTCACATGCCTATCTGTAGAAGACTGCATCACAATTGTATCCAGGAAGCTAGCGGAGAACAACATGCCAGCAGAATATGCAGAACTACTTAGACATTGCCTTACATCTGGCTATCTATTGTGGAAGGAACAGTACTACAAGCAAGTAGATGGTGTGGCGATGGGCTCTCTAGTATCTCCCATTGTCGCCGACATTTTCATGGAAGACTTTGAGGAGAAAGCCCTCCGTACTTCTCCAGTAAATCCAATATTCTACAAGCGGTATGTAGATGATACTTTCACAATTATCATCGCATAAAGTAACTGCATTTCTAGACCACCTTAACTCCCTAAACTCTAAAATTCAATTTACAATGGAGTTAGAGGCAAATAACTCTTTAGCTTTTCTGGATGTGTTAGTAATTCGGAATCCTAATAACACCTTGTGTCACACTGTGTATAGAAAAAAGACCCATACAAATAGGTATTTAAATGGTGAATCTCACCACCATCCTTCACAGTTAGCTACCGTGGGTAATTCTTTGTTTCAGAGAGCACAAGGGATCTGTGACAGTAAACACCTGGCCGCCGAGCTTCAGCATGTCAAGCAAGTTTTGCAAGACAACAAGCTTCGGGTTCCGCGCCTTCGTCGCAGTGACCGAGTGAAGCCGGCCACAGTCGAGCGTGTACCTGCTGTTCTTCCATATGTCAGAGGAGTCACGGACAAGATTGGCTATATCTTGAAGCGAGCTTCTATAAGAACATTTTTCAAGCCGCCGTAGAAGATAAGTCAGTTTTTACCATCTGTCAAGTGTAACATCCCTCTACAAGATGCAGGAGTATACAAGCTGGATTGTGAATGTGGTCTCTCTTACATAGGGCAAACTAAAAGATCCATTAAAACTCGCGTTAAAGAACACATAGCTGATGTAAAGCATCGACGCTCTAGGAAGTCTGCAGTCTGTGACCATGTTCTGGATCATCCCAACCATTACATCAGATTTGATAGACCACAAATCCTTGCAAAAGAACACCGATTCCTACCAAGGATGATTCGCGAGGCTATTGAAATTAAAAAACATCCTAATTTCAATAGGGAAGATGGTTGGGTATTACCACCGGCTTGGGATCCTATTATTTCTTCAAGACACAGTAAGCTCTTTCCGCGTAGATCGGACTACAAATAATAATTAAAAGCTGAAGGTACTCCGGGTTAACTATGACATCGGGACAACTGTCACCTCAGTCCCCCCGTGACCATGGGTGCTGTAAAGCGCCCGAAAAGTCGGGTTAAAAATAGTTCAAATTAAACGCGATAAAATCCGTAAAAAAGTAGTTTTATTTAAATGTGTAATATTCGCGTAAATAAAAGAAAACATTATAAGGTAAGTAGAATTGATTCAAATGAAATATGGCATTAAAATTCAGTAAATACCGTTTTTACGCATTTGTGTGCTGTTGTTAATTTCGACTCAATAATTTCGAATTAATAGCCTGAGAGATAACAAGTATGCGTATCGCACGTGATACATAGTCGCGAGTTTCTCCTAGGCAGTGGTGAAAACTGGGCGGCGGGTACCACACCCGTTTTACCACATCACACAAAACAAAGGGAAAAATATTTGTACGTGTTGTAAGTGTTTAAATTATCTCTTAATTAACGCTCGTTCTCCTTTATGCAATTAATTATTCATTGGCAGTATGTAGTGAAACACAAGCGCACAGTCGCTATTTAATACATTTTATTTAATGATAATAATTTGCACAGCTGCGAAGCGAACTGCAAAAAATAACAAACTGTAGAAGAATTAACACAAATAAATAAAATTACTATTGGAAGAAAAACGTGAGAAAACTAGTAAAATTGAACGTAGTTGCAGAGATAGAAAAATAATAGAAAATCCATGATCTAAACAACACTTCTTGGGAAGAAAAGCTTTCTGAATGTATCACGGTGAATGATATGCTGGCTGTTTTTTATGACATTCTACACTCAATTATATTAAAACATGTCCCTTCATCTAGACCTTGTCCCAAAAAATATCCGGTATGGTTCTCCCTTAATCTAAAAATGCTCCTTCACAAAAAACTTAAATATCACAGAAAACTACGCAAATATAACAACAACCCACGCGACCACTTAAGTTTTATTTAACTGAGAAAGAGATGCCGCATTCTTTCGACGACTTGTTACAAGAGATATGTTCTAGATCTGGAACGTAACCTTTCCTCGAACCCAAAATTGTTCTGGTCTTTTATAAAGAACAAAAGGAGTAATCATTCCTCTTACTATCCTTCGCAAATGATTTTTGGCGACAAGGAGGTTTCCAGCGGGAAAGACGTTTGTAATCTGTTTGCTACACATTTTTCATCTGTATACAATACAGATGATTTCTTACATTCCGATTCCTGTACAGATTGCACTGCTACCAGTAATTATCTTTCTACTTTAACTTTCAACAAGAATATGGTTTTTAAAGCCTTAAAAAGACTTGATCATTACAAGGGTGCTGGTAGCGACGGAATACCATCTATTTTTATTTCTAAATGTGCTTCTGTCCTTGCTACACCGCTTTGCATTATTTACAATAAGTCACTCTCTACTGGTATTTTCCCATCCAAATGGAAAGAAGCCCTAATTACTCCTTTATTCAAAAATGGCTCTCGTAACTTGGTCAGTAATTACAGACCTATATCTATTTTACCAATATTCGCTAAATTATTCGAACAACTTCTCTTTCCTATAATTAGTTGGCATATAAAACAATATATCAGTTCTCAACAACATGGTTTTGTCAGAGGCAGATCAACCACTACCAACCTAGCTTCCTTTGTTCACGATTTGTCGACATGCATTGACAGTAGATCCTCCGCTGATGTTATTTACACAGATTTCTGCAAAGCATTCGACAAAGTCAAGCACGAAATCCTTTTACGTAAATTGTCAAGAGTTTTTCAGATCTATAAAAAATTATACAGATGTCATTTTACTTAAAGAGGATATCGATCGTCCCGTACTATGGTGCGAAACTAATGGAATGTCTCTTAATACCGGTAAATGTGCATTAGTTCGTATTAGCAGAAAAAAAAGAGTTGGTTAAGGGTACATATTACATCGGGAAGGAAATTCTCATAGAATTGAACACAATGCGCGACCTAGGTGTTACACTTGACAATACATTGCGATTTTACGAAAATATCGATAACATAACAAGTCAAGCTTTCAAAATAATGGGTTTTTTCTTCGTAATAGTAAAGAATTGAAAAGTTTCATGACAAAAATTATTTTATTCAATACTCTAGCCAGAAGTGATTTAGAGTATTGCAGTGTTATTTGGAACCCTCTTTACGACATATATGTAAAAAGATTAGAGCAGGTTCAAAAGAGGTTTTTGTGGCATCTGTCAAACAATTGTCTTCTTGGGAGAAAGTTAAATAAATATTTCGCTAAATTGCAGCACTTCCAAATTTTAAAATTGTCTGATAGGAGGCGTTTGCTGGACAGCCCGTTTTTGTTTAAAATAGCAAATAGTAATGTTGATTGTTCTTATTTATTAGATTTACCTAAAGGTACGGAAATATTGAGTAAATCTAATAAAAACTACCTTAATTCAGTAGATACAACTTATTCTGCACCATACTATCGAAATCCAACTTAGGTCATTATTCCATTACTAATAGATTGATTCGAACTTACAACACTCTGTCCAAAGACCTTGCTATTGATATTCATTCCAATGAAATTAATACATTTAAGAAGATTATTGTGAATCATTTTAAAGATGTTTTATAGTCATTTTTTTTGTTAGTTGTTATTGTTAAAAATTCAGTTCTAGATTTATGTTGAAGTATCATCTCTGTTACCAAAGGTTGTCTTCTTGTTTTATATTATGTTAATATTTTTCTGTGAGTTGTTAAAATTTAAGATAAATTATTAAAGGTAGTAAGGTGTAAACATTTCAGCGCATGTCGTCGTCGCCTATAATTATTGCAACACCTAGCTTGAGCTTTTATTTTAAAATTTTATAGTTGATAAGAGTGTCTGCTATGTTGGCGATTCAATAAATAAATAAATAAATAAATAACTGGTAGCGGAAAAATATGTCGGGGATCAGAAGCAGAATTGATTTACCCGAAAGTAATAAACCGCGCGTGACTATCGACATTCGAAATACAACCTCTCAATGATCACAAATTCATAACAATGATAGTCGCAGCCTCTTCACATGTCCGAAAAGGCTGAATGCCGTTGCCCAAGAGATCTTGCTATACACGTTGCTGTACACGTTGGACCAGACTGACTGCCTTCGAACAATAATCTGATGTCGCCCAATATCTACAGTCATCGCCTCCTCTCGAACAACTGCGGCGCCGATCTGCCGCGCTACGATCGCGTTATGTAACGTCATCGTGTTACACCACTAGGCCCGGCCTCCGACATTTCTCAACTCCGACACATTTAATAAAACTGTAGGAAAGTAAATTCTGTTCATAGAAAATATTTTGATGGGGGATTAATTTAGATCAGGAGGAGCCAAAACTTTGGAATTTTTGTTTGTCTGTCCCCCTGTGCAGGCATTACGTAAAAACTACGTAACGGATTTTTATGAAATATTGAATAGCCTAAACTCCGAAGCAACATTTAGGGTACTTTTAATTTTCATTCATCGTGCGGTTTCTAATGGATTCAAAACAAAAAATGTTTACATTGTCATATATATTAGAAAGATTGGTGCATAAAATTTAGTCTAGTATATTTTCTGCATTTGCATGCATTTCCTAAAAAATAGTAAACTATATATTATATAAATAAATATGTATGCCCTGATATGTGTTATACAAATAAATTGATAATATACATATTTTACATATTTCACCATTTTATTGGTTTACTCTGATTTTATTTTGTGATTTGGCTGTCGATTTTGATAAAATGCTGTTCGTTTATAGGACAGGGATCCTTTAAACCAGTGGAATTAATTGTGGTTTGATAAATATATTTGAAGGCACATCGTGGCGCGAGTACGGGATGTGTATAGTAACAAAATAATACCTAAAACCTGTGCACACGGAAAGCTAGATAGGCGAATAGAAAATGAACGGATACAAAAAAAGAAGAAATAAGAAGCTTTCTCAAAAGAATAAACGCACGCACCTGTTAAAGCCTGGATGCAGTTTGTCTGTTTTAACCGTTTGCGTTCAAGCTGGGTTTATTTATGATAAAGACTTCTGCATGCGATTTTCCAAACCACCTGCCGAGCGTGGCAACTATGGTAAAATCCCCTTTAAGCGCTACAAACTTGAGTCGCCATCTTTGGAGGAGGCTTATGTTCAGCAGTGGACTTAATGACTGAAATGGCGATGGTGATGATAATGAAATGCATGTACTTCCGTATGTACACAATATATTTAAAAATAAACATCGGCGGAAGTTTCAAAATATTAGTATCTGTGAATAGTTCTCATAACGACTCGCGAGATCCCAAGTTAAAGATTGCCCGAAATTCACAAATTATTGTTTCCTAAACAGCTGCGGATCCCCACAGTAATATGCCATAGGACATAATACTGTGGAAGTATGCAAAATATACTAATTTAGCTGTAGCTTCATCAATCAGCTGTCTAATCTTTCTTGCGCTGGGGATAAGTTGATTTTTGAATAATATTTCGACTCAATAAGCCTAACCTTATTGTTAGATCATCTTCGATATTCGGTAAAGGGCAACGATCTAGCAATAAAACAGAATTAACCGTGGCTTTATTGTCGGTACAAATTTTCAACGACCCATTAGCTTTCCATACCAGCAGCAAAGGCGGGGCCCAGTCTGAGCAGTCGACAGCATTGCGACGCAGTGTCGACTGCATAGTCTTAACGTCGCCTTGCCTCGTGTTTACCGCCCCAAGCCACCACTAAACAAATCCTTTTACCTGATTTGCAGAAACCATTTCTGCAATTCATCTTCTTATTTTCTCTCTTCGCCCTGTTAGCATCTTCGTATGAACCATGGTCTTCAGAATAGTGGTCAGATTATCATTCTGCAAAAGAGACTATAGGGAAATATCATTCTTTTGAGACAAATTGCATGTGCATGCGAAATTTATGTCTGTAAAACGCATTCATGACACAGAAGAAACCCTACTGTGGGGCATCGTTTTTTTTAAGAACAAAAAAAGAAAATTAAAATTCGTCAAGAATGGAGAACCATCCTACGACTAATTTGTCAAATAGATCTCAGCAGTATATGGAATACTAATATATTTAGTGCCCTTAGGAGTCTACATATTTCTTATGAGAACATACTTAAGGGATACTCTTCGACAAATTTGTGAGGAACAAGAAAAAGTCTAAAACTTTCAGGCTACTTATTTGTTAAAGCGAACATGAAAATTAATATGAACAGCAGATTTAAATAGAACTAATTTTACGGATTTTATCACGTTTAATGTTTTATTATTTATAACCCGGCGTTTCGAGTGCTTTACAGCACCTATGGTCACGGGAGGACTGAGGTGACAGATGTCCTGATGACATAGTTAACCCGGGGTACCGACAGCTTTTAATTTTTTATTTTTTTTTAAACATTAAATGCGATAAAATCCGTAAAATTAGTTCCATTTATATGTGTAGTGTTCGCGTAAACATAAGAAATCATTATATGAACAGCAGATACCTGATTTTTAACTTGTAATGTTAACTTATCTTACATTAAAAAGTAAATTATCTCTAAAGAAATAAAAAAGAGCATCTCGAGCTGACAACGATCATTTTTATAATACAATATTATTTTTATCAAAAATAAAATATTCAACAAACCTCTGAATTATTATAAATTGTATTGTACGAGTAAGTATACACCAACAATAACTAAGGTATATCTCATAAATATTTCTTTTTATATACTCGTATCTATCGGTGCAATCGTGTTCTCCATCTTTAAAAATAAGAAAATTAAGATTTGAAAATTTAATTACTAAGTAATAATAATTTTATAATTATTAATGTTTTGGGGGGAATATGCCATAGTTGTCACGCTTGGCAGAGGCGCGTTGGCAACCGCAGTTTATTTATTCAGATTGTCCGGGAAGAAGCTGTTGCCCATCTCTTGGTTTTTATTTTCCCTCTGTCGACTTTTACGACACCCACGGGTTGGGATGGGGTGGTAGATTCTCTTAAGTCGCTACCGCACGGCAAAAGGTGAACTTGTATTGACTGAAATGAGAATTGTTGTAACTTGTAAATAATAATAGTAAGATTACCCCTATTAAAAACCTACTTTATTTCTAAATATTTAAAGACTATTTCAAATTAGTAACTTTCATGTAATTAGTTAAATAAGAAATTGAGAGTAGCCCAATTGTCGGTAATTTAATCTGAGACGCTAGAAGACGCTAGGTGCGCAATTTTCAAGCCGCCTGCACAGAGCTACGCTGCGGTGGGCATTCTGGAGCAATGCGTGGATCGGTGCTGACGTGCTGTTATTCAGTGCTAGGTTAAGTCTTTATTGTTCATTAAGGACAAGGTTAAAAGATAACTTGTAACTGATTACTCGACGACTTGTAACGATATCTCGACGCCAGAAATACTGACGTCATGCTTTTTTAAAAATAATTAAGCAACCTCTGCTCCGTCATATCTTAACATTATTTAAAATATAATGACATATTGTCATTGCCTCTCAAAATCGAACTACAAATGTTTTGTAAAAATACTAATATACGATTCTCTAGAAAATAATTTTTCCCTTAAAGTATAGCTTCAATAATTGTAATGAACTTACATAAAATTTTAGTTAATTTGCAGGATATTTCCAAGAAGTTATTAAATACTAAGGTATGTAACTGCAACTAATCCGTAATACATAGTCTAGTTTGTATCTAAAAATAAAATTCTTAATTTTTAAGAGAACCTCTTAAAAACCAACCATTCAGGCTGCGGTATAGCGAGCAATGTGAAACAAAGCTTTGATAAAGCGCTTTTTAATTGAAAGTAAGGGTAATGAGAGGTTGCGCCCGATAAAAGTTTACATCAAAGAAGTGCTGTTATTAGACAAATAATGTTATCACATTCATTTGTAGAGGCACCGTTATTATGAGTTGTATGTCAATAATTAAATCAAAAAATTCTTCAAAGACATGTTTATTAATTAAATTTTTCAATAATTTTCTTATTTAACCTGCTGATCAAAACTGGCTTTAAATATAGCAGCAGTGTTGGTTGCCTATTTTATACGGTACATAATAAAAGCATTGGAAGTGCTCATGGTTTCTATAGAGCAGAACATTGTAACAAAGTTAAAATGCTTGAATTATACACAACAAGCCGAAGCCAGCGGCTACGTCCGCGTGGATTTAGGTTTTTTAAAAATACCGTGGAAACTCTTTAATTATCTAGAATACAAATTATCTTATGTCATCTCCAGGATGAAAGCTGTTTCAAATTTAGTCAAGATCGGTTCAACGGTAAAGCCCTGAATAGGTAAAAAACAGACAGAGAGTTACTTTCGCATTTATAATAATAGTGATATCGCTGTTGAGCTGCATTTAAATACTGTTATCGACAGTCTACGAAACGTCTTGCTAGGAGACTTGACGACTTCCAGCATCTGGAACAAGCCGGTTTCCAAAAAAGACTTACCATATAATGCATACCCTTTGTCAGATTATACATAAGATCTAAGTGTACAATCTACCGCTACGTTTGGCGCGTGTAGATTATGAAAAGATCTTTGATTCAGTCGAAGTTTGGGCGGTAAAGCAGTGTTGCCAGATTGGCTGTCCGTATATCAAAGTAACGTATAATAGTCCACGAAGAAATAAATAATTATTTTGGGAAACAAATGCAATTAAAATAAATTTAAGTAACTTTTTCTAGGTTAAATATTTGCACAGACAAGTAGTCAAACTACTAACTACTATGCGTGCTCAACGCATGCTAATAATCCATATTGTATGTATGCTATTGGTAACTCTAATAAATAAAATACATTGAAGTCAGTTTAATTTAAAATGTTTGTTTGAACTTTCTTTTAAACAAGTAAGCAAATGCTTAACTACGAATTCATCCATCATCATGGTAGCTGGCGATGCAGTCATGGATGGTGAAACGCACTAGATTACCATAAATCTATTCACACTTCTCTTGAAGATGATATGTTGTTCCAACAGTCAATGACTTATTTGTTACATTCGAAAAGTATATTTTAACTTATTCACACAGATATTAATTCTATTTTATTTACACAAATTTTAAATTGATGTTGTTGCTTTGAGAACACATAATCATTTTGGTAATTCTTGAGTCTACAACATGTCGGCACACTTCGCTATGCGGTAAAATTTATTATGTTTGTACTATCTACGTGCTTATCGCATCGTTTTAATTTGAAAACGGACACCACTCTGTAGCCTAGTTAAGTGTTTAAATCTCAATGCAGTTATTTCAGTTATATATAAAAAAACAGTTAAGTTGGTTTTAGTAATAATAGGAGCATTTCGAGCAGTTTCGTACAGAAATGTTCTGTGTGACACAGTATTTCTTACGGACCAACGTTACACTTACCTTTAGATGAACCATTTGCTCGTCTCGTCACTTTAAAAAAAAACAATAACCATGCTTACACTAGTATCCCACAATATAAGATTTATTGGTACAATTAATCACACGTCTTCTATGTTTGAAAAATAACTTGGCCAGAAATAATACAACTGTTAACTGCTATAACCTGCTAAAACCATTTTGAGGCATTTTTAATAATTAGGGAAAAATTTTGTTACGGCGCTGTTTTCTTGTTTTAATACAGCTTTGCCGTGTGGTAGCGGCTTAAGAGAATCTACCACCCCATATCATTCCGTGTATGTCGTAAAAGTTGACAGTGGGAAAATGATAACCAGACGATGGGCAGCATCTTCCTGGAGCATCTGAACGAAAAAACTGCGGTTGCCAACCCGTCTGATAAGCGTGGCAACTATGGCAACATCCCCCCTAAATAAGAGCTACAAACTTTTTGTGGCCGTCTATAAGAGAGGCATATGTTCAGCAGTGGATTAGTGATAGGCTGAAATTGTGATGATTATGATGACAATTTTGTTATAATTATAACAAAAAAGGAATTGAACAGTTTTTTCCAAAGCTAACAACAATTGTTGTTGTAGGATAAAACCTGTTTAAAATTATGCTTTGTTGGAACACGTAAAGTTAATACTGTTTTTTTTTTGCCTAGTAATTCCCATTTCTGTAGAAACCTATATAAGCCCTCGCCTCGCAGCGGACTTCCGTAAGCCATTCTTTCCTAGGTCGGGTTTTCAGTTAAGTGAAGCAATAAGTAACGGTTAAGTGGGGGTTGTTGCGGTAGGTTGTATTCATAAGTCATCGGCACGGTACTATTCAACGCCAAGAAATTAGGCTACAGCTTTATACGTCGTATTACACCTCAGCAATCTTGTAAACGTAACTTTACTATTCACCATTTAAAGGTATCCATGTAAGAATAGATAATACTTTCTGAAATAAAATTTAATACCACTGCTGAACATAGGCCTCCCCAAAGATTGCTACAAAAGTTTGTAGCTTTTAATTTAATATAATAAATTTAAACTTACTAACGAGAAATAGAATACGAAATGAATACTTGCAACAAAACTACATTTAATCAATATATAATGAAAGCGAAAAAATAAATTAGGATACCTTAAACACTATTGAGTATTTAAAAATAATTCTCAAAATGAATCTTCATTAATAGATCTTTACTAACATAGACAAACCTACAAAGTTAATATTAATAAAAATATGTGTAATACAAGTAACAGACAGACAATTAAATTAAAATAATTAAATTTAATTACAATTAAACAGATAAAAGTTACTTTGATTACGAACTACGTTTGAAAAACAAATTTTTTATTAAAACAATTTAGAGATATAACTTCGACTAAATTATTTTTAAACGTTATTCAAATGTTGAAATTTATGAAAACTTTCGGCAGTTTGCCGAAACGATAAGAATATAAAAAGCACGGAGGAATCAAGAAAAAGGGCTGAGGAAAAAGCTTGCTTGAATTAAATAAGTTTGACATGAAATTTATATTTAATTTTGTTCGTGTGCAGCTGAGAGAGTATTGATCGTTTCTTAAGAGAAATGAAGTGATGGAGATTTACGAAACATAATATTAATTTATTTATTTAGGAGGCTTTTGTCTAAAGTATAATATGTTATTCTTATCTTCATCTATTCTTGTTTAATGCATTATATTAGTAATAAGTGTTTAAATGACGTGTGGGGTAGTGTAAGAGAATCTGCCACCGCGTCTCATCGCGTTATTATCGTCAAAGCCGACTAAGAGAAATATCAGAAAAATCTCACAGCAGAATAACCATCTATAATATTATGCTAGACTTAAAATATCCCGTCCGGTGACGGTGCAGCATTGCATCGTGCAAGGAGTCTGTTACTGCAATCGCCATTTCACTAGTCAAGCTTGGCGATTAGACCAACCCTTCATACTTAGGAGAGGAGTATGTCCGGCAATGGACTCTTTTCAGGCTATCATGTAGATGAAATGTTCGAATTATAAATGAAAATACTTAACTTTTGTAGAGTCTTTAAATAAGTAGTTTTTGTAGTAAAATTACAAAAAAACAACACAGAAAACATGAATACAAAAATAAAAATAAGTCCTTTTTAATTATTATCATTCTAAACGAAAATGTCATAAAATCATTGTCTTTATCCACTATTATTAAAGTATATGTAGAACAATTTGCTCAATTTTCACTTCAGAGATTAAACTTCACAACTCTCGTCGCGTCAAAGTTTATGCATAATTTAGAAGTCATAATTTTGGTTGTAATCTAAGCTGTACGGTTTATCGCTACATCAGACCCTTGTTACACACAACGGAAGCCTGACGAATTTATGTAAAGGGGGCGGTACTTACAAACAACCGTACTAACTTGAATGAAACACGAATTTAATAATTAAAATGTGCAGTGTCTTCAATAATTTTGTAAAAAATATTGTATTTAAAAATGTATGTAGTTAATTATTAGGGAAAACGATTAAAATAATAAAGTCATTTGTATTGTAATTTTATGTGAACACTTACGTTGATGAGCAATTTATTACAAAATTAAATCGCTGACATTTTTAAGAACAATTGGGTATAAATAAGTTCTTGTATTTTTACAGTAAATTGTTTGATGTTTATTTATTGTAAATATTACAATACATATATTAGTAGTAGTAGTATTTCAATGGAGAAAATGTTGTACCTAGTGGTTTTTTGTCGAAATAGTGACGAGACGAGCAAAACGTTCACCTGATGGTAAGTGCAACGTTTGCCCATAACAAATGCTGCGTCACCCAGAACATCTGTGTGACACCACACTGCGTCCGTCACCCTGAGACATAAGTTCTTAAGTCTCATATGTCCAGTGATTACGCTAGCTTTCAGTGCCCTTCAAACCGAAACACAGTAATGTTTGAACACTACTGCTTCACGGCAGAATAACTGGCCCTTGGGTGGTACCTACCTAGACCCTGCATAGTGAATCCTACCACCAGTATTCATATTTGTTAATTTATTAATTATGAACTTATTTGAAATTGTATACAAAAACAAGTACGATGAAAAGATTAGGAATATTTTTTTTATTGAATAGAGTCACGAAACGAGCAAAACGTTCACCTGATGGTAAGTGTGATCGTCAACGATAAGACTGTACTTGCAGCGGAAACGTGGTGGATGTGGCTTTTTAAGCGCTCTTACGAGTACCATGGATAATCGTAAAGTCTCTAGTCCGTAGCCTCCGTAATTACTTTCTGACGAAATTCAATGAATCGATATATGAGGACGTCATTAGGGGGCGGTGGGGCACTGTGATACAAGGGGCACATAGATACACAAGCATTATTTAATAATCGATTCAATGTCTTCGTGTGGTGACATCTCTAAAACGCTCCTATAAATGTTTTAACGCATCCGTTGCGATCGAGGTGACAACCAGTCAGTGTCATTCTACAATTTATAACGTGTTTTGAGTGCAGTCAACTAAAAAATATGTGAAATGTAAAAGTGTTTCCACGATATTCTACACAGTCTTGTCAAGATCAATATTTACCAAAAGTAAGTAAGGGTAGAAATTAAGGATTCAGTGTATTTTTTTTAAATAATTAAGTAAGATTCATTAGCATAATTTGCATTTCGAAAAAAATCTTTTGGGGCACTTAGATACATGAAAGTACGGGGCTATATGATTCATATAGTGTTAGGGAAAACGTTTCTTCGCATTTTATATGAAAAGTCAAGACATTTTATTTTTTTCAAAGTTTGTTTGATGACTTTTTGCCATCTTGAAGCAGCAAAAAACGTTCCTCTTGATGTTAATCTGACACTACCTAAAGAATTCTGATCAGACCTAAACAGCTGGAAATCTGAACGTGCAAGATCAGGGCTAAATGGTGGATGCATTAACACCTCCCAGTCGAACTCTCTTAATTTTTGCTGAGTGGCTAAAGTGTGTGGTCTAACGTTGTCGTGATGAAAGACCACACTTTCTTTTGACTAATTCCGGCCGCTTTCTCTCAACTTTTTGTGTTACTCTCATCAGTTGTTGGCAGTAGAAATCCAAATCGATGGTACTGCCAGGCGGTGAAAGCTCATAATGAACAACGCCCTTCAATCCCACATATATAGCATACACACAGCATCACCTTATTGCGAGTTAACCCGGGTTTTGGCAGTCTGTGAAGTCTGACCGACCTTTGACCATGACCTTTTCGCGGCTTGCGTTGCATTTTTTTCTTTTTGAGTAATAACATTTTTAATTCATTCTTTTTGACAAAAAGAAAAATAGCTGAAAACAACGTTTTACTAATTTGTTTCTTTTTTGGAAATGTAACTTTTTCAATGTCATTAAAACCGCCAGATACAAATAGGACAGCCAAAGAGGTCCAAAGGCTGGACCATCAGGCTTTCAGACTTATAATAACCCAATGTCTCCAGCAGCCGTACGACGCCCAAAAAAGGATTTTAATGAAAATACATCTAATAAAGGAAGAGATAAGACAAAATCCAAGTTTTATACTGACTCACAAGAAAAAAATCGGCCACAAATGTTACACGAAGAAAAAGAAAGAAACTGAAAAGTTAAATTGATGAAGCATAAATCCAAAGAGCTGAAAATGCCAAGGATTTTATGGGACTCACAGAAACTAAAAAAAACCTGAAAAGAATGAGGTTCTCCGAGACCCAGTGACCCTAGACAAAGTATTGCGAAACTTTTTCCAGTTGCACGCCGTTTAATAAAACAGGCGTTTAATAACACTGCATAATGCCGTACGCGTAGTGTAGATTAGACGTGCGTCTGTACATGTAACACCAACATAATATTTTTAGCTTTAAATTTCTTAGTAATTTTTTTTTATTTTAAATAGGGAAAAATTAATTATTTAATCTATTACAAGAATTAAACCAAACATATAGATAATTAAATTACCTGACACTTGAAAGAATGAAGACACTTGTAATACTTCCGTTAAGGTAAAAAAAAAACGAGTTCAACAAACATTTGTAATACCTACTGACGATATGTGTATCACTTTTTTTTTCTTTTCAATAAAACACAACCCTTCTCAAGATGAGGAAGATATGGAAAGCTAGTGTCGAATTTTACACAATACTGAATTATTCAATTGCTTCCATGGAAGTACATAAGTCAAAGGATCTATTCGTGGCGCGATATGTACAAATACATAAGCATTTACAAAAAAGGGCGACCCGCTGTGAACGCTTCTTGTTTTGTTTAGCTGACACGGAGGGCATTTTTGCCATGTGGCATGGTATTCCTTTACCTCTACATTCCTAACGTTCATGTTGTGTTGAAGACCGAACTTGAAAATGTGAAACAATTTTTTTTGTGAAAAGACAATTTAGTAAATAATTCATCATCATCCGTTTCGATTCTATATTTCAATGCTATATGCCAATTTAAGAAAATCTGTTAAACAGTTTCATGTCATGAGAGTCGTTAACGTTAACTAAAATCAGTGGGCGAGAAATCAAGAAGGCTCCGAAAGTTGGTGGAAACATCTCAAATAAGTCAGAATGCAAATAGCAGACCGATGACGAGCAACTATGACGGGCAACTGCATCTAAGGTGGCATGTACTGTGATAGCCGATATAGTATGTACGGACAGAGGTTTTGTTGGATATACTTTATCTATACAAATCGACGACCGCGTGGCCTAGTGGTCAGACTAACTGACTTCTAAGCCGCGGGTCCTGGGTTCGAATCCCAGCCGGAGGCAACATTTGTGCTAAAACATAAATTGTTGGTTTTCGGGTCTGGTTGTGTTGTGATTGTCCCCGTGTTTCTGACACTGCATCCTAGCCTGCCTCCGATCTTATCGCATCAGCGTTACATCGGGCGCGGGTAGGTTGGGACGAGTGAGTGCCTCTGTGTTTGCGCGTACACTTGTGGCACTATAATATCTCCTGCGCAGTTGATGGCTCTCGACAGTAGTCGGCAGTTGCCGCCGTGGTCGAAATCGGCTAGGAGAACATCATCTATACAAATAAATTAAAATAACGTGAAATAAAGTGTTTTTTAGTAATAACAAAATAACATCTTTTTACTCAATGGTTATGAAAGTAAATACGGTACTTGTAAGAAAAATACAATTTTTAATTTTTTGTCTGTCTATCTGTCTGTCTGTCTGTATGTTTGTTCAGGCTTATCTACGAAACGACTGGACCGATTTTTACAGGACTTCGACTGACAGATAACTTATATTATAGTGGGTAACTTAGCATACGTTAATTTGAAAAAAAATAATTAGGGTCTAGCGCAAAAAAGATTAAAACCACAAAATCCGATTCAAATAGGGAACTGTATATGTATATCATCGTCCGGGGTCGGCTTTTTTACGCGGAGTGTAACCGCGGGGCGCAGCTAGTTAACAATAAAATATTCACAATAATAAAATCTAAAAAATTAAATTATAACCAAGCAACTCCTCATGGTCATAGTGCTAAGAATACTGGTGGAATTTCTTCGCCGAGTGATTATTTTAATCAAGAGAACATTAAAGTTTTAATATTTTAGTATGTAAAACTCAATTTTATGCAGTTTCCGATTATTGTTTATTTTACTCATAAAATAAAACATTTTTTAACAAAGTAGTTTAACGATTTTAGTATTTTATCAAATATAATTTTAAATTCAATTGTTTACAAAGTGAGCTAAAAAGGCTATCAAATAAGTTGATTTCCCGCAAAAGTTATGTTCAAATTATCTCATTACTTTCTACTGAACGTTAAAACGTTAAAATTAAGGACATTGAAATTTGAAACGCACATACTCGTAGCTGCAAAATAAGCAATAAAAGGAGCTCTATTTAACCAGTTTGCACATCTTTAACGCCGTTAAGCTTAATTATTGTTACAACTTGAGCGCTCCCTAGCTGCGACGCTTGAAGCATGACAATTGTACAATATTCACATTGACTTTTGATAATGAGAAGTGTGGATATGTCGCTTTATTACGAAATTATAATTATATTATTATTGTAATTTGTGGATTTAATTTACTACACCTAAAATTTTGAAAAAAGAGTTAATTTGAGATACATATATAAACAATTAAAAAAATTATACTAATATTAAGATACATAATCATGAGCATATCGTCTAAGATAAGTTCCAAATATTTTAAAAAGTGTAATAAATTACTAGAAAATTGCCGCCTTATGTATAGTGGTTACATATATAATAATTACAAAATTTTACCTTATTTTTCATTTTCCAATACAGGTCGTTATGACATGAAAAAATTGTTTGCATTTCTCAGTTTATTTTTGATAACTTAAACTATTTGAGCATAAAAGTGTTTTAGTTATAGTTAAATTAATAAATCCATTATAATGTAACTAGCACCCTTATAGACAAATATAAATAGCCTACCCCTTTATAAGGACTTCCGCAAAGCTTTATTAAAATCATATAAACCAACTCTAGAAATACAAAGTGTAATTAAAATCTTTTTACTAAAGTTGAATTCTCTTTATGTCGACATTAACGTCCGCTCTGGACTTCCGAAAAACTAATTCAAACTACAGTAGCCGTCCGTTTCCGGACACCATTCTAAGCTAAATTTCATAAAACGCTTACAGAAAATAAAGTCCTTGCAGAAGTATGTTTAGAAGTAAATTTTGAATCGTTTTGACAAATTGTTGAAAGGTTGAATATAAATAAGATTTAAATATAATGAATAAAGTAGTGGACTGTATTTAATAAGAAACAGTACAAATTTAATAACTCGCACAAACTCCTCATCTGTGAACGTTTAAGTGTTCAAATGTAAGCCTTAAAAAATAAATGTATATCCCCTAAAAACGTACATACATATACGTATACAAGGTGTGTCATCCCGGCAGGCTGCGTTTAGGGACGAAGTATATATGTCCCAAAAAATATAATGAGCCTTATAGTGTGATATCTGTAGGAAATATGACGACTTAAAGAATTTCCTTAAAACTCATAGGTGACAACCCTTTTATACACCTGATCAAGGCAATAAACTCATAACTTTAATTGGCCGTTTTTCAATTTCCCGAATAATGACGTCATAAGATAGAAGCAAGTTTGGTATCAAGATATAAACAAACGTTTTTCCTTCAAACAGCAATGAATCTGCCAGTCGCCGGCGTCGGGATACTAAGGATTTCACCGTTGAAACTAAACGCGATCAGTTCAAGCTGAACGAAGTTTAAGCGTTTAACTGAGTTCAATGCTACTGTTTGCATTTCACCAGCATCAACTAAACGCGATTAAAGCTAAACGCGGTTCAAATTCTGAACGCCCAATTTTCGACGTTCAGCTCTATAAACGCGTTGAGAGAGCTGTCATTGTCAATTGCACAACTATGTAAACACAATAAATATTTTTAATACGTTTTGTTTATTGTTTGCATACCTATGTGTCTTATGCATAAAGACAGGCTGTTTGATGTCGCAAAATAATAAATACATCGAGTTTTTGTTTTAGATTGTGACGATATTTCACGTAAACTTCGTTTTTCTGAACGCGATCAAAATGGAGCCGGTGAAATCGGTTAGACGAAAACCGAGTTCAAATCAAATCAAAATTTGAACTAAGTTCAGTAAAACGTGGTTTTATTAAACTTGGTTTCCAAAGCGATCGGTGAAATCGGGTCTTAGTTTTCCGCTTCCGCTTGAACATATGCTGCCTAATTATGAAAGCTAAAGTCGTGTGCGTGTGCATGATGCGTTGTGGAGAACGTTATATAAATTGTTTTATAACATCTTCCAAAATGAGAACTACAAACTTTTGTGGCAATCTATTTGGGAGGCCTATGTTCAGCAGTGGACTAGTGATAGGTTGAAATTATGATGATTATGACATCCTCTCGGATATGACAGTATGAAAGTCTAATCTACTCTATCTTAATAATTTTAAGTTCCAACTCATCTTTTTTATACAATTTCTTACAAGAAAACTTCAATGATAGACCTTTTTTATCATATACTTTACTTTCATAGGAAATTTGTAAGGAACATTAGCACTAAGCAACTTGATACTGTACAGAGTCATGCTCGACCCTCATAGCTATAGGTATATAGCTGTCTGGTATACTTCTCCGCACGGTATTTAACCCCCGAAGCTATACGTAATTATAGATAGTATATCGTAACAAAATCATGAACGTAAAACGGTTACGATTATGTTAGTTGTTTCAGTTTTTAATCGTATTTTTATCAAGACATCTCAAAGTAATAGGTGATAGAAATTATCATTACTCAAATATCGAGTACTTATGAGCTGTCCCGTGATTTGGTTGCCTAGGAGTACTTTTATTTGTGGTCTGAATAATCGATTAAAGATGAAAGTCAACGTGAAAATAAAAAAGAACAAAAACATGCCGGTTTTTCCTACCTTATATAGTACTATGAGTACTGGACAAAAATAACTTCTCGAAAACTTAAGAAAGAAAGGTGGTCCAAAATTTGTAAATATAAGGTTAAGGAACACTTCCAAGGGCAAAGTTGCACAATTTTTATTTGAAGCCTATAAGTAAAGTACATATGTACAGTATAGTATAGTAAAAATTATTCCAAAATCTATAGATGTTTAGGAGATCTTATTTATAATAAGTAGCAGTTAATCAAAAGTTTTCATATATAAACTAACTTCATTTCAATGGGAAATACTAAGTATTCCTTATAAATTAATAGAAGGGCGTCCTTGTATTGAAAAGTTAGAAAACTAGAACCAATCTCCATTAAAATGTTAGCGCATCGAGCCTGCGGCGCATAGAAATCGCTTAGCTTTCGTGGATATCAAGGTCTATCGCTACTCCGCATCAATAGTTTCTATAAAAGGTCTATAATATGTACTCTAATGCGTACAATTGTACGAGTAGTAAAACTCGCTTGCTGGTTCAATACTGATGTTTTTATTTTAAAATATGGAAGGTACAATATTCATACAAAATATCAATCTACCGACAATATACTACATCTTTCCCCTTTTTATAAAAAAATATACGATAAATGAGTACGCAAATAAAATAATCTTAATTCTAGAAATTGACTGAGAAGTAACAATTATGAATCCTAGAGCCCTACATCTTTTATTACACTCCGATACATTTTTGTGCTACTTTTTTATACATACTTTACTATGTTTTCCATATATACATATGAAACAAATGTCATATAAATAGAGCCGTGGTAACTCACGGGCTAGGCGTTTTTAAATTTCATTTTTTTTATGGAATAAATTGATGAATCGAGCAAAAAGTTCACCTGATGGTAAGTGCAACGTCTGCCCTTAACAAATGTTGTGTCACCCAGAACATTTCTGTGTGACACCTCACTGTGCCCATCACCCTGAGACATCAGTTCTTTAGTCTCATATGTCCTGTGATTACGCTAGCTCACAGTGCCCTTCAAACCGAAACACAGTAATGTTTGCACACTACTGCTTCACGGCAGAATAACTGGCTCTGGGGTGGTACCTACCTAGACGGATTCCTGCATAGGAGTACGCGAGTGACCTGGGTTCGATTCCCGATGCCGGCACCACTAAAATTGTTAATTGCAATTTGGCATGTGCTGATTTACCACGTGCTCGGCGGTGAAGGAATACATCGTAAGGAAACCTGCATGTCTGAGAAATAAAAAAAACATTTCGAGAAATGTGCAGTCCGCCAACAGGCATCGGAGCAGCGTAGCGGATTCTTATATAGGTAATGTTCCGCTTGAATTATTCACACCTATATATAATTAAGGTCCTTTAACCATAAATAAAAGTTCTGTAACCACTTTCAGTATACTGTTTATTATATTATTATTGGTAGCGAGCGACACAGGTATAAGGTAGGGATGTTGACGCGTTACTGGTGTGCGGCTCGCCTGTTCCGCTCCGGCGCACCACGGGATACTTCTCGTGAAGAGATAGGTAAGTAAACTTTTATATAATATTAATGAATAATAAAAATGTAATTTATAATATGTGATGAGTATGTTTGTGTGGACTGATATTTTGTTGTCTTTATTAACATGTTATTTAATTGTGTTTATTAATTATTTATTTTAGTGTTATTTGCAGGTGGTGCGCCACATCACTCCCCTACCGAGACCGGTTTACGGTCGATAGTAGTCTGGAAAATGGACCGTTCTTCCGCTTCTCGTCTTTTTCTCTGTTGGCCATGGTACAGGAGGTTGTGATCCTGGTTCTGCGGTCGTTACTGGAGTCTGGTCCCGTCCGTCGTTGCAGCTGTCAACTTTCGCCAGGTAAGCCGGTTTAATTCTGTCTATTGTTACAGTAGTTTCTTTACCTTGCACTTCTATTTTAAATGTTCTCGGGCTTCGTTCCAGGACTTTGTACGGGCCCGTGTACGGCGATTGTAGCGGTCGCTTCTCTGGGCCACGACGAAGGAATAAGAATTTGGAAGTCCAGATATCTTTTGGTAAGTAAAATTGTTTATTTTTGTTGTGATTTGACGCTGGTACTGGAGCTATGTCTATGATATGTTTTCGAAGGCGGTCGACGTAGTTCGTTGGATCTAAGGTAAGTTCTGATGATGGCACAAGGAATTCACCTGGAAGTCTGATTGGCACACCATAGACGAGTTCAGCTGACGATGCGTTGAGGTCTTCCTTCCAAGCTGCACGCATGCCCAGAAGAACTAGTGGTAGTGCCTCCGTCCACTGTGATGTGTTGTGGCAAGAGAAGGCTGCTTTCAGTTGGCGGTGTAGCCTTTCCACCATTCCATTGCATTGCGGATGGTATGAGGTGGTAGGGCGGTGTTCCGACCCAATAAGTTTCGCGATGTTCTGGAAAAGATGCGATTGGAATTGCTGACCACTGTCCGTTGTAATTGCTTCTGGGCACCCGTAGCGTGACACCCAGCCAGAAACGAAAGCCTTTGCACAAGACTCAGCAGTTATGTCGGACAAGGGGTAAACCTCGGGCCAGCGTGTGAAGCGGTCGATCGCAGTCAAACCGTACCTGAAACCATTCGAATAAGGCAAAGGGCCAATTAAGTCGACGTGGACTTGGGAGAATCGTTGTGAAGGAATAGGTAAGGTAGACAGAAGAGAAGAAGTGTGACGAGTAATTTTTGATTTCTGGCAATCTGTGCATTGTTTCGTCCAATTTTTGCAATCTCGTCTTATTCCAGGCCAAACAAATCTTTTTGTAATGAGTTTTATAGTTGCTGCGCCGCCTGGGTGACTTAATTCGTGCATTTTCTGGAACACCGAAATTTAGGTGTGTAAGGTCGGAGTTGTTCGGTTGAAAAATCACAATAAAGATTGTTGTTTGGCAATTTCTTCAGTTTCAGCGTAGTTTCTTTTTTAAGCATAAATCTTTTTTAAAGCTTTTTTAAGGAATTGCCGTGGTGAACATTTGTCTCTCTTTGTGGTGAATGTGTACGTGATGGGTTTGTGATCTGTGTACAGAATAAAATTTCTTGCTTCAAGCATATATTTGAAGTGTTTTATTCCCTCGTATATGGCTAGTAGTTCCCTATCGTACGGGCTGTATTTTTTCTGTGGTGGTAACAGTTTGCGAGAGAAGAATCCTAATGGTTGCCACGCGTTTTCCTTCTTTTGCTGTAATACTGCCCCTATTGCTTCGTCAGATGCGTCCATAAACAATGCTAGTTCTGCATTAATGTCAGGGTGCGACAGAAGTGTAGCTTGAGTAAGACTTTCTTTACATCTGTGGAAGACAGTTAACATCTTGTCCTAGTTAATAGAATCAGGCGTTACTTTGCGGAAATCCATCATAATGAAGAAAAGTAAGTTACTTTGCTAAGATCCGCATGCAAAATATAAAAATGGTGTACATTACCTAGTTTTTTGAAGTGCATCGCTCGCCCTCCCTCAGTAGCGTGCACAAGCAAACTAACACCGCCACCAGGAACCGCCACCAGGTACCCTCCACCAACCACTACAATACTACCACTAGATAATATACACCACTGAAGTCGAACCACACGTGTTTCGCCCCAAAACGAGGCATTATCAAGCGTACTAGACTCTACGACAGACGGCGGCGGCTGGTGGCGGTGTTAGTTTGCTTGTGCACGCTACTGAGGGAGGGCGGGCGGTGCACTTCAAAAAACTAGGTAATATACACCATTTTTTTATATTTTGCATGCGGATCTTAGCAAAGTAACTTACTTTTCTTCAACATCTTGTCCGTCAAATTTATGGGTGTAGCTCCTTTAATATTCCCAATGAGTGCGTCGTTTAAAGGACTTTGGAGTTCTGC
The DNA here is from genome assembly GCA_019845155.1 of Luehdorfia chinensis. NCBI lineage: Eukaryota > Metazoa > Arthropoda > Insecta > Lepidoptera > Papilionidae > Luehdorfia > Luehdorfia chinensis. The sequence continues at coordinate 6,503,166 of JAHVAK010000282.1, forward strand.
GGCGTGAGGTATGAGTCTTTGGTAATAGTTGACCATCCCTAGGATTCTTCTAAATTGCTTTGCAGTCGTAGGTGGGTCTAGTTTCTGTATGGCATCCACCTTTTCCAGAAGCGGTTTTGTGCCCTCGAATGATACGTGATAACCGAGGCTCTCTGGCACTCCGAAGATGCACTTAGAAGTATTTATAAGGATACCATATTTCTTTAATATGTCGAACAGTTCCTGTAGGTGACAAAGGTGTTCTTTTTTTGTTTTTGAAAAGACAAAAAGGTCATCTAAATATCCGTATACGTAGTCCATGCCATGTGTAACCTCGTCGATGAACCTTTGGAACGTTTGAGCTGCGTTCCTTAACCCAAAGTTCATAAAGGGGAACTCATACAGACCAAACGGCGTGGTGATGGCTGTTTTAGGTATGTCATTCTTCTCAACGGGAATTTGGTTATAAGCCTTAATTAAATCCACTTTTGAAAATATTTTTGCTCCCGCCAGCTGGTAAGCAAAGTCATTGATGTGCCGGATGGGGTAACGGACAGGAATTATTCTCGCGTTAAGAGCTCGATAGTCGCCACAAGGTCGCCAACCATCATCTTTCTTTCGCGCTAGGTGTAGCGGGGACGACCATGGGCTTTCCGATCTGCGCGCGGTTCCATTAAATAACATTTCCTCAAATTCCTTCTTTGCAATGTTTAGACGATCAGGAGCTAATCGGCGTGGACGTGCATTTACAGGTGGTCCGGGAGTTGTGCGGATGTGGTGCTTTGTATTGTGTTTTGGTTCAATGGGAGAACCGGCTGGTCTTGTTATCTCCGGATATTGTTTCAGCAAGGTGTGGTATGGGGAGTTCCCAGACACTGCTTTAATAGTGACGATTTCTTCTTCAAGGTTGTTTTGGTGGGCTATGGAGACAGAAAGGCTTGTAAGTCCGTCTATGAGGCCAAGGTGACGACAGTCTACTAGTAAATTGTAGTGGCTCAAGAAATCTACTCCAATTATTGGTTTCGTCACATCAGCCACGACAAACCTCCAGTTCAAATCCCTTCGCAGGCTGAAATCTAGATGAAAATGAATGTAACCATAAGTTAGTATAGTGGTTGTTTGCCGCGAATAACTCGAATTTTGTCTTCGTACGGTGCCCTGCGGTCGCGGTCTTCGGAAAAACGCAGAGGTCGGAACCAGTATCGACGAGAAATTCCATCTTCGTTTTCCGTTCTACGATAAAGAGGCGGCCGTTGCACTCATTAAGGCAGTCCTTATCCGCCACTAGTGACTGCCGTCGACATTTCCCTGCTCGAAACTACATGGCTTAGTTCATTTATATGCATTGCTTCCGAATTTATTGTGGTAATAGCACAGACCATTCCTGTTTTGAGATTTGGAACGAGATCGTGACCTTCTTCCATAAAAACGTCTCCGCTGTGGACGAGATTGTCTGGCGCTCAATGCTGTTACTTGTTTAGTGAGCTCAGATATTTGATTTACAGAGCCTGATGTAGAAGGGGCTACCTCTGTGATTTCGGGTGTTGGTGCTGCTACTGCTAAAATCTTATCAGCTAGTTCGGCCAATTAGTCAATAGGCATGTCGGAATGTGACGCAATAATCGGCTGTATGTTTAGTGGTAGCCTATTATACCATGTCGTGGGAACAAATTCTTCCGGGATATTCCGCCCAGCAAGATGCTGAAGATGCCGTAAAAACTGTGACGGTTTTCTGCTGCCCATCTCTTCGCTGCTAAGGAACTGTTTTATTTCCTCCTCACGAGGTGCCGAAAGTCTGCGGATCAGTTCTCACTTAAGGGTTTCGTATTTGTTCTCCTCCGCCCTCCTCCGCACCTCAACCGCATATTGGTGTTCTAAATTGCTACATGCAAAATCAAATTTCGTGGTGTCCGAATTTATCCCTGACAACACGAATTGACCCTCTATTTAGGCAAACCATAATGCGGGGCTATCCGGCCAAAATGGTGGCATTTTAACACCGACACGAAATAATTCCATAAGAAGGCGGTGCGCCACACTTCCTAGCTCCAAAAACCCTCTAAGAAATGAGAGGAGCACAGTTTCAGTTTTACAAGTTTCAGCCTGTAAATGTCCCACACAGCACAGGCGTGCTCAGCAGTGGGACATATAAAGGCTGAAACTTTACTTTACTTTTATATAAATATTTTTTTGCCAAACACTTTATATCATAGAAGTAATCACCGCTGTCACCATGTAGACACACGCTAGCTGGTTCAACACTGACGTTTTTATTTTAAAATATAGAAGGTACAATATTCATACAAAATATCAATCTACCGACAATATACTACAACAATGGTTGTATCCTGCATCTTGGTTTGGCTCACGCTTCATTAGCTATGCTCGAGTCCTTCGGCCGTGCAACGTATATTTACGAAGACTGGTTTTAGCTGTATACTTGTATGACGTAAACACGCAGTGACATGTTGACTTCGGTCGCGTTGGGCTTACGCACTACAAAAGACTTTTTCTGCTGGTTCGCCAGTTTTGCTGTGTACTACGGTCCTTCTCCCGACTTCACGCCCCTCTATGAGGAACCGCGTTGCATAGTCGCCGCTCACCAACACGGTGCTATTGTGGAACCGTGTGCCTTCCCCACATTTTTTAAATAAAATGTTGGGGAACCTACTCTGTATTAATAAGATAATGTGAACCTTTTACAAGTGCGGAGAACAATACCCCTTGTATCAGGTATTGAAAAATAATAAGTTATTAAGGTATACTATTAGCACTGTCTGTAACTTACGGCTTCTCTAGTGATTACATCTTATCATGAAACTCCTAAAGAAAAAGTTACTTAACAAACCCAACAAAAATTAAAGGGTCGTATCTAAGATGATCATATGTAATTTTTTTATTATAATCGGCCTTATATGACAAAACCTTTAGAAATATTCCAAAGAAAGATATCAGGTAATTTTTCTGTTCACGATTTTATTTTTATTAACGTAAAGAGGAAATAGTTATATCAACATTCATCAAAACATTTTAGAATAGTGAACTATTCTATATACTCGTATGTACACATAAAGAACATTTACTATATTATTAACGTTATGAGTTCATTTCAAAGAATGAAGGTATTCGTAAAAATTTTCACGGATTAAAGCTTATTCAGTTTCGATGTGTTCAGTCGATTGAAGTATTCAGTGCATGTATAATCAATTGTTTAGTGATGAGTGTTAATAATAGAGTGATGGCGCCATCGCCAATCTATATCAGAGCAGCATGGAGGACTTTTCCCGGCCCAAAATCCTTTCAGAAATAAGAGCAGTGACACATTTGGGAGCAGAGAGATATTGTGACCACAGTTTTAAAAACTCTTTCACCCACTGCAGTAGGTAGGTAGGTGTAGTCAACGCCAATCATAATAGCTGCCTCCACTTTTCCTGAGCTAGGAAAATAGGAGTTATAAAACTACCCCCCATACATTCAATAATACTCTTGAAACTGTTAAAGATTTTCTTCCAATCAGTATATTGCTGTGTTTATCTAAAGTATTAAAAACCCAGTACATAGACAGAAATCACAACATTTGGAATCTGAGAAATTACTTTTTGATGTTGTTTTTTTTCCCTTTTTTTAATTTTAATGATTTATTTAAATTGTTATTTTATTGCGAAAAGATCCATAAATACTTTTATAATAAGTTTTTGATTTTGTGTTTAGAACAGCATAATTTTTTTGTCTTTTATAATTTTGTGTATTTATTGTAATTTGTCTATGTCCGTTTGTTCGTGGGGTCAATCAGGGTCCCGGCTGAAGACCAGTGTAGTAAGCATAATCACTGAGGGATCCTTTTCGACATAGCATATACTTTGTTTTTATTGTTTATGTTTTTTTTTAATTTGTTAATTACATAATATAAATTTACACATGCTTAATAAAACATGTTACTTACCACTAAAATGCTACAGGAATTTAACTGTGGGATGCTGTCAACAAACACCAGGATAACATATCCTGCAACATTCAGAAAACACTTTTTTTAAAATCAATTTTACATTTTTTAGAACTTCAATTACTCTTGGTTATTTGACAAAGGATTTCAAATCATAAACTTGGTAGTTTATGATTTGAAATCCTTTGAATAGCTGGTAATATATCCCTCATATCCGCATACCGTAAGTATTTGTATATTTAGGCAAGCCTCGCTAGGCAAATGTACCCTCGATAAACCACATACTCGGTAAGTGCTCAGGGCGAAGTTTTTTAACCAGTCTGTTAATGTTATAATGGTTCTCGCATAATACACTCATTTGAATCCTGTTGTAAACATCCACAACCATACAGTATTCAAGCAAAACTGAGTGGTCTTTGTGTTGTTTTTATTTTTGCATGTACGATACTCCTGAGTACTAGTATCTATAAGTTGTAGATGTTTTCAACATAAGATTTATATGTACGCCCTATATAGTCCCACTGTTGCCACCTTAGCGATCTTGTTACTAGGTCTGGTGTTTTTTCAGAGATTTAATAATTTTAAATGGTTCTCTATGCGTGTGAAATCCCTTACCATAGCTAAATTATTTAATCTTTTAAATTTAGCCTATTATCGAAATACTAATAATGTACAATTATTTTTCGCATTCATACACCAAGATTGGTCGAACGTGTTTGTTCAAACTGTTAAATAACAACTATAATAACCATCACAGCCATGTATTGTTATCTACACATATTTTTGCAAATAAATACATTTTATCTTACCTTGAAATCCACATAGTCTATTATGTGAATAGATGAAAGGACCGCGCAGTTGAATCAGCTGTCAGAAGATAATGAAAGGAGACAGAAAGAAAGAATAAGTATTTATTGTCGTAGAATTGTCATGCATACAAAATAATATAAAATAATTGCAGATGACGTTCTATACGGAAAATGTACGAGCAATTGAATTTTTTTCATGTTTTAATAGTTATTCTGCTATTCGGGGCGAAGAAAAATCCAACAAATCCAACATCATTAAAATCAGTCCTGCCGTTCTTTAGTTAATGGTGTAACTAATCCGTCATTGTTTTACATATATAGATTTATTAATCCCGCGACCTATGTACTTCTCAATTAGTTTCTCAATACAAAAGAGAATTGTAATGGGTCGATGGTTATCTACTCGTATGACTAATATGATTAATAACTGGGAAATTTCTTTGATAAATTTAAAATGTGTTACACGTATGTTGTCAGTGCCAGCTTTTTTAATTTAGGTGGTTATTCCTGTATTTGGTGTACAAAAAAAATATATTATAATAAAATCTTTATTAAACACAGAATATTTTTAACAATTCGTTGAATTAAGTTCTTTTCTGTTGGCTCCTGAACTAAGAAACCCTGAAGTTCAGAAGACAGTTTTTCTTCCATTTTAAATAGTTTATTTGCTGTGCACAATTGTACAGACAATTAACAGAAAAAAACAGTATGGTATACTAATGTTATATATGTGTTTATAAGTGTGTACGTGCGTTTATGTGGGCATGGGCATGCGTGTTTGAGTGTGTGAGTGTTTGTGTTTGTGATATGCTCGCGAGTGTGTGTTCGTGTAGGTTATATTGTATTTCGTTAAGTTGCTTACATACTCGTATGACCTAAATTAGGCGTTTACAGTTATCAGAATCGTATTCCCTTAACCAATTTAGAACAATTAAATAACTTAATTTAACGTGTTTTATAGCGTTTAATTTTGAACTATTTCCAACCTGTCGTTTCGATGTCCTGATGTCATAGTTAACCCGGAGTACCTTCAACTTTTAATTATTATTTTGGTCCTATCTACGCAGAAAGAGCTAACTGTGTCTGGAAGTCTTGCTAAAATTAAATCAAAAACCAAGCATACCACCTGCTTGGTTTTTGATTTAATTTTATTAATTATAGAATACCAAGCCGGTGGTAATAACCAACCATCTTCTCTATTGAAATGAGGATGTTTTTTTAATTTCAATAGTCTCGCGAATCATCCTTGGTGTGAATCGGTGGTTTTTTGCAAGGATTTGTGGTTTATCGAATCTGATGTAATAGTTGGGATGATGCTTCCCACCAGCTATATGTTCTTTTACGCCGGTTTTTATCGAACATTTTGTTTGCCCTATGTAAAAGAGACCACATTCGCAATCTAGATTGTATACTCGTGTATCTTGTAGAGAAATGTTACACTTGGCAGATGGTAAAAACTGACTTATTTTCTTCGGCGGCTTAAAGAATCTTTTTATAGAAACCCGCTTCAAGATATAGCCAATCTTGTCATTTTGACTCCTCTGACATAAAGTAGAATAGCAGGTACATGCTCGACTGTGGCCGGTTTCACTCGGTCACCGAAGCTTGTTGTTGTGCACGAAGACGATGATGTTTCTCCTCCGCCGGGGCGAATGCCAAGATGGACGCCAGTAAAATCCGTAATATTAATTTCATTAAATGTATAATATTCGCATTAATATAAGGAGTTGTTATTTTAAAACAAAAGTTTTTATACTGGCTACGTATATCTTGTGTATTTTTTGTTTTTGTAAAACTCGTTTAAAAAACTGTCGTTTGAACTTGAACTTAAACTGAACTGAATTTACTATTATAAAAGAAAATACTTTAGTATTGAAAATAAATCAATCATAATCAAATAAACTGTGTTTCTATCCATCAGGATTCGTTCACTGCCAATAATAATCAGTCTACTAACAAATAAACCAAGTTCTGCTAGCAAATACCTTCAAATGGAAAATTCCAGTATGTTAGAGTGAACCATCGAGCGAACATCAATCATGAGTTAAGAGCGTACCGAAGATTTACTTTACGTCTCCACGATAAGCTAATAGACGCCAAACTTGTATCTTATTCACTTGCTCTTTGTAATCTTCTATATATACTTTATAAAGTGATACAAAATTGTTGATTTGATTATTTCTATTACAAAGATGTGGTTATGCGATAGGTGCGATGCCCAATGCCAAACTATCCTCCTCACGCGAACTCAAATACGCGACTTTTGATATCATAAATAATCATCGCGTGAAAATATTCCCGACGCTGGTCATTTTTTCAACGAAACACGATATCCTACAAAGAAACTTTTTTTGCAAAACTTTTGGAGTGGCCTGTCGTATATAAAAATTAATATTTCCTTGACTGTTACATTTGCATTACAATGCCATTCATCCGATTGCAATGAAACTTTGGCGAGTTGTAGCGTGCATGCCTGCAATGGTTTAATTAGTAGAATCATTTTACAATAGGTGGCGCGAGAGTCGTAATGTGCTATACATCCCGGCAGGCTGGGCTTAGGAACGATGTGCATATGCCCCAAAAATCTAATGGGCCTCGTAGCGTGATACCTGTAGGAGATATGTCGACTTAAAGAATTTGCTTAAAACTCATAGGTGACTACCCTGTTATACAGCTGATCGAGGCAATGAAGTCATAAAATTAATTGGGCGTCTTTCCATTGAGCTGCAATCGAAAGAACTCGCAATTACTAGGATAACATGAAGCTTAAATAAAATCTGTTGCGAAGTAAATCTGTTAGTATGACGCCGATGTTTTTCGATCTTATAAATAGTTACTAACATAAATTAAGTGGAGAAGAAAACGTATTTTGAATTTGTCTGGTTCGGTTCAAATAATTTAAAGTTTTGTATGGACATTATTAGTATTCAATTTTGTCATTAAAGCATCACCGTTGTGTTTGTCAGATCAGAGTAGCATGGATAGGTGAAGTGATGTTACACCAATTATGAATAACGTTGTATATATATCGTCATCATCATCATATCAGCCTATAACTAGTCCACTGCTGGACATAGGACTCCCCATTGTCAGAAAAATATGTATATATTATAACTGTTATGTTTCAAATATTTTGGAGTATGTCACATTTATACTCACTTTTTCGGATACCGGTAACTGTAATCCTTCTCTGACAGAGCTGTTTAAAGCGAGTAAATATTTAAAATTTTAATGAAAACCTAAGGCACGGCTTCGTAGCGCAGTTTAGTTAGTAGATATGTACCTAAATTAATTATCTTGCTGCTTACCGGCTGTAGAGCAGTTGAGCGAAAAAATTAAAATTTCGTCTAACATCTTGTTATGATTTAACAAACCGAATTCAAGGTTTCTTTTAACATGCCTTGTTAATTAGTTAAGCTTTTCTAAAAACGAAATGTCATGCATATCGACGCATAGTCGGAGGAATCAGTTCAAACAGTTATTATTCTATTTTAATTACCGTCCTAATTTCTATTTCATTGAAATAAGTAATATTTATTACATATGCTACATATAGAAATACGAGGAAATAACTTTCCTCGTATTTCTTAAAGTACTGAATAAATATAATAATACAAACTTTTAAAAACATTAAGGTTTTGTTGTTGAGCCACTTGTACACAGTTTGAAAACTAAATTGATGCTGTAACAGAGAAAGGTAAGTAGATTATCGAAAGGAATGAATTTCGCAATAACACCGCGAAAAATCCCGTACGAAGAAATTATCTGTAGTGTCGAAGATTGTCTGTATAAAAATAATATCGGTAAGGAAGATTTGGAGGCCATACGTCAAGACATTTCGTCTATGTTACGTCGAAGTTCAGTGCCCAAACTAAATCTTCCCAAAGACGAATTTAAAGCGTTGAACAACTTACGGAACAGACCGGAACTCACGATCCTCCGCGCGGATAAAGGAAATGCTACGGTAGTAATGGATACGTCAGATTACAATTTTAAAATTCAACAACTTTTGTCGGATGAAAATATTTATAAAACGGTTAAATCAGACCCAACCGCGAACACGCTGAAAACAACTAGCGAGCTAGTAAAGAAATACTCCGAAAAATTGAATCTGGACGTAAATTCGGTAATACCATCATGTGCCAAACCACCGAAGTTGTATGGGTTACCTAAAATACACAAACCAAATGCTCCACTACGTCCAATAGTGAGCCAGATCGATTCACCAACTTATAGATTGGCTCAGCATGTAGCGAAAATACTCTCACCGCTCAGAGGACACACAAGAGCACACACAAAGGATTCATTTTGTCAGTGAGATTAAAGACCTTCATCTTACTGACAATGAAACTATGGTCAGTTTTGATGTCCAGTCGCTATTCACATGCCTATCTGTAGAAGACTGCATCACAATTGTATCCAGGAAGCTAGCGGAGAACAACATGCCAGCAGAATATGCAGAACTACTTAGACATTGCCTTACATCTGGCTATCTATTGTGGAAGGAACAGTACTACAAGCAAGTAGATGGTGTGGCGATGGGCTCTCTAGTATCTCCCATTGTCGCCGACATTTTCATGGAAGACTTTGAGGAGAAAGCCCTCCGTACTTCTCCAGTAAATCCAATATTCTACAAGCGGTATGTAGATGATACTTTCACAATTATCATCGCATAAAGTAACTGCATTTCTAGACCACCTTAACTCCCTAAACTCTAAAATTCAATTTACAATGGAGTTAGAGGCAAATAACTCTTTAGCTTTTCTGGATGTGTTAGTAATTCGGAATCCTAATAACACCTTGTGTCACACTGTGTATAGAAAAAAGACCCATACAAATAGGTATTTAAATGGTGAATCTCACCACCATCCTTCACAGTTAGCTACCGTGGGTAATTCTTTGTTTCAGAGAGCACAAGGGATCTGTGACAGTAAACACCTGGCCGCCGAGCTTCAGCATGTCAAGCAAGTTTTGCAAGACAACAAGCTTCGGGTTCCGCGCCTTCGTCGCAGTGACCGAGTGAAGCCGGCCACAGTCGAGCGTGTACCTGCTGTTCTTCCATATGTCAGAGGAGTCACGGACAAGATTGGCTATATCTTGAAGCGAGCTTCTATAAGAACATTTTTCAAGCCGCCGTAGAAGATAAGTCAGTTTTTACCATCTGTCAAGTGTAACATCCCTCTACAAGATGCAGGAGTATACAAGCTGGATTGTGAATGTGGTCTCTCTTACATAGGGCAAACTAAAAGATCCATTAAAACTCGCGTTAAAGAACACATAGCTGATGTAAAGCATCGACGCTCTAGGAAGTCTGCAGTCTGTGACCATGTTCTGGATCATCCCAACCATTACATCAGATTTGATAGACCACAAATCCTTGCAAAAGAACACCGATTCCTACCAAGGATGATTCGCGAGGCTATTGAAATTAAAAAACATCCTAATTTCAATAGGGAAGATGGTTGGGTATTACCACCGGCTTGGGATCCTATTATTTCTTCAAGACACAGTAAGCTCTTTCCGCGTAGATCGGACTACAAATAATAATTAAAAGCTGAAGGTACTCCGGGTTAACTATGACATCGGGACAACTGTCACCTCAGTCCCCCCGTGACCATGGGTGCTGTAAAGCGCCCGAAAAGTCGGGTTAAAAATAGTTCAAATTAAACGCGATAAAATCCGTAAAAAAGTAGTTTTATTTAAATGTGTAATATTCGCGTAAATAAAAGAAAACATTATAAGGTAAGTAGAATTGATTCAAATGAAATATGGCATTAAAATTCAGTAAATGCCGTTTTTACGCATTTGTGTGCTGTTGTTAATTTCGACTCAATAATTTCGAATTAATAGCCTGAGAGATAACAAGTATGCGTATCGCACGTGATACATAGTCGCGAGTTTCTCCTAGGCAGTGGTGAAAACTGGGCGGCGGGTACCACACCCGTTTTACCACATCACACAAAACAAAGGGAAAAATATTTGTACGTGTTGTAAGTGTTTAAATTATCTCTTAATTAACGCTCGTTCTCCTTTATGCAATTAATTATTCATTGGCAGTATGTAGTGAAACACAAGCGCACAGTCGCTATTTAATACATTTTATTTAATGATAATAATTTGCACAGCTGCGAAGCGAACTGCAAAAAATAACAAACTGTAGAAGAATTAACACAAATAAATAAAATTACTATTGGAAGAAAAACGTGAGAAAACTAGTAAAATTGAACGTAGTTGCAGAGATAGAAAAATAATAGAAAATCCATGATCTAAACAACACTTCTTGGGAAGAAAAGCTTTCTGAATGTATCACGGTGAATGATATGCTGGCTGTTTTTTATGACATTCTACACTCAATTATATTAAAACATGTCCCTTCATCTAGACCTTGTCCCAAAAAATATCCGGTATGGTTCTCCCTTAATCTAAAAATGCTCCTTCACAAAAAACTTAAATATCACAGAAAACTACGCAAATATAACAACAACCCACGCGACCACTTAAGTTTTATTTAACTGAGAAAGAGATGCCGCATTCTTTCGACGACTTGTTACAAGAGATATGTTCTAGATCTGGAACGTAACCTTTCCTCGAACCCAAAATTGTTCTGGTCTTTTATAAAGAACAAAAGGAGTAATCATTCCTCTTACTATCCTTCGCAAATGATTTTTGGCGACAAGGAGGTTTCCAGCGGGAAAGACGTTTGTAATCTGTTTGCTACACATTTTTCATCTGTATACAATACAGATAATTTCTTACATTCCGATTCCTGTACAGATTGCACTGCTACCAGTAATTATCTTTCTACTTTAACTTTCAACAAGAATATGGTTTTTAAAGCCTTAAAAAGACTTGATCATTACAAGGGTGCTGGTAGCGACGGAATACCATCTATTTTTATTTCTAAATGTGCTTCTGTCCTTGCTACACCGCTTTGCATTATTTACAATAAGTCACTCTCTACTGGTATTTTCCCATCCAAATGGAAAGAAGCCCTAATTACTCCTTTATTCAAAAATGGCTCTCGTAACTTGGTCAGTAATTACAGACCTATATCTATTTTACCAATATTCGCTAAATTATTCGAACAACTTCTCTTTCCTATAATTAGTTGGCATATAAAACAATATATCAGTTCTCAACAACATGGTTTTGTCAGAGGCAGATCAACCACTACCAACCTAGCTTCCTTTGTTCACGATTTGTCGACATGCATTGACAGTAGATCCTCCGCTGATGTTATTTACACAGATTTCTGCAAAGCATTCGACAAAGTCAAGCACGAAATCCTTTTACGTAAATTGTCAGAGTTTTTCAGATCTATAAAAAATTATACAGATGTCATTTTACTTCAAGAGGATATCGATCGTCCCGTACTATGGTGCGAAACTAATGGAATGTCTCTTAATACCGGTAAATGTGCATTAGTTCGTATTAGCAGAAAAAAAAGAGTTGGTTAAGGGTACATATTACATCGGGAAGGAAATTCTCATAGAATTGAACACAATGCGCGACCTAGGTGTTACACTTGACAATACATTGCGATTTTACGAAAATATCGATAACATAACAAGTCAAGCTTTCAAAATAATGGGTTTTTTCTTCGTAATAGTAAAGAATTGAAAAGTTTCATGACAAAAATTATTTTATTCAATACTCTAGCCAGAAGTGATTTAGAGTATTGCAGTGTTATTTGGAACCCTCTTTACGACATATATGTAAAAAGATTAGAGCAGGTTCAAAAGAGGTTTTTGTGGCATCTGTCAAACAATTGTCTTCTTGGGAGAAAGTTAAATAAATATTTCGCTAAATTGCAGCACTTCCAAATTTTAAAATTGTCTGATAGGAGGCGTTTGCTGGACAGCCCGTTTTTGTTTAAAATAGCAAATAGTAATGTTGATTGTTCTTATTTATTAGATTTACCTAAAGGTACGGAAATATTGAGTAAATCTAATAAAAACTACCTTAATTCAGTAGATACAACTTATTCTGCACCATACTATCGAAATCCAACTTAGGTCATTATTCCATTACTAATAGATTGATTCGAACTTACAACACTCTGTCCAAAGACCTTGCTATTGATATTCATTCCAATGAAATTAATACATTTAAGAAGATTATTGTGAATCATTTTAAAGATGTTTTATAGTCATTTTTTTTGTTAGTTGTTATTGTTAAAAATTCAGTTCTAGATTTATGTTGAAGTATCATCTCTGTTACCAAAGGTTGTCTTCTTGTTTTATATTATGTTAATATTTTTCTGTGAGTTGTTAAAATTTAAGATAAATTATTAAAGGTAGTAAGGTGTAAACATTTCAGCGCATGTCGTCGTCGCCTATAATTATTGCAACACCTAGCTTGAGCTTTTATTTTAAAATTTTATAGTTGATAAGAGTGTCTGCTATGTTGGCGATTCAATAAATAAATAAATAAATAAATAACTGGTAGCGGAAAAATATGTCGGGGATCAGAAGCAGAATTGATTTACCCGAAAGTAATAAACCGCGCGTGACTATCGACATTCGAAATACAACCTCTCAATGATCACAAATTCATAACAATGATAGTCGCAGCCTCTTCACATGTCCGAAAAGGCTGAATGCCGTTGCCCGAGAGATCTTGCTATACACGTTGCTGTACACGTTGGACCAGACTGACTGCCTTCGAACAATAATCTGATGTCGCCCAATATCTACAGTCATCGCCTCCTCTCGAACAACTGCGGCGCCGATCTGCCGCGCTACGATCGCGTTATGTAACGTCATCGTGTTACACCACTAGGCCCGGCCTCCGACATTTCTCAACTCCGACACATTTAATAAAACTGTAGGAAAGTAAATTCTGTTCATAGAAAATATTTTGATGGGGGATTAATTTAGATCAGGAGGAGCCAAAACTTTGGAATTTTTGTTTGTCTGTCCCCCTGTGCAGGCATTACGTAAAAACTACGTAACGGATTTTTATGAAATATTGAATAGCCTAAACTCCGAAGCAACATTTAGGGTACTTTTAATTTTCATTCATCGTGCGGTTTCTAATGGATTCAAAACAAAAAATGTTTACATTGTCATATATATTAGAAAGATTGGTGCATAAAATTTAGTCTAGTATATTTTCTGCATTTGCATGCATTTCCTAAAAAATAGTAAACTATATATTATATAAATAAATATGTATGCCCTGATATGTGTTATACAAATAAATTGATAATATACATATTTTACATATTTCACCATTTTATTGGTTTACTCTGATTTTATTTTGTGATTTGGCTGTCGATTTTGATAAAATGCTGTTCGTTTATAGGACAGGGATCCTTTAAACCAGTGGAATTAATTGTGGTTTGATAAATATATTTGAAGGCACATCGTGGCGCGAGTACGGGATGTGTATAGTAACAAAATAATACCTAAAACCTGTGCACACGGAAAGCTAGATAGGCGAATAGAAAATGAACGGATACAAAAAAAGAAGAAATAAGAAGCTTTCTCAAAAGAATAAACGCACGCACCTGTTAAAGCCTGGATGCAGTTTGTCTGTTTTAACCGTTTGCGTTCAAGCTGGGTTTATTTATGATAAAGACTTCTGCATGCGATTTTCCAAACCACCTGCCGAGCGTGGCAACTATGGTAAAATCCCCTTTAAGCGCTACAAACTTGAGTCGCCATCTTTGGAGGAGGCTTATGTTCAGCAGTGGACTTAATGACTGAAATGGCGATGGTGATGATAATGAAATGCATGTACTTCCGTATGTACACAATATATTTAAAAATAAACATCGGCGGAAGTTTCAAAATATTAGTATCTGTGAATAGTTCTCATAACGACTCGCGAGATCCCAAGTTAAAGATTGCCCGAAATTCACAAATTATTGTTTCCTAAACAGCTGCGGATCCCCACAGTAATATGCCATAGGACATAATACTGTGGAAGTATGCAAAATATACTAATTTAGCTGTAGCTTCATCAATCAGCTGTCTAATCTTTCTTGCGCTGGGGATAAGTTGATTTTTGAATAATATTTCGACTCAATAAGCCTAACCTTATTGTTAGATCATCTTCGATATTCGGTAAAGGGCAACGATCTAGCAATAAAACAGAATTAACCGTGGCTTTATTGTCGGTACAAATTTTCAACGACCCATTAGCTTTCCATACCAGCAGCAAAGGCGGGGCCCAGTCTGAGCAGTCGACAGCATTGCGACGCAGTGTCGACTGCATAGTCTTAACGTCGCCTTGCCTCGTGTTTACCGCCCCAAGCCACCACTAAACAAATCCTTTTACCTGATTTGCAGAAACCATTTCTGCAATTCATCTTCTTATTTTTTTCTTCGATAGCACGTCCGCCCTGCCCACCTCGGCGTTTGCTGCAGTACCCGTATCCACCGCCGCGCGCCTACATACATACAGTCACGCCCTTCTCCCATATAAGGGGTAGGCAGAGGCCACTAACGTAGCCCACTTTTTGCCCTCGCGGGAAACGAGACGTGACGGGTGACGAACGCGACTTCGTGCCTTGACGAACAAGCTTGCGATTTTCCCCGCGTTAGTGAAACTTATTGAGTTATCCTCCACAAATAGCCTCTGCCGAATGAATTCATTCCATAATCCGCAGACTAACTGATCCCGCCGATTTTACCAAGGAACTACCCCGATATCCAGTAACGTGTGTCAATATTTTTAAGTTAATTACACACATAATTCGCATTGTTTTCGTCCTCACTTTGTCTACTTTGTTTAAATCGAAAACTTGCAGCCAAAGCGGACGGTGCCCGTTGGAAATGGTTGCGTAATAAACATGTTACGCCGTTGTAGATCAATTTCTAGGGTTTTGCAGGGCTAGCTAGATTAACCAGCAGCTTGCCTCGTCACCCATTACCTCTATTAACGACGGCTACTTTTAATAATTTTTAACGTTATTAGCCTTGAAATACATTTCAAGTCTATCCACGTACGACAACTACACTCCGGTCTTCACATGTCTTATTCATCTTCAAACTTATTTACTTTTCCAATCGAAATTGTCTACAACTTTATACAATGTCCTGCACAAAGATAATACACTAGTACGTAGTTCGTATTCGTAATTATCCTCTTCGGCAATGTAGTGATCTAGTAAGGAGTCAGAGAAACGCACGTACTTGTTCACAACTTATTCCAGAATAAATTAATAGCATACATTTCTTAACCTACCCACCAGCTAGCTTTCCTAGTAACCTGTTTATCTAATACCTTACAATTTTTTTTATTGGATAAAATGTTGAAACGAGCAAAAGGTTCACCTGATGGTAAGCGCAACGTCTGCCCATAACAAATGCTGTGTCACCCAGAAATTTTCTGTGTAACACCACACTGTGTCCATCACCCTGAGACATCAGTTCTTTAGTCTCATACGTCCAGTGATTACGCTAGCTCATAGTGCCCTTCAAACCGAAACACAGTAATGTTTGCACACTGCTACTTCACGGCAGAATAAGGCCCTGGGGTGGCCCTGGGGTGGTCTAGACGGATTCCTGCACAGGAATCCTACCACCAGTAAAACAATACACATACATACACACATACTATAATTACAAACATCTTAAAATTGTTTATAAAAAAGTATTGACATTATAAAAAATAAAAAAAGTAAAGTTTCAGCCTATAAAAGTCCTACTGAGCACAGGCTTCCTCTCATTTCTGAGAGGGTTTTGGAGCTAGGAAGAATCCGCCACGCTGCTCTAATGCGGGTTGGCGGACTTCACATGTCTTCGAAATATTTTTTTTATTCCTCAGACATGCAGGTTTCCTCACGATGTTTTCCTTCACCGCCTAGCACGTGGTAAATCAGCACTTAAAATTGCAGTTAACAATTTTAGTGGTGCCGGTACCAGGAATCGAACCCAGGTCACTCGCGTACTATAAAATTTAAAGCGAGCGCCTAGCCCCTGAGCTACCACGGCTCTTGTGACACTATAATAGTCTTATATTTGATAATAACTATCGTTGATATCTACAGATTAGAAGATGCCCTTAAAATGATAGTTTAAAGTCCATATTAATTCTACAAATGAGGGCGGGATGGGACACCATACCAGAATAAATCACAATGTCTTATTCATAAAAAAATACTTAAGAAAGATTTAAAACGCTGAATAATTATAAAGCTAATTAGGCGTAAACATATTATAAAACTCCGCTATGGGATACTTCAACATGGTTATGTTGTCGTCCTAATCAAATTTCATATCTACATTGGTGAAACATCTGTCAGTCTGTATATATTTGGCTGCTAAGTTCTGTCATAAATGAGTAATCTCTCTGTAACAAAGCTATAAACCTTCTATATTTTATTATAAATAAGACAGTAGACGTTTAGGTTCTGTGTTTGATTAAGAAATTGAGGAACTCAGGGTCTCTTTTACAACCATTATTATATTTGTTCCATAAGTTTAAAAAAATTCAGATTTGTTAAAATTCTTATAAAACGTCTTCAATAAATTTAATTGAAAAGTTCTTCAGAATACAGTCATTAAATGAAAAACAAAATTTTCAAATTTGTGTCAATAAAAAGCATAATTTAAATTGTAAATTGAATATTGCCGTGTTATTATTTAAAGGTTTTGCTTCTATAAAAGCAAACGTTACAAAAGAAATTCAATTATTTTAAGAATCGTACCAGCCTTTTCATCTGTGTAAAGTAATTTCCAAACTCAAAATTTATTTGTGCGTTTTATGGTCGGAGTTTGATATGGAAACTGTTGTTAATTAAAGTTTGTTGTGAAAAAGTAATAGAGAGTAAAGATGTTTAGTACCTACTAAAGGTAACTTGCAATACAATTACATATATATTACAATACACTTATATGCAAACGAAATGCTGGTTGTCATAATGTATGTCTAAATATCATTAATGTTTGCTTCATAAAACGCCTTTTTCGTTAAACAAATGTAGCACGTTTCTTTCTGATCTATAAAGTGACCGTGATTTTTTACCCGCGGCGACGTGGTTCGCCACTAGTCTCGTTGCCCGCGACGACGTGAGTGGCCTCTGCCTACCCCTTATATGAAAAAGGCGTGACTGTATGTATGTATTTATGATTTTTATCCGACTTTAAAAAAGGCTCTCCCTTTCAATTTAACCTTATATTTTTTTTATCGTTGCTCTCTGTAGTAGACACATCTCACCAGAGACGCCACTGCTCATCGTGGGTCTATGTATTTTTGGTGAGGAATTTTTAAGGTGATTATTACGTCAACTGTAGGTAGCAATAAGATTTTTCAGGAATATCCCTCAGTCGAATTTTACGATACCCACGGTATGAGATGGGGTGGACGATTTTTTTTAATGTTCGTCGTTACCACAAGGCATAGCAACACCGCCACCACATGACAATGCCGCCAGTAAAGTACTGGTGAATAGACAAGATATCTAACAAAAATGTTTTTTTTAATAAGATAAACTATTTAAATCATAAGCAATTTAAAATTTGACAAAGTTAATAATAAATCTAATTTTTGGGCACTCGTCATACATTGCTCACAATACAATAAAAATTTGACAATTGTAAATTTATGTTAATAAGAATAATAAATTTGGAGAGAGAGGTTACCCTTTCGGTCGTAAAAACTTTCTATACCGCAGTAAGAAAGAAATATTTCTGTACCACGTAGCGTCAGTGGTAGTAGCTGCGCCGCGGGTCGTGGATTCGAATTCCAGACGGATATTTGCATAAAAACAAATTGCATTTAGACGAAATATTTCTGTAATTTAGATATATCGGTGATATAGAAATAATATGAAAATGTATATACACACAAACACATATATCTATTTATCTATCAGTAATTAAAAAGTATTTCAAACGCAAGTATTTCTGAAAGAAACAGTTTTCAAAAAAACTATTTTTTTACATTTAGATGAAAAATTTTTCGACAAAAAAGTAATACATCACATACACACTATTGTAGACCACAGGTGACTGAGGGTACAAGACAGCGCGAGTACAATTCATTTTGTATTGGTGAAGACGAATAGAGTACCAATCTCTGGGCGTTTACGACAAAACAAGAAAGTCGTAAATTTTGCCTTATAAGTATTTATTTTCTTTTATATCAAAATTTTCAAGCAACAATAAAATTGTGTACTACAGATTTGTAAAAACATCAAAATGCATTCAGGGAAAAAAAAATTAAAATTAATCAATAACTTGTTTCCAAGATACAGCGAAATTGCCAAAAAAATAGAAGTACATATAATTTTTTTCTATCGAACGGATTAAGAAAGATTGCGTTGTTATTTTTACAGAACAATCACTTTTAAAATTTGCGGATTTGATGATTTTATTTATTGGAAAAAGTGTCGAAACGAGCAAAACGTTCACCTGATGGTAAGTGCAATGTCTGCCCATAACAAATGCTGTGTCACCCAGAACATTTCTGTGTGAAACCAAACCGCGCCTGTCACCCAGAGTCTTCAGTACTTAAGTCTCATATGCCCAGTGATTACGCTAGCTCTGAGTGCCCTTCAGACCAAAACAGAGTAATGTTTGCACACTACTGCTTCACGGCAGAATATCTGGTCTTGCAGTGGTCGTACCCTACCTTACTACATTTTCAGTTGTATTTAAGATCTCCCTTAAGTTATTGGGGTAAGGATACAAATTAATTATATTTTTTTTATTATTTAAATTAAAGGATGGGAGGGCTGCCTGATACAAAAAATCAGGCGGACGAAAGTGAGGAGACTGAAACTATAGTAACCCTTACAGTATAGTATATAGCTTTGGAACTAAAAAAAAAATACATTTACTTTTTATTATCAACATTAATGCGACATTAAAACACATATCTTTAAAAAAAAACAATTAAAATTAAAATTATGAACAACAAAAATAGCACAACCAGTGATAAAATTATTATTTAAATATTTATAGTAAACTTAAAAAATATCTACGATGTCAGTAAATAAGACGTTTAATTGTTTCGACCTTATCCATAACATTTAATTAATTACTTAAAATGCGTCACTATAAACGCAATCCATACATTTTATAACATAAAAACGTGTCCAGAATGAAACGTTGTCTAGTCTTTTGCTTCTCGTATATTTCTATGGTTTGATGTCAGTGGCACATATTGAAATACATTAATCAATCAAATAATCGACATTGTCAATCAAACGAATAGCGTTACGAGTAACTATCATTAATCACAGAGATCAATTACTGCCAAACGCAAATTTAATAGTTTTTATTAAAGGTACTCAGAAAACATAACTTTATTTTTTAAATATTTTCGTAAATAAATGTAACTTTGTAAAAATTATTCTTAGTTTACAAACTGACAAGTTATTCCATTATATATTAATATTAAAAGAAAAATAAAAAAATATTTAAGAAAATACGGTCTATGCCTTGTCGATTATTCTACATACTTATATAAGAATCATTTTCGCCTTATATTTTAAATCCAAAAACACATAGCGTATATTTACTTAGCACAATAGTTTTAATAATAAAAATACTACGAGTATCAACAAAATTTTAGATTCCGAATTGTGATTGTGGTAAAACTAAATTATTATGTGACATTTGAAGCAAAGTTTCGCGAGATATCGGACAACCTCGTTAAAACTTCATCCATTCAGTTATTTCCTGGACTTTACGCTGAGTATCAAAACGATAGACTTCGGAATTTAAAATTTCTTTTCTTACTTTTATTTTACGTACAGATAAGCGATATTATTCCGAGTCTCAATATTTTCATAATTATATCCTTTACTTAATTTATTTAAATCGATTATAATACAATTAAATGTGATAATGCTAAGCTACGGCCTCATCACAGTTTCGGTGCACCTATTACGTCCCTATTTTTAGATATAAGCCTTTCTGAAATGTTTTATCTCAGTGTGTCGTGTGTCGTGTATCGTTTTTCTGTGAATAAATGGTATATCTATCTAAATATAAAATTTCAGTACTCTATCAGATCAGACATCGGGGCCAGCCGCCCAACCTAATTTTCAGCTTGCCATAACTGTGATTCAAAACTAATTCGATTTGCATTATTCTTTACACTAGATAGCCTGTTTATTTAGGAATGTTATAAGTATAAAGTCTTTAAGAAGCCGCAAGCAGAGAACCGAACAGGGCAGAACGTACGGCGCAGTCAAGTGTCCAGCTTATTTTACGCGAGTGAAACAGAAGGGCACCGCTAGTCATATAATTAAATGATCATGTTACACACCTCAGTTCTTCAAATTAGTTTCATGTATCAAGTCTAGCTTTAATGCGACCTTGGCAGAGGCTTTTCAGGCAGTTATTTATAATGGGCGGTTTTAAATGGCAGGTCGAAAGCAAAATAAATCTGAAACATATTTCACTGAAGGGAAAGTTACGATATTTGTTAATAACATAAGTAAGAGTTGAGTATACTTTTTCATACACACTTTGGACCAAACCTGCTGAAACTGTTGGTAGGATTCCTATGCAGGAATCCGTATAGGTAGGTAAGAGTACCTATACGGGTATATACTCGTATAGTAATCAGCCGTGAAGCAGTAGTGTGCAAACATTACTGTGTTTCGGTTTGAAGGGCACTGTGAGCTAGCGTAATCACTGGGCATATGAGACTTAAGAACTGATATCTCAGGGTGATAGGCACAGTGTGTTGTCACACAGAAATTTTCTAGGTGACACAGCATTTGTTAAGGGCAGACGTTGCACTTACCATCAGGTGAACGTTTTGCTCATTTCATCACTTTATCCAATAAAAAAAAAACCTTGGCGGACAAATATCCATATCATATCCGTTGGCTGGCCAATCACCTGTCTCTAGATAATATTATATAACAGACACATATCACATTTTATTAAATGATTATTACTTATTGTGACATAGTGGCGGGGGCTTAATAACCACGGTGAAACTAAGAGGAACCCGGTCGGTCGGTCTGTGGCACCCGGCTGGCCCGAGGCGGTCGCTCTGAGTGTTCTGGCACTCTGGATGAGAACACGGAGACATTACGCTGCTCTCCGTAGTCAAGGTGGAGTCGCGGGGCGAAAGGAGTGTAAGTGTTGCGTTGCCTCTCTCCCTATCCTTCGCGACTTAAGCGGGTTCCCACCGTCGATGCGGGAGTAGAGAAGCTGCGGAGGAAGCAAAGTTTCGGTATTACGTTGCGTCGCTCTCTCTTTCCTTCGCCCGAAATGTAGTCGTCGGCAGAGCAACATACTATTTTCTTGGTCCCAAGGACTCGGACTCGGGAGTCCATTGCGCACACAGAAGGGAGCCGTGTTGGAAGGCGCGTCGTATGTTCCGGCGCGGCGCTAGATATAGATTAAAAACGGGGGGTAGTTCGGAGTCTGGATGTTTGCGCATGTGCAATTTAGGCCAATATATACGTACATACTTATAGTCACGCATTTTTCCCATATAGTGGGTAGGTAGAGACCATACCCGTAGCCCACTTGACCAGGTCGTCGTCATTTTGTTACGAGTCAAAAAATGTTTACTCTCCATTGCGTTCCCACATGCAGTATAGTGGCAGCATAGCATAATCTGGTATTCCAATGGGACCATTTTTGTAGGTATTATTTGATAATATTAATAACTTTGCTCTCTACAAATGGTTTAAAATAATCATTTTAATCAAAATTTACAACATATGTGTCATAAAAAAACCAAACAGATTAATTACTATACGTCACTTAGCTCCAAATACATGATGCTGCCAACCCGCTTGCCAAGCGTGACAACTATGGCAAAATCCCTCCAAAATGAGAGCTACAACCTTTTGTGGCAATCTATGTGGGAGGCCTATGTACAGCAGTGGACTTGTGATAGGCTGAAACGACGACGACGTTACGACTGTTTATTAAATACTGCAAGATGCGACATTTAAATCGGATTACTATTTGTATAGTCCTGCAATACGCTATTTATATAATTTATTACACTGACCAGTCTATAATAATGCTAATTTACGCATGGTAGCGTTGAAGCTTCTTTATTACAACATGTAAATCTGCGCGCTACGTTTAACAGTCAGAGCGCTCAGCTTTTTCTCTATATCAATGTTGTTAGTTAGATCAGCTATTACCTTATGATCGAGTATTTAAACTGTATATCTATTTTTAGAGGAACTCCATCCAGATATAAAGATGGGTAAAATTTATAGTTCATTTTGCAAGTAACAAAAATTTATAGCCGATCGGTGTCCGGCAGAGTAGAGTAGCACATACCTCTTTCCTACTGAGCTGTCGTGAAAGGAACTAAAGTACTTGTATTGTACGGACAGCCTTTATTCGTGTAGATTAACACCATAATATGCAATTTCGTCACTATACTGCTCGTAGGAATGCAATGGGGAGTAAGATTTTTTTTCTTGTACCTAAGTGACGGCGACGTGGTTCGCCACGTCTCGTTTCCCGCGAGGGCGAAAAGTGGGCTACGGGAATGGCCTCTGCCGACTCATTAGGAAAAAAGCGTGACTATATGTATGTATGTATGTAAAGGAATGGAAATTAATTTATATAAGACCAAAGTAATTGTTTAAGAAGGAGAAGAAAGTATGACTGATTGCACAGTTCTGATTGAAGGAGAAAGAGTGGAACAAGTGAAAGAGTTTGTATACTTGGGTTCGAAATTTACGAGACGGAAAGTACGACAGTGACGAACGTCTCGATCAGATCGAAGTATTTTTAAGAAAAGGCCACGTCAAGAGTAAGCAACCGACGAGCTTGCTGTCTGAGCTGATGTAAGAAAAAGAAGCGAAAGATGTGTGACAAGATCGTAGCAAGTGGAAAATTGTGCTATCTGCTTACCTCAATGGGAAAGAGGCGTGACTCTGTATATAAAAAATAGTTTTTCGTGATATTTGTTACTTTATACTAATCTCACGTGCCTTCAGCGTTCTTCTACTGGATAAATTATGTTCGGTAGCCAAGAGTTTAACAAACTTAATAGAATACAGATCCCAACAAGGAACTTAAAAACCGCCGTTGGAATGGCAACGACCAATTCTATGAGGATAGCTATGAACTTTTGAAGGAGACTGGTAGTTTTGCGTCATGAACTGGAGTTAGGATTGCAACTTCCGCTGATTCCTTTAACACATGCCTGTTTAACTGAATTATCATTATTGAAACCTTCTAACTTTTAAAAGTCATCATCGTCATCATCATTATCATCTTATCAGCAAAACTCTACTGCTGTCCTTTTAAAGGCCAGTCGCTAAAACGTAGGAAACGTTTAAAAAACTCCTAGGGTTTTTTTGTTTCAAAAAGGGATGTGACCGCGATACCGCGACAATCTATAGTGAGAACTTCCATTTAATTGTTTTAGTTTGGAGAAGCACCATAAAAACATTTTGCTATAGTGAACTAACCACAAAGAAGTGGGTCCATGAAATTATTTTAAAATAATATATATAATATTTTTATAACTCGCCTACACATTTTATGGGATCGTTGGACGGGCTAAAATGATGAAGATAACCAAAGATCATTTTCAAAGACTATAACTAACGAGGAGGCAGGCCAAGTATAGATTAGTGTTATCTTATTACTTTTAGTTAATATAGAATAACAATTTAAAACGTTACTGTATGAAGCCACAAAGAAGCTACAGGGTTAAAATCGAATCTCAGTGGAAGCTTCCTAGACAAAAACAAATGGAAGTATTACCGAAAGCAATTTGCATTTAAATAGATCTTTCTTCGTCGAACTGTGAACGACATTGGGGGCAGGTTTTGCCTTCAACCATTTATTTTCATGAAATACATTTAACCTTTTTGTTTTGATTATTGTCTAAAATCAACATACATTTTATATACTTTCTATTAAACTCTGATTTTACGGGATATATTCTTAAATCAGTGAATAGGTACGAACTTACCTAAAAAATGTTGTCTTTTAGTATTTTTTAATTACAATTTGGTAGTAAGTTACTTTTAAATTTAACCTACGTAAGTACGTTACCTAACCAAACCTGTAAGCTAGTACATTTTATAAAAGTAGCAATACGAATGAACAAGTTAATGCATAAAATAGCAGCCAATTTAGTGAAATAAATAAGACCTTATTCAAAAAAGAAAATATAGCAGCCTCTGCAAACATTTTCTACGAGGCCTTACCTCGCTTCAACATGCTTGCTCAGTGCGAGTTCTCAAATATTCCCGATTGCTTGTTTGTTGTTCGCTTTTATTTATGTAGCAAGAGTTTGCTAAATGATGATGTTTTGATCTCAAATTAGATACGGTTTATTAGAGTGTAATTTAGTCTTTACTTTGTTATTAAACATAATAAAAATTGAAAATATGTATTACAGCTTAATTTTGAAATTTATTAGACATTAATTTTATAGTGAAAACTTCAAAGCGTTTAAAATTAAAAAATTAACAAAACTTACGCCATATAAATTATCTGAGAAGTGATTTTTTTCGAATGTTTGTGCAGAATCGTAGCGCTATAATAGCTACATGTGTGTCTTTTTAAAATTAAATTAATAAGCAATCATATTTTGCAATAATTGATTATTCCCTTATTTTCCCCTTAACAGTATTAATTTAATTAATATTAGGGCTTTTTAAATGACTTTAAAAAAGGAATGAATTGTCTATTCTATTGGAAATTGTGTGTATGTTACATGATTCTTCATCAATTCTGAACAGATTTCAATGATTATACTCGAGGTTAGTATCATACTAATGAGTTCAATTATTCATTATTTAAATTGGTTAAGTTGTGATGTGATGATGAGGGATCCATGAGAAAATCATGAAACTCTTAAATTATATAAGCATGTTGGAAACTGCTGCGTTGAAGTCGGTTTTTTGATCAAATAGTATTTAATAATAATTATGAACACTTCAGTTGGGTCATCACTAGGTACTTTGTAATGTTTAAAGTTAACCGACATTTTTTACTTGAAGATAAAATACCAAACTTAACAATATTAAAAAAAAACTATTTTAAAGTCGGTATACACATGTATTGTATGCTTTGCTTATGCTATTATATGCTTAGTGCTTTGACTTATCTTCTAGACATTACCACAATAAGTTTGTTGTAATCATTTTATAGTACTCGCTACAACATAGAAACGTTAACTAGTTTTGCTGTGTTGTAGGCGCGTAAAACAATCTGAGTTCCGCTACCAAGTTTGTTGGGTGGGTTTGTTGGGTACCTGGGCACCCGGTTACGTTCACTCTCTAGACGAAACGCAATATAATTTTAAAGTTTTACTTCACGCTAGTATTCTGTGTGGTCGTGGTACTTCCCCGGTTCTGCCGGCCCCTTCATGCAACAGCAAGTGCTGTTGCGTGCCTCTATCAGTTAACTTAACAAAAGAGCCTATTCCTTTCTCAAAGGCCAGCCAAGCATCTGGTATTCCTCTGGTATTGTAGATGTTCATAGGCGGTGGTGATCATTTACCATCAGCTGAGCTACTTGGTTGAATTGTTAAAATGCAGTCTCAGAGACGCGTAATCACATGCTTAGTTCGCGGTATAGTTTATGCATAATAGAAAACCACAAGTAAGGAACTAAACTGCACTGTGCACCCAACAGCGCATGGTGGCGATGGGCTCACCACCTATCACACCAAGTGCATTATATTGTTTTGGTGAAACGTAGATTGTGGCAGTCATCTGTTTTTGCAGTGAGTGCCCAGTCTCTGACTACCCCTTATAGGATACAGTCGTGATCTTATGTATGTAGAAAACCACAATCACGTAATTTTTTATGTGAATTTTCGGGTAAAAATGATTTACCTGATGTAGTTAGAAGATTTCAACTATGAAGCTAAATGTTAAATTTTCGAACATAATACAATAAAACTAATCTCACAACATTATCAAGCGCGTAGCTACTCGTAACATGCGATCCGCTTGATATCTGAAATCCGATAATAGCTTTCGCAAATTTAATGTTAACAATATTATTGTTGATTTGTTTTGGGAAACTGCCTCAGAATACCTCAGTGTCTTAAAAATAAAGTTTTTAACCAGTGTGTGTTGCCAGTGATGACTCACGGATCCGAGACGTGATCTTTCACTGAAAGCCGCCCGAGTAAGCACAAAGTCGCTAAGCGAGCTATGGAAAGAGCTATGCTCGGTGTTTCTCTGCGAGATAGAATTCGTAAGCAGCAGAATTAGAGTAACTAACATAGCCCTTAGGATTAGTAAGCTAAAGTTGCAGCCGATCGGCTATATAGCTCGTAGAACCGATAACCGTTGGGGAAGAAAGGTTCTTGAGTGACAACCTCGTACCGGCAAACCTGGTGTAGGGCAAAATGGTGGAGTGATGATCTGCCCGGTTCTGCAGGAAGTCGACGGCTACTGGTGGAACAGGACCGTTCATTGTGACAATCGATGGGGGAGACCTATGTTCAACAGTTGACTTGGACTATGGACTAAAATGATGATGATGATTTACATTATTAGTTATTTATAATTCAAATGGGGTTATCCGTTACTTAGAAATATAATTAAGTTTTGAAATTAGTCAGTGAATAATTAAACAATACTCGCCGTTAACAGTTGTGGGCTTTGACATGTGAGTTGCAGTTAATGAAATAGCGTTTATTTAAAGGTTGCTTACAGCGTTACAGTCGCTACAGTCTAATTATTGTATGACTTTATTAAAGTTACGTATGAAAGTCATACAGTAATTATGGTATGCTATGGTTATAGTTAGAATTATACATTAGCTTTAGGTAACCTGGACTTTATTATACGGATATTTCGGCAACGGCAATAAGTTCTCTTCTTATTTTTTTTCTGGAATTCTGCTTTGCTACGAGTGTGTGCGAAGACACAGAGGCTCTCACTCGTCTTTACCTACACGCACCAGGCGTAACGCGATAACATTGGGGTTAGGCTAAAATGCAGTGTCAGAGACATGTTAAACAAAAGGTAATAATTTTAAAACGTTGATCATGTAATATCTCAAATTAGTGGTGACTGTGATATTGATGCCGTTGTTTGCGGTTTCCTGTATTAGTAAATAAATCGACTGGGGGTACTGACAAAATAATAGCATTTCTTGATAAATGTTGTACCTGTAGTAGTGAACTATTTATATAAGAACTAGCAGCGATATCGAAAGATAAATCTATCAAAAATCTCAAACTATAAAAACTCATTTTTATAGTAGGGGACTTCAATATAGGCAATAAAGATTGGAGCCTGAGTCAGGCTCATAGTTCCGGATTAACTAACAAGAATGAAATTTTAATAGACTTTGCATGTGTCAATGGGCTTAAACAACTCAATAATGTACAAAACTCAGCTGGTCGCATTCTGGAGATTGTATTGTCAACAATTCGTGCATGTAGTGTGAGTGAGAGTGTAGTATCATTAAGTAATATTGATCGTCATCATCCACCACTTACTTTTTACAATATTTCCGAACTGATGGAAAATTAATTTATAATGTTATACAAACAAAGCTTAATTTTCATAAAGCCAATTTCCGCCATGGTTTAATTATATAATGATTAAAATATTAAAGGAGAAAAATAAGATTCGTAAACGATATAATACATACAGGAAT
The DNA here is from genome assembly GCA_019845155.1 of Luehdorfia chinensis. Lineage (NCBI taxonomy): Eukaryota > Metazoa > Arthropoda > Insecta > Lepidoptera > Papilionidae > Luehdorfia > Luehdorfia chinensis. Next base: position 6,531,431 of record JAHVAK010000282.1, read on the forward strand.
CCATTAGATGCTATAGAATTAAAATTTGTTAGTAAGCGCTGTAATAAGCTACTCGTAGCAACAGTCTGTTACAATGATTATATCAGGAACCTGGAAGATACTATCCCTAAAAATCCCAAATTGTTTTGGACTCATATTAAAAACCCCTGAAACTTGAAGTCTCTTACCTCCGGCGTGTTTCCCTCTTATTGGAAAATCGCAAAAGTATTATACGTAATTACCGACCTATATCAATCTTATCATGTTTTGCTAAGATTTATGAATGTATGATCTGTCCTTATATACATAATCACCTGAAACTGTATTTAAGTAATCATCAGCATGGTTTTGTTCGTTCTAGATCCACAAGCACAAATCTAGTTCACTTCACAGAAATTTTAACTGAAGCAGTTGATTCAAATTATCAGGCTGACATGATTTACACAGACTTTAGCAAGGCATTCGATAAAGTTTCCCACCAAATACTTACACACAAGTTGCGGATTTATGGTATCACAGGCCCGTTGTTTGCCCGTTCTTTGTTGTAGTTAATGGGTTAATGGGTTCCAATCAGCACAACATGGAATCTCCGCCGGTGTTCCTCAGGGCTCAAACTTGGGGCCAATCCTTTTTAATTACATTATTAATGACATCTCGAACTGTTTCGTTTTCTCTAAAGTTTTCATGTTTGCTGACGACCTAAAGTTTGTGAGAACTGTCAAATCTTATAATGATGCTACCTTGGTACAAAGTGACATTAACAGGTAAAATGGTGCGAGAATAACAAAATGCATTTAAATATAAAAAAGTGTCAGCATGTGAAATTCTCGCGAAGACATACTGTTATTAATTTTGATTACCACATAAACAATGATAAGCTCGAAGATAGTGATATTGTTCGGGATCTTAGTGTATTGTTCGATAAAAAATTAACTTTTAATCAGCATATGGATAGCATAATTAAAAGGGCGTCGAAAATGCTTGGTTTTGTCTTGAGGAACTGTAAACCTTTTCATAATTACAAGACTAAGTTGATGCTGTACAATACATTAGTCCGTAGTATATTGGAGTATTGTAGTGTTGTTTGGCGACCACATTATGCTTCGCATTCGTTGCGACTGGAATGATTACAAAAACGTATTTTGTGGAATTTATTATTTCCTTCAGGAATTTCTAAAAAAATATATCAATCATACAAGGAAAGACTCCAACATTTCAAAATGAACTCATTATCAGAGCGCAGATTATTCATTGACGCGAATTTTATAATCAAAGTTCTCAATTACAAAATAGACTGTCCGCAATTGCTAGGCTTAATTAATTATAGAATTCAGCATCGAATGGCACGCAATCCTATAACACCACTTTGTCCACCACGTAGAAGAACAGTACTGGGGGCGAACTCACCCTGTTCTAGAATGTGTCAAATTATTAACATCATCAGCGATAAAATTGATCTGCATTTTGACTCTCCTCATGCAATAAAAATACGTGTGCACTTGTGTGTTCTTGCCAGTTTCGGAGCGTTAAATCACCGTTAGTATTTTTTGTATTCAGCTAATTATTTTAAACCTCTTGTATACTTTTGTTTTTAGGATTAAATTGCAAGTAGTGTTTACCTATAAGTAATTATTACGCTCATTTTTTTATAATTTCTTTGATTTTTTATATGTGTACAGTGTAAGCAATTGTTGGTGAACCTGAATAAATAAATAAATAAAATGAAAGGAAGGTTACAGAAGAAACCGACGCACCGAGTCACGGTATGTGGGTGTATCATGAGAGAGCGATGAGAAATCGGAAAGGTTTTTATCTGAAACTCAAGAGGTACATATCTTAACGACTTAAGTCGATAATGAGTACATAAATTAACTTTTAGGTGATCAGAATAAAATTTCTTGCTGGGATCATATGGTAAATTATGCTAGAAGCGCAGAATTGCTAGACTTATTCTCTTGAAATTGTGCAAGACAGAGTAAAAATGTAATGATACTTTACAGATTCGAGGGTTTTGATACCTATGTATTCTGAAAACCGTACAAAGTTCATATTCATTAAATATTGCATATTGAATGCATATACAGAGGTTCATAACAAAAAACCTTATTCTTTAGACCTGCAGACCCTGGATGTTTCTGACTGGAACTAAAAGGTTAAAATAAAATTGTGTTAAATCTACAAGTTTATAATAAGGTAGTAACCGAAACGTGTTCTGAGGCCGTAATGGTGAACTGTCGGTACGCAGTCAATGCCGCGGGCCGCTATCGCATTTTGTAGTGGCGTCACAGACACGAGGTATTGTGTCATATTCGATTTTTATGAACGAAGACACTCGTGTGCATCAGCCAATGAAAAATATGTTCAATATTTTACGTTTTTATTAACTACAAAAACAACAACTAACAAAAATATCGAAGACACGTGAAGTCCGCCAACCCGCATTGGAGCAACGTGGTTTCTTTTCAGCACCAAAACTCTCACGGAAATGAGAGGAGGCCCGTTCTCGGCAGTGAAACATTTATAGGAACTTTTACAACAACTTTCAATATTTTTATGTATACACGACCAACAAAAATGGATGTTTATACACAGCCATTATCATTCAATGAATAATTTGTCAACTTGTAATTTTATTAATAAGAATACGTTAGTAACTGAAAAAAAAACTGTTTAATCTTTATTACATTAACTTAATGATGAACATATTTAGAAATGAAAACGTTCAAAGTTCTTTATTACTACGAAAATAAAGTGTTGTGATCATATCAGAAAATAAAAGGAAACGATATAATCGAACAGTTTTGCAAGGAGTATATTAACATAAAAATATATGTAAATATATCATAATATTAATTACGTATATACAATATACGTAAATACGAGTATGTCAAACATATGCCACCAGCCCACTTTCAGTATTTCTTGGGCAGAATTTCCTATGCTTATCTTGGCAGAACTTCCTGTTAGAACATTCCGGAAATTATCTGTCAACTCGACCCGCTTACTCGATATGTTTCCTGACATTTCTTTGTCTAATTTTGAACTTATTAAATCTTGAAACATTTTGCAATGAAAAAAGGTGGATAATCTGAAACTGGCACTTTAAATACAAGATTACAGATTAAACCTAATTATACGTAGGTAAATAATTGTCTACGTTGTTTTTCTATCGAAATGTAAATAATTACATAGCGATTAGAAATGAATTGTGCACTTTCATGAAGCTATGGTTATTAGTTTTCGGCTTTTTTTTTTAAAAAAATATTGAAATAATTTCTTGCCCTTGTTTCCATTAATATCTCAAACAGTATGAAGCGGACAATTCTGCGACAGTTATGTGAAATAGTTTAGTTTAAGTTATAATGTTTAAGGTAATATTACAGTTCTTTTAACTTGTTTTATTTGTTTGCATACTAACTAAATATAACTACAGCCTTGGCGGAGATTTCCAAAAGAGGAATAAAACGTCTTCAGACCTCGCTGGCAAGCTTTCAACCGAAATGAATAGACCAATTTTTGCTCGAACCACTCGCTGGAGATTTCAGGAAGCTGGTCTGAAAGGCTGCAATGCCAGGCGAAGGCGCGGTATGAGTGGGCTTGAAAATACGAAAGTTTAACTGAACAAGATTGTTTGAATATATAGAAAATAAGATCAACAGGGCATGTATCACTTTTTGGCAATGTTAAAGAATGATTCGAAAACGCTGGAGTTTGTCACCAAAAATCGTTCTATGGCTGTACAAAATGATCATTCGCCCAATGATCTCCTATGGATCAGTAGTATGGTGGCCCAGAAAGAATCTTACCACTGCTAGAAACAAATTGCAAAAATGTTAGAGTGTCAACAGGATTTTTTTTGTATTGTATAAAGTGATGAAACTAGCAAAACGTTCACCTGATGGTAAGTGCAACTTCCGCCCACAACAAATGCTGTGTCACCGAGAATATTTCTGTGTGATACCACACTGTCCCGCTCGTCACCCTGACACATAAATTCTTAAGTCTCAAATGCCCAGTAATTACGCTAGCTCACAGTGCCCTTCAAACCGAAACACAGTAATGCTTGGACACTACTGCTTCACGGCAGAATAACTGGCCCTACCTAGACGGATTGCCCTCAGCAGCCCTTGAGGTCATATTGGATCTGCCACCACTGCACCTGTATATACAACAGGAAGCAGCTTTGGCGGCCATAAGACTAAAGACTCTGAATCTCTGAAACAACAACAAGATCCCACACACCAATATCCTCACAGAACTCATTGAAGAAATACCAGTTCTACAGGCTGTGTATGACATGATCCCCAAACAATTTGTCTTTGACAAAAGGTACAGAATACAATTATATGAAGATCATCGCACTGAAGAACTGTATCAACGAGAACTCAGGATCTTCACAGATGGCTCCAAAACAGAGACAGGTACCTGTTCTGGAACCTTCTCAGAGGACCTAAACATTCGAATATGTACATCACTTGGTTTACACAACACTACGATTCGAGCAGAGTATATGGGCATTATCGAAGAGGCGATGCCGTATGCCATAGCAGCAAGGAAAGTTAAAGATCAATCTATAAGAATACTCTCCGACAACATGACGGTACTAATGGCCCTCGGCAGCAATGTCATGAATTCAGGGCTCATACATGAATGCCAACGACTACATGAGGTATGTCAATTCAATAACATAACCCTTCAATGGATTAAAGGACACAGCGGATCTAGAAGGAACGACGCTGTGAACCATATGGCTCGGGAGGGTTTCTATTGGTGTGCCGTGGGACCAGAGCCCATAGTCCCGCTTCCCCTCAGGTATGTTCGTAAGCTAATTGGTAATCGCACTAGAAACCAACATGCTCACATCTGGACAAACCTTCCAGAGTGCATACAGGCAAAGGAAGCTTTGCCTGCTATAAACAGTCGCATCTCCTAGGTGCTACTCCGTCTGAAAAAGCCCCAAATAAGAATAGTCAGTAGCGATCTTTCAACAAACATCTGTAGCGACATCTATGTCACCACATGAGAAGCTCAAGAAATATTCGCATACGTCCATAATCGCGCTATGAAACTTTTCTGAGATGCGAACTATATATACAACATCTAAATATTACTAGTAGGAGGAAACGTCCTCCCCAGATCAGACCATTCGATCTGGCGGGTAGCTACCCTTTTCCTTGACACCATCATCCGCCAAAATGGTGACCCCGGTATGAACAACCGCGGCCAGATTCTCTGAACGAACAGCATCAATGTCATCGGCAGCCATCGCAGTCACAGCACCCAACTACTGTTGGTAAAACGCGTGCTTCCTAGTCTCTCAGCCACTGAGGAACAACGGCGGCCTTTCTCCTCAGGCTGATTCCTGCGGCATCAACACTTGTCTCCTTATGTCTCGACGCACTGAAGACCTGGACAGCGGTTCATCGCAACGTCAGACTGCACCTCATCGTCTCAAGTTCTCCACGTTAAACTACGACTTCTAGTCTCAGCAGGGGAGTGATGTAGCGACACCTATGTCGCCACATGAGAAGCTCAAGAAATATTCGCATACGTCCATAATCGTGCTATGAAAGTTTTCTGAGATGTGAACTATATTTACAACATCTAAATATTACTAGTAGGAGGAGACGTCCTCCCCAGATCAGACAATTGGATCAGGCTTCGATTTGGCAGGTAGCTACCCTTTTCATTATCAAACGCCTAACATCTGTTTTCTTTAAGTGTCACGGACAGCCCTCTGTGCAGAGCCCGCACGAAAGAGGATGAAACGGCGGCCAATGTCCTGCTGGACTGCCCAGTGGTCGCAGAATACCGGGCTTAGTATTTCAGTTCGCTGAGATCTCATTCCGAGGTCGTGGGCAACACAAAAGGTTTGCTGCGGTTCCTTGAGGAGATTGGTTGGCTCGAATGACCAAAATATTTCTGCCCAAATGCAAAATACGCGCATATTCGTGGAGTTGCGGAAATCAGCCCGAATCAATCTACAATCTAGATCAAGAGTCACGCTAATTATTCCGCGAGACTCGCATTCATACCGAAGTAGTAAAAATAGTTTTAAAGTTATGCACTTAAACAATTTATTAAAAAAATTATATCCCAGAGGCCGAGCGCCGGCTTGAAATTTCATAATGTGCGTACTATTTGAGTTTGATCCCGGAACCGGCACTAGAATTGTTAATTATAAGTTTATGAGTAGATTTATAGCGTGCACGTTAAAGATATTGTGAGTTCTCCAACCTCTCTCAAACAGATTCTATGAGAAATAAATTATTATTAAATTATATTACATATTATGTATATCGTCAGAATATAATAATATCTCTCTATGGCGTTCTTAGTTGTTATGTCATTCATCAACCTGAAGCGGTTTGGCAGCCTATTACCCTATTATTACAGAGAAGGATTATTCCCAAAAGTATAATAACTATATTTTGAAATTTCAGTCAACTAAACAATTACTCTCTTATGTAAAATTCACTCGGGCTAAATGATGCAGAATTAAACCGGTGTACATATTGTAATAAGTCAATCTCGTCAAGCCTGCTGATCCGGTAATAAATCCACGAAATTACGGTGTAGTAAATTGCTGAAGTTTGTTAATTCGGTTCTTAAACTGGGTATATTGTTCCTTTGTTATATTTGATTAAATTCTGACACTCTAAATGCGATTTATTCTCAGTGTAGACTCAATATGTATAGTTGCGTTACTATCCTTGAGGACTTAAATGGAATGCCCCGATGCCAGTTATCGCCCCAATTATTGTCACTTACTGTACGAAACGCAGCAGCGACGTGCTTCTACTTTAAACGGTCATTTTGCAAGGGCATTGTACTTCGTGTACAATATATTGTTGTATTTATATTATTATTTAAATTAAATTAAAATTATGTAAAACTTTATCATAAATCATAATCAAAAAATACAAAAACGAAATAAATAAAACTAATAATTACGAGTACAATGGACCGCCTAATAGCTAAAAGTGATCTCTTCCAGGCATGGCCACTTTTGGATGGAAAAAACTTAAATTGAACATATAAGGATGGAGTTGTACATGCAAATGGATAAAACAAATCAATAAACAATATAAATAAAAGTTATATATACATATTGTACAAAATACAATATAATGTTTCTATACTTAAATATATTAACGTATATGAGATATACGAACAAAAAGATAATGTAAATAGAATAATAACTATAATGTCTCAGGGTGACGGGAGCAGTGTGGTGTCACACAGAAATGTTCTGGGTGACACAGCATTTGTTATGGGCAGACGTTGCAATGTATTTGTATTTTTTTGTAATTGTAATGGCCGTGTGGTAGCGGCTTAAGAGAATCTACCACCCTATCTCGTCCCGTGGGTGTTGTAAAAGTCGACAGAGGGAAAATTAAAAGCAGAAGATGGGCAGCAGCATCTTCCTGGAACATCATAATAAATAAACTGCGGTTGCCAACCCGCCTGCCAAGCGTGGCAACTATGGCAAAATCCCCCCAAAATGAGAGCTACAAACTTTTGTTGCACTCTATGGTGGAGGCCTATGTTCAGCAGTGGACTAATGGTAGGCTGAAATGGTGGTGGTGGTGGTGTTAGACGTTGCACTTATCATCAGGTGAACGTTTTGCTTGATACGTCACCTTATCCAATAAAAAAATAAGGTGACGTATTTAGCAATGACAGATAGTTTTTTAAAAATGGGCAGAGATTTGGCATGTCCGATATTCCCTCTGCGATCGAGAAGGTAAGCAGGTGGGATAGTGTCGTGGACAATGTCGTCGAGGATGGGCATTATAATTTTTTTATTAATGCTGTCGCTACCGACCGCATTAGGTGACATGGATATTATGCTCTTTCTAACATCACAGTCAATAAATTGGTGAAAAGAAAAAGGTGGAAAGTCAGGAGTCGGTAAAGCAGAAATAAAATCTAAAATTTGATTTTTAATAAGTCCATCAAAATTGCAAGAAGAGGAGAAGTGAAGGTTCAATGAGTTTAAAACAAAGTCGTTCATAAACAATATCATCTTTCACTGGTTTTCAAATTCCTAATGACCTAAGAAAAGACCATACTTTTGCAGTATCAGTTTTCTAAACATATTTATGAATAAATAGGCGTTGCGATGCACGCACCTTGTTGCAGCTACATTACTTATTTCAGCATACTTTACTTTATTCTCGTTGGAAGGAGTGCATTTGTATCTAACCTTCGCAGCGAGTTTTTTATGCAATTCAGCTCGTATTTGCTCCGTAAGCCAAGGTGCAGGAAGAAGCTTCATCTTGACTGCTCGTAGAGGAGCATGCACATCATAGAGTTTAGTTAAATCTGTGTTTTGTAAAATTTGATATTATAAAATTGATATTATAAAAGGTGATTTTACTAGAATATTATATGTTTTGCCATTGAAATCGCTTTATTTATTTATTTATTTATTAGAGACACAACAAACATATGTCATGCATATTTTATATAATAATCCACTTACAAAAGTGTCGCAAGCTAAAACATTCAATGTGAACTATTATGATTATATATTAATTTATTATTTTTTTTGGTTGTATATTAATTTATTAATATAACAAAAAAAGTTATTTTAAAAACAAAACCAAAAAATAAGTCCTAGAATGGTGGCTGCAACTCACAGTCCTTTCAGAAATTAGAGGAGGCCTGTGCTCAGCAGTGGGACATTTATAGGCTAAAACGTTACTTTACTTTACAAGTGTTTGAGTGTGTAAATTTACGTCAATTTAGTAATTCAATCATCACAATAATTTTAATGATTTTTAAAGTCGATTTAATATACTTTTTACCTTTTTTTTCTTGTCCAGTGGTAGTGAAATTTATGCATGTAAAATACACTGACGATACGTTTTTTTTAAATAGAAAAATATAGTAGTTATGTAGTGTTAGTACGCCAGTTCTATCACCGAAGTTTATCTCGCGTTGCTCCTTACGGAGCACGGAGAGACAGTTTCGGGGCTCTGGGCCCCCTGACTGTAGTTTTCAACGCCGTTTGCAACTACAAACGGGTCTCTGGGGTCCGGTTTTTAAGGCCGGAGTGGTATTTTGGCCTTTTGGTAGGCCGGGTAGTGTGGTTTCTTCTCTTCTTTCTTCTTTCTTCTTTCTTGAGGCTTCGCTTTTTCACGCCGCCCTCTGCGCGGTACTAGCCAGCCGGGTGGGAACCCTTGCGGGGAGGCCCAGCTAACGACCAGCGAACAGGCGGCGACTTAGGCTTCACTGCCATGTTAGGAGGTCCCTAGGGACCCCTAAGGCGTCTGGAGGGCGCGCATGAAGGTGCGCTATGCCCTCTATGTGCGGCAGCTCTGAGTCGTCGGCTCGCTGGAACATGTTTCTGGCGAGTCGACCGATGAAATCCTCGAGTCTCTCGATTTCGAGGTCTCGATGGATGGTGGAGTTCCTCACGTAACGCGGCGCGTCGACTATGGTTCGTAGACACAGGTTTTGCTGGATTTGCAGGGTTTTCCTGCTTCCAGCCCCTGTGAGTGCGTACCACGCCGGTGCGGCGTATGTGAGGCGGGATCGGAGGTAGATTTTGTAGATGCCGATCTTCACTCGTAGCGGGAGGGATGACCGAAGCACTGACTGCAGCTGGGCTCTGGCGGCGCGTGTTCCTGCAACAATAAGTTTAACGTGAGGTTTCATAGTCAAAGCGCGGTCGATAGTCACCCCTAGGTATTTAACCGTGGGGGACCACGCTATGGGAGTGTCATTCATCTTTAGGTTGGCAGGTGGTTGCACTCTGCCAAAGATGATTGCTTGGATCTTCCCGACATTGACTGAAAGTCTCCATTTGGAGAGCCAAGCGGGAAGGGCGTCGAGAGCTCGCTGCATTTTTACTGCAGCGAAATCCTTTTTAAAGGATGAAGTAATTAATGCCGTGTCATCGGCATAGAGTGCTAAGAGGGCACCGCCCTCTACGGGGATGTCGTCTGTAAAGCGGGAATAACAGGCGGGCGACAGGCAGCTTCCTTGCGGGACGCCGGCTGTGGCTCTGTGTTCTGTTGAAAGGGAGTTTTCGACGGCTACTCGAAAGCGACGGTCCTGTAAAAAGGAGTGAATCACTTTGACTATTCGTCGCGGGATCGTCGGCGAAGTTGATAGCTTGTATATCAAGCCATCGTGCCAGACGCGGTCGAACGCCTTTTCCATATCCAGGAATACCGCTACCGCGTGCTCCCTCTTGTTGCGGAGGGTCGCGACGTGGTGCAGCACTCTGGATAGTTGCAGTGTTGTAGAATGCGCCGCTCTGAAACCGAATTGTTCGGGTCGCGGGCAGATGTGTGGCGTGAGATGGCGCAACAGCAGCTTCTCGAACACCTTGGAAATGCCGGAGAGCAACGTTATAGGACGATAGCTCTCCGGTTTAAGAATGTTTTTACCGGGTTTAGGCAGCATAATTACTCGTCCGACTTTCCACTCGGATGGATAGTGGCCGATGCGGAGGATACCGTTGTATAGGCGCGTTAGCGCCGCAACGGCTCTCGGTGGCAGGTTGCGCAAAGTGGCATTGGTTATGCCATCTGCGCCGGGGGCCTTTCGGGTGTTTGCGTAGCGGAGCAACCGCTGCACTTGACCCGGTGTAACGACGATTGCCTCTTCGTCCGCCGCTATTGGCGAGGCGAAGTAGGCTCTCAGATGTTCCTCGACTACTGCGGCGTGGCTAGCATCTGAAACAGGATTAGGTGAGAATTGGCGTTCTAAATGTTGTGCAAATATATCGGCGCGGTCTTGCGCTCGATATCGGACTGTGCCGTTTTCGGCGAGGAGGGGTCTGACAGGGGCTCGGCGGTTGCCGAGCTGTCGACATAAGCGATGTGTGTTCGGCCAGCTATCGCTTGTCGACTGTATGTGTCGTTCCCACTTGTCGGCTGCGTCCTCACATAAGCTCTCCTTGATTCTGGCCGTAATCCGGTTGAGCTTATTTTTGAGGTGTGGGCAACTGGTTCGTTGCCACTGCTTGAGAAGCTGCCTCTTTTCAGCGATCATTGCCCGGATGTCCGCCCTTAGGGGAGGAAGAGACCCTTGGGTGGTCGTCTGGCGTGATGATTGCTCGAGAGCGCTTTGGATCGAGGCGGTTATCCTTCGGCTGAGTTCTTCGACGTCCTCAGCGTTGTGGATGGGTCCGGACGAAATTTCCGATTGGAGGAGGCTACTGAAAGCCTGCCAATCGGTGATTCGGCGCGGTGCGGGAGGCTTCATCTTCGTTATTTGCCCTGGCAGGATTGCCAGGACAGGGAGATGATCAGATCCCAGGTCATCTGGGAGGACTTCTTGTGCGATCGGTGCCGGGAGGCCTCGATGGATGATTACATCAATCACGTCGGGTAGTTGGCTTGCATTGCCCGGGTAATGGGTCGGCATTTCGGGGCCGCTGACAGCATAATTGCTGTCCTCGGCGTCGTCGAATATGCGCGTCCCATTAGGGCAGTTTCTGCAAGAGTTCCAGCCCTGGTGCTTGCTGTTGAGATCACCTGCAATCAGAGAAGCAATGTTAGTACTAAGGAGCAAATGAATGTCATTAGTATCTATTATGTTTGGTGGCGGCTTGTATGCCGCGAAGATTCTTGTCGCTTGGCCCGCGAATAGGACTTCTATGCCTAGTGCGTCCATAGTGACTAGATTAGGAGTGGCAACGGGTTGGTGGATGATTTTTCTCCTCACTAGTACGGCGAGGCCTCTATAGGCTCGCCCAGTGGGAGAAACTTGATCCAGGCGGTAGGTTATGTAACCTGGAAATCGGGCTCGGTCTGAGGTACGCAGATGGGTCTCGGAGATGAGCGCTATGTCGACGTCTTGCTCTGAGAGCAATGCGCGCAACATTTGCGCTTTCCCGAGAAGGCCATTCGCGTTCCAGTGGATGAGTCTGAGTGGCTTATCCATTGGTGCTCAGTAGCTTGGAGATGCCGCTAAATATCACCGGGAGTGGATCCTTCCCAGTGCTTAGGGCCGTCAGCACGTCTTGCAGTATTTTAACTGCGGACGTAATGGCCTCTTTGCGGGCCGCGGATTGCGGCGCGGCTTGCGCGGCGCGCGGCGCGGCTTGCGCGGCGTGCGGCGCGGTGTGCGCGGCAGGCGGCGCTTTGGGCGCAGCCAGTGGCGCTTTAGGCGCCGCTGAGGTCACGGTTTGTGACTTTGCGGCAGGCAGGGGAGAATTTTTCTTCTTCTTCCTCTTCCTCTTCTTTTTCTCCCCTGTGGCTGCGCTACGTTCGGTTGGTCCGTTTGCGGGATCCATGAGCGTAGCTGAGTGTTGTGCTGCATCGGCCGCAGCTGGGGCGGTCTTTTTCTTTGGCTGCGTGGTGAGTGCCAGTGTTCCGGCTCTCTTGTTTTTGATTTCCTGCTGAAAAATAGGGCAAGAAATATTATTGGCTGTGTGCGCATTTCCGCAGTTAGCGCACGTGGGGGGCTCCTCTTTGGAGCGTGGGCAGTCTCGGGCGGTGTGTCCGCCGCCACATCTTACACAGGCTAGAGGGCGGTGGCAACAGTGCGATGAGTGCCTAAATTGTTGGCATCTATGACATTGTGCGGGGCCCTTCTTTCCGCGCCAGGATTCAATGCGAATTCCCGGCATGAATAGAAGTTCCTTTACATCGTATATGGTCGATGTAGTAGCGGTGCGCTTCAGCTGCGCAAAGAAAATGCATCCAGCACGTCCCTTGCGCGCCTGAATTGGCTTGATGTACTCGGGTTCGAACCCGAGTTCGCGGAGACCCTCCTCGATCTCTGCGGCTTCCGTGTTGACCGGCAGTCCACGGATCGCTACCTTGGTGCTCCTTTCGGCCGGGAGGGAGTACGAGAACCACGAGATTCTCTCCTCCTTCTCCAGCTTCGTGAGGTACCGCTGTATGTAGCGGTATTCGTCGTCACTGGTCGGCTGGAAGCGGACGCCCTTCCCGTAAGGGCGGGCGTTAGGCCTCCTGCCGAGTCCGGCAGTAATCTGCCTAAAATGGTGCGCCCAGTTAGGTAGGCGCTCCACCACTAAAGGCGGGTATTTAGGCTTTGGTGCCTGTTTTGCGCCGCCGGCTGTGGCTGGCGGCGCGTTGGCTGGGCCGGCTGTCGCCGGCGGCGCGCTAGCCGAGCCGGCTGTTGCTGGCGGCGTGCTGGACGGGTCGGCGACCGCCGGCGGCGCGCTAGACGGGCCGGCGACTGCTGGCTGTGCTGCGGCTGCGGCTGTGGTTGCGGGCTTCCTGGAGGCCACGGCGTATGTCACCGCTGCGGCTGGCCTGGGTGCCTGCAATTTTGAGTTTTGCGGGGGCGCGACATCCATCTGCTCCACTGAGGAGCAGGAGGAGTCGCGTCTAACCCGCGGGTCACGCTGCTTCCAGTTGGGAGGCGTGAGTGGCCTTGAAATTAGGCCGCAGTGACGCTTTTTGTCGTCCTCGCTGTCGCTGGCCACTGGAGGGCAGCGGCGACGGCGTGCGGACTTCGGCGTCGTTGGTGGTGGTGGCAGCTCTTTCTCCTGCAACAGAAATTCCAGGACTCCGAGAGCCGTGCTTGCTTGCTTGGTTCTCAAACTCCTGATTGTTTCTATGTGCTCGGGGTGTTGCCGAAGCAGCGATTTAACTCGCTCGGCGATCGGGTCCGCTGCGGCTTCCATCTCGGAGTTCCTTTCTGTGCGCGCTGGGAGGTCTTCTGTGTCCTGTTGAGAAGCAGGATTATTTGGCGCGGCCATCTTCAAACTGCAAATGTTGTCGGACGACTGCGGCGGGCTGCGTGCTGTGATAACTGCGTTGCCGCGACCTTACAAATTGGCCGCGCTCATCCTTCAGCCGTATTCTTTCACCCGATATCGGGTTTCCGTACACGGCAAAAGTTAAGCGCTACCTCTCTGGGAGTCAATAGGCTAGGCGTTCCCCGCTGCGCATTAAAGCGCAGTTGACGGATTAAAAAGTCTCACACAGAGTGTAATTCTGAATAAAACGTCAGGAGCAAAGTAGGTCCGAACGGCACGAATGCAGAAGCGTTCCAGCCAGTTCTATAAAATTATCAGAGGCAGCTTAAGACGCAGTGTCAGAGACGCGAGGACAATCACACACAAGTAGACCCGAAACACAACAATTTGTGTTTTTCTACAAATGTTGGATCCGGCTGGCATTTGAACCCAGGGCCCGTGGCGCCGTACCCAGGTAGTCTGACACTAGGCCACGTGGTCTCGTCTTATTATACGAAATACCAATCAAATTAAATTTCCAACGTCAGTGTTATGATTATCGTCGCTGAAGAATTACATTAGCGTATTGTAATATTAGTAAAAAAGATCCGTAAAAGTAAAATAAAAGACAACGGATAAACTCGTTAAAACTTCGAAGAACTGGTTAATTATAAGATGAGTAAAAAAGTTGTTGTTACTGATTTTAGCCCACCGACGTCACGAGGCTCTAATGAACTTCTTGAAAAAGTAAACTTTCTATAACTTAAGTATAACTGTTTTTAATACCAGTTTGGATAATATCGTTTATAACTAACTGCTACACGATGTTTAAAATAATTCTGTACATACATAAACACTTAGACATATTTTTATTAGCAACGACAAACACACAAAAACTGATGAACAAATAACATATACAAAAAAGAAAAATACTTATACATTAGCAACAAAGAAAAGATCTAAATACAACGTGGTTCATTATTCGTGTAACATCCCGGCACCTTGCTACTTTGACTTGATAAACACAATCGGAAATGTTTATGGAGAAAATTGAATAATAAAACTTTCTATACAAAACTTTAAAATTATTTGTTATGTAAAACTTTACGCGACCCTAACTCAAATGGTTTTTGCCCCGACTAGACAAATTCAAAATACGTTTTCTTCTCCTTTTAATTTATGTTACCCTAGTATAAGATCGAAAAACATCGCCATCATACTAACATATTTACTTCGTAACAGATTTCATTAAGCTTCATGTTATCCTAGTACTTGCGAGTACTTTCGATGGCAGCTCTTTAAATAACACTCGCGCTAATTTACGCAAACTGCGTAGTATTCCTGTTGCAGGTTCGGATGTATTTAAATTCATAAAAAAATATTTAACAAATTTTCATAAATGGTAGCAAATAGTAGTTCTACTAACAGTTAGAAAACAAATGGTTGTGTTATAAAAAGATATATTAATTTACGATCGGATAAGAGAAATGTATGCTTCTACCTACATTTTTCGTTGTGTCTTTTTATCGTCACCAAACACGTCTTCTATCCATTGATAATAAAAAATTAAGATCATTTCAATAAGTAACATTAAAAAAATAATATCAATTTACTTTCTTTGAAATTCTAATACCGAAAAGTGCGTTGGTTGACGATCGCGGTGACCTTGACCTTGACTTCCGATCGTTCACTAAGTTCACTTTTTCATTAAATCAGCTAACGATGTGTTTTTGCTCAAATGTTGGCTCCGGCTCGGATTCAAACCCTGGACCCGTGTCACAGTAGTCAGGTACCTTAACCACTTTTACGTTATGCTTACAAAGGAGAAATACTTGAACTTGTTCCAGAGTTCGCATTTTAAAACGTAAACGCGACTAACTAACGGCGGAATCTATATATTATAAAGTTTGAGAACATTTCAGAATGAACAAAAAGATTAAAGATCACTGATATAACATTAAAAAAAACTAAACCGACTTCAAAAATCCACAAAAGTGTCATAAGTTAACTGTAAAGCAAAAAAATAAATGTTTATATAGAACAATTTAATACTCGTTGTTCCCTTTAATATTATTAAGCAATTATTGTTTATTATGTAATTATAAATTGTTTTATAATTTTGATGTTCGTGTTAAGTGAAACATAAAATTATGCGTTTCAAAGCTATAATTTAGTTCATGATTATATTTCGTGTTAGCAAATATTTTTCTAACTGGTATGAGTGGGAAAGATAGTTTTTCAATTTTTTTTTGTATCTACTTAATTTGCTACTGTAGCAAGGCATATAATTTTTGTTTTACTTGGCACCGACAACAATGTTATAATAAATTAATACGATAAATGTAATAGTTATTTAACATTGTTGTTTCGAAAAAGAAAATCCAAAATGGTGGTGACGTGATTCGCCACACATCACGTCTCATTTCCTGCGTGGGCGAAAAGTGGGCTACGGATGTTGTCTCTCCCTACCTTTTGTATGGGAAAAAGGCGTGATTGCATGTATGTATATATTAAAAAAAATACTGGCAGTGCTTTTAACATTACTAATATTCCTGTTAACCACTCCAACTAAGCTTAAAAGCTTGCGTTAAAAGATGCTTCACGAAACGATTCGAATGGTGGGCTCGATCCTGCGACGTCATGTTTCGCATTCCGTATCTTAAGCCATTAAGGCTATTGGCGCTTATCACTCCTATTAGCGGAATAAAACAAATTTTATATAAATCAGGAGACTGATCGGATTTAACTCGTTCGCAAAAGCGACCACTGAAATTATTTCGATCGGCACAACACCCTATGAGCCAAGTCTAGATATTTAGTTTTGTTATCTGTTTCGGTTATCAAAATGTTCTCATTCAGTGTGATGGTAATGGCAAATACAGTAAACAGATAAAACCCAACCAGAATAAAACACAACCCGATTGCGGAGGCCAAATCGCCGAAGGTTAGACAGAAGAGGAAATAAACCAGTGGACGACGCGAGCCGTATCAAGGAGCGCCACTTTCTCCATTTGAGCACGGAGCGGTCCATAATAGGCAGTCGCCTTAGATTTCCTGAGAGACTGACCGGGATTAACATTACCACACATGTCGGTTACTCATTTGTCAAATCCAGATATTTTGTCTGTTTCGGCTTTCATGGGATACTCGTCTTTTGGAATGGTAATGATAATCACAGTAAATAGATGAAACCAAACAGATGGGAGTTTTAATAGCAACTGTAGTAAGGCAGTTCCTGAGACACATGAGTAATAGAAACTAAAACCTGCTAGTAATGTCCTTATAACACTAACTCCTATTAAAAATAGTTAATCGCTACTTAACTGAAGTAAATGTCTAACCTAATTTTAACCTACTACAACGTCTATCAAAAACATCTTCACTGTAACTGATTACGTGCGCTGCATGAAAGCGGGCTGCTAATGAGCAACATAAATTAAATTAAGGAAGACTTAGCTTCTATCTGCACATAATGCATATCGTTAGGCGACCTTTTAAAGAAGATAAGTTCAAGGGTTAAATTGTAATATAGTACCTGTAAGCATTTAAGTGAAAATAATTAAAGTTTAGTAATTCGTTAATTCGTTCCATTCTATTGTAATTGAGTATAAGCTTACATAACAAAAACGAAGACTTTACGGAATAAATGTATAGGCTTGTACAAAAATTATGTAATGTCAATAACGATGCATCAAATGATCTCTTTCAATTAAATCTGTTTTTAGTTATTTCAATCCTTTTATTAGCAAACTTGCTTTAAATTAATATTTTCGTTTATTATAAAAAAATATGCAAAGTACGAGTATTACAAAAATATCTTATATATTTAATTATTAACCCCGATGTCATTTTATTATAATATGGCTATTGACTGTACAACCTAAATTTTGTTGTTGATGTTATTACATAATTTGTTCGTCCCCACTTTTGTGGTCGTTTTGTCGTTGGTATGGGTCGGTGCTCTTTAGAAATTAGGAAATACAGACCATTTCATATTTTGAGTGCGAATCAAAGACAATTAACTTAGCGTTTCTACTTCTTCTTACAGTAAAGGTACTGCGATGGATGTTGGCAAAGCAACGCCTGATTATGTTTATTGTTTTAATTAAATAATAATTGACCCATGACAGTTAATTGTTAAACATGACCGCTAACTCGATAAAGCATGTGCTTTAGCGTTAATCGTAACGGTATGATATGAAAATAATTACGGGTCCCATCAAACAATAGCATCGCAACACCGCCGCAACGCGTCCAATTTCGTTATTAATTTATTGTTTAAAAATTTCTTGTCCCTTGTCTAGTTAACGAGCACTTGATGCAATTGTAACGCGGCCTGTTGTTGCATGTCCGTGTAATTAGAACATTAAGTAATGTTTGGTAACGTTACAAAGACTTATACATACATACATATTTTAATTAATCATATGGCTTGCTACAGAGATAGCTGTTGTATTAGACAGATATAAGCATTGGTATCAGCGTCCATCACTACATGCCGCATGTGCCTGCACCCGATATCGTCCTTGGTACTATGAACGAGTACTATGAAATTTTAAACCTATGGCCGGTCCCTCTGGTTTCTTGACTACGAAACGTAAAATAGAACAGCCTACAAATGTGCCACTGAGAGTGCCACGGACACTTACCTCCGCTCCTTGCTAAGGTTTTGAGTCGGGAAGTTCCCGCCATACGTAGAACGAAATCACACACGTTTTGTTCTTTAAGCACTTATCGTCGTCACTGGTCTTGGTATTTTAGTAATTTATTATTTAAAATATGGCATAAAATAATTATTGCTGTACTATGCTAAAGAAACCGCAGTTGGTAGACTATTGACAAATACTCGCATATTGACTTACAGCTTGTTTAGTCGCTAATGTCAAAAGTGAAAGATAACTAATAAAAACCCATAGGAATCAGTGATGTGGTACTGTGCCAGTATTGTTCACTACCATTTCTTGCGACCTCATTAATTGATGCAAGTTTGTACTGTCATGAGCTACATATGATGATGGTAAATCTTGTAACAAAACAACCAAGTTTGGTTAATAATCCGACACCATTTCTTCTTCCAGATAATGCCTGCCCTCACCTCAGAAAAAATAGCAAGATAAGAAGCAGTGATCTGGGCTTTTAAAGAATTCATCGATACTCGTCCATGAGTCCTTCAATTAACTAACCGGGAAGTATATTGTTTGCATCATTTATGTACTCAATATTTCAACAAAAGTAATAAATGTTTTTGTATGTTTTTAGCATGTCTCAAACAATTTGGTTTTCTCATTTCATAAGTAAGAACATAACTTTTAAAAGCTTGCGAATAGCTTAATATAATTACAATTATAATTACAAATATTATTGAAAGTGCTGGTGGTAGGATTCCTATACCGAAAACCGTCTAGGTACCACCGAAGTGACCGTTATTCTGCTGTCTGTGATAACATTACTGTGATTCTTTCTAGAGGGCACTGTTTGCCACAAAATTGCCACATAGTTTCTCAATATTCATTCTCACATCAGCTTCTTCTGTGACTTCGACAACATATTTTACAACTTCTGCGTTTTTTTATAAACTAAAACCGCGCCGGAGAGCGAAACTATCCAATAGTGAAAACCTCATTATGTATGTATAAGCCTATTCTACATAGTGTTTACGGGTTCTCATATGTTTGATTACATTTTTGATTCACTAACCTGTCTCATATCGCAAAGTTTCTCTTTTGCGTGCTGCGCTTTAGCTCTGGCGAGTTGTCGGGCTTCGCCTAGATCCGCCAGGACCTGAACAGCGCCGGCCACCAACTGCAGCCTCCTGGCTAGGGCGTCCGCGTCCGCTTGTAATGCCCTGGATCCAGTTTTGGCTGCCACTCTGGCCGCTGGGAACGTACTTCAGCGACTCTCGCTTCTTGCTCTAAACATGCCTAAGGGAAGAGTAAAAGAAATTATAGATGTGCCTTGCAAGTCAACATGGTACAGTTAATGACGAGACCTTTGCGTGGCTGGTAGGACTACAACAAACCAGAATCTTTTTATAGCTCCAATGGACGTAAAAAAGCAAAAAATCATTTCATTAATTTTGAATTACTTTTTAAATTACTGGACATATGAGACTTAACATCTGATGTCTCTGAGTGACGAGCGCAGTGTGGTGCCTCACAAAATGTCTGGGATATAGCGTTTGTTATAGGTGGATATTGTACTTACCATAAGGTGAACATATGTTCGTCTTGCCACTTTAATTCATAAAAAAAAGAAGCAGGTATCCATCTAGGTAGGTACCACCCCAGGGCCAGTTATTCTGCCGTGGAGCAGTAGTGCGCAAACATTACTATGTTATGACGTGTGTGTATGTTATTATGATATGTGTTATTACGGGGCATATGACACTTAAGAACTCATGTGTCAGGGTGACGGGCGCAGTGTGATGTCACACAGAAATGTTCTGGGTAACACAGCATTTGTTATAGGCAGATGTTGAAATTACCATCAGGTGAAAGTTTTGCGCGTTTCGCCACTTCATCAAATAAAAAAATCTCCTTAAAATTAAAAATGGACATCGCTAATAAGCCCTCCATGAAGTTTCACGTAATAAATCCGGTTGCAGATCCAATTTTTACAGACCCTCGAGAGAGAAGTCCTAAAGATTTATAGAACCGCCTGATTTTTCTGAAATATTATATTGCTTATCGGCTTTGTTCGAAAACAAAGCTTGTAAGGGATATTATACATATATATATATACTCGTATATACATAATTATATCAAATTAGTGAAACACACAAAACTATAACTTTATAATTACTCTACATAATCTGTTTCTTCATACAGAAATGTAAAGTAAATACCCGCATTTTAATTAAAAGTATTAAAGGATTCCGAGACTAAAATAAGAAAGAGCGGCCGTTCGCTGGCGGTAATGATGATCTTCCTAGAATTTCCTTGAGTTATGAAAAGCTTATTATCTACGTAGAGCTACTGAAGTCAACATAAAAAAGATATCGTGGTAGGCATTCAACAGCACATCAATCATACTGAATAAGTAAAATAATAATTATAATAGAGTCAATTACTTCGTCAAATAAGCTTCCTGACTAGAAGGTAACGGAAACGTCAATACGATGATGATGAATGGTCGATGATCATGTTCTATCCGATAGGCTTGAGCGCCAGGCTTTGCGAAGAAATGTTGAATCTCTTTGCATTTTTATAGGTTCTACCACGGGGGTGTTCCGAGGAATTGTTCGGATTACTTTCAGCCTTTTTACTACTGGTAGGATTCCTTTGCAGGAATCCGTCTAGGTAGGTACAACCCCAGGCCATTTGTGTGTTTTGGTCTGAAGGTGCATAGCTAGTGCTATGGCGTATGAGACTTAAGAACTGTTGTCTCAGGATGATGGGCGCAGTTTGCTGCCACACACAAATGTTCGGGAGGACACAGCATTTTTATTCAGACGTTGCACTTACTATCCGGTGAACGTTTTGCACGTCTCGTCACTTTCATCTCATATTTGAGAGGGTTTTGGAGTCAGCCACGCTGCTGCAATGCGGCTTTACAAAACTTACTTATGTACTTACTACTGTACAATTACGGAGGTAACGTAAAAAATATATATAAACTGAGTTAAGGTTTTGTTTCCGTTCTAATAAGATTTTTGTTGATCGGCTCACACATCATTTTCAAAGTTTTGTCATGACGGTGACTGTTATCACTAATCGGTATTTCTGTTATACTGGTTTTACTTTCTATACAATATTGGTATGTAATTTTACATACACCTCAATCTGAATTATATTAAGTTGTTACCTATCCCTATTTCTACATTATAGCTCCCCACGATGTATAAGAAAAGCTTTCAAAAGTTCCAATTTTTTTTTTCAGTTTTAGAATAAGTTTTACAAATTAGTAACATTCATTGCTATTCGGCTAACAGTACTGTTGATGCCTTGTACATCGGCCTCGCCAATATTTTTTAGGAAGACATCGAAGAGTATCGAAGCAAACTTATGATATGATTTTTTATCACGGAGAGTGTTCCGAGGAGTTGTTGGTATTAATTCCAGCTGTTAAATTCCACCATCGGACATTGCGTGTGCCCCAAAATTTCATTAGCACCACTTGGATGACTTGCATTCCACCACCGTGCGCTTTACCAGGCAGTTTCTGCCACGGACAACCACTTCGCAGAATGTTCTGCTTCCAATGGTTTTTTCGGACCGATACGATTTATGGACGTTCAAGAAAAGAGCCCATTCCTTTCTTAAAGGCCGGCAACGCACCCGAAATCCCTCTGGTATTGTGGATGTTCATAGCCGATGGTGATAACTTACTATCCGTTGTGCCACTCGCTCGAATTCTTCCTCTTCTGTAAAAAAAGTATATTATAAAATAAATTCCCTTATTTGATTGACCAGCCAGCATTTTATATCCAACCACTGATAGAGAAAACGAGCCAATTAGGCGTTGTATTTTTAAAAATATTACTTTAAAAAATCCTTACAATTCCTTGGTAAATTAGGGTAAATAAATGATAAGATTTTTAATAGATTTAAGAAAGACTTGACACACCTTATACCTGAATTTACCCACTAACGAAAAAAGTAACCACTCTAAAGAATAAAACAGTGTCTCTCTAAATAAAAGACAAACTAACAATTTAAAATAACGAGAAAACCGTAAAGCTGTAATAAAAAGTTAATAAATATAATTACGACATTCTGAAAATCTTTTTTCTTTAATAACATACGACTTTTTTTTTACTCCAATGCTATGCTTGTGTTCTTCTGACATGTATATGTGTAATGGTTACAATATCAAAGTGTGAGTATTATTCTACTTGTTATTAATAGCGCAGAGTGCAACTTAATATATTACCGTAACGCGCCGTTGCTCGTCTATCCACAGTCGATCGATTAAGCATTTAAGCAAGTCATCATAGTACAGAACTGTAAGGACAGCGCCATGTCCAGGAGTAATAAATAACTTCAATGTTACAGGAAATAGACCTTCATGATTTTTTCACTAGTATATAACAAATGTACGGTATCTAGCATACCGTATATTTCTTAACTAAGTTATTAATCTTAAAATAAACTAAAAAATTCCAATGTAATAATAAATAACAAAATTTTCTAAATATTTTAGCTTTTGCTGGATCTTATTCGTGTGAATGTAGTTGACAGAGTTCTTTTTCTGTTACGCTTGAACAAATTCCCTTCGGCTGTTTCAAATGATTCTATTTGATAAGTCTCGAAGCCACAAAGTTCAAAGCGAAAAAAGGCCTGTTCATGCGTAACGTTCTATAAAATGAGTTACAAACGCTTAAAGCGTTAGAATTTCTAATAAATCCAGTTCTATAAACATTTTACCGCACTTTTGTATCATCAGTTTTCGTCATGACAAGTATAAAACCGTGGTGTTGACTGTTACAAAATTTAAAGGTTAAATTAGACTAGACTATTCTTTATTCAACTAACAGTTACTGGTTATGGTACTATTCGTTCCTTGCTATGAGTATGAGGCGTTACTCAGCGTTACATAACTTTTTCACGTCATCTACCAGCTACTGACTTCCGTAGTACAGTACTACTGTAGCTGGCGGCTTAAGAGAATCTACCACCCCATCTCATCCCGTGGGTGTCGTAAAAGTCGACAGAGGGAAAATGAAGATGGGCAGCAGCATCTTCCTGGAACATCTGTTCGGTTCAGCAGTGGACTAGTGACAGACTGAAATGATGATGATGATGATGACAGTTGACAATTACTGGCTGTTAACGGTGAAGCTGAACAGAACATTATAATTGATACTGCCGGAGAGGTAACGTTGCCTTCTGCTTAACGTGTTATTTTGTAAGAAATCATTTAGAACTTCCTTTTTGTAAATTATTTTATAACTTTCCGATGTTAAACATTGCGGAAATTACGCAGCATTTGTAACAGTATCGCAAGTTAATGCACATTAAAAAGGTGAGATGGGGTGTCAGAATCAGGACACTTTCTTCAGAATCGTTACTATACTCGTACTCGTACATCAGACTTGATAAACAATAATTTGTGTGGTGCACAAATATTGTCTTCTGCTGATAATTGTCACAAAAATTGATTCAATTAGATGTAATGTTTATTTTTCCTGGATTTTTTTATTTAATAATTTTATACGTTAAATAGATACCATAAGCCTTCAACTTATTTCAGTAGATCGTTGGCGTCACGAACCAATATGATCTCTATTACTTACGCATATAAAGAAAGATGACACGCAAATGTTACGTAAACATTACTTATAGGGCTTCAGTTACTTACGAATTCAAACAACCGTCTTTCTTGTATGAGAACAACATAAAAAATCATAGGTACTTATTTTATTTCGTTTTGACAGCATAGGCTAGGTCTGTTACGTAGTGGTTAGTGTGTGAGTATCCTTGGGGAGCGTATGTTTAGTTTTTCCATTCTGAGACGTATAAGTATAGCGCACTACCGCTAGAAAATGTTTATTGTTTTGATATGTTTGTTACATTTTAGTTAGGTACGTTACGAGATAGAAACTATTTGTGGTGATAATATTCATCATCATTACTGCACCCCATCACTAGTCCACTGCTGAACATAGGCCTCCCCGATAGGTAGCCACAAAACCTTGTAGCTCTCTATTTTAAGGGGCTTTTGCCATAGTTGCCGCGCTTGGCAGGCGGATTTGCAACCGCACTGTATTTATTAAGATGTTCCAGGAAGATGCTGCAGCCTATCTCCTGGTTTTCATTTTTCCTACGTCGATTTTTAGGACACCCACGGGATGAGATGTGGTGGTAGATTCTCTTAATCCGCCACCTAATTATTTGTTTGTCAATTATTAATAGTGCTGTCCTCCTGGCCGATTTTCGACCACGGCGACAACTAGCAAATATTGTCGGAAGTAAGCAACTGCGCTGGATATATTATAGTACCACAAGTGCCATGGTGCTCTCTAGCTGTCAAACCTGAAAATCAGCTTTGTGCTTGTTAGCGTGACAATATGCAAAGTGTTGACCCGTTTGGCATGACCCGCGACGTACTAACAATGGCCACATGTACAGCTTAGTTGTAAGATTAGTAGGATCAACTTTTTTTGTGATTACTTTTATGTTAATGTTTGCATTGTGGTTTTATTTTAATGCATGTTTTGTACCTCAGCGGTTTTGTCAAATAAACTTTCTTTCTCTCTTTCTAAATAAGTAATATGTAATCCTTATATTTTAGATAACTTTCTTACCATGTAAATTGGCTATATAATACCCGCGAGTTATGATATCTAGAGGAGAAGTAATCTGAAAAAATTTCGTTCAATTTTTATTCCTCCTACACTCATTAATAAATATAATTTATATTTATGATTTTTATTAATGAAGCCTTAATATTACAGTTTTTATGTTTTAGTATATTTCGTTTTTATATATTGGCAGCAATAGATTCTACGTAATAGTGAAGCTCCTTAACGAAAAGAGAAAAAATATTGGATTGTTTTTGTTAACAATTAGTTTTTCTACAAAAACGATTAGTATGGAGCTTAATAGACTATGGATGGCATTAAATCTACCTGATTCCTTATTAAATTGTTTAATTGTAATAAGTGTAATTTACTGAATAAATAAAACAATCTTTGAAATCATTGAAGTATTGTCGTGCGATAAAAAATCTACGGCGTAGCCCGTGAGTTTCATAAAAATTGATATTAAGCGTCTTTTTCTATACCAGAAAAATCGCAGTCTGAGACAGATGACGGCAGAACCATCTGTAACACGCAAGACTTCATTGTTTTTGGTAGATTTCACAAGTTGTAACTGGTAATACTTATATAAACAGTCTTTATTTTCAAATCATCGAATAGAATTGCCATATATTAATGTAGTTCGGAGACGCTGCCATATACTAATGTAGTTCTGAGAAGAATATTTAGAAGTATTTAGAACCAAGTTCGGTTCTAACTATTTTCATTTTAAATCCCAAAAATGCCTGTTATTACCCAAGAATTACGTCCTGCCATTTGTATGTTTGTATTTTTTTGTTATCAGAAGATTCAAGAAGTATAACTTTGAAAACACTTTGTACAATAAAAAACGCATTGTTCACGAAAAGTTATCAATTTAGTAATAAAACAACCATATGTATGTGATTGAAAGCTTATGCCTGTAATAACAGAATGTGCTCCCGAAATCATTTTATGAGAATAATACTTAACAAAGAGAGGACGTAGTTAATTGAATATGGTCTTATTCAATGCGTATGGATGTTATTGAAATTTCAATACAGTATTGATCAATAACTGATTTGGAAGCTACATAAATTGTCTATTACGGGTATGCCACATAATTTGATTATGAATAGGCGACTGAAATAACTTTAAGCCTCATTGACAGTGACATTTAAAAGTATATATAAAAGAAGAACGGTATAATAAAGATTTTTTTTAATAACTCCAATCTTAAAAAATATATTATTTACATCTGAATCAGTTCAACATCGTTTCCGGTCTTTATAGTTAGTTATACAGGACGTTACAGTCCACTAATAGACGTATGAGATTTTTGACACCCACGATGTATTGAGAAGACTGGATCATACTTCATCACCAAACGGCGCAATGCTGACAAAAATCTTAACACTTCAAAAATGTGTTTCGATCACTCGCTGAAAAATTCTTAGGCAGTTCTTGGATTTTTTTATATTTCTTGGATGATACTTTTTTGAATAACTGAAAACTTATTGAAAGATACTTATTGTAAGATTACTTAATGTATTACATCAGACAATGGTAAATGAAAACATATAGGAACCCAAAGTTCAACGAACGTAACTACAAATAAGATTTCAATCGCTGTTTCCTGCAGATACTTCATTATTTTTGTTATAAATAAGAAATTTTTGTTTCGAAACCTACATGAATGGACTTCGAAACTTAGATGGATTTATATCGTTATGTGAACGATAGATACAATTTTATGTGAGTGCAGTTTATCGATATACAGTACACGCGACACGCTTTCACGATCGAGGTGCGCAAATTGGTAATATGCTAATTATATTTGATTTTTTTATATATGTGTACTCGTTATAATTGCGCGAAAAAGTAAAATCGAATCTTATAGAATTTCACCTTTAGACTAACTAAGAATAAGTTCACAGAGATTCCAGATTATTCTACTGGCACTTTTAAGTATTTTTCTAAATAAACGCTTTTTTGCACAACTAAACATAAAAATATTATATTTATTTTCTCATTTTCAAGTACTTATTGATATAATCTGAGTAAAGTCATTAAACTTATAATCTATTGCACTAACTTTAATAAACCCAGCACCTCGTGATCTTAAAAATACACATTAATCTGTTGTTTTCGTTACATATGATGGCTTTAACATGAACCAATGATGTCTACATATTTTCCCATCATAAAACAAAATGAATAAATTCTTTACTAAATTGTTGTATTTATGAAGACTTAAAAGCAATAAATATAATTCATTTTGAAGACATAAATTTCAGAAGTTTGTCAGAATTTTTGATTTGGATTATAAGAAATTTAAATAGATATGCATTAATTCACAAGGATAACCTGTCATTCATCCAACTGGCAAACTAAAAATGATGATTTATTGACTCATAAATGATAATATTTATATGTTCGACAGTCGATTATGATAGGCTGAAATTAACCCAATTTACTGAAATGATTTAAATTCTATTACAGCGAATTAAACAACTTAATAAGAGTATATTACGTATACTCAGCAGAATTCCTTGTTGTAAAAGTTAGAAATAATGTGCTGTTTGTATTGCTTGGGATGTGGATTATTATAATAATTTTTACAAACAATTAGTAATAAAGATAGATAGAGCCTTCTTGATAGATGGCACTGTTCATTTAATTTTATGCATAATAAATTGTTATGATGTCTGAAATAAAAAATATACAAATGAAAAAATACAATAAGTTAACGAGATACTATTAGGTTATAAGCCAGCTCAAAGAGAACACACTACCTTTTAAGGCAGTCGTAAGCAGCTTCACTGATAGATAATACTGCTGTTTTTTACAAACGACAACGCCTTAAACTATTTTCTTAATTTTTTAGAGTTTTTATAATATGAACGATAAAATGGCAGAAATAACGATTCCCAAGATCGATTTGTTTTTAAATAGACATATAACAAAGAAGTTATTTTAGAGTAAATAATTTTCTAGATGACAGCATTCTTCTTGATTTCCCGACCTCAGATACCCGATAACGAATTTACGGTTAATTTTTGACATTATTTTTGCTGGTCTGCTTCAATTTCCACCACACTTATGCATGTATTACGGAATTCGTCTTGTTTGAAATTATAATGAAGCGTACTACGCTTGCCCGTGATTCTTTGTAATTTTTGTCTTGTCTTCACTTAGAAAAATTATTTAAATTGTATTTGTTGAAACATGGAATGTGGCTTAAATAACATACAGTCTAGCCTTTTCCCATATAAAGGGTAGGCGGAGGCCATTTATGTAGCCCACTTTTCGCCCTCACGGAAAACGAGACGATATAGAGAGATATTTTAGTAATGCTTATTTAAATTAAAATTCTATTGCTATTGATTAATCTACGAAAAGAGAACACTTTGTACCGCTTTTCAAGCATATTGCGCGCACGGAGGTGTGTGTAATATTTATGTATAATATGTGTTACAATTACATTAAATTTAAAAAAAAATGCATTACGGGCGAATTTCGACTATTGGGCGACCACGTATGAATTAATATATCATCATATAGTGTATAAAAGTGTTTAATGTTAAGATGATGTGTTTTTTCTAATGTCATTTAAACACACCAGACCCGAAAACTAGCGATTTTTGGTTTTGCACAAATGTTGGTTCCAGCTGGGATACGAACAAAGGACCCGCAGCCGAGGTCAGGTCACGCGCAGTAGGAATTCCGGCTGGGAAATAATTTAAATTTATTTTTTGGCCTCTTGACGGTTCTCTTAAAACACATGACTTACTATTGTAATCACTAAATTAATTGTTAAAATAAATATATAAAGTAATAAATTTTAAATTGAAAGGAATGATAAGACATGAAATATCGTAAGGGTAACACTTGTGACCAGGTGCAGAGTCCTGCTGGAAAGTTCACGGTATATTTTTAAAAAGTGTATTGCTGAGAGGCTTCACAACATAATCCAAGACTGTATATTGA
Source organism: Luehdorfia chinensis (assembly GCA_019845155.1). Classification (NCBI taxonomy): domain Eukaryota; kingdom Metazoa; phylum Arthropoda; class Insecta; order Lepidoptera; family Papilionidae; genus Luehdorfia; species Luehdorfia chinensis. The sequence goes on from JAHVAK010000282.1 coordinate 6,560,290, forward strand.
TACACTTTGGCTGAAGTTTTCACTCCTTTGTCACAAAAATGTAGTTCTGTGTCTCCTTGATAAGACACGCCCTACCAAACCATCACTGACGCAGGATGATGACCACGTTGTACCTTTCCGACCACTTGAGCAGCTTCTTTAGAACTTACACTTTATCATTTTGCTTATTGTAGTGTTCTTCAATCGTGAAAATTTTTTCATCGGTAAGGAGGATATTTCTGTGCCTTTCACCTGCGTATCGCGACAGAAGGCGTTTTGATCGATCCACTCTCTTTAATTGTAAAGATTGATTTAGGGCATGTCCTGTATATCGACAATAAGAGCCGAGCTTCAGGTCTTGTTTTATAATACGCGACAGAGTCCTAGCGGGAATCTTCATTTCTCGCGATAAGATTTTTTGCTTCCTAGTGGGGTTTCGACGAAGTCTGGCTTTAACAGCATTAACAGCCTTTGTAGTTCTAACAGCACGCGGCCGTCCCGATCTTTTCTGGTCTTCGACAGAGGAAGTGTTGTTGTATCTGTTGATAGTACTATATACGAACATACGGCTGATACCAAGCTTTTAGCTTTAAGCTCCATACCCACTTTGTGCAAGGCGATTACTGCAATCCTATTTTCTTGAACACCCCATTCCATATTGTAATTTGATAATGAACACGAAAAAATATGTGAAATGGCGCAAAATCGACAGAAGTTTTTAAAATAATGTACGTTCCAAATTCAAAATTATTAAAAAGTTGAAAAAAAGAAAAGTTTTTATGTAACAGTATTTATGGCCAGACTAGTTATAACGCCCGTTAATCTCCTTTAAATATTCGCGGGCATACTCTGAGATCTTTTTTTTTAAATCACGTATTAAAAACAAAAGACATTCAGAATTCATTACCCAGTTCAAGTAGATTAAAGCAAATACGGGCTATTGAAAAGTATTTGCCATTTCCGATCTCGTAACGTGCACTGCATAAAAGTGAACTCTAATAAGCGTCACGTGTTAAATAAAGAAAGATTAAGCTCCCACTCTTACTTAAAGTACGCCGTTAAGTGGCTTCCTAAACGCTGATAAGAACTATTATTCTAGAACGTTTGGTAACTACTAATAGAAGCAAAAAATGTTAAAGTACAAATCGTGTTACAAATAGGATCATTTCTTGTAGGTCTGTGTAAGCAATTCCATCTCTTGTGGAGAGGCTGGACCTAGATAGGAAACAGTTGGACGATAAATGTTGTGCCACAGTGGACTTTCGCTACTGTCTCAAAATGACGTATTGCCGTTTAGTTATTTATGTAAAAGTTATATGGACGTGAATTTCGTAAATTTTAAGATTTGAATCCAATTTTATTTAAAGAAACTATGAATAGAGAAAAGTCGTTAAGGCAAGCCAACGTATCTAAAGTATTGATTCGACTTATTCGACATGGGAACCAGCGAAAATTGCTCACATATTTACTAGGAGTAACCGAAACTAAGAGTTGCACCTAGTAAATATGTGGGCAATTTTTTGCCTACATATACAATAAATATTACGGAAATTTCTATCTTTCTGCGAGTAAATATCCTCTTGAAAATAAAAATAAATGTATATGTTTCCACAAAAATCTAACCACATTAGTGCATTTCGTTCCATGTATCATATTGCGACAAACGTAATCGAAGTTTGAACTCAAGGGACCATCCATCATGCATATTTCCCTATCGCCTATTTGTAGGAACGCAACAACTGTACCAAATCATTATTTTAATGCATCGTAGAACTTAAAGCTCTGGTCTGGTCTGGAAGGTTTTTATTATAGGAAACACGTTTCGCTTGTCTTGATACATTCGTTTTTTTTTTGAAGTCATTAAATTCAGGTAATTTTACAGAGTTTTGTAAAGACGCAAACAGTCCTTAGACGCTTATATGTATACAATTACGAGTATATACATATTAATGGCGACTAGCTTATAAAAACATGCAAATTATTATTTTTCTCGGTAATTATTATGAAAGTGTTTTCAGCATGATACTATCAACTAAATTCTTAGTACTCCAGTGATCAAAATATCAATTGTATATTCAGAAGAAGAACGTCTGAATCAATAGTTGTAAATGTTTCTTTATCAGCTTATGAAAGTCCCCTAATGAACATAGGTCTTATCTAAGCTCACCAAGTAAACAAAACACTTTCATACATACAATACTATATTATCGTTCAGGTAGTGCGAACTGCAATCATAACACATGATGGTTTTCTAAAAATTTTGGAAAATGACGAGTTATTACTATCATTATCATTGTGAATAGTTTAGCCGTCGATAGAGCTCAGTAACAGCTTAGATAAGACCTATGTTCATTAGGGGACTTTCATAAGCTGATAAAGAAACATTTACAACTATTGATTCAGACGTTCTTCTTCTGAATATACAATTGATATTTTAATCACTGGAGTACTAAGAATTTAGTTGATAGTATCATGCTGAAAATACTGGCTGTAAGTATCTAAATGGATTTGCTTGACCGGGTAAAATACCAGGGTAAATTAGCAGCCTAACGCTGCACTGTCATGTAGGATGTCTGACGAGAATAGAAAAGTCAATTACCGGTAACAAAGTTATCGTTAAATTATTTTTACGCAAAAATAATTGAAATTATATATTTGTACAAATTTAGATACCATAATATTGTATTTTTCTTTAATGCGTGCAATAAAGACTATAAATAAATAAATAAATAATATGGATATACATACCATAGATAATTAATTATTAAAATATTTGTCTATGTATATACAAACCATAAATAATTATGGTGTATAAATTATAAATAAAATTTGAAAGTAAATTTTCTGTCCCTTAGTTTTTGCGGGGATTTAAATTGCAGCTTCATAAAAGTAGAAATAGTTATTGCTTTTTATTTTTACTTTTCTTTTTTGCCACATGGAAGAACCTCTTGACATTTTTGTATTTACTTTGTAATTTAAGCAGCCTCATTTTTAACTGACAATATGATTTAGATTTTTAGTGTAAAAAACTTTATTTATTATTCCCTGCTGAAAGTAAACATAATACAAGAATGAAAGAAAATTTGGGATTAACCCAGAACCTACAACTCAGCAGTTAGCCACTCAATTGTCATAACATTTTACAGTATTTACCGCACCTGCTCTCATTTAATCAAACAGGCATACACTGTAGATTGAGTTCAGAATAACTGACATCACTGCCCATCTGTCTATTACACAAAATTAAATTATTGCATATATTTTCACTAAACTATGTTTTTGAAGTATAGATTTTTTACTAATTTGTTGAATGTTAATCGAAGAAGAAGCTATTGGTAAAGTTTCAGAAAAAAATATTACATTATGCCTACATATGAATGCCACAAACAGAGCTGGGCAAAATACATGCTTTGCTTTAATTATAAAAAACAAATACAAATTACAAAATACTTTTTCGCATGTATTTAAAATACAAAAAAAATCATTGTTATATTAAGTCATTATTGTTGTATTCTTGAAATATAAAATACAAAATACATATAAACTATTTTTATTTCATTTAAAAAATACAAAATAAATTCAGAATCTTTGATTGCAATAAATTAATCTAAGAATGATTTCACTTCTACGTTAGAAAGTATCATATTCCTTATGTAAATTTGGAACACGGTATAAGTACACGCTTGTAAAGTTTTTTGATATAGGGCTCTAGTTACAGAGCCCTACATCAAAAAACATTACAAGCGTACAATTTGACAAAATTGAAAACTATTTATGTGAAATCATATTTTGAAGCAAAAGTATAATACAAATATTGCGAATAATGTTCTATGACATCATACTTTCGAAAACCGTTTCGTGTCGTTTGAGCGGAAGTCAGTGCGATCATGTTTCGCTTCAAAATGCTTAAAAAGCTAGGCTCTTTCCTTTTTTTCTAAATAATTTTTTTAATCGGAAAATTCCTTAGATTATTTAACTTTTGGAAACTTGAAATCAAAACCTTTATTTACATAAATTGTACTTTAATGTTGTCTAGTACTATAAATGAGAACATTATGAAATTAGTAACTTTAAAAATAAAATACTAAAATATTTTCAGGATCTATGAAAGTATAATGGTTTGTTACAGGCCGCAATAAACGTGGAATAAGCTTTAATATGACGCGATAAATAAAAATAATTATGACGTTGCACAGCACAATATTTACTTAGAGATAAAACGTAATTTCGGTAATTTTCCTGTATGTAGCGTTGCAACACATAAATGATATCATGACAGTTAGTACAAATTGCATGCTTTTAATCTAAGAAGCTAGTTATTTTTAACTTTAAAGTGGTGTGTGTTTATCAAGTGACCCTTTTTTTTGAGAAAGATGTACAAATATTGTTTATTTGTGGCCATGTAGGTGTAAATTAATGTTAAGTGCTTCTCTTGTCTGTAGAATTTACATTGTTATTTATCATTAATGTCTGACTTCATCATGCTTGTCGCACTTCCATTGTCATCCATGGCTTACTTCATCATGTCGCACTTCCTTAACAAGGTGCGCGCGCAGTCCAAAAAATCCAAACAATATGATTGACGAACTACGAGTAAGTAAAATGATTTACTATATTTTAAAACTATAGTTGGACCATAGAAGTCCTCCCCATAACCATGGGTACTGCAAAGCGCGCGAACCGTCGGGAATGCAAAATTACATATATACATACAATCACTGCGCTTTTTACCTATTTAACGGGTAGGCAAACATCACGTTGGTGCCATTTTGGTACGAATCAAAAAAAATATACTTACTCCCCATTGCGTTCCCACGAGCAGTGTATATTTCTGGTATCGATGTGTACTTCACTTTTCGATATAAATACATAAACCTCCAATTTTTTTCTTGATATCATGCGGTGGATTTCCCCGTGGACTATTTTATCGTTTCGCACAAAACGGTTGGTCTTGAAAATTCTCCAATATCTTACTTTTCTTAAAATATTGGAATGCGATGTTCCTATTTCGTCATAAAAAAATTGGTAAAGTAATAGTAAAACTTGTAGCTTTACTTACTTCAGTGCCCTTCAAATTAAAATACAGTGGCATTTTAGTTGCTTGAATGTGAATAAATGACACCGTCGTAGTTACTCAGGCGGTTTCCTACATAAGAATCCTACCGCACTGGATGGTCAATGATAATTTTTGTACTAGGAAGGAACCAGCGCGAGGATCGCATCTGCTAAGTCTTAGCCTGCAGCCTAGAGACTCGTGGAAATAGTCCATGCGGTGAGGGAAAACTTTTGTAAGACTTCACCTACTGCACAAATAAGGTCCAAAAGCTCTCGGACTGCACTCTTTATTTAAAAGAAACTGGGTGTGTGAGGCTACAGTTTTTGGATGACGCGACAGCATATCAGCAAATGAACAGACAGATTCCTTAATGTCGGCCAGCAAACTAGTAGAATCGATAACTGTTGGTGAATAAAAGTCTTCGAGTGTGTGAGTACTGTTAACGCAATCACCTGTATGGTTTTGCGCGAAGTCGATGGGTGCAGGTGACTCAGAACCGTCATTTATGGCAATCTACAGTGTCTTAAAGTCTTGCAGTGGTATGCTTGGTTCTTTATTTTAAATTTATTAAGTATAGGATCATAAAACGGCGGAAGTACGCAACCATCTTCTCTATTGAAATTAGGATGTTTTTTAATTTCAATAGCCTAGCGAATCATGGCCCAGGACCCGCGGCGTAGTAGCTTGGTACTCCAGGGCATGCTCACTAGGCCACGCGGTCGTCAATTGTAGGCTGGAGTGAAATTTCTGTACCTGGAATACACAAAAAAAAATGTATTCTATTATTAGACTGTTACATTTCGTATTGCAAAATCTTTACGATAACAGTTATAAATGTAATCTAAATACGTGTCATTATGGCTTTTCCCATTAAAAATATGTATATAATAAACGATTTCATTCTTCTATGTTATGAGTCCTTAAAAAGGGGAGTGTGGGCGGAGCGTATTTGTCAGCATGGCCTCTCATTACGGGGTTGCAATTAGTTTAGTACGGTAACGTGAGCACCATATTTCCGGCGGTCTAGAGCAACTACACCTGGCAATTTACGATTTGAATGAAGCGCATATTTCTGCGAAATAGTATGGTTTAGTCTTATTATTATATAAGATATTATATATATACTCATGCCTTTTTCCATATAAGGAGTAGGCAGAGACTACACCAGTAACCCACTTTTCACCCCCGCCGGACGGACGAGACGTGACGGGTGGCGAATCACGTCGCCGCCATTTTGGTACGAGACAAAAAATGGTACTCGCTACTTCGTTCTCACTAGCAGTATAGTGACAGCATTGCATATTATGGTATAATTCTGCATAAATAAAGGCTGTCCGTAGAATACCCTAGTCGCCTCTTACGACAACTCAGTAGGAAAGAGGTAGGTGCTAAGAATAGCAGAGTAGATACTCTCCCGGACACCTATCGGCTATTAAATACACAGTAAGTAATATAATAATAATAATTAATTCATTTTTGTCAGGTGGTAACATGAAAATGCAAATATTGAAACAGCGTCAGCCTATGTCTAAAATATGTTAAAGTCTCTACTCTAGCGTAACGCTGTCATGTTATGTAAGTTATGTGAACCGGAAGAAAAGGAGACCTTATATCAGTGACGAGTCTATTCATCTGAGTCTTTCAGGGTGACGGCAGCCTTTCACCTTTATTCTGCACTAGCGATCCGCCCCGGCTTCGCACGGGTAGATAGATATTAGAAACATAAAATAATACTTTATTTGGACAAACTGAACAACAACAATTACTTCACTAAAATATTTTGTAGATGATCATCGGCGAATCTGCAGCTGGTCAGGTAAAATAACTTACCAAAATAATGTTTTATTTATGGGAACATAGGCGAAGAAATATAGCCAATATTTAATGTTGTGATAGCAAAATAAAACGACTGCTCTCGACCACTGCGCAAAGGGAGCCGCGCACCTCGATGATGCCCAAGTTGCATGAAGGCGGGCGGCGGCGCGGCGTTCGAGAGACACCGCGGCCGCTGTATTTTTACACGCTTTATATTAGCTTCACTTGTATGTTTGTGTGTTTGTTTACAGAGCATTTCAAAGTTTAAAATAAAAAAAAATATATAATTAAAATTACAAACCACTATTCAATTGTTTCTAGTTTACAAATAATAAAATGAGTAGATAGAACTTAGTCTAATCGCGAGTAGCGCGGGCGAGCGTATGGCTGTTCGCTCACACCGCAGCCTTTTGCTTACTTTTAGGATTTCTATACCCGTCGTAACTTCTAAACAATAGGTCTGATTCGAAAATTTTTAAAAAGGAATTTACATGTACATAATCAACCTTGACTATAAAACTATTTAGTAGGATAAGGACTAATATTATGATACGAATGTCATCATCTTTCGATTCTACCCGTGTTTTGATTGACTGATTTGAATTTTTAAAATCGGTTCTGTAGTTTTTGAGTTAAATCATTACCAAACATACAAAAAATCAAATCTTTCCTCTTATAATATTAGTTTAGATAAATGTAGAAGATGTACTGTCATACTTACAAAAAAAATCTACTTGTTCTATGACTAAGAAAACAATGTGGCGACCTATGAATGCTTGAAATTACCAAACGGAACCATGAGCTCAGCGGTGAAAGAAAATGTCGTGAGGAAACATGGTCCGAGGAATAAAAATATTTCGTAGACGTGTGAAGTCCACCAACCCGCGTCGGATCAGTGTAGCGGACTCTTCTCAGGCCTATATATATAACGGCCTTAGGTACCACCCTAGGGCTGGTTATTCTACATACATACAAACAGTCACCTCTTTTTTACCATATAAAGGGTAGTCAGAGGCCACTCACGTAGCATACTTTTCACCCTCGCGGGAAGCGAGACGTAACGGGTAGCGAACCACGACGCCCTGCTGCTACGAAGCATAAGTCTGCAAACATTACAGGGTTTCGGTTTGAAGGGTACTGAGAGCTATCACTGGGTATGTGAGACTCAAGAACTGATGTCTCAGGGTGACGGGCGTAGTATGGTGTTACACAGAAGTGTTCAGGTTGACACAACATTTGTAATAAGCAGATGTTGCACTTACTATCTGGTGAACAAAATGTTCACTAGTTTCGTCACTAGATGCTATTAAAAAATGTAGAGTTCCAAAAATATATAATATTAAATTAAAATGTTTCTGTAAAGTATTAAATTAAATACTGATTATGCAGCTACAAATATACACAAGTAAAAATTCAAATCACTAGAGAGCACTTAATTTCCTGACATCGGTCAATCTGAAAATGATTACCGTCGCAATATTTTTACCCGTGCAACGACGTAGGTGTCATTTATAACCTTGCACTAGAAACACGGATTCATTATTCAGTGGTTCCATTTGCTTTACGTCGCCTTAAGCGATTAAAATTTAAAATTTAAGGCTATAATTTTAAAAGTTCTTTAAATAGTTAAATACGTTGTTCTCTTTGTAATTATTTTATGAAATGTTAATTGACTGTCGGCGGTAGTCTTTAATAAGTCAATATAAGTTTAAAATTACTCGAGATGAAACACGTGTCGTGGTCTCGAATTCAGTAGTGTATATTTCCTAGTGGTAGTATACAGTACTATATCCTAATGGTAGTGGGGGGTATGTGGCGGTTCTTGGTGACGGTGTTAGTTTGGTTGTGCTCCCTACAGTGCGGGGGCGGGCGGTCAGAAACTAGGTAATATACACTATTCTATATTTTGCATGGGAATCTTAGCAAATTAACTTCCTTTCCTTAATTATTTTTCGAAAGTGCCTGTCAATGCGCAAATGCTTATAAACTGGAATCCACCTATTTAAGAACACGGAATGAATTTAATTCTATAGTGATCTAGTAAATGATCAGTAGAAACATCAATTCTTAAATCCCATACGCTAATTACACAAGACATCAGTGCCCTTCAGACCGAAACGCAGTAAAGGTTGCGCACCACTGCTTGACGGCAGAATAACTGGCATCGAGGTGGTACCTACCTCAACGGACTAAGGAATCCACTTCATATCTAGGAATCCTACCACCACCATCGTGGTGCCGGCATCGGGGATTGAAGTCAGGTCACTCCCGTGCTTTGCAATTTAAGGCGAGCGCCCGGCTCTTGTGCTACCACGACTCCACTACAGAATCAGCTACAGTAATTGCGGTGGTACCCCTGGGGCCGTGCACTCGCCTTAAAACAGTAAAATACGGAAATTACTTGGGCTCGATAACCAGGTGCTTTACTAAAACTGTTGACTGCAATTTTAGGTGCTAATTTTGTTTTGCTGGATGGGTATAGAATCATGAGGAAAATCGTCTACTCTAGTAAATTACCACTTCCGATAAAGATCTAAAAGAAACTGGTTACTTTCAAATACAAGGTAAAACGATTTTAACTTTAATTATTATATACTTATAACTTTATAAATGTTTTTAGGATAGTTCAAAGTTGACGTTATTGAAAAAAGTTAAAGCTAATACGTTTAATTTACTGATTTATATTATTCATTGCCTTCAAATAATGAAAAGTCACAATAAAAAATAATCTGCTTTAAAAAATTAAGTCAATTATTATCAATTAGATAAAACTTCAAAAACACAGAGAATAAATTGAAAACGTAACTTTTATCTTGGTTTGTCAGAGTGACAGACTTATCGTTACCGGGAAAAGTGTCGTGAAAATTAATTTTAAAGTTGTGAGTTATCTAAATACCTTATGATTGACATTTTTTTTTATAATGTTTTCTTTTATTTACGCGAATATTACACATTTAAATAAAACTACTTTTTTACGGATTTTATCGCGTTTAATTTTGAACTATTTTTACCCGACGTTTCGGACGCTTTACAGCACCCATGGTCACGGGGGGACTGAGGTAAGCTCTTTCTGCGTAGATCGGACTACAAATAATAATTAAAAGCTGAAGGTACGAGTACTCCGGGTTAACTATGACATCGGGACAACTGTCACCTCAGTCCCCCCGTGACCATGGGTGCTGTAAAGCGTCCGAAACGTCGGGTAAAAATAGTTCAAAATTAAACGCGATAAAATCCGTAAAAAAGTTGTTTTATTTTTTTTTATTTCATCACAGAACCAAGAGCACATTGCAAAAGATACAAAAATGAGCCTTAAAAATACTGAATGCTAATATTACGTATGTACAAAATGTACATATTATATACATTGAAATAAAAAAATGTACAATAAATCCACGCAAATGAAGTCGCGGGCTCGGCTAGTCAAAAATTAATGTTCCTGAAACATGTGGATTTTTCCAAATAACTCTAAAAAGTTAAATATTAGCTTCAAAATAGCTAGCTGCGTAGAAATAATCATAATATTTAGTCGTTAATTTCCGAAGATTCCGAATAAGAAACTGCGGTTAGCAATATCAGAACAGTTCCAGACTCAGCCGTCAAATCAAGTTGTCAGTGTAAAGTGATCAATTTTTTTATAGAGTAACGAAACGAGCAAAGCGTTCACCTAGTGTAAAGTGCAACGTCTAACCATAACAAATGCTATGTCATAATCATAATTTTTAAAATGTTCATTAATTGTTTCACAAAAACCAATTTGGTTTTACAAAGGGTTGTTTTAGGACCGATGCAGGTGTTGAACTTATTAAGAATATATTTGATGCTTGGGAGAGTTCACAGGAAGCCGTGGGTGGTTTCTGTGATCTTTCTCAGGCCTTCGATTGCGTTGATCATGAAACACTTATCAGGAAACTACATAATTACGGTATAAGAAATTCTGCACTACAACTTCTAACTTATATTTATATTTGAGTAATACATAGAACGCAAAAAGTAGTTATTAATAGCAAGAGTTCTTCAAGATCAGCAGTATCTATGGGTCTCGGGCAGGGTTCGATTCTCAGCCCATTTCTTTTTCTTTTTTACATTAATGACTTACCTTACCTAGTAGGGGACAACCATGACATAATATTATTTGCTGATGATACATATTTGATATTTAAGATAAAACGTCAACTTTTATTATATGACGAGGTGCATAATGCTATTTCAAAATTAGTACATTGGTTTTACAATTTGCTTTTAAACGGAAATAAAACAAAATTTATTAAATTCACAACAGCAAATGTTAAACGATTAGATGTAAATGTGCATGTGAATGGGGAAGAGTTGAGCCTTGTGGATACTACTGTCTTTGTTGGAATAACTCTTGACGCGAAACTGCAATGGAGCCCCCATATGTCTCAGCTAGCAAGTAGACTGAGCTCTGCAACTTACACTGTAAAAAAAATAGGAATTTGACTAATGTTGAAACTGCTAGATTATTTTATTTTAGTTACTTTCATAACATAATGTCTTATGGTATTTTACTATGGGAACATGCGACTGATGTAGAAGTGATTTTTGTTTTGCAAAAGAAGGCCGTAAGAGCTATTTATAATCTTGGCTCTAAAGTGTCTCTTAGAGATAAATTTAACGAAATTAATATCTTAACCTTGGCCTCTCAATATACATATATTTGCAAACGTTTTGTATGTACACAAGAACATAAACCAGTTTTTACCAGGAACAAGCATAAATTAATAATGCCTGCTACTCGACTTCACAGGGTCAGTAACTCTATTATGGGGCAATGTATACGTTTTTACAACAAAATCCCAGATAGTGCACAAAGTCTTTCAATCAAAAAGTTTAAATTTTATTTTAAACAAAGCCTTCATTAAAATATTAAAGAATACATAGATGATGATCTTTATAATACTGCTGTTATTGTTAATTATTTTAAAAATGACTGAAAAATATTCCGCTGGGTTTCTTACTGGTTTTTCACAGGACAGAGGCATTTTTTGCGAACCAGTGTAGTTTAAAAAAGAAAAAAAAATGACTTTAATTAAGTATTATGTAAATAATCTATATTGAGTAAAAATTTCTTCTATTCTATTCTGTCACCCAAAACGTTTATGTGTGACGCTCCACTGCGCTTGTTACCCGGAGACATCAGTACTTAAGTATCATATGCCCAGTGATTACGTTAGCTAACAGTGCCCTTCAAACCGAAACACAGTAAAGTTTGCACACTGCTTCACGGCAGAATAACTGGCCCTGGGGTGCTACCTTCCTAGACGGAATGCCTGCATAGGAATCCTACGACCTGATCAATTACTTGGTGCGAAAGTAAAAAAGCATTCCCCAATTTCAATGTATTTTTTTATGAGAATATGTATTTCTTTATGATAATATAGTAAAATCAATACAGTTTTTAGATATCATTTATTAATTATTTTGGCACTGCTATTAACATTACTAAGATTTTTGCTAACCACTCTATCTTAGTTTTAAATTACATAAGTTTGTTATAGGCGTTCCGTTCACGACAATAATTGAATGGCGGACTCGAACCGGCTACGTTATGTTTAGGTAGTACCATTAGGTTTGGTTATAAATATATCATCTTAATCTTACAGTATTCAGTATTTTAAAACTTGTTAGTTGAACTGTGTAAAAAATGTTGATATTCGTTTCCTATTGTTGGGAGGTCGCCTATCCTTTAAAGAAAGTATTAAAGTCATACTCGGTATCTATATCAAAACTTATCAAGACTGCTACATATTAAAGCAGCGTGAGAACGTATTTTATTTATAAAACAAAAACCTAAATGGACGAATGAAACTGTTAGTCTTTACTACAGTCAAAGTCATGCGTAAACATATCAATCCAGGACTCAGAGGAAAACTTGCTGTGTGACGTCGAATACTCGTCAAAATATAATTCTCGTCTACTATGTGTATTACTATAAAATAATTGAAATAACGAAAGATATATTTTTTAGCATAAAATAATAGCTTAAATCAACAGCTTATAAATCTGGTCAAATTATTCAAAACAAATGTGAGCTTCCAACAATGGTCAGATGTTTCTTGTGTGTACGGTACTTGCCTCGTTGCACAGGCACGGTATTATGGCGGCAATCCATTTCAGCCAGAATCATGTTATCATATTATGTTCGCGACATAATATGCTGGTATTTTAACCTTAATCTTTTGTATTTCAATTTTACTTTTCAGTTAAATTGTAACGTTCGAATATTGTATATAAAATAGAGTAGGTACCTATAATGTTTGATTATTTATTTTGAGAAATGAAAGAATTTTGTAGAAAGGAAAGTAAAAGGCCGTTGCGTTCATTGTTTTATATTAGTAATCTTCAAAAAATTCATTATATATTCAGCGAATTGGGTTAATGAGTTATTCGAGTGCAGGACATTTGAGTATTTATTAATTAGAAATCTAATGTAACTGGACCACTAATAATAATAAAATCTTTATGGCGTTTAGATGCAGAATTTTTATTGAAACTTAGATCGAATTATTAAAATCTAAACGGCGACGTCATCATAACATATTTAATAATAATAACATAACATTTAATGGTAATAACTAGCCTCATAACTCATATACTATTTAAACTCGATGTGATATGCGTATTCATATTAAAGGCAACACAGAAGTACATTCTGCTTCTGCTTTCTGTCTCTGAATTCAAAAAAAGTAGCCCAACACTAGGATTTCTCCCGTATCGTGTGTGCGTTTACGCAGAGAGAGTTCCTCGTATCGAAAATGCGATTATAGTAAGAATATAAAACACAATGCGATTATAGCCTCGCGTTCGAATACTGGTAGTCAAAACCAATTAAAAGGCGAGAATCGTATTCGATTTTTCGTACTAGTTCAATTTTTTCCCTACATCTGAATTCTCCGTAAATAGTATGTGCGTTTTACAGATAAATTTCACATGCACAATACAACCAGACCCGCAAACCAACACTTTGTGTTTTAGTACAAATTTTGGCTTTTTTTATTGTATAAAGTGACGAAACGAGCAAAACGTTCACCTGATGGTAAGTGCAACGTCCGCCCACAACAAATGCTGTGTCACCCAGAATATTTCTGTGTGACACCACACTGCGCCCGTCACCCTGAGACATCAGTTCCTAAGTCTCAAATGCCCAGTGATTACGCTAGCTCACAGTTCACTTCAAACCGAAACACAGTAATGCTTGCACACTACTGATTCTCGGCAGAATAACTGGCCCTGGGGCGGTATCCACCAGTGGCTCCGGCTGGGATTCGAACCCAGGACACGCGGCGTAGAAGTCAGATACTCTGACAGTTAGACCACTTGGTTAAGTAGCAGCTATGGGTGCAGTGCGTGAGGGTGTTTTAATAGTCTCTGCTTTTCTAAGAGTAACTAATGAAAATAAAACATTAAAAAGATGTTGGATCAGCAGATCCAAATTTAAATGATTTTTGTATCATTTCGATGATAAAAAAATAACGCGCCAATCACAAAACTCTCGCCTTCAAAAGGATTCTAACCGATTTATGCGATACTCGTATGAACTGAAGAAACGTCATATGGTGTCTTGTCGTATAAACAATCACACATGGCAATTATTACCCGACAAGTAGCGTCTGACAAAAACGTAGGCGAGTTTTTGGTTTTGCTTGAATGTAAACATGTATCAGTAAAACAGAAAACAGTGCGAGAATCATCTTGAGATTATCGCGTACGATAACCGACTGCATATTCTCGCCAAAAAACGTGCAAAAACCTTTCTCCGTGTAAATGGGGCATTACAGACATAAATTTAAAATTCACAATACAACCAGAACTGAATACCTTTGATTTGTGGGTTTTCAAAAATATTGACTGCAGCTGAGATTTGAACCCAGAACTTGCGGTTCCGATGCGGTCTGACTCTGTCCCGATCACGCGTTGAAGTAAAAATATTTATAAAATATCATGATTCTTTAAAAAAGGACGGATATTGGTATCTGTGGACCACAATGCCTGCTTACCATTAAATGAGTCACGAGTCAGTTTCACACTCTTATTCTCTAAAAAAGGGTTGTCGCTATTACTTAAGAAAAATGTGTCGTATGTAATATTGATTTAGTTTAAAAACTATTAAAAACACCAAATATTTTATTTAAACTAATCGGCTGACATTTAATTATAAGTAAGTGTACCTAAAAATAGAATACATTACTTTTATTATTTAATACAATAACTTATCAACTGTATTTAAATAAAACTACTTTTTTACGGATTTATTTTTTAATTTTTTTATTTAAATGTGTAATATTCGCGTAAATAAAAGAAAACATTATCAACTGTAGTTAAAACTAAGAAATGCATTCAATACGTAGTATTAATCAAATGCCGAGCAGCTTGATTTAATGCAATTGTATCGCTTTGATTGTGTTTACACTCCATATTGGATTGCTTCGATTTAGTTTAATGTAAAGCAAATGCTTGCTCACAATCTTAAATTATCTTAATCTACTACCACGTTGGCCAGCAGCCATTTGCTGAATTTAATCTTGTATGGTAAGTTATTCTGTACCGAAATCATTATTTTAATACATCTAAAGGCATATGCAATATAAATTGTGCTCACTTAATTGTTTACCGAGGAAACTAAGTCACTAGATATCAACATACTAAAATAGCATCAAGAAAAAATATACTAACGTATTAAAAATGTTAAATTTCTGTGTCTAAAAAATGCTTGGTATTTTTTTGGGTTTTAACGTTTCAATATATGCTTAAAAAAAGGTTTTAGTGAAAACCATATCTACCTTACGTTCCTTTGTAAAAAAGCACCTAAGCTTAACAAGCCATAGTTGTAGGTAACTATTTATAATCTACCTAGTCGGGTCATAAGTTCTGTCACAAACACTTCATATAATTAATAGAATCAGGCGTTACTTTGCGGAAATCCATTATAATGAAAGAAAAGGAAGTTAAACACTTCATTTAATAAATTGTAAGACTGTCGTAAAAGTCGACAGAGGGAAAATGAAAACCAGGAAATAGGGAAGCAGCATCTTCCTGGGACATCTGAATAAATAAACTGCGGTTGCCAAGCCGTTTGCCAAGCGTGGCAACTATGGCGAAATCCCCCCTAAATGAGAGCTACAAACTTGTGTGGCCATCTATGGGGGAGGCCTATGTTCAGCAGTGGACTTTGTATAGGCTGAAACTACTAAGACTGTTGTTTGTATAAAATATACATACATTTAAAATATACGCAGAGAACAAAAGTAGCTAAATGTAGTTTAAATTTTTATTAAAGTTATTTGAAATGCCCTTCTTGATTTTGAATATAGGCCCTCAACCTCCGAGCCAGTCGTCGACTGCAGCACGCACAAGTTTTAATTAGGGATACGTAGAGACACTCAAATTTTTTTCTCAAAAAACTCCAAATGTTGCCATATTTTGTAATCAAACGACGGAACAGGGCCTCTTGTCGTGCCTGATGAAGTCGATTCTATGGGGATAAGCCAGGTTTGCATGCTTGCTGCCTGACGAGCATCTTCTTGGAATAGGCAGTGTCTGTTTTCTAACATTGTTTGAGAAAGAGGTTTCGAGGAGGTTTCAATGTTTCTAGGAACGGAATTTTGATACACAAGAGCGCTGGTTTTCACAATTTTTCACAGAAAAACAGCTCAGTTAGGCCTGAATACGAGTCTCGAATCCATAAATGATGAAAGATAATGCTCACGCTGGATTCTCGGGATACGTCTGCTCGCTTCTTCGTTGTTGTGGGCCTAGGCATCATTATCATTTTGCTTGTTGTACTTTCTATGTTGTAATTTTTTTTTTCCTCTGAAAAAGAATATCGGTCTTAATTTTTAAGACGCTCATTAAGATAATGCCCTATTTATCGTCGCTAAGCTCGGTTTTCATTTACCACTCTTTTGACTGTAGTTCTGCTTACCCCGTATTGAAGAGTTAACATTTTTTGCTTGCGAACGAGATTTAGTTGGATTCGCGCCCGCA
Organism: Luehdorfia chinensis; assembly: GCA_019845155.1. Lineage (NCBI taxonomy): Eukaryota > Metazoa > Arthropoda > Insecta > Lepidoptera > Papilionidae > Luehdorfia > Luehdorfia chinensis. Next base: position 6,577,145 of record JAHVAK010000282.1, read on the forward strand.
CTGCTTTGACAACCGCTGAAATCCTAACCGTACGAGGTCGGCCGCATTTTATATACTTTACGGCGTCTAAAGGTCGTATCTTCACTAAATCGTTTGATATTACGATATACGATATATTTTTTCCTACTAAAGAGCTTCAGATGTTTACAAGTTTAAAGTCAAACCAGTTTTCTTTCTCATAAATAAATCAAAAGATTTTTATACACTACTTTTTTTGCTACAACATTGTAACAAAATGCTGCTCCCAATGCGGTTTGGCGGAGTTGACATGTTGTTTTAATTTCTCACTCAAAATATATATCTCATGACGTTTTCCTTCATCTCCATCGTGCTGCGTATCCGTGGTGATCGCCTGCAGCGTATTAGCAAAACTCACCGCCTTAAAGATCTTCTCCAGTAACTGATTATATACTGCTGTAGTGAAGATGGGTATAATTACAGTGTATCTCGAAGGGATCAAGACGGGTATAATGTTAACCGTGGTGACTAATTACGACAGAACACATAATGTCTGCAGGTTTTTTGTTACCTGCTGTACATTATTGCTGATTACTTTGTTTATTTACAGCGTGTTCGCAGTTTTTTCAGTTAGCTTGTGGTCGACATGTATTCTAAAATTAAAACGGACTGAAAGTGGAATGAGATTATAAAGGAGCCTCTTGCAAGGAATTCATGTGGAATTCTCTACAAAGAAAAGGACCATACGGTTTTATTAAAATAAATAAACAGGCGGACAACAACCGTCTTTTGTTGTATATCGCCTTTCAATTATAGATACCAAACGACGTCTGTTGGACTGATTCGTGGCTGTAATAACGTCTTTTATGTCATTAAATAACAATGCTTTTCATAGTAAATTCTAACAGCTTTCAAATTATATTTTAAGATAACATCATCATTTGTTAATTTCTATTTGTTTACTAACTACTAAATATGGCTATTGGTGTTATAGGAAAGGAGGATATTATCGTCATTAAAGCTTTTATAATTTTTTTAAATAGTTGCCCCACACTAATATTGCACTGTCACTCGGACCTGCAACAACTATGTGTGGGCCAAACAAATATTTGTTCCGGTGGGAATCGAACCCACGTCCGAATGCGCAAAAGCCGATCACTCGTCTACTATGGGAACTGAGCCGGCATATATTTGTGATACAATAGCCAATTTTGATAATAATAAGTTCTTCTAATTAAACAAAAACCGTTACTAAACTACAAGTCGTTATCTGTTTATCATTACGTCATTATTGTTATAACAAGGATTGATCTAATGACAACACAGAATTCTAAGCTCGTATGCACCGAATCATATTCAATGTAAGGCTTACACGATAGGATCAGTGGAATTGTGAGATATAATGTCAAATATACAGAATGTTTACAGCAACTGCGTAGCCTTAAAACAATAATTAGATTAGTACACATTATGTCTAATGGTTTAAGGTAAGATTGGAACCCAGGACCTAAGACTTAACAGAATTTTCTTAAGAAAGAAGGTCGTTCAAAATCGTTCACCTGATATTAAGTGACGTCTTCCGTCATTACAAATGCTGTGTCACCCAGAAAGTTTTTTTCTGTTATTACAGTGCGTTGGACACCCTGAGACATTTGTTCTTAAGTTTCATATGCTCAGTAATTACACTAGCAATCAGTGCTCTACAGACCGAAGCACTGTAATATTTGTACACTACTGCTTCACGGCAGAATAACTGGTACTGCGGTGGTACTTACCTAGACGGATTCCTGCGTAGGAATCTTACCACTAGTAAAAACGCGCCAAATTATATATGTCGAAGCAGAAGACCCAGGGTTATTTTTGGGGGAGCAGTACTACTGTCCCCATTTGACAAGAGTTCAGTTGTACTGTATTTCTCTTGATCCATTGCAAAGAAACGCCTTGATATATCACTTACAAATGATTTATTTATTACAGATTTATATTACTCACAATATTTTACAATTTATTTAAAGTAGTTAGCGTAGTAGCAATAGAATTTATTTAAAGTAGTTAACAAACGCTTGCCAAATACACAACCGTCACTGGCAAGCGCTAAAAACACAAGTTAACTAGGTTGTCGTTAACACCCTTTTTTATATTACTATTGTACAGGCCAAGCAGCCAAAAATCCTCCCCACCACTCAATATCAATCTTAACATAATTCACAACAGTTCACTGGTAACGCATAGAATGAAGTGTGTCTGACGATAGATTTATAAAAGTTAGCGATATAGGGCACCCCATAAATTTCGATAACCAAATGCTGGCGTGACAGAATAATTTGACAAGGTGACGGAGGAATTAAGATTACGTTGTTCAGTGGACGCTTTTACAGCGAAACCTCAAGTGGCCGATACAAGCCCTTTAAACAAAAACTTTTAACTTTTAACAAAATGAAAGATTTACAAATAAATAATACTCGTGTGATAAAATAATTTAAAAGGCGACGAAGTAGTTAAGATTACGTTGGTAAGGTGCGCTTTCTCAGCGACACCTCTTAACAAAAGTGGCCAATACAAGGCGGTTATTGTAAACTGTTAAATGATTTAATTACAAAGGAATTCTTATGTGATAGAAATATTTAAATGGTGATGAAGGAATTGACCACGTCGGTTGAGAGTGCTCTCACGGCGACACGGCCATTCTGATCGGCGGTGCGCGCTCTGCACCTGCCGTTCTTCATTGTCTTGATTGTCGTTGCCTGAAGAAAATACATTTGTGTTTTTGTAGATATTGACCACGTTTAGTGACCATATTAAGTTGAAAGTTGTAGCTTTGACTTTTATAGTTTTTATTGTAGATATTGACCACGTTTAGTGACCATATTAACTTTCAAAGTTATAGGTTTGACTTTTATAGAAGACTCGTTAGTAGTTAATAGTATTTTGTAGTTTGTACGTAAATTAGGAATAAATACACATCATCATCATCATTTCAGCCTACCATAGTCCACTGCTGAACATAGGCCTCCCCCATAGATTGCCACAAAACACGGTCCTGAGCCACCTGCATCCATCGACTTCCTGCAAAACCGTGAAGGTCGTCGCTCCATCTAGTGGGGGGTCGCCCTACACTGCGTTTGCCGGTACGAGGTTGCCACTCGAGAACCTTTCTTCCCCAACGGTTATCGGTTCTCCGAGCTATATGGCCGGCCAATTGCCACTTCAGCTTGCTAATCCTTAGGGCTATGTCGGTTACTCTAGTTCTGCTGCGGATAACATCATTACGGATTTTATCTCGCAGAGAAACTCCGAGCATAGCCCTTTCCATAGCTCGCTGAGCGATTCTGAGCTTCCTCATGCGGCCTGCAGTGAATAACCACGTCTCGGTTCCATATGTCATCACTGGCAACACGCACTGGTTGTACACTTTCGTTTTGAGTGATTGAGGTATACTCATGTACTTTTGTAATGTTTAAGTGTCATTCTCACGTGACGGTAATGCTCTGTGATAGACACAAAGGCTTTGATTTGACGGGATAGCAAGGATGGGATCAAGAACACCGCTCTGTGGTAGACACAAAGTCTTTGATTTAAGGGAGAACAAGGTAAAAGGAGTTTAGGACCATTGCTCCGTGGCAGGCACGAAGTCTCTTAATTTGACGGGAAATAGGGAACCGGGTTCTGGGCGGTCTTGTACGCCGTGGCCCAGCAGGATAACATGAGAGTATTAATTATTGCCTCCACGGCTTGTAGTGTTTGTTGTGATACATATGAATACTTTATGTATTAATGTGGGCCTCCACGGCCTTTAAATGTTATAAATAATTTTTGGGATAAATTTTAGGTTTCGTGGATCGAATAAGTTGAATACTCCTCACCGTTTTAAAAGTAGTCATCAGCTGTGATTGAAAGTCAAGGACCGCTATCTTCGAAATAGCAGTCGCTGTAGTCCGTTGACTGCAATACTGCAAGTCGCCCATGACTGCAAGTCGCCCAGGACTGCAAGTCGCCTGGCGGATGAGTCACCAGGCTCGCCTTCGTTCGGTGCAGCATCAGTGGTCCGGATATCTCCCGGCGACACGGCTACCTGTTCACCAAGCTGTGATGCTCGGCGGCTGTGCTAGCAGCAAGTCTTGAATAACTTGTTGTGGACGATCTCTTCACGATCATTATTGAGTAGTCTGTAAATCTGCATGAAATCGGATTTTTTTTTTAAATTCAAACCTTTGTTATCTTTTACTACCGCCTTGATCATCCTGCGCATCGGTCATTCTTGTAATGCCTCAAAAACACAAAACACAGTGTTGGCATTTTGTAGTGTAGGTGGAGCGACATCAGTCGTTTGATGTATTGTGCAATCAAATGCGAGTCGAAGTCTTGCCTAGCGCAGTATGCCAGTTGACGGTTTAACAATTCTTTATCGTAAGTGCAGTTTTCTTAGTGATCTTCAAAGTGCATTTTTGGGAGTTCACATTACCCCTTAAACTTCGTTGTTGGTTGTGCTTACGCCAGAGTCTATAACATGGATCTTTAAGGCGTAGGTACTGCTAAAGTTTTAAAGTACCAATAAATTATCTTCTTTGCAACTTCAGTGATGTAAGGGTACTGCGATTCCTTTTTTTTAGCTTGGTGCGAAAAACGTATTTTGTGCAAGCATCTATTGCAACTATCACATACTCCTGTTCTCGTTAAGTGAATTATAATAAAAGGAAATTTTTTTTTTTCTATTGAACGCCGCTATGCTTTTAAAGAACCCGAAATGTTTTTATTAACACATAACACAGTTATCGGCAATCTGGCAAAGGATGGTATTCATTCTATTAAGCCAACATGTCTCCGTTCTAAAGTTATTTTTTTTTATAGGATGTTTAAGGTTTTAATTGTAGGTATTCGTCAACTCCATTGGAAAGCTTTCGATTCGATAACTATTTAGTACCAATTAAATATGATTGCAGCTTGCTGTGTTTGCTTCAAAAGTTCATCTTCAAAAAGAAATTCTTCTAATAGTGCCAAATTTATGCGCAGCGAGCTAACATAAAATTGTCCTATCCCAACTCACTTTAAATCTCTGGTCATGATAATTACTGTACAAGTCTCTACGTTGTGGCTGAAAGCCTGCGTGCTGTATGCGGTCGCCCTTTCGGAGCTCTATTTCAAAATCATTGTTTTGTAAGGACCACCCACCATTTTTATACTCTCGGTGAGAAGAGGAGAGAGGTATCTGCCTTCTGCGTCATTCGTACGCGTGCTCAAGTAAGCCGTTACATGCTGTTGTCCATCGATCAGTTGGAAAAGCTCTATAGCTATGTTCATCATTAGTATCAGAGAGGAAATCAGTTATTGAATGTCTTTATTGCGCGCTTCTTCTTGTATACGAGTGCATTGCCACTTAGTACCAGTCTTAGCTAGTTCGTAAAGACGAATCATGACACGTGCAAAGTTTGGAATTAATCAACGAAAGTAGCCAGCCATACTATTAAATTGCCTAAACTGCTTAACGTTAGAAGATGCCGGGCATTTTATAAAAGCGTCTACTTTCCTAGGGCTCGGTTTTATCTTTCTCTTTTTTTTTACTATGTTACCAAGATATTCTTCGGACACTTTAAGAAAGAGAGGCATATGTCGATACTAACGGAAAGAAAGGTTATAAGTGTTTTTTTTTTGAGCTATTAAGTTTATTTACATAAATACTAAATCATTCCTGAAATTAGTTCCCTGTAATAAGCAGTGTTTTTTTTTTAAATAATATTTTGCTAGAGAAAGGAGACTGGCTCTCTAGACTTGTTATTGTTTAATAATTCACTATTCGTGTTATTAATAATTCACTGTACGCTCGACATTCTTATTTTGTTTTTAGTTGGAATTCGAATTTGACAGTAGTAATTCAAGATTTGCATAACCACGAATAATCAAGTCTAAGCGAAATTAATAGTTTTCCGATTTGCGACTCATTATTAAGATCATGATCGATGTTGTCGAATAAGAGACTTTTATCCTGTAAATGCATGATTCGCAATTATAAAATAAGTTTTGCACTACGAGTTACTAAGACGCTCAGACAGGCCTTTTTTTATAAATTGTTGACAATGAGAACATCGGTTGTTACCTAATATAAAATTGTCATTATACGTGAATATAGACACATCATTAAAACACATGACGTGTAGTACATACGCCCCGGCAATAGTCCAGACATCCATTCGGGAATAACGCAACGTTCTGCTCTATCACCGAATATTACCTATCTGCAGTACTATTAACACGTTTAGCAATCTGATGATTTAAGGTATTAGGAGAAATATTTTTCAAACGTTTATAGCTAACATGAACTTTTAATCTGGCTTTAAGCAAAACATACAAGGAACAGGTAACTGTTGATTAACTGTTGATATCTCTTGGAATATAGTTCTCCTTGACCTTATTACGATAATTATTAATGGAGTGGCCAGCTTTTTTTTTTACAGAAAGTACGAAATGGGGTTATTTTACTGCACAATCGAATGGACGATAAACGAGTGATGTTTTTAACGGTGGCTGACTAGCATTATGAGAAGTAGATTGATTTAAACGGTAGAGACGAAAAGAAAACTACAGATAAAAGTTCTGGTACTGTGTGGCTCTAGCATGCATAAGTTTTATTCTAAGGCGCTAATCAATTATTGTTCTTATCGTCGCTTCCACTGCATAGTAAATCGTTTCCATAGCATCCACCCCTTGACAAATACTCTAAGACATCCCTTGGTGATGGTCATGTGCTCACGAAACATGAAAGCATGTCTTGGAAATAACGGTGCACAGGATCAAAGTAGTTAACATTATTTATTTCTCATTCGTCCCACATTTTAGCTCTACATTTTGACAAACTAAAAATTTTCATTAAAGCTTAAAGAAATTAATTCGGGCGTCGTAGTCACTTAGTTATAATTTGAGACTGTAATCAAAATGTGGTCGCACCATTCACGTACACCCGTTACGTACACATGTTACTGTTGGGTTCATAACATTCATAAGACGATAGGAACAATTCGGTTATCTTAATCTTTTCTTGAGGCTGTGTGATAAATCGCTCGCTAATAGAATGGATTTTTCTTACCATTTCCATAAAGAACTGTTTTGGTACACTTTCCGCAACCGAAGAAGTAATATTCTCACGTGGTTCTAGTTGTTGTGGATGTCCGGCAGGATGGGATCGCGTGTGCGATCCCACTTCTGATGTCGAAGCAGAAGACCCAGGGTTATTTTTGGGGGAGCAGTACTACTGTCCCCATTTGACAAGAGTTCAGTTGTACTGTCCTTCTCTTGATCCATTGCAAAGAAACGCCTTGATATATCACTTACAAATGATTTATTTATTACAGATTTATATTACTCACAATATTTTACAATTTATTTAAAGTAGTTAGCGTAGTAGCTTAACAAACGCTTGCCAAATACACAACCGTCACTGGCAAGCGCTAAAAACACAAGTTAACTAGGTTGTCGTCAACACCCTTTTTTATATTACTATTGTACAGGCCAAGCAGCCAAAAATCCTCCCCACCACTCAATATCAATCTTAACATAATTCACAACAGTTCACTGGTAACGCATAGAATGAAGTGTGTCTGACGATAGATTTATAAAAGTTAGCGATATAGGGCACCCCATAAATTTCGATAACCAAATGCTGGCGTGACAGAATAATTTGACAAGGTGACGGAGGAATTAAGATTACGTTGTTCAGTGGACGCTTTCACAGCGAAACCTCAAGTGGCCGATACAAGCCCTTTAAACAAAAACTTTTAACTTTTAACAAAATGAAAGATTTACAAATAAATAATACTCGTGTGATAAAATAATTTAAAAGGCGACGAAGTAGTTAAGATTACGTTGGTAAGGTGCGCTTTCTCAGCGACACCTCTTAACAAAAGTGGCCAATACAAGGCGGTTATTGTAAACTGTTAAATGATTTAATTACAAAGGAATTCTTATGTGATAGAAATATTTAAATGGTGATGAAGGAATTGACCACGTCGGTTGAGAGTGCTCTCACGGCGACATATATATTACAAGTACACTGAAGTGTTATCGTCTCGTGTAAGAATTGTCTCGTATTCTAATGAGTAAGATTGATTTTGGTTTATCGCGACGAACGTATTATTAAGGGTTTTTCATGTGAATGGTGGCCTTTGTTTTCTAGTGGACACTTGTTACATTGTAATTTTACGTAATAGCTATGCAAGATGCCTTCGCATGGTAGGTAACCGATTAATCTCGTTGTTGTCAAAAACCGAAAGCATTATATTATCGTCGCGAATTTGTGAACAAAATTTATTATATTATTAGCATTTAATGTCGAACTCAATGGAGTTTTATAACCTTAATCATTATACATAGTATATTTAATTTCATACTATTGAGTAACTGACATAGCCCTTAGAATTAGTAAGCTGAAGTGGCAATGGGCTGACTTTATCGATGGGTCCTATGTATATAGGCCAAACTAACAATTTGGCGATTTTGACTTTTTATGGTAAATGTTTCCTTTCAATATAATCAATTAAGTACATTTAAAAAAAATGCAAATTTAATTCATTTAAACACTTTTTTGTTACAGTAAATCGGCCTATGTACCACACATTTAAACGTACAAGGGTCAAAGTGAGACATACGCAGGGAATTCCCGCGCTTTTGTTTAATTTGTAGCCCAATCTGTCATTAGGATACTTTCGTACGTATTTCGAACGAAGCAAAGGTCTCTCTGTGATCCTCAAAATCATGTTATTGTGCTATTTCTTTTATTATTAGATAATTTAGTCAAACATGACGTCCAATTATCTAGCTAAGTTTAGTAGAAGTCGGAATTTAGGGAATTTAGCTATGGGAAGAAGAAATAATAGTGCATAGGGTAATGAATTAGATTATTTCATAATTATAGTTTTTTTTTGTGATTTCTTATAGTTTAAAGCGTCGAAACGAGCAAAACGTTCACCTGATGGTAGGTGCAACGTCCGCCCACATCAAATGCCATGTCACCTAGAATATTTCTGTGTGACACCACACTGCGCCCGTCGCCCTGAGACATCAGTTATTAAGTCTCAAATGCCCAGTAATTACGCTAGCTCACAGTGCCTTTCAAACCGAAACACAGTAATGCTTGCACACTAGTGCTTCACGGTAGAATAACTAATAAAATAAATATAATAATCTATAAATAATAAACATAGCTAAAAAAAATAAAGTTAAACGCTTTTTTTCCAAAATAAGCGTCTAGCGAGTACATCGGCCAAAGTGATGCATTGGTATTTTTATGCGGTTGTTAAAGTAAAATAATAATAAAATTAAATTAAAATAATTAGAGTAAAACCTAACCTAAAGGATGTAGTTGTCATAGTCAATATGCAAAGTATCAAAAATGTTAGCTTGATGTTAGTTTTAAATATATCAGATGTTAACTTTGGGAGCCTCTCCTGTAAAGTTATGATCATGATGTAATCACTGGACATTTGAGACTTAAGAACTGATGTCTCAGAGTGACGGGCGCAGTGTGGTGTCACACAGAAATATTCTGGGTGACATAGCATTTGTTGCTGTTGAACGTTTCGACACTTTATACAATAAAAAAAAATACATAGGACTCATCGATATAGCTATTAGAAGCGATAACCGTTGGGAAAGAAGGGACGACCTACAGGGTTTTGTGGGAAGAGGATGGACGCAGGTGGCTCAGGACTGTGTTTTGTGACAATCTATGTTGGAGGCCTATGTAAAACAGTGACTAGTAGATAGGCTAAAATGAGGATGCTGATGATTATTGAATATGAAAAACAATATTTAAGAAACATTTATGTCTTCTTTTAAGCTACAGAACGGTAAAAAAATAAAATGTACAGCAGTGGTCTCCTCTCTTTTCCGAGAGGATTTTTGCAGCTGGGAAAAGTCCGTCATGCTGCTCCGGTGCGGGTTGGCGGACATATCTTCCAAATATTTTTATTCCTCAGACATCCAGGTTTACTTACGATACGAACCTTCACTGCTGAGCACGTGGTAAATCAGCAATTTAAATAACAATTTCAAAGACGCCGACACCGGGGATCGAACTCAGGTCCTCGCGTACCTACTATGTAATTTTAGGCGAGCGTTCTCCTGAGTTACCACGGTAAGTAAAGGAAAAAAAACGCGTTATTATTTTTATGTACAATTGTATGTTTTCCTTATTCATTTAATTAACTGTGAAATAAAAAAAACACTCGTTAAAAATTCAAAGCTCGACTCGAGTGTGCGCTAAGTGTTTTCACTCGTTCATTATGCATAATTGTTCTTGACTAGTATTTTTATATTTAAGTTTTGACTTACTGAGGCTTAATGCTAAAATTTGTCTAACTTATAATTCTTGTAGTAGCATTTTTATGTGTTAATAACAATGCATTTTTTTGTAAATGCCGCGTTTTAGCGTCTTCAATTTTTAGTATAATAACGACTAGCTGACGCCCGCGACATCGTCTGCGTGGATATAGGTTTTTTTTTTATATCCCGCGAGAACTATTTGATTTTTCGGGAAAAGAAGTGTCCTTTGCCCGTCTCCAAGATGCAAGCTATCTCTGTGGCAAATTTCTTCAAGATCGGTTCAGCGGTTGAGCCTTGAGAAGGTAAGAAACAGACAGAGGGGCAGAGAGAGTTACTTTCGCATTTATAATATTAGTATGGAGTGTGGTTGTGTTGTTTTTTTTCTAATATGTAGCAATCCTGGATATGGGCTTTAGAAGGTGAAGTAATCGTAAACTTTAATTGCAAATTAGAAACCGCGTTGAAATGGAACAAATCGTTCAACGGGTGGTGAGTGCAACGTCTGCCCTTCACAAATACTCTGTCACCCAGAACATTTCTGTGTAGTACCATACTGCACTCGTTAATATAAAATATCAGTTACTTATATGCCCAGTAATTACACTAGCTCTGTTACTTTTATTTTTGAAGTGAAACTTTTTTGGGCATTTTTGGCACTTATTTTATAGTAATTTATATTGAATTCCTAAGACTAAGTTTTACTTCAGACGCATTTACTGAGTTGCACGCTTTTTTCGTGTCATTGTTGTGGGCGGTAAAAGGCCCTTCGGGGCACACTTTAGACCCACCTGTAAGTAAGCAACTTATTTAGGAAAACAGATAAAATTGTACATATATAACGACACTTTTCCGTATATAAAGTGTTAAGTTTGGTGAACATTTATTTGATGGATTCCCATTTAAGGCCGTAAGAAAATAGCTTTGTCGGTGCTAACTGCTGAAAAACACTACACTTATATAATTATTCATACTATAAAAAAAATACATAATTACTTTAATTTTTAAATTCCCGACGTTTCGAGTTCTCTACAGCACCCATGATCATGAAGGACTGAGGTGTTAGACGTCTTGATGTCATAGTTACCATCCGGTTGTCCGGGCTACCTTCAGCTTCGTTATTGCTGATGAAAATAAAAAAAATATTATTGCGGTTTCCAAAATAGTTGAAAATTGCAATCCGTTAAAATACATTAACGAAACCGTACAATTAATTAAAATTAAAACAAGAAAAATTTATACATTGAATAAAGAGACGAGCAAAACGTTCACCTGATGGTAAGTGCAATGTCTGTCTATAACAAATGCCATTTCTGTATGGCACCACACTACCGCGCACCCGGAGACATCAGTTCTTAAGTTTCATATGCCCAATGACTAGCTTCCTGCGCCCATCAGTCCGAACACAGTAATATGTGCACACAGCAGTAGGCTGCTTCACAGCAGATGAACTGGCCCGGGGAGGTGCCTTCCTAAACGAATTCCTGCATAGGTATCCTACCAGTAACTTATAGTACTTTACCCAATTGGACAAAACAAAGGAGCTCTGCTTAAACTGCAAAAACATAACTAGATCCCAAGCAGTGCCGTTGTTCAGCTATTCCATCTTCTTTAAGTTGCTGTGTTAAAATTTAGTAAGGAACGCTTATTGTAATTACTATTTCAATTTTCTATTAAAATTTCTGATGCTCATTATTTAATATACATAAATATTGATACAACAATATAATATGCTCTGATTAATACTCTTAGAACGGGATTGGGATAACTGTCTCAAGCCAATTTTGGCACAATCGATCCAAATCGGTCATCAGTTTGTAAGCGGCAATAATGGATGGAAATAAAATAACTTGAACGTTTTTCGTAAATAATGTATCAACCGTAATATTATACTATGTTTTACGTTACAATGTATGTGTCCATTATCAACCGTGAAAAATAATATTAGACCACACAAGCTCATAGGAACGCAACGGGGAGGAAGAATTTTTTTGACTTCTACCAAAATGGCCGCGACGTGGTTCGCCACCCGTCACGCCTAGTTTTCCGCGCGGGCGAATAGTGGGCTACTTGTGTGGTCTATACCTACCCCTTATATCGGAAAAAGGCGTGACTGTAGGTATGTACAAATTCATATGTAGTCAGACGCCAAAGTAAAGACATACGTCAAGATTGTTTTCTGAGTGGGGCTTAAGTTTAGTAAACAGCTTCAACGAACAACGTTGCACTAGACAAAGGGGCTACTTGTCTAGAGCTTACTTTACGACTTGCTTAACAACAAAGCCCTCCAAGGAGTAGTAGTATGTGATATTTTATACCTTCAGTGTTTTTTTTATGTTTCGATGGCAATTTTATAGTAATTTATTTACGGCAGTAGATCTGTTGCCATTCGTCATCGAAAGCATCGAGATTGTCTCGACAGTACTTTGTTGGTCATCATTGACGTTATTTTCTGTTATTTGGTAGTAAGAAGGATGTAATCTTCGCTGAAATTTCAAGGCTGATCCGACTCAATACCACATTAGTTTGGCAGTTCTATTTACCACATCTGTAATTTCTGTTACTAACACATTATGGTGTCTCTAATGATGCCCATCCTCTTACTACTGCGTTCGGTTGTCCTTGAGCAAATCTTGAGCTTGAACTCTCTTCTGACCACTTTTACTCACCGTAGTTTAGGATAGGTAAGATAGAGATCGATGACTTTGAGTGTGTGAGGCTTCTATAATTTTAGGAAAATAATAAGGTTCCGCGCAAAAAAATTAAAACCCTCAAAAAAAATCCGACTTAAATAGGGAAGTATATATGTATATCATCGATCGGGGTCGGCTTTTTTACGTGGGTGTAACCGCGGGGCACAGCTAGTATATCATATAAATAAAAATAAATGTAACTTATACAAATAAAAATGGAGTGCCTATCTGTGATTTCCCTATAAATTTTGTTTCTTAATCTCATATGGTATTGGAGAATACCAAAAATTAAAAGGGTTATAAAATATTTGTCTGTCTGTCTGCTTCTTCGTCCGGGCTAATCTCCGACACGGCTTAATCGATTTTGACGTTTTTATTGACAAGTAGAGGTGTTATCACAGGACAATCTAAGCTACCTTTTATTTCGGAAACATTAAGGGTTCCTGCGTAAAATCTGAAAAACTGAAGAAATTAGGGGCTATGTGGATGGACGTGTTACACGTGACTTATTTGCATTACGGTCAATATTATTTTAGTTTCTGGCAGTTAAAATATTTCCCTTAATTTCTTAATAAGTGGTTTATAAAATTCACAGTTCTTTTTTTAAGTCTTACCTTATACTTTATGTTTTGCTTTATCTATACAAATACGTAAAATTGAAGTGCCTGTCTGTGATTTCGCAATAAAGACTTTTTATTAATCTCATATGGTAAATTGCAGGATGCCTAAATTCGAACACGCGTTTTTAAAAGGAAATACAATCTGATTGGTAAATTGAATTTAATCGAACATTACATGCTACAATTTTAAAGTGCCGCACTCTGAGAACAAAATGATACCGAGAACGTTCGAACTGTGAATGATTAGGTCATAATGTACCATGCCGTACAGATCAAAAATATGGTCGGCTAATTTTACGCGGGTGAATCCAAGGGGTTCGGCTAGTAATAAAAAGTAATTAAAAAAATACGCATGAAGAAGTTGATGCGTATGAGTATTATATATATTCATTATACATGTCTGCATTATTGTATTACACACAATAGAAAACTATTTTTAACATATTTAAGTAAATTACAAATACCATATATAATAATATAAGTTTGGAGGAGTATTCCTTGCACTGTCGTTATTTTTAACACTCTTTAAGGATACTTTTTGGCTATTTTTATAGTTTCTCAGTTTATTTGGCATTGCACGATATTTACTATCTTAAAGTTACAGCCTATAAATGTTCCACTGCTGAGGACAGACCTCCACTCATTTCTGAGAGATGCAATTAACAATCTTAGTGGTGCCGGCACCGGGAATCGAACCCAGGTCACTCGCGTACTGTGAAATTTAAAGCCAGCGCCTAGCCCCTGAACTAGCCGCTAAATAAAAAAAAATGTTTTGTTATTGCCAAGTGACATTCATACACTTTTATCCGTGCTCTTTAATATCAATAATTTAAAACTGAAATCCTCGGGTAGATGGTTCGTTCTGATTACTATCCAAAGCTGTTAACGTCACAAACAATTTCATAAACTTTACAAGACCACAATAATCCTTTTCCGTATCCGAAAGAATGTTAAAAATGATATGAGGATAAGAAGCTAAAAACCACCCAATTTTGTTTTAGAACCCAAGATCCACGACACAGTTTCCTGTAAAATAACTTTTGTGATATAAAAAAAAACCCATCCAATAATAAATGTTTCACAAAAACGGCTTACATATCAATATTGTAAAATAAATTCTGAATGTATCTTATATTATTGACAATCATCCAGCGGTAAGCAATCTCGCCCCATGGATACGATACAAAGAAAGAACACATCCCATTCCAATCCGTCGATCTGTAGTACACACGGCGGCAGCTTGCAAATCGCGACCGCGATGGGCACGTGATAGGCACTGTACTCCGGAGCAGAGAGTGATCTGAAAAGCCGAGAGGGGCATTAAATGGGACCAGATATCCGTCAGAATGCGAGGTCAGCAGAAAGTCCAAAAAGAAAGATGATTTATGATGACACCAGTTGTGTCAGATCATATACCAGGGCAAAGTTATAAACAGATCTCCTCGCATGACCGGTGGTACGAGATCCAAGCCACTCGGCGTGGTAGGTGTTGACTCACAAAATATAGGGAATTCTCCGGATCGGGTCTGCTGTAGGAGGGAATCTACAGCCGTTTGGTTATGGTGGATGAGTCGGTCTATTTCGGTATTACTGCTGTGGGAGCACCCACAGACGCGAGGATAGTCGTCGCTGCTTATGCGCAGCCAAAGGATGGACAGGTTACTCCAAGACTGCTGAGGAGTCGAGAACATATATCCTCTCCGACGTATACACAAACCGTGTCCGTGGCGCAAAGGAGTGTTCCAGTTTGTACCCCGGGTACCCCGGGTAGGAGAGATGAGAGGTATCCGCCAGAGAGGATTTCTGCGTCTCGGTAAGAAAAAAGCAAAGTCGGCTTCACCGTCTGAAGATGGTAGTGGACAGTGTCAAGGTTTTTTTATTGGATGAAGTGACGTCCAGCTTAACGTTCACCTGGTAAGTTCAACAACTGCTCATAACAGATACTGTCTCACAGAACTGTTCGAAATTTTAAACACAGAAAACATAGACTTAAATTTGATTTTGTGGACATAAAGTTCATCACAAATTAGCCTTACAGATCTAACACAAGTTTTTTGCCTTTTTCTTTGCTTTTTCTTGAGTTTTCTGAAAATAAACAGCTACGTACAACAGTAAGTCGACCATTATAGTCTCGTTTGAATAATATTGAAGGCCTTGGAGCAGAAGAGGAAACACAGCAATGTTTGTCCACTATTGCTTCACGACAGAATAACTGGCCCTGGGATGGTACCTACCTAGACTATAAAATTTGTAGCTCGCTCTTCTATATTCGCTTGAAATAATTAGAAATTTAAGTCTATTAAAAACATTCTCCTATCAGTTGAGAAAATTATAGAATTATGCTCCATAGAAATAATAAATGACGCTAAAGCAACGATATCAATAATATTGAAGAAAAACGCTAAGGGCCATCGATTTCTCTAACGTATAGTCGTATATTCTCCCAGTAGATTATCCAATTTGTCAACGACGCCTATGGTTTTGTTATAATATGAAATGATTTCAGGCTCAGCTGTAGAACTACTACATACATATGTTTTTTTGCAAATTAGAAATCAACGTAACCCAAATATCATGCATAGCAGTCGCTTTATCAGTTGCTAAACGTGAAGTGCGAGTTACATTGTTTTCGAATCGTATAAAGCGTAGAAACAATTTTTAATATGCCGTAATACGCACAAACTAAAGTGGTCAGGTTTCTATAATTCACCGAAATGCTCGCTGTTAGATTTATATACACCATAACGAAATACAAGGCCAAAAATGGGTCTAATTCTTGTTCAGTAAACGGCCCCTTTTTTCTTCAGCTTCCGTCTTTTATTAGCACCTGAACATTTTTCTATCAATTTATTATTATAATATTTACCTAAAGTTTAGTTAGTTTCTCGTAAAATTATGTCACACATGTCGTTTTACAAGGTATTTACAACTAAAGAAGCACTTTTGTTTTCATTAATTATTCAACGTTTAATTAGAAACACAACATTCTTTGTAACAGTCAAGTGTACATGTAAAACAAACCATTCAACAAAAAGTCATACATACATACAGTCACGCTTTTTTCCCATATAAGGGGTAGGTAGAGACCACACACGTAGCCCACTTTTCACTCCTGTGGGATACGAGACATGACTGGTGGCGAACCACGTCGACGCCATTTTGCTACGTGTCAAAGGAATTTTAATTCCCATTCTGTTCCCACGAGCAGTATAGTGACATCATTGCATGGTATGGTTTTGTTCTGCACGAATAAAGGTTGTCCATACAATACTTTAGTCGTCTCTTAGGACACCTCGGTAGAAAAGCGATAGGTGCTATTCTACTCTGCCGGACACCTATCGGCTACAACAAAAACTGAAACCGTATTAATTATCTATGTAAGTACCCGGGTAGCTTGTCTCACAAAGAACACATAAGGGTTAATTAGCATTTGCAACAGGATAGCTGCCATAAGTTTAAACCGGGAGATGGACTAACAAGGGGATGTGGACTTGACTTTGCAAAGAAACTTGTTTTTGCAAAGACGAGGTGCGCCTTTGAAACTTAGTTTTTTTTCTCATAAGACGTAGGCTCGTAGGCACTCGCCATACTCGTGGCGTAAGCCTTTACTAATGCTTTTACGTCTGCGAAGCTGTGATGCGTGTAGAGATGAATCGAAGAATACCGTACGCGGAATTGTGACGCGCGATGAGAGTGGCAATTATTGTGTGAACGCAACCCAAGTAAAAACTCAGTTTTATGGCGGTTTTACTTGAGGTCTGTATTTTCAATAATGAAATGTAATTTTATTTTCTTACGCGTTTATTGTTTAAACTATCACAAACGTAAACATGAATTCACAACGGGGCTATGGCCTACATTTTTATTACCTTAATGTACATTTAAGAGTTTTTCTTTTCATCTTTCATCATTCAAATATCCTAATGTATTAACTATTCATACTGATTAAATAGGTAACAAGATGGGTAAATATATAATAATCATTAATTGACAGAACGTTGTTTATTCCCTTTTAGTTGTTTATTTGGCTAGCCAACCAACTATTGTGTACACTGATATATATACAAAAACAGGCAGTTATTTGATAAATACGTTATACGTGAAAACATTTTAATAGCATTAAGTTTATTATTTTTTTAAGTTTAATGCATCGTTGCATTTGTATGCTGTTTGTTTTCCAAATAAAGTAAAATAAAAATAAAAATAGCATAACAATCACATACAGGCTATCTCCACTGGCGCTGTTAAACAATACAGTTTCAAAGAATTGATTGATTGAAAAATGATTGAAATTGAATTTTCCATTTAATTTTTTTGCCAATGGAATTCCAATGTTTATTTACACGAACATTGCAGCAGTTGATAATTTTCGAAGTATTGGAACTCTCCAATACCTGGACTATCTAAAATTATCTAGATTTACACGAACACTGCTGCAGTTAACAGCCCAATATGGTCCTACGTAACGGTGGACAGAGCGATGTTATACAGCTGCGGGGATATCGTGATGGAGCAAGAAGTTTAATATATTTGAATGATTAGCAATTTAAAAATAAACGATGCTTTTACAATTTATCAGCGCGTATATTTTGAAATGTTGGAGCCTAACTCTACAGAGTTAGAGACTCTAGAGAGGTTAATTGATTTGTTTTCGCCACGGCGAACGAAAGATGCCACAGAAATATTTTTTGTGTATTCGTTCCAAGCGTAGTGAATGCGTAGCATAATGTGGTCGCCAAACAATACTCCCATATGGAAGTGTTTGATCGCATTCATATAAATTTAGTTGGGCAATTTGCCGCTAGATGTCACTTATCGATTTTATAACGCGGTATTGTTTGACTGTAACGTAGGCGTATAGTCTTTAGTTTATTTTCAATAAATTATGAATTGTCGGAGTTACCGCTGTTTAATTTATACTAGTAGTATCTTTCCTTAGTCAACATATACGATTAAACAATTTGGCCTTACGAACCGGAAGTGAACAGTTTTGTGTAGTGCAGTGCCGTGTACTTGTATTGTGAGTGAGCAAAGTTTGTAAGTAAAAAGGACTAAAGCTGTGAGTATTGTGAACTTTATTTCATCGGACAGTTAATCTTAGTAAAAATGCATGGATTCCTTACACTTAGAAAAATTTAACGTAACTTCATTAACTTAGAAAAATTTAACGTAATTTCATTATCTTAGAATAAATTCACAGTCTGTTGACACGGGGAATCCATGCCGGTTTAAGTGGATAGTAAAGTGTGTGTAAAAGACTTGTAAAATTTTTGTGATCATCCTATAAACTTAGAAAATTTGAACTTTTTAACGGTAAAATTTAAATTAGTGCTCACTCACATCAAACTTTTAAGTGGTTTCTGCGAACTTTAATGAACAAGATGGACGGTTTAATTAAAGTGCAAGCTGATGTTAAGCAAAAGATTAATAATGGACTTTCTAACTTTAGAAAATCACCTAAAAGTCGTATTACAAAACCGTACGTTGAAACAAGATTAGAACAACTTGAAAAACAATGGTCACAGTTTGAGACTAATCATTATAATATCATCAGTGAAGCTGATACTGATAAAAAGGAAGTATCATACATTAAACAAAATGTATATGACAGTGTAGAAGAGAGTTATGTGGCTTATAAAGTAGAACTGAAAGAAGCTTTAACTAATTTACTACCCGTCATCCAAAGTACGAGTAATGTTACCAAGGATGCGGCACCGCCTGCTATGAGGTTACCCAAAATTATATTGCCTACCTTTTCGGGTCAATATATGGAGTGGCAAACGTTTCACGATTTATTTGAATCATTAATACATAGCAACTCATCTTTAGCCGATGTACAGAAGCTGCATTATTTAAAAGGTCATTTGACGGGCGAGGCGGAGCAGCTTTTAAGACACATTCCCATTACTGATGCAAATTATGAAACATGTTGGCTTCAGCTAAAGAAGAGATACAGTAATAAACGGTATATTGCCAATTGCATTCTAACGAGATTGATGGGTCAAAAGACACTTACGGTAGAATCCTCAAATGGCATTAAGCAGATTTTAGATACAACAAATGATTGTCTTAACGCACTAAGCAGCCTAGGAATTGATGTTTCAACGTGGGATATCATAGTTATACATCTTATAGCACTGAAGTTAAACTCGGAAACAAGGAAACAGTGGGAACAGAGAATAAGCGAGTATACAGACAAATTTCCAACTTTAATTGAATTTCAAAGGTTTTTAGAGTCCAGATTTAGAGCGTTGGAATTTTTAGAACCTAATAGAAATTATACTAAACCAAAAGAAGGGGTAGAGAAGCATAAAGTATTCAAGGTCACCACTGTTATTTGTAAGTTTTGTTCGGAGAGTCACTTATTACATCAGTGCAAGAAGTTTTGTAAGGAAAGTTACGGAAATCGTTATCAATTTGTGCAAAAACAAAGATTGTGTTTCAATTGTTTTGGAGACAGTCATTCGGTATATCATTGTAAAAGAAGTACAAAATGTAATCGATGTGGTCGACGTCACCATTCTTTATTGCATCCAGAAGGTGTGGGTTCGTCGCTTAATGATGTTTCTAATCCAACGGAAACCCACAAGGATAAGAAAAATGAACAGTCGTCGATAGATGTAGGGCAAGTGATTTCAAATCATTGTTATGTTCCTGGTCGTGTAATTTTAGCTACAGCTATTGTTAGAGTATTTAGTAGTAATAATAAGTGTCATTTGCTAAGAGCTTTACTGGACCAGGGATCCCAAGCTTCATTCATTACGGAGCACTGTGCTCAATTGTTGGGCCTTCGTAAATCTTCAGTGAAGGGAGTTGTTACAGGCTTGGGTGGAGGGAAATCACATTCCATTAAATATGCGGTACAGTTTAAAATACAGTCCACTACTTGCACATCATTTGAGTGTGAGGTACGGGCCTATGTGCTGAACCATTTGTCATCAAATCTTCCAGTGAAAAGAGTCGACATTCACAACTGGCCAGAATTGTCAGAATTGAAATTGGCTGATTCTGGATTTGGCTCGCCTAATAAGATCGATATTTTACTCGGTGCTGATGTTTATGCGCAGATTTTGACAAATGGACTAATCAAGAATCCATCTGGTGCACTTACAGCACAGAATACGGAGCTAGGGTGGATCCTGTCGGGTCGAGTCGATTTGGAAGAGGAGAACCCCAACGTCATAAGCTTGCACATAGAAGATGTTTCGTTGGATCAGTTGATACGGAGTTTTTGGGAGATTGAGAGTGATCAGCCACACATCATTTTGTCTGAGGAAGATCAAAGGTGTGATAGTTTTTATGAATCCACTACAACTAGAGACTCGGAGGGTCGCTACGTTGTACGACTGCCCTTTCGGGAAGAAGATCCTCAATGCCAGTATGGAGCTTTAAGAGACATTGCTATGCGAAGATTCAATCTCTTAGAGAAGAGATTGAATAAGAATCCACTCTTAAAGGAGGAATACTTAAGGGCAATGAGTGATTATATAAGTCAGGGTCATATGAAGATTATTGACCCAAAGGAGTTAGCCCAAACAAATAGTGTTTATTTGCCTCACCATGCCGTGGTGCGTGAGGATAAAACGACAACCAAGGTCTGTATAGTGTTCGATGCCTCGTGCAAAGGAAAAAACGGACGGTCTCTAAATGATGACTTATTGGTCGGACCGAAGTTACAGCCAGAGTTACGTCATATTTTGTTAAGATGGCGTGCCTATCCTGTATGTTTTGTGGCTGACATCATAAAGATGTATAGACAGGTAAAGGTGGACGAGAGAGACGCTAAAAAATTTCAGCGTCTCCTGTGGAGATTGAATCAGGACGAAGAAATTAAAGAGTTTATGATGTCGAGAGTCACATTTGGTGTTTCTTCGGCACCATATTTAGCAGTAAAGAGCCTTCAGCAAGTGGCTAAGGATGAAGGTAAGAATTATAAGCTGGCAGCCTGTAAAGTACAGAATGACTTTTACATGGATGACTTCATGTCAGGATGTGAAGATGAGAGTCAAGCTGTTGAAATTTACAAGCAAATTTCAGAATTACTGGCTAAAGGTGGTTTTATCTTACAGAAGTGGGCCTCAAATAGTAGTAAGCTGATGGAGATGGTTCAGGATAAGAGAAAGGATAAGAACTTGAATGTAAAACTAGATGATATTGTAAGGATTCTTGGTTTGTGTTGGGACGTTAGTTTGGATGCCTTCAGATACAAGGTCAACTTGCCTGACCAGAAGCAGCCAATCACAAAGAGAAGCATTCTATCAGACATTGCTCGTCTCTTCGATCCTCTCGGTTGGACTGCTCCAGTTATCATCAGAGCAAAGATCTTCATGCAGAAGCTTTGGCTTGCTGGTGTTTCGTGGGATGAAGAGATAGTAGGTGAGTTGCTACATAACTGGAATGCTTTTAGAGAAGACTTACCCGCTCTCAATAACGTCATCATATCCCGCTGGACTCACATGAGTGAAAGTGCCACCGATGTTACCATACACGGGTTTTGCGACGCATCCAATGACGCATATGCGGCTGTCGTATACTTTCGAATTGTGGACTCATATGGTGACATTCATATAAATTTATGTGCAGCAAGGACGAAGGTCGCTCCACTTAAGCAAATTTCTACGCCAAGGTTGGAGCTGTGTGGAGCAGAACTCCTCGCGAGCTTGCTATCTGAAATTGCTACAGTCACGGGTTTATCGAGATCGCAAATTCGAGCTTGGACTGATTCTACTATTGTTCTAGCTTGGTTAAAGGGTGAACCAAGCCGCTGGAAGACCTTTGTCGCCAATAGAGTGACAAAGATTCTTGCAGTGTTAGACAATGAGCAGTGGTCCCATGTAGAATCAGCCCAGAATCCAGCTGATTGTGCGTCTCGTGGGCTAGGGCCTAGTGATTTCATTAAGCATGATTTGTGGCTGTATGGTCCTAACTGGTTACGTAATTCTCAATATCCACAGTCACAAATAATTGTTCCGCAAACAAATCTGGAAGAGAGGTCTGTTAAAGTCCATACTATTATTGACGATAGCTTAGGTTTATCAACGGATTTTGCAGTCTGGACAAAATATTCGTCATTGATTAAATTGGTCCGAGTTATTGCTTGGTGCCGAAGACCTTTGAGAAAGTTGAGACATAAAACAGAAATCCTTCCAAACTATCTCACAGCAGATGAATTACACGAATCAATGAAGTTGTGTCTGCGACATTGTCAAGAATCTGCATTTTTGGAAGAGATTAATCGTCTAAAGAAATCAAAGAACGTATCTAGAGGGAGTAAATTACATTCGTTGTGTCCGTTTATTGACGCAGACGGCTTAATGCGTGTTCGGGGACGTATTCAGCACAGTGATGAAGAGTATGATGTCAAACATCCAATCATTTTGCCTTACTGTAATCATCTGTCACGTTTGATAGTAGCAGAAGCACATGAGAAGACTCTTCATGGCGGGCTTACTTTAATGCTAAATTACATCAACTCCAAATACTGGATTTTAAGGGTAAAGAACCTTATTAAAGATCGGATTAGAGGATGCGGAAAATGTATTAGATATCGTCGTACTGCATTTCAGCAGCCATTTATGGGAGATTTACCCAAATCTAGAGTAACAGCGAGTCGTCCATTTTCACGCTGTGGCATTGATTACGCTGGCCCTATTAATGTTAGGATATCCAAGGGCAGAGGCTGTCGATGCTATAAAGGCTACATTTCGCTTTTTATCTGTATGGCAACTCGGGCCATTCATTTGGAAGCCGTCAGTGACTTGACGACGGAAGGTTTTCTTTCAGCCTTCAAGCGATTTGTAGCACGTCGTGGTCATTGTCTAGAGGTGTTCAGCGATAATGGCACCAATTTTGTTGGAGCATCAAGGGAATTGCAGAAGCTAATTCAAGCTGAAAATTCAAGCCTTTTGGAAGAAGTAGCCGAGTGTCTCGCAAACAAGGGTACCAAGTGGTATTTCATCCCTCCTCACTCTCCAAATTTTGGAGGTTTGTGGGAAGCGGGTGTGAAGTCAACGAAGTACCACTTGCGTCGTGTTCTTGACGGAACGACACTCACATACGAGGAACTTTCGACGGTCTTGACTCAGGTCGAGGCATGCTTAAATTCTAGGCCTTTATATCAGATTCCTTCTAATTACGGCGAGCCAATGCCACTGACGCCAGGGCATTTTCTGGTTGGTGAAGCTTTGTTGACTGCACCAGATTACAATTTTGAAGATAATAACGTCGGCAGTTTACGTAGATGGCAATTCGCACAGAAGCTTGTGCAGCACTTCTGGCGCAAATGGTCGCAAGAATATTTGACTACGTTGTGTCAAAGGTATAAGTGGAATAAAGTTACGCCGGAACCCAAATGTGGAGATGTTGTTTTGGTGAAGGAAGATGATCTCCCTCCTTCCAAGTGGTTATTAGGTATTATTGAAGAAAAGCACCCTGGTCCAGACCGTATAACTAGAGTAGTTACTCTTAGATGTAAGAATGCTAAAATAAGGAGACCTGTGTCTAAACTGTGTATATTGCCTTTAGCTCCAGAGTAATGATATTTAAGTGTACTTCGTTAGTTTAGTATGGATATTTAGAGTACCTAAAGTAATTTTTTTTTTGTGAAATATTGTTGAAGTATCTAGTGTAGTACTAGTAGTGTAGCTTACTAGCGATTTGTAATCGCATTTGTTAGTTTGTTACATAGTGATATAGCTGTAGTTTAGATTAAAAATTGCTGTTATTAATAATTTGAGTTAGTATACCTTGTACCACTGTTAGCATTTAAAGATGTGTTAAGAGTTTTTTGTGTTTTACTGTTTATGTTTTACTTTAGTTACTGCTTAGTAGTTTATTTAAAATATGTTTCTATTGTTGTTAAGGACTGGATAAGTCCTTGGTGGGCGGCATGTTTGATCGCATTCATATAAATTTAGTTGGGCAATTTGCCGCTAGATGTCACTTATCGATTTTATAACGCGGTATTGTTTGACTGTAACGTAGGCGTATAGTCTTTAGTTTATTTTCAATAAATTATGAATTGTCGGAGTTACCGCTGTTTAATTTATACTAGTAGTATCTTTCCTTAGTCAACATATACGATTAAACAGGAAGAATGCTCCGAACAAGACTGTTATACAATATAATCTTGGTATTACTATTACGGAAACCTTATGTATTTCTTATAATAAAGCCTAACATTTTGGATCCTTCACTTATTATGTGGTTTGGTAGGGACAAATTGACCTTTCTATCAAATAATACGCCTAAATCTTTAACCGTGTCTATATTACATTTAGTACTTGATAACCACGATTTTGGACAAAAACGAATCCGCGACTCTGCTGGGTTGGTTGACTTCTTATGTTGCCCAGACTAAGTAGAATGCTTATGTCGTCAGAATTTATCCCCCCAATGTTTTCCTTCACCAACGAGCAAGTATCAGCAGTTTAAATTGGAATTCGTAATGTACTCGTAGTTCTGTCGTCACCGATGATTCACGTAATATGAGATTTAAAGCAAGTGCCTGACCCTATTAAATAAATGTTTTTAAAAAAGTAAATGTGTCTTAAAAATTCCTTTTTTTATTTAAAAACAGCTTGCTGGCTAATATATCATTTATTTATGTCACTTAATGAGTGATAGTTTGAAGTGATATTATCACATAAGCCGCTTTTGAATTGTATATAACATCTCGTATTTAAAATAAAAAAATGTAATAGTTTTATAAATGGTCTCTACTTTTATAATAAATCTTTTAACATATTTTGAACGACTTTATGTATAATTTAATAATATAATTTTTTAATCAATAACAGGTCGTCACAATTATTTAAGTTTTTACAAAACCTTTCTTTTTCCCAGTATACTAAGTAATGAGAAGTAGATGGATTACGCCACTGTCATCGTAACTTTGTTTTTAACTATGCCCCACAGTAGGATTTCTCCCGTATCGTTTCTACAAACATGAATTTTACTTGCCCAGCACAACCAGACCCGAAAATCAACAAAATGTGTTTTTTTAACAAATGTCTGCTCCGGCTGGGTGAGTCAAAATCGATTTTATAATCCGAATCAACTTTTTGTTATTATTTTTTTGTTCATTTACTCGTATATTAGTTTGTGCCAAATGAAGAATTTCTTTCATTCTTTCAAAATGTAAAAAAATTAATGAAAGATGAATAAATATTGAACTAATCTGCTCAGAATAGAGGTCACGAGCTCTGTCCTCAAACGATATCAAATCGAGTCTTCTTCTTCTTTTTTTATTCTAGCCTCTCTCAATAGAATTTTACCAATATCAAGTCAGTCCCGGAAGTGACAATAGATAAACCAAAATTTGGATTACCTACAAAATGATAGTTGACTTTTACTGAATATTTGCTGGACTGATGGAGACAAAACGAAAAGTACAATTTTGGTTTTAAATTGAATTTTTTAATCAATGTATACTTTCATAAGCACTTTTTGCATAAATAACTAATAATATTAAATATCAAATCCAAAATATACACAGAAATTACAAAATTCAATTAAAAGACTACCGTCACTTTTCCAGACGCCCGAAGTCCGTCAAAGCGAGTCTATGAAAACTTCATGCATGTCAGATTTCTAATAGTCTAGGTACCTGTACATTTTTTTAAACTATTTATATTAAGGTTACTCTCATAAATATTTTTTTTAAATGCAGAAGTGGATTCGGATTGTGACATCAAACGTCCCCAACGGAAGCCAAGCACCGGTTGTTTTCAGCTTAAAGTTAAAATTGTCAATTACAGCAGATCATAAGTTACAAGCGGTATCTGTACAAGAGTAGTTCTTAGGCTATCGATTAGCAGGCCATATTTATTGGTTGTAGGATTTCTTTGCAGGAATCCGCCGCGATAGATATCACTGGTGATTCTGTCATGCAGCAGTAGTGTGCAAACATTACTGTGTTTCGCACTGAAAGTCACTGAGAGCTAGTGTAATTACCGGACATATGAGACTGAAGAACTGATGTCTCAGGGTGACGGCCGCAAGGTGGGGCCACACAGATATGTTTTGGGTGACACAGCTTTATTGTAATAGGTAGATAGATTCTGTATATAAATTATCAAACCAACCCTGGATAATATGTTTAAGATTTTTGATTAAACTTTGCAGTTTCATATGTGTTGTGCTGTTCCTAAATAATATTCATTAAAGTAATTTTACCGCATTGTTAGTAGCTAAAAGAAATTAGCGAGTTGAACTACCAACAGAAGTCAGAAGTTGGGTGACACAGAAGTTATTGGTTTTCACGTTTAGATGTATGTATAATACTGTAACTATGATTTTCCATAATAGCTAACGGACCGGGTGCTCGCTTTAAATTTCATAGTACGCGAGTGACCTGAGTTCGATCCCCAACGGTGGAGGCAGTTCAAGTGTCAGGGTCTCAAGGCTCATGCTCTTTGGTGAAGGAAAATCGAGGGGAAACCTGCAACCTGCGTGTACATGTTTTTCTCTTGATCTTGTAGATCTCTACATGCACGATTAAGTATCAAATTAAGTTTAAGTTTATAGACCAATAGTATTTTATTAAGCAATAAACTCTTATTATAAATAAGATAGATTATAAATTAACTTTTATATTACAGTAGCCGACCCGTCCTCAACTTCGCACGGTACTTATTGTTATGTTAAGGTTTTTATAAAGAAAAACAGCAATACCCTGTTTTCGCATGTAGAAGAAAATGTTCATTAAGTCCGTCCTTAGTGGGTGTCTAAGTTGCGAAAGGAATATATATAAGGCAAATTTAAAGTCAATAGGTCTTGTACTTTCGAAGATATCATGATACGACAGTGATAAATCGTTTATAAGTAAATGTATAGATTACAAAAATATACTTGTAGCAAAAGAATGTCAACATGTTATACATACTAAACAGTATCATTAACCCATAAAAATAATTCATTAAAATTCAGACAACACTAACACTAGTTGCTTTGGCGAAATGCCACAATGAGCTTAATTTCAGTTACAATTGCTTGGTAGGCACCTAATTTCATGAACTCTTTAGGAATAAAAAGGAAGCTGTAATATTTAATTTTGTAGGCGGTAGTAATTGGAAATACTTTGTTTTCATTAAATAGGTTCAATATAATTGTTATTTAAATTTTTATTTTATAATTCGTAATACATCATACTTAAATATATCTAACTTAAGTTGAAATGAAAATTACCAAATACTTATTTTTGCTAAGTAATTGGCAAATAGTTACCTGTCATATATTTTAGCTAAATACTGTAAGAAATTTGTTATAAATAATGAACTATGCAGTCTGCTTATTAATTTTCTATTTCTATTTGCCGATCTCCATTTGGAAGATTGATATGCTCATATAAAATAAGTAATCCTACGTGGTAGCGGCGTAAGAGAATCTACCACCCCATCTCATCCGGTGGGTGTCGTAAAAGTCGACAGAGGGAAAATGAAAACCAGGAGATGGCATCTTCCTGGAACATATGAATAAAAAAACTGCGGTTGCCAACCCGCCTGCCAAGCGTGGAAAGTATGGCAGGACCCCCTCAAGTTAGATCTTCATTTTTTTTGTGGCAGTCTGTGGGGGAGGCCTTTGTTCTGCAGTGGTCCAGTGATAGTCTGAAATGATGATGATTGCATAAACATTTACTTACTTAATTAATTTTTTGAATTTTAATCTCAATCATATAATTATAATATGACGATAGTGTGGCGTAGTGGCTAGCGTACCTGACTACTTCGCCACGGTCCAGGGTTCGAATCCCAGCTTACTTATTAAAATGATCTTAATTTTTTATTACCAATAGATAGAAGACGCGTTTGGCGACGATAAAAAGTCACAACGATAAATGTAGGCCCGATCGTAAAATAATCTTTTTATAATACAACTACAGGTTTTCTAATTATCAGTAGAACTACTATGTAAGGACAGCCTTCTTGGTAATTTGTTAAATAATTTTTTATGAATTTAAATACATCCGAATCTGCGAAATATAACTAACTACGCAGTTTGCGTAGATTAGCGCGAGTTTTATTAAAATAGCTGCAATCGAAAAAACTCGCTAGTACTAGGATAACATGAAGCTTAAGGAAATCTGTTGCGAAATAGTCGCCTCTTACGACACCTCGCTAGGTACTATTCTACTCTGCTAAGACACTTATCGGCTTAAAAAATAATAATAATAGGTAAATTTAACAGCGTTAGTCTTCGCGTTATATGGAAACCAGGAAGTATGAATATTATTCTGTTTTTAAAAATATGACGAATGTAGGCAGGTCTGAAATGAAAAGCATCGAAATTTGTACTATGAGCCCCATGTACGAGTAATAAAGTTACTGCTCTAGCTACGGCTTTATAAAGAGATTTCATATAAAAATACTTACAAAATATTTTTATCTTACTATAATTCGGTATTTAGAATTCTTATCTACTAGGTATGATAAAAAAGAACCAGCAAAGTACATGTCACACTGTGTGTGTGATTCCATAGTTTTCTTGAATGAGCTGAGTTTTGTTTCTACAACTCGATAATTTAATCACGTGATATTTGAATAACTTTTATAGATAATTTCTATCACGTTTCAACGAACATAGTTAATTGTAAGTTTCCAGTTAAAGTAGTTTAGAAATTATTTGGGGGATCATTACGTCGATCTATTTGACACCCATTGAAGGGTGACGTTCTACATGAAAAACTTACTTTATCCTAATGTTTATTTATTATTCAGATTTCGGGTTGTGTTGTTTGTTTTGCCCTGAAAGCTGTGAAACAACTTTGTACTTGACAATTTTAACTTTTAATTTATATTTAATTGTGTGGTGGCGACTTAAAATAATCTACCACCCCATCTCATTCCACGGGTGTCGTAAAGGTCGACGGAAGGAAAATAAAAACCAGGAGATGGGCACCAGCGTCTTCCTGAAACATCTGAATAAACAAACTGCGGTTGCCAACCTGCCAAGCGTGGCAACTATGGCTAAATCCCCCCCAAATAAGAGTTACAAACTTTTGTGGCAATCTATGGGGTGAGGTATCGAACGAACGAGCTAAGCTATGATTAACACTGCTGAATATGTAGAAATTGTCATATTATGAAAATAAAACCAGTTAAATTATATATCAAGTATGCCTTAAGAAAAGCCTTGAGGTATTATTAGGTTAAAAAGTAAAAGTAATAAAGTTTGCTTTACATAGGAAAAAAAATAAAATGGAATATAGATTTACGGACTACATGGGCACGCTAGTGGCCAAAATAAACTCGTTTTAAAATTCCAACTCTTCTGCAAACTTTACGGGCTTTCGACTTTAGAATAGTTTTAGGATGTAAGCTATAAAATATTTTATGCTCGCGTTATTAAATGTATGCTTTAAGCGTTTGCTATTTTCATCTGCAACCTATAAAAAGTTGCTTGAGATAAAATATAATAGGTGAAATCTTTGACGCAAGCAGTTCTTTAATATGTTTAACATATTTCGAGATTTGGTGTGAATAAAAGAAGCCAGATCTTACTCAACTACTAGCCACAGATACAAGTAGATCCAAAATATTTTTTTTATATTTTTTTATTGGTCGTATAAACATACTACAGAACAATAAAAATTATGGGTATTTTTCATTCATGACAACGGCTCTGAAAACGATATAAAAATCATTACCTAATTTATTTTACTGAATTATTACCGAATCTAGAATCTATGATGAACAGAAGTAACATTTTGTAGTAAATCGAGGAAAAACCACAAGCAGAGGAAAAAGCTATAGATGTTAAAAAAATAAGAAACTTACTAATGATGAGACAGCGAGATTCGTTTATTTTAGTTAGATGCACAGCTTAATGTGGTATGGTAATTTACTGAGGGAAAATGCTACCGATATAGAAACTTTTGTAGTAGAATAATTTTTTTTATTGGAAAAGAGGGCCTCTTTAGAACGAAGACGTATTTACAACTTAGGTTCTAAGTTAGGAGTGTGATTTTGTACGTATACAAGAATATAAACAGCTTTAGTAAAATAAGTGATGTACATAATGTATATACCAGGGACAAACACACGCTTGTAATGCCGGTTACTCGACTCAATACAGTTGGTAACTCATTCACGGGGCAATGTCTACGTTTTTACAACAAAATCCCAGTAAGTGCACAACCATAGATTCGAATAGTTTATTGAAATGAAACTACACTCGGCGTCAAAAAAATCGCACATCCGAAAAAAATAATTTAAATACTATTTTAACACAACAGGCCAATGGCAATGTTGTGGTTTGAGGGTATCATTCGAAAGGTAATTTCATTAGCTTTCAGGAATTTTAATTGAATTTTACTTTTATA
The DNA here is from genome assembly GCA_019845155.1 of Luehdorfia chinensis. Classification (NCBI taxonomy): domain Eukaryota; kingdom Metazoa; phylum Arthropoda; class Insecta; order Lepidoptera; family Papilionidae; genus Luehdorfia; species Luehdorfia chinensis. The sequence continues at coordinate 6,608,044 of JAHVAK010000282.1, forward strand.
ACGAGACGAAAGAGAAATTAAAGAAAAAGACAGGGTATGTACAAATTTGCAAATTAATAATTTAAAAAAAACTTAATAAATACAAAAAAAGTTCTTAAAACCTAGTGTTACCCCCCCTTGCCTTGATAACGGCTTCCATGCGATCTTTCATGGACCTTACAAGGATCGCAACAGCCTCTTGGGGTATTTGTTCCCACTCTTCAAGTACCGCATCTTGGAGATCTTGAAGAGTGGCTGGAGCTGGATTTCGAGCTCGCACGCGCATCATCCCAGAGATGTTCTATTGGGTTAAGGTCTGGATTTCGTGCTGGCCAATGCATAACAGGGATATCGACCTCCTGTAAATAATCCCGTACAATAGCCGCGGTGTGGCAACGAGCATTATCATGCATTAACATGAATCCATCACCGACATAACCAGCATACGGGACCACATGTTCCTAAGAGTTTTTCAGTAATGTACCGACCAGCATTTAATGACCCTTGCCCATGGCCACCCCGAGTCCGGGAAACGCACACAAGTTCCGTTTTCCCGTCGACGGAAATGCCGCCCCAAAACATACACGAGCCACCCCCGTATTCGACGGATTCTTCGAAGCAGGGTTGTGTGAACCTCTCCCCCTGTCTTCTGTAGACCCTTCTACGCCTGTCATTGCAGAAGAGACAGACCTTCGTCTCATCAGAGAAGAGTACGGTCCGCCACTGTTCTAGAGTCCACTCGCAATGATTGCGAGCAAACTCTAGGCGATCTCTGCGATGCTGTGCAGTAAGTTTTGGACCTTTAGCAGGTCTATGGGCTGTTAAACTCTTTTTGTGTAACCTTCTTATCGTAGAAACACTCACAGATGTTCTCCGAGTTGATCGAAGCTGTTGTTGCAACTCAACAGCATTTGTAAAACGGTTTCGTAAAGATGTCGTAACGATGAAACGGTCATCTCTTTCTGATGTGCACCGTTTTCTTCCAGATCCCGTGTTTATGTTTTATAACATAACCACCAGTCTGCTGAAAACGTTGGAACACCCGTCGAACTGAAAAACGGGACAGGTTCAACTGTCGAGCAACGTCACACTGCCGCATCCCCGACTGCAATAGGGCAATCACTTGAGCGGTTTCTTCAGAGCTGGTGTCCATCTTTACTTGTTCTTACTTGGGTTACTTGTTCACGTGTGTTCACTGCAAAGTCTAAATTACGACTGGCCCATATTTCATCCAGTTCGACCCTTTTATACCCTTTTAGGTGGTGTAACTAGTGTCCTTACTAATGAGCATTTGACAGTGTTTATTTTTGACGCTCTATAATGATAAATGTTTTAATGATTTCATGATTTTTTATTAATAATGTAAAGCTATTCAAATACCCATTTCAAACATACCAATATTTATATAAATATAATTCGTTTCTAGCCATTACAGCCATTTTTCGCGCAAACTCAGGGAGGTGCGATTTTTGTGACGCTGAGTGTATGTACTAAGGGTTATTATATGATAATAACCCCTGCCAAAGGCTGGGAGGTGATCGCAGCCAGGCTGCTTCTAAATTGTAATTCCTCATGTAATATATATTTTTCTGTTATTATTCTAAAATGTCTTAAAGAGAGGATACCTGCGGAGTTTCTTTCGCCTGTTTCGTGTGTCGCCGTACAGTGAAAAGGAAACTCATTGTAAAAAAATAAGACATTTTACAAACAAAATCTGAATTTGTTACGTTAGAGAATAAATACATATATTTCATTTGATTTCTTTGAAATAAAAACCGTGCTGACACACACACACACACACACACACACACGCACGCACGCACGCACGCACGCACGCACGCACGCACGCACGCACGCACGCACGCACGCACGCACGCACGCACGCACGCACGCACGCACGCACACACGCACGCGCACGCGCACACATACACACACACACACACACACACACACACGTGTGAGTTAACAGTTTTTTTTAATCTTATTGCGACTATGCGGCTATGTAGTGTAGCAGTTATAACTACTCTGTGAATTCGAAGTATGGAAGAGTGCTAATTTGAGTACATTGATTTAATGGTGATCATTATAATGATGATGATGAGCATTCGAACTTTGAGTCGTACATTTTTTCAAAAGAACACACCTCCAAAATATTGCACAACTCACCTCTGTTCTTAAATCGCATTACGTCGAACGTAATCGAAGTTAGAGATCAAGAAACCATTTATCACGCCGATATTCTTTCAAAATTCGCATATTTATGATAAATTGTTTCTATAATGCTACCGTTGCTTTGACGGTAATGTTGGTATTGTATTTCTAGAAAATAGATATTAATTTTAGGTATTGATTAATTAAATAAACAAATAATATTTGATAATTTTAATTATCAGATTCTACACCTTATGTGAGTGGCTACATCTGCAGTGACAGGTGATATTTTTTACAAAGCTAACAAATTTATCAGCAACGTAAGTACATATTTCCACCAACTTTTGAGTAACTTTGAAATTTTCCTCGATGTGACTTTAATCTATTTTATTTATTTTAATGGAGTTCCGCAGTATCTGACTTAATGTATTAACTTTATACTGTTTCTACTCGTATAATTTCTATTGCATCAGCATTATAGGCACACCCACTTTTCTCTAATTTGTCTCCATGAGATAGAAAGTTGTTGCAAGGAGGAATATTCTTTTTGCAACTTAATATATTGTTTATAACAATATCTACCTTGGGGTTTGATTATTTTATTGAATATATTGTGGTCTAAAACGATCGGTAACAATCATAATTTTGGAATTCTAGAATTCATTTCAGGGATATTTATATGCGATAATTTGGTAAAATTGTACTTTTAATGTAATTGTCATCTTTAATAAAGAATAAAGGTAATAATGTAAGGTATAATATCTAGTGATAGAACCGTACGCAGTGTTTTACTAATTGTTTTTTGTGGGGTTTGGTTTTGAACAAATTTAATTGTTTAATTGAATTTTGAAATAATGGTTATGCGGAATATTATTGGGTCTAAAGTCTTCGAAATATTATAATAATAATAATATTTCAGCAATATAAATTTCATTTTAAATAACAAGATATCTAATAAGTTTTTCATTACGAAATTCTGAGAAAATTTAATTAAATAAAAATTTTACCTTCTAATTGAATATTTAATTTGTTATTATAATTATTAAAATGTACCGATATATTTCTTGTTGTCACAAAATAATTGCTGATTTCTTATGATATGTATCTTTTTATAATATGATTAAAAATATTATGAAAAAGAATTATTTTTAAAATAATTATAATTCTGTACAAAATTACATTAACATACAAATATTTTATTTATTAAGTTTTAATGTAATATTTATTTATATATCAACATGTCGCATTGATTTTGTTCTTAATATGACGATTTTAAATAGATGTGTTTTTTTTTCTATGTAATTTAAAATTAAATTGTTGTGGCGGATTAAAGTTGTTCCTTACGGATGGCTTAAACCTAATTTTTAACAAACTATTGTAAACAGAAGTTGCGTGAGCTAATAATTCGAGTGAATATTGCATGTGATATCGTTGCCTTGCACCTGGTTTGCACGAGAAAACAGTCTTAGCCAGTGCAATATCACTTAAGCCGCTTACAACTCCGTTATATGCTATGTATTACATTTCAAGAGTTTTTTTTGCATTTTGATTTAGTGATAAAAGAAAAATTATTACAACCTCATAAAGTAATATAAAAACCGTACTAGTCGTAATTTTCACGACAGCTGGGCAATTTAACGACCGCAGTACACGATTTACCTGATATTAATTGATACATTATGCAATATCTAATACGAATATGTTTTTTTTTAAAACTTGGCCCATGTTAGGTTTTCTCAAGTATCGCGGGTGCGTTTTACATACATAAATTCCACATGCACAAACACCCAGATTTGAAAGAACTCTGTAAGCCTTACTAATAATTATCCCGTGCGGGAATCGAACCCGCGACCCGCGGCGCCCACTGCGCCAACTGCGACTAACGAGTTTCCTTTTATATTGTATATGTTATTGCTCCATTTAAATAAAGCCAGGTCATTTACTTTATTTAAATGGAGTTCCAGAAAATGTAGACAAAATGAAGTAATGTATAATTTATCTACGTGCTTTAAATAAGCGACCCTGCTACGCTTTAAGTGTGATGAATGTAATTTCGTCGCTCATTATACTATGCTTACTATTTTTTATTAATGGTATAAGAAATATTTACGAAAGAAACATAAAATATTACGAGTATTTTAGTTAGTGAAACTTTTTATAGTGTAAGATACTGATCAGTATAAGACAATTCCCATCCTATTGGTATTTTAAAGGTCGAATGAGTGTAATTCAAGAAAAATGTCGTAGTCACTGTATGATATTCGGGCCCGGGTTATTCGGCACAAAGATATGAATGTCCAATGAGTGTATCGCACAATTGTCCATAGGCCACTAGCACTAAACACTTCAAGGTCCAGGAAAAGAGATCTTGAGAATTGGTTTCAATGGTACGAAAGAAATTAATATGAGTGCGCGGCGGAGTTCGAATTTAGATAGACACATACAGTAACGTCTTTTTCCCATATAAGGGGTAGGCAGAGACCACACCCGTAGCCCACTTTTTGCTCCCGCGGGAAAGAGACATAACGGATGGCGAACCACATCGCCGCCATTTTGGTATGAGTCAAAAATTCTTATTCCTCATTGCATTCCCACGAGCAATATAGTCACAGCATTGCATATTATGGTATTATTCTGCACGAATAAAGGCTATCCGTACAATACCTAAGTCGCCTCTTACGACACTTCAAGAAAGAGCTACATGCTATTCTACTAAGTCGGACACCTATCGGCGTAAATACATATGGAGATAAATAGTCATAAATGAATATAGTTACAATGGTATCTATAGAACAAATTAGCGCAAATTTCAACAATATGAAAATACATAAAAACACAGTGTTAACCTTGCCTTATAAGAATCTACCAGCCCATCTCATAGCGGATCTAGAGGGAACGGCGCTGCGGACGAGCTTGCTCGGGGGGGTTCCAACAGGTGTGCCGTGGGACCAGAGCCCATAGTCCCGTTTCCCCTCAAGAATGTTCGTAAGCTAATCTGTAACCGCACTAGAAACCAACATGCACACCTCTGGACAAATTATCCAGAGTGCAGACAGGCAGGAAGCTTTGCCTGCTATAAACAATCGCATATCCAAGGTGCTACTCCGTCTGAAAAAGCCCCAAATCAGAATGGTCAGTAGCGCCATAACAGGACATGGATCATTCAACAAACATCTGTTTTCTTTAGGTGTCACGGACAGCCCTCTGTGCAGAGCCTGCATGGAAGCGAATGAAACGGCGGTCCATGTCCTGCTGGACTGCCCAGTGGTCGAAGAATACCGGGCTAAGTATCTCGGTTCGCCGAGATCTCTCCCCGAGGTCGTGGGCAACACTAAAGGTTTGCTGCGGCTCCTGGAGGAGATCGGTTGGCTCGAATAAATAAAATATTCCTGCCCGAACGCAAAATACGCGCATAGACGTGGAGTTGCGGAAATCAGCCCGTAGCAATCTACAATCTACAGCCCATCTCATCCCGTGGGTATCGTAAAAGTCGACAGAGGGAAAACTAAAACCAGAAAATGGGCAACAGCAACTTCCTGGAACATCAAAATAAATAAACTGCGGTTGCCAACCCGCTTGCCAAACGTGGTAACTATAGCAAAATTTACCCCAAAATGAGAGCTACAAACTATTGTAGCAATCTATGGTGGAGGCCTATGTACAGGCAGTGGACTAGTGATAGGCTGAAATGATGAAGTAACGGTCGATCGAACTTCATCTTTGTGACGATGTAAGCTTTTAGTAAGTAAATTTTTTCATATTAACTTTTACCATATTAACTTTGGATCTCGGACGCCACAAGTAAGTATTAAGAAAGTAATCACGTAGAAAACTATACTCGTATTAGTCCTACGGAGCCAAATATTTTTGTAAGCCTTCCTCCTATTCTAATTCTTAGCCGTACGTGAGGATGGATTAGTATTTAAATAAAACTACTTTTTTACGGATTTTATCGCGTTTAATTTTTGAACTATTTTTACCCGACGTTTCGGACGCTTTACAGCACCCATGGTCACGGGGGGACTGAGGTGACAGTTGTCCCGATGTCATAGTTAACCCGGAGTACCTTACTAACTATGACATCGGGACAACTGTCACCTCAGTCTTCCCGTGACCATGGGTGCTGTAAAGCGTCCGAAACGTCGGGTAAAAATAGTTCAAAAATTAAACGCGATAAAATCCGTAAAAAAGTAGTTTTATTTAAATGTGTAATATTCGCGTAAATAAAAGAAAACATTATGGATTAGTAGTTCAGTGGTGACAACATCTCGGGCATTCTTTCACATTTTTATTAGCTCATTTTCTTGTCTGTCTGTTTGTTTGTCTATTCAGTATTAATATATCGATCCATAAACATTTACATGTTTATAAGTTATAATAATAAATTGATGACCATATTACGACTACTTGATAAATAAATAATACGAATATAATGATATAGTAGTCTGACGAAACTTTTAATAATCTTTTACTAAAATCATATGCATATCAATCATTTACAATGCTATCAAATAACATGCAAATTAATTATATACTTTTATTTTAAAGTCTGGTATAGAAATCAACATAAAATTCAATGAATTGGAATAATAATGTGTGCTTAGTGGGTACATGTATTCAATTTTGCATTTGAATTCGAATTCAATCTGTGATAAAGTTTTGATGCGGGTTCACGTTCGGATTTTATTTGTTTTAGAACTGGAATTTAATTTTGAATTTATCGGTACATATACCAAATTCTTCATTGTTGTGCATTCCATCACGTTCACTCAGCTGTGAGGAAATGTCTCGCATTTTATACATACATGTATAAGTTTTATAATAAACTATAAATAAAACAAACTACAAAATTGTGAATGAGCAATACCTTAATTAACTTAAAGTTTATGAAGTCCCCGAGAAAATCAAACGCTTTGAATATAATTTCCATACAATTTTGATAACGTTATATTACCTTTTCTTTATAGTTATATTTTTTACTACAATAATTTTAATGTGTAATGAAATATACATATTTTTAATGTACCTCCTCCTCCTCTGTACTCAATAATTTCCTGTATCAGTTTTGTATCATACATACAGGAAATTATTGAGCTTCTTATATACACTATATGTATGTACTTTAACCTATAATTACTTTATTTTATAAAAATAAAGAAAAGTTTATGTTTAGATGATTGTTACTGACACAGCTAATGCATTTTAATGACATTTGGGACATAGGTAGATTATACTCGTATCGTGAATAGGACATATTATAATAGTTTATATCATATAAGAAGCCAAACTATTCATTTTAATTTACGCCCAGCGAAGGTGAGTAAGTAAGTAGAGACTTATACGGATAAACAAATAGAACAAAATTGTAAAAGCTTGAATGACTGCGGAACCTTTAAAATGTGTTTAGCTTGAATTTTTTCTCCCGCAGTTTTATTTTTTTTTTGTTAAAAAATTAACTGTTTCAGCGCTTAAATAAAAAAGTCTTTATTAGTTTCAGCATTTGCATTTTTTTCATTAGTCTCAAAGGGGGCGTTCCGTATTTACCCTCGACAGCATCGTACTTTACGACATCGCAATTGCAAAGGGTAAAAGTAATATATTTTTTAAATATATCCCTTATTATGAGACCACGATAATTAAAACTATATAACTGAATTTACTGTTCTTGTGGCTTACAGTATTCTTAGAATATCTAAATTAATAATAATGTAATTCTTTTTTTTATTATAATAAGTGATGAAACGAGCAAAACGTTCACCTGATGAATAGTGAAACGTCTGCCCATAACAAATGCTGTGTCACCCAGAAAATTTCTGTGTGACACCACACTGTGCCCATCACCCTAAGACATGAATTATGCTGAATCCACACTAATATTATAAATGCGAAAGGTACTCACTCTGTCCCCTTCTCCGTTTCACGGTTCAACTGCTGAACCGATTTTGACGAAATTTGGCACAGAGATAGCTTGCACCCTTGACATACATAGGATATTTATCCCGAAAAATGAAATAGTTCCTGCGGGATTTTCAGAAACCAATATCTACGCGGATGAAGTCTCAGGCACCAGCTAGTATTTTATAAAAATATAGTCCTTATCAGCAGGAGCAGCGGCGTTCAGCATACTAGTGAAGTACAATTAGTAACGAATTCATCGTTCATTATGGTTCAATTAAATCAGTATAAAATTTATTTCAGTTAACTAACTATACTTAAAATTATGTGATAGGTATTGGAGCTGGGGCAACTTAGGGACCAGGTGCTCATCATACTACGCGTGGGACGTGGTTTCGATCTCGAGTGCCGGCACAATTTATTCGACGGTATAGCGTAGCGTAGTAACGGATTGTTAATTGAAATTTAAGGTTTTGATTTACCGCATGAAAAAATATTGTAAAAAACAGCTGCTGTCTTAAAAATACAATATATTTGAATTTCATGTAAACTTCACCAACTAAAGCAGTGTGGAACTAACTATTCCCGGCTTCAAAACTCACTCAAAATGAGAGAAGGTAGGCAGGCAGAACTGGAACTAATATAGGCTTACTTTAAGAATATTTTTGGTTCTTTTTCTACTCTCTCTTTACTCATAATAAGATAAAACTTTTCGACTTTCTTTAATAAAAAAAACAGAGATTATTTAAATATAATAAAAAAAAAATGTTTTTTTTTCCATATTATTTATATAAAATTTCCGTGTATGCTTTTGCACTATCAGAACACAGCACAAAATATAACTGAATAGGATGTGAATTGATAGAAATCTTATTTTAATAAACTCTATAATCTACTTTTTATTTGGAATATAAACTTGAGAAATTATACAGCACTTAAAGTTTTTATGATGGCAAACATTTTATTATCCTCGGGCAATTTTAACCTTCCTAAGATATTAAGCTTATCGAAATTTATTTCACATTTAGCCATTAAATGTTAGCAAAAATCATCACGCCATATAAATGTTAAAGGACTTACAAATTTATATACTGAATATTATACTACATAATTTGAATGTATAAAACATAGTGCTGCAGTGAAATTACAAACTAGTCTAAGAGTTAAATAAACTACCGCTAAAACTCTATTAAAATTTGCAAGTTGCTATCGCCATATTGGGTAAAGGGTAATATTATGTTAATATTATACAGCTGATAACATAATAAAAAGTTACCTCAAATGACACCTCATTTGTCGAAATCGATGAAATAATTTAGGAGCTATGAAACAACAAGTGAGCGCATACAATTTTTTTAAATCATTACTCTTCTTTGACGTTTGTTACGGTTGGTTATACGATTATAACTAAACAATTATACAAGGTTACGCAAACAAAAAGAGACAGAGAAGATTGTGATGTAACATAAAAACTATTTTAAAGTACTTTGGGCGTGTCTGGGCGAAAAAAATTTAAGGTGCTAAGTTAGATACTCAGCAACAAAAAACTAAGATCTAAGTGACTGAGTAAAGCGCTTTCAACCCAAACCGGCCATATTGATTTATTTCTGTAAGTTGAAAGTTTCTTCAACCGATAACAAGATTTAAAATTGATAAAAAACATTACGTAAAAAATATTTTATTGTTGTTGTCTCCTTCCTATCTCCTTTATCATTTTATGAATAAGAAAATAATTTTTATGTCAGTTTGATGGTTGTCATTGGTACGATAGGGCGAATGATAATTAAGCAAAATGGCGCCACAATTGCTAGATGTCAATGACGAAAACTAACTCGATTTTCTGAGTCTCTGATTTGGCATACTCAGAATTTTGTTCGCCTAGACACAACTAATCATTAATGTTAGATATGTTTAGCAGTTATGTTATAGTAAATGCTGTATGTATTAATTTTACACCTGTACTTGAACTGAGTTATAACACTTGTTTAAAAATTATTGAATAATTTATTTAATTAAACAGTCAATTGGTTATTTATTCCGTAATAATGTGTCCTGTTTTCATGCTTCTATATATTTACACAACATCAAACTTCGTACATAAGTTGTACCCTAGAGATAATTTAGCATTAACAAACTTAATTAATTGAAGGAAAGCTTCACAGAATATATGACATGAACAACGTTCGTGTCAGACATTAATTCATATATGTAACGCGCGTCAGATATAATTAAATTAACGTGATATATATAATTTAAGGGAAACAAATTATATAATAAGGACAAAATTTTTTTGGAGAGGGGGCATACGAGCAAGCGGCTTACCTGATGGTAAGTGATCACCGCCGACCATAAACATCCGCAATGCCAGGGGAATTCCGGGTGCGTTGCCGGCCTCTGAGGAAGCAGTAGGCTCTTTTCCTGAAAGTCATAAGTGCAAGAAAACTTCATCAGGATTTTAAGTGAGATAAATTTCAAGACAAATCAGTGAGTTTGAGTGAGTGAGTGACCTGTAAGTCGTAAACTATCGTGAAAACTAAAGGATCTAATTAATTTATACTATATGTAAAAAAATATGTAAATACAGCTTTTGAAACAGATGGTGGTGATTGAAGCAAGTTCTTTTTTAAATCATTCAATCAAAATCATAATATTATGTGTCCTACCTTTTGCGTACTCTGTGTAATTTTATCTGAATTTCATTTATGTAAAATTTATCAGTACGTTTACGCTTGATGCGTGTAAGAATTTAGGAAGCTACAGTATATTTGTTACAAATGAATACGTATATGAAATTTTCATCATTTTTCAAATTTATTTTCAGAGTAATTTACGTAAACAGCCAGTTATTCTGCCGTCTACCACGGCGTGCAAGTACTACAATGTTTCGGTTTGAAGGGCACTGAAGCTAGTGTAATTACAGGGCATATAAGACTTTAGAAACGGTGTCTTATGGTGACGAGCGCAGTGCGGTCCTACACAATTTTCCAGTAGAAAGTGGGTGGCACCGGATAGGTGCGACACTTAACATAAGGTTAACGTCGTGGTTCTTTCGTCACGAACTTCCATTAAAAAACTTATCATTAAGAAAATTGATAATTTTACATAAAAACATCCAAAATTATGGTCGAATCGACGGAATGAAGAATCAAGATCTGTTCATAAGATCGTAATAATAATTAAAAAGAAAATGACATTTTCATTCAGAAAAAGTCAACATAGTAGAATACAAATACAATATTGGATTTATAAATCGTTAAAAGTTATTTAATAATAATTTAAAATACACCAAAAATACAAGCTATTACAAAATATCAGGTTAGTTAATAATGTTAATTACAAATATTTAAATATATTTTTTGTCTCTAAAGGAAAATACTACGCTCGTATATTGATAGATACATTTATAGGTAAAATAAATATTATTACGTCGCGTTCACCTTCCGTACCATATTTATGTTCACATTATTATTAGCCACGCCGTGTGGTCGGGGGCTTAAGAAATTCTACCACAATATCTCATCATACTAGGAAATGGGCAGCAGCGTCCTGGAACACCTGAATAAATAAATTGCGGTTGTCAACCCACCCTCCATGCGTGGCAACTACGTGAGCAAAATCCCCCGAGAGCTACAAACCTATTTAAAGGAACATAGATCTACCTTTCCCATAGATTATATATTAGCCTCTCCCATAGATTTCCACAAAACACTGCCCTGAGCCACCTGCATCCATCGACTTCCCGCAAAACCTTGCAAGTCGGTACGACGTTGCTTCTAGAGGACCTTTTTTTCCCAACAGTTATCGGTTCTACGAGCTATACGGCTGGCTCATTGCCACTTCAGCTGGCTAATCCTTAGGACTATGTCGGTTATTCTAGTTCTGCTGCGGATAACATCGTTACGGATTGTTAAAGCGCCTGCGTCTTCCGTCCAGGCAATGTTTACGAGTGTTAGATTAAGTTAATTTTAAGACAGGCTGTTAATGCACCTTATGTTTTATTATTTAGCCTTTATAAGTGTTTAAATTAAATCCCACCGTAATAATAAAATAATAATAGTGTAATTATAGCACTGGACGATTGTGAGATTTATTTTCTAGGCAAATTATTAAGTAATTAGTATATAGAACATTGATAGAACTAGTTATTATTTGTGTACCGAGTATCTTACTATTTCACTAATTGATTAATATTTTCGTGTGAGTACCTACATATTAAGTGCGTTGTGTAGTTAAGTACTTACATAGCACGTCGAAGTTAGCTTATATACATTTATTATTGTATACATTCCAGGTCGAACACTCTCGTCTTCCAGAATGACCGAGGAAAAGGAGTTGATTAAGAAGCGAGGCAGTTTTAAAGGCCGTTTAACTGCTTTTATCAGTTACTTAGATTCGCTGACAACACCTTTACAAAATCATGACGCGACGGAATTGCAATTGCGTATGGGTAAGCTGGATACATTGTATGACCAATATGATGAGGTTCAGTTACGTCTGGAATGTATTGTCGATAAGCTCGACATACAATTAACGGAGCGTTCATGCTTTGAATCTCAATATTACAAAGCGCTAGCCAAAGCTCAAAATTTATTAAGTGATCATCATAAAGCTGACGAGTCGGCATGTAGTGACAAGTGTTCTCGGTCCAGTAATCACAAACTTGTTAAGTTGCCTACTATACAATTGCCAAAATTCAGTGGATCGTATGAGAACTGGTTGGAGTTTCATGATACCTTCAATAGCCTTATTCACTCTAATGACGAGATCGATGAAATTAATAAATTTCATTATTTGCGCGCGTCTCTGGAAGGGTCTGCTGCTGTGGTCATTCAATCATTTGAATTTTCTGCCAATAACTACACCGTGGCATGGAACGTTTTGTGTGAGAGGTTTAACAATAAGAGATTGTTAATTCAGAATCATGTTTCAGCCTTATTTAACATCGAAACTATTAATAAAGAGTCCTCTGTCACATTAAAACGTTTAATTGACCTGTTAAGTAAAAACCTACGAGCATTGGAATCTTTGGGCGAGCCTGTAAAACATTGGGACACGCTTCTTATCTATATAGTTACGCACAAATTAGATCAGAAAACCTACCGTGAGTGGGAGGAGTTTAAGGGTCGTCTAAATAAAGAGGAATCCCTTACATTCGACTTATTTCTTCGGTTTATGCGTAACCGGGCTGATTTAATCGAAACGTTAGAGATGTCGCGTAACATTAATTCGGTGTCGAATAAGTCGAATCTTAAATTAAAGTCCATGGTTTCGGTACAGCACTCATGTAACCCCAATGAAGATTCACCTAAAAGCTCCTGTCTGAAATGCAATGGAGATCACAATTTAGTCAGTTGTCCACAGTTTCTCGCACTCAGTAATGAGGCTAGATTGAAGTTACTTCCGTCTTATAAGATTTGCTATAATTGTTTTAAAACAGGACATTATGCGAACCATTGTAAAAAGCCAGGTTGCAAATTATGTAAGCGCCGACACAACACTCTCATACACGTCGCGGGACTGAAGGTAGGTGAGAACGTTCGTAGTGTAAACAATCGCTCTATAGAGAGTGCAACAAACGAGACGCACTCGTCCATGACGCCTGCCGCAACCACTGGTGTAAATAGCGTAGTGTTATCTACGAGCGTCGCGCATCATAGCAAACAACAAGACGTATTATTATCGACCGCCTTGATTAAAGTGCTAGATTGCAATCATGTTGAGAATGTCGCCCGCGCAATATTAGACAGTGGTAGCACATCCAGTTTTATAACGGAAACTATGCGCCAGCGATTAAATTTAGATTACGTAGAGATAGATAGGTCGATTTTGGGCATAAATAACGTGACTTCTTACGTAGGCAAAAGGTGTAGTGTATATTTAAAGTCATTAGATAATAGTTATGCTGCTAACCTTCATTGTTTTATTTTGCCATCTATTACCAGTAATGTCCCAAGTCGCAAATTAAACTTGTCGGATCTTAAGCTACCGTCTAACATTCTCTTTGCTGACCCCACATTTTATAAACCTGCCGATATAGATATTTTAATCGGTGCTGATCTCTTTTGGGATTTGTTAGGGTCACAGAGAATTAGGCTAGGCAGTGATCAGCCCGTGCTGCAGGAAACCAGGCTAGGGTGGATAGTCTCTGGCCCTATTAGTAATAATCATGCTGCATTTTCGACTATAGTAAAGTGTAATTTTGCCAATACTGAATCTTATTACGATGATGATAAAATTAACGACGTTCAAGCCGATTTAACACGTTTTTGGCAGTTAGAAGAAATAAGTTCGAAATCATCTTATTATTCATCAGAAGAAAAGTTGTGTGAAGATCATTTTGTTAAAAATACGTCTCGTCTCGCTGATGGGCGTTTTCAGGTCCGTTTACCACTCAAACAAGATCCTGTGCTTTTAGGAGAATCATTTAAAGGAGCTACGCGTTGCTTATTTTCTTTGGAGCGTAGATTAAACCGTAAACCGGACACCAAACATATGTATTATGATTTCATGTCTGAGTATCAGTCACTAGGCCATATGACTTTATGTGAAATACCTCATTCGGGTAAAGGTTATTATTTCATACCACATCACGGAGTGCTACGTGAAAGTAGCACTACGACTAAGCTCAGAGTGGTTTTTAATGCAAGTTTCCCTACATCGTCAGGTATTTCTTTAAATGAGATACTGATGGTCGGTCCTGTCGTTCAGGACGATTTGTTGTCGATACTCTTACGTTTCAGGCAGCATAAGTACGTTTTGTCTGCCGACGTGCAGAAAATGTATAGATGTATAAGCGTGCATCCCGATGACAGGCGACTACAGCAGATTGTCTGGCGTGACAATCTCGGTGATTCTGTGAAGAATTTTAAATTAAACACCGTCACGTACGGTACGGCGAGTGCACCATTCCTTGCAACGCGCTGCCTTAAACAACTCGGTCTTGAGTGTAAAAACAAAGACATAGCTGAAATCATAATGAACGACTTCTATGTTGATGATCTGCTTACAGGTGGTGATGACTTAGATGACGTTAAATTTATTCGTCAAGAAGTCACTGCTGTATTAGCCTCTGCTTGTATGCCATTACGAAAGTGGAGATCAAACGAACCTGAACTACTGCCAAAGCTCGCGCAAGCATCACCAAATTTAAATATTGTATCTTGTGAGCCAAACAAGTTGTTAGGTCTTGGTTGGTATTCGGATTCGGATGAGCTTCACTTTCCATTGAATTCATTAATTCCCGATGGCAACAGCAAACGTGGCCTGCTTTCGGTAATTTCACAAGTCTTTGACCCCTTAGGTCTTATGGCTCCGTATGTCATCACCATGAAAATGTTGATGCAAAGATTATGGTTAGATAAGCTTTCATGGGATGAGCCCCTGACTCCAGACATTCAGAAACGTTGGTATGACATCATAAAATATATGCCTATTATAAATAACATTCGCATTCCTCGTATGGTTATTTGTGAGTCATACGAGTTGCTACAGTTACATATTTTCACTGATGCGTCTGAGCGCGCATACGGTGCGTGTGTTTATGTTCGAAGCATCAATACCAAGGGAGAGGTTATGATTCGATTATTAATCTCTAAAAGTCGTGTAGCGCCAATAAAACCGATAACAATACCACGACTGGAGTTGTGCGGTGCCTTGGTAGGGGCTCGTCTTTATGAAAAGACTGTGCATTCGCTTCGTGCTAAGATTGATCAGGTCTGCTTTTGGTCAGATTCCACAATTGTCTTGGGATGGTTACGAATGTTACCTAGTAAACTTCAGCCTTTTGTACGCAATCGAGTTGCTGAAATTTTAGAAAAGGTCGGTGATCGTAAATGGAGACATGTCCCAACTGATAAGAACCCAGCGGACCTAATATCTCGTGGTGTGGATATTAGTGTCCTGCCAGGTCTTGAGTTGTGGTGGTCTGGTCCTGATTTTTTAAAGCATGACTCATCAGAGTGGCCTTCTCAGCCTAACCACGTTGAAATATTGCCCGAAATTCGTCATAATGTTTCATTAAATGTTAATTTAATTAATACTGAAATTAATGAGTGTTTTATCGATTTTAGTCGTTTTTCGAATTATTTACGCCTTCTGCGCACCGTTGCCTACGCTTTGCGATTTATAAGATCCTGTAAGAAACAGGTCTTGACGTCTCTATTTTTAACAGACGATGAACTAAAAAACGCGTTAAATATCATAATTTCGAAAAGCCAAAACGATTCCTTTCCGGAGTATAGATTACTTTTAAATAATCGCAATTTACCTAAGAAAAGTCCCCTTATTAAATTTAATGTGTTTTTGGATGAAAATAGAATAATGCGTGTCGGGGGTCGATTAGGTAATTCAAAATTTTCATATGACAAGAAGCATCCTATAGTTTTACAGTCCACTCATAGGTTCACGAAATTATTGTTTGATCATGAGCACAAAAGGTTGATGCATGCCGGTCCACAGCTACTATTAGCATGCATTAGGGACACTTATTGGCCCATAGGAGGTCGAAACCTAGCGAAGACATGTTATCATAAATGTCTGCGATGCCATCGCATGAAGGGTAAGATCTTGACCCCGCTTATGGGCAATTTACCAGAGGAGCGTCTCCTTTCAGGTGGCTTTCCTTTTGAAAGCGTGGGAGTTGACTACGCGGGTCCCATTATGAGTGCCTCTCGTCAGGGTCGCGGTTGTCGGATAGTTAAAGTTTATATTTGTATTTTCATCTGCTTTACTACTAAGGCTATTCACTTGGAGTTAGTAGGTGACTTAACAAGTAACAACTATTTGCTGGCATTACGCAGATTTATTTCTCGAAGGGGTAAACCAGTCAATATTTATTCCGATAACGGAACCTCATTTGTTGGTGCATACAATGATTTATCTAAATTCTTAAAAAGCAAATGCAATTTATTGAGCGAAAGCATGGCCAATGAGAACATTAATTTTCGATTTATTCCGGCATATACTCCTCACTTCGGTGGTCTCTGGGAGGCGGGAGTCAAGTCGACAAAACATCATTTGCTTAGAGTGTTGGGCAATTGTCACCTTACTTATGAGGAACTTTACACTACACTGACTCAGATTGAAGCAATCTTGAACTCTCGACCCCTCACTCCGCTGTCTTCAGACCCTGCAGATTGCATGCCACTGACCCCAGGACATCTACTGATTGGACGTGCATTGACTTCTTTACCACAACCAGACTACCAGCATAGCTCCACTCCTCTGTTAACTAGATTCCAACGTATTGAGCAACTGCGTCAGCATTTTTGGGAACGATGGAGTAAGGAGTATGTATCAGAGCTACAGCAAAGGGTAAAATGGCGTTCCTGCAAGGATGGCCTAAAGTTAAATGCTTTGGTGGTTATAAAGGAAGATAACCTTCCTCCGCTGAAATGGAGGCTTGGAAGAATCGTCGCAATCCATCCTGGGCCTGACGGCATAGTTCGAGTTGCCGACATCAGAACTTCAGCTGGAGTCATCCGGAGGGCATTCAGTAGAATCTGTCCATTGCCAGTGTCACCTGATTTTGGTTGAAATCGTGGCTTTCAACGCGCGGGGGCATGTTAAAGCGCCTGCGTCTTCCGTCCAGGCAATGTTTACGAGTGTTAGATTAAGTTAATTTTAAGACAGGCTGTTAATGCACCTTATGTTTTATTATTTACCCTCGTTGTCATTCCATTTTATTACATAGTAAGAATCGTCCGAAGTTAACATCTAGTTGCATTATTTTAAACCTTTTCCCAATTAAAATCCTTATATACTCCCAACACGGATTTTATCTCGTAGAGAAACTCCGAGCCTAGCCCTTTCCACAGCCCGCTGAGCGACACTGAGCTTCCTCATGCGGTCTGCAGTGAAGGACCACGTCTTGGTTCCGTAGCTCATCACAGGTAACACGCACTGGTTTCATACTTTTCTTTAGAGGAATTGAGGTATACTTGACGACAAGATGTGACAGTTTTCCGAACGCTGCCCAGCCGAGTTGGATCCGACGATTGACCTCTTGGTTGAAGTTGGACTTACCAATTCGGACAATAAATCCTAGGTATACATATTCGTCAACAACTTAGATCGTAGTGTTCCTAACAACAACCGGTGTAGGTGTGACATGGACGTTAGACATGATCTTCGTCTTGTCCATGTTCATCTTAAGTTACCTACCCGTTGGGAGACACTATTGAGGTTAATGAGCATAGCGCTAAGGTCCTCCAGCGATTCTGCCATAATGACTATGTAGTCGGAAAATCGAAGGTGGCTGATGTATTCGCCATCGATGTTTACACCGTATCCTTTCCAATCGGTAGCTTGAAGATATCTTCCAATGCAGCGGTGAAGAGTTTCGGGGATATTACATCGCCCTGTCTTAAACCTTTCTGCAATTGGATCGATTGCGTACTCTGGTTGTGTA
Source organism: Luehdorfia chinensis (assembly GCA_019845155.1). Classification (NCBI taxonomy): domain Eukaryota; kingdom Metazoa; phylum Arthropoda; class Insecta; order Lepidoptera; family Papilionidae; genus Luehdorfia; species Luehdorfia chinensis. The sequence continues at coordinate 6,626,477 of JAHVAK010000282.1, forward strand.
CTCGGATAGTATACAAGCACTGCAACACATCGATATACCGACAGTCAATTCGGTACCGCTGAAGTGATTGTAGTACCGCCCAAATTTCGATGGAAAACACATACACCAGACATAGCGGGAGATTGTACTCATCGATCTTTTGTACAATCTGGCGAAGGGTATACATGTGGTCTATGGTACTAAAGCCTTTTCGGAATCTGGCTTTTTCGGGAAATCTGCCTGTGAGAATTTATAATGACTCTCAAAAACACTGCGTAGACGCAGCTCAGAAGCAATATCGGTCTATAGTTCTTCAAGAGAGCTTTATCGCCCTACTTGAAGAACATAATTACCACACTTCTACTCCACGCTTCCGGCGTAGCGCCGCTACGGATGACGGAATTAAAGAGCTTCTGAATTTATTTATTTCTTTATTTTAGGATGCCATGACGAGATGGGGTGGTAGACTCTACCACGATTACGCCGTCACCACACGGCGAGAAAATACCAAAATTATATAAGTACATAATATATTATTACATTAAATTACTTGTACATTAAAAAAAAAACCTGCTTTGTAAGTTAAACAAACGTTTATTTATTATATTTATAACATTCTGAAAAGCGTAAACTTATCTGTTAGTATAAGACGATGGTAGCTTTTTACCAATCACGACTACTTAATCATTTTCCGGTTTAAAAATTGAAGTTGTTAATAGCAAAGAATATAAAAAAAGTGCTTTGAGTGCTGGCGCACACATAGGGGCACTGAATCATCCTTTCATTAGACCCAAGGATCACAACCCAGCAAGCATGACTGTTGTGGTAAGATTCCTATGATGGTATCCATCTAGGTAGGTATCACCGCAGAGTCAGTTATACTGCCGAGAAGCAGTAGTTTGCAAACTATACTGCCGTGAAGCAGTTTTGTACAAACATCACACGGATGTTCTGGGTGACATAGCATTTGTTACAGGCAGACGTTGCATTTACCATCGGGTGAATGTTTTGCTCGTCTCATCACTGTCTCCTATAAAAAAAAAGTTGTGATGCCACCTAGAACATATTGTACATGATAAGATGACCTAGCCAAATGTTTGAATGATAAAAAAATGTGATCTTTAGAAGTCAATTTAGGCGATGCACCACCACAATTACAATTTAAATATAAAACAGCGGGCTAATGTTTATATGTTTACTCATACGGGATGTGACAGTGTACAATGATGGGTGCTGCTATACTTGCCTTTCGCTTTCACGCCAAAGACGCAAAATAATTCCTCTAGTACTGCGGATGTTCATGGGGGGCGGTGTGCATTTACCATTAGGTGAGCCGCGGAAAAAAACATTAATGTAATGTTTTTTAAATAAAAAGTTTAGTTTACTGTAAATAAAAAATATTATTTGCATAGATTTAAGTTAATTGTTTTTAAATTAACATCATTAATAGGAAATTGTACATATTTGTAACTGATTTGACATGACTGTAATTGATTACGGTCAGAAAAGAGAAGGAAATGAATGAGAATATAAAGTAAAGTTGAATTGTTCTTCGTAAGTACACAATTATTCAATAATTTCAATAAAAACTTCATTCAAATTACGAGGATTTTGTTGATACGAAGTCTGTTCTCATCAGTAATGAGGTTCTTCTGACGGAGAGGCAACAGGCGAAAGAAACGCCGTAGATATCCCCTTTTCTGTAAATCATATTTTTTTAATCTTAGGCAAAAATAAATTATCAATTAATTTACAAAGAAAGAAGTGTACTTTTCTTCATGTTAAAATTTTAGACAAGATTAATTGATAAATACGTAAGTATATTACTTAAAACTTTTCTTCTCTTTTCGTTAACTAGAGCAGACCAGCCCCCACCAACAGTACTTGTTCTCAAGTATGACGCAAGGCTGCCAGCCTTCGCTCTTCTCAACCATATTAAAGGGAAGTGTCCCGTCTCACGATGCCGCTGCAAGCAGTACATTAAAGTGAGCATGACGTAATCAAGTCTACCAAACAGCATATACACTGCTTAGATTATTGTCCTTTAGTTTTTAAAGGTATATTAGTAAAAATTTGCGCGGACACTTGTGTCACTATAATATCTCCTGCGCAGTTGATAGCTCTCGACAATATTCGTAAGTTGTCGCCGTGGTCGAAATCGACCAGGAGAACATCATGTATTTTCGAATTTTAATGTTTAATAATCCTTATTTTACCGAAATTATATATGTAATAGATTATCAAATGACCGAAGAAAAGAGAAAAGAGAAGAAAGTATCAAATAACTGAAAACAACAACGACAAATAAGTATATTTATATAAATTAAAAATATACTACTTACTAAAAGCTACTATAATTTAAAGCACTACTAGGTAGGTAGGAAACTAGTGATGGTGATATTATTGTCATATACAATTATTTCCGATAATCCACTTCTAAACAGTTTTATAAATTCAATAAAAAAAATACTGGACTGTTGCACAAAATACTCAGGGTTATTTATTATTCGCTTCAAGTGTTGTTTTAAGTTATTTGAGACAGCTAATTAAATGATTTTAAATCTCAAACCCATCATTATTTATTCAAGTCACTGCCTTAATTAAGTGTTTTTAGAAGCGTTAAGGTAAGAAAAATTTCATCGGCGTTTGTATTACGTGCCTTGAATTTTAGTGAGCAATCAAAAAGCATTTTGAATCAATTGTTTTACCGCGTGGTTTTTTTTTGTTAATAATTTCAATTTACATAACAAAAAACACACTAACTCCTTAAATTTAATTTAAATAATAATTTTGTCTGCGTGGTGGGGCTTAAGATAATCTACCATCTCATATCATCCCGTGGGTGTCGTAAAAGTCGACAGATCGATAGGTAGATAATAAAAAAACAGAGTCAGTCATAAGGACTGCCGACAGAAGTGAAAACTCAATCAATGGAATAACTATGTTCTTTTTTTCTGATTTCATTTAAAATCCGATCAAACAACTAGAAATCTGTTTTACCATGCTAGCAAGATAACTACTAGAAGGATTTGTTACGGAGTAATAAATCAACGTGTTAATAAAAAAAATTAGAGATTTTTATAAGAAAAAACAAATAATTTTTGTTTATTAACAAGACTTATTAGTATGAAATTAATCATTTATTGATCTTAAAAAAATATTTAAAATGCCTTAATATAGTGAAATAAATATTTGATAACAGTTAATAATGGTAGGATTTCTATGCAGGAATCCGTCTAGGTAGGTACCACCCCAGGGCCAGTTATTCTACTGTGAAGCAGTAGTGTGCAAACATTACTGTGTTTCGGTTTGAAAGCTCACAGTGCTGTGAGCTAGCGTAATAAACTGGGCATTTGAGACTTAAGAACTTATGTCTCAGGGTGATGGGCACAGTGTGGTGTCACACAGAAATTTTCTTTGTGACACAGCATTTGTTATGGGCATACGTTGCACTTACCATTAGGTGAACGTTTTGCTCGTTTCATCACTTCATGCAAAAAAAAGTTAAGAAATATTTATTAGGCGGATATTTTCAACAAATTTCTGTACTACCCGTAGCATTTTATTATTTTAATTAAAAAAATATATTTTGAGATAATTATTTTGTTTATGATAAACGATTCCCCTCGTGTTTCTGTCCTTGCCTCGAAGTAGTAGGAATCTCGCGTTGCTCCTTACGAACCACGGATAAACAAATTCCGAGCTCAGGGCCCCTGATTGTGGCAATCTGCGCCGTTTGTGAATACAAACTTGCTTCTGTCTAGACCAGAATTGCCTGGGTAATGCGTTTCCTATTTGGGCAGTTTCTGCAATGGTTCCAGCCCCCTTGTTTGCTGTTGAGATCACCGGCAATCAGAGAATGAATATTAATGCCAATAAGCAAATGAATGGTCATTAGTATCTATGATGTCATCTGGATGGCTTCTATGCCCCAAAGATTCTTGTCGCTTGGCCCGCGAATAGGACTTCAATGCCCAAAAGCGTCCATAGTGACAAGATTGGAGCTAGGAATGGGTTGATTGATGATTTTTATCCTTACTAGTACCGGTACCCGGGAATTGGGCACGGTCTGGAGTGTGCAGTTGGGGCTTAGAGATAAGTGCTATGTCGACATCTTGTTTTGAGTGCATAGCAAGCAACATTTGCACCTTCCCGAGAAGGCCATTCGTATTCCAGTGGAAGAGTCTAATTGGCGCGCGGCGCGGTCTACGCGGTGTGCATTTCGCACGTTTGGCGGCTGCTTTGGGTGCCGCTGAAGTTCTTCTTCCTCCTCTTCTTCTTTTTCTCCCCTACGGCTGCGTTACGCTCGTTTGGCCCGTTTGCGGGGGCCACGAGGGTCGTCGGACATCGGGCAGCGTCAGACGTCTCCTGGGATGCGACTGAGGTGGCCGTGGCTCTCGGCTGAGTCGTGAATGCTAAGGTTATTTCTCACCTCCTGCTGAAAAATAGGACATGAGGTATTATTCGCGGTATGTGCGTTGCCGCAGTTAGCGCTTGTCAAGGGCTCTTTTTTGGAGCGTCGGCATTATCCGGCGGCGTGTTAACCGTCACACCTAATCTTTAGTCGGCGGCGCTTTAGAAAGGTCGGCTGTTGCTGGCGGCGAAGCAGTTGTCGCGGGCATGCTCGCTACGGGCGCCTTTTAGGCCACGGTGTTTGACATCGCTGCGGCTGGCCTTGGTGCCTGTGGAGTAATAAAAGTTTGCGTTGGCGCGACATCCATCTGCTCCACAGTGGAGCAGGAGGAGTTGCGTCTAACCCGCAGGGTAACGATGCTTCCAAATAGGAGGCGTGGGCGGTCTTGAGATGATTCGGCAGTGTCTCTTCTTATCGTCGATGTCTGCTGGAGGACAGCGTCGATAGAGAGCGGTCTTCGGAGTCATCGGGGGTTGTGGCTCCTTTTCTTGCTAAAAAAGGTGCAGGATTTTGAGGACTGTGCCTTGTTGCACGGCCCCCAGTTGTCCCGAAGCGTGCAGTCTCGGGATGCCGCTCTAGCAGCGATCTAAGACGCTCGGCGTTTGGGTCAGTTGTGGCTTCGGTGCTGGTTCCTGGGCGTACTGCAACATTTTCTTCGCTGTACTGCAACAAAGAAACGTTAGACGTCGCTGCCATCGCCTAACCCGGAAGGGTTGTCGAAAGACTAGCAGCGGTTTGTTTAGAGATGTTTGCGTGGCCGCGACCTTACAGCTTGGCTGCGCATATTCTATTGTCGTATTCTTTCACCCGATTTCGAATTTCCGTATACGGTAAAAGTATAACGCTTTTTCACTAGGAGTCAATTGGCTTGGCGTTCCCCGCTGTGCATTTAAATTAAATAATTCAAATCGCAGATGGTAATATCAGGTCTCTAGTGTGCAATTCTCAAAAAATCACCAAGAGAAACAATAGGTACGCAGCAGTACGAGCAGAGCCGATCCAGTCACTACATCCTAGCGTACATTCGATCGTATCACATGAGCGTTACATCGGTCGCAAGGGAGATTAGTATGAGAGAGTGTCTGCTTGCTTGTACATTTATAGCACCTCTTTATGTGCCACAACAATTTATTACGTACCTCAACTACGTTTATCATATCAATTACGATTATCATTACCATTACCATCAGACTGTAGTAGTCAACATCTGGACATAGGTCCAATGAGCACCTTAGCACAGTCATCCTTAGCGCAATCATCAACTTTAAAAATGGTGGTTTCTCCAACGGTGGTAACTTCTGTGGCCGAAGCGACGATTTGCAAATTCGACCTCACTTTAAGTTCACCAGATTGAGTTGTTGAAAAATTGTAAGGATTTTTTTAAGTTGATCCCGTAAAGTAAAGTTTAAAAGTAAACTTTACTTTACGGGATCCCGTATCGAACGGGAAAGGCTTAGGCGAAGCTTAGTGAATAATAGTAAGCACAATATAAGCAACAGCTGTCATTCGAATCAAAATCAATAACTAACAGTGAACACAGATTAGCTGTCTAAGAAGCCACGTGACGGAAATAATATTAAACATGATTATTTATGTAGTAAGTAATCAATTTGTCAAAAATATACAGTGCATACACACTCTTCATTATACTTTGAGGTATACGACAATTTCTTTTGCTATGAATAAGGCCTCGTTGTATAAATAGAACACCTGAGAAAGGGCGATTTACAAAGTCTTCTTACGATTGCTTTATTACACGAGTCGGATGAAATTAAAGACATTATTGTAACTTGTCATATATTCTTATTTCACGCGATATATGAATTTCAAGATAAAATAATATAATAAAATTTAAATAAGTTGTCCTATAGACAAGAGCCGTGGTAGCTCAGGGGCCTGGTGCTCGCCTTTAATTTCATAGTAAGCGAGTAACCTGGGTTCGATCCCCGGTGCCAGCACCTCTTAAATTGTTCTACAATTTTAAGTGCTGATTTACCACGTGCTTAGCGGTGAAGGAAAACATCATGGACAAACCTGCATGTCCGAGAAATGGACATTTATAGGCTGAAACTTTACTTTTTTTTTATATATGTAGACACGATATTTGTAAATTAATATTTTTGTAAGTGTTTTAACAGATTTTTAAATAAAGCACTGATTTATTTTATATTGCGTTATTTAATTTATTGGAAAGTTCAAAATAAATTTTCCAATAAAAACATGAAATCATTATTTTCCAATTACCTTACCAATAGCATTATTGGTAAGTAATAATATTATTCAATTACAAAAAGCATTATTGGTAATCGGACTTCTATGTGGGAATTCGTTATGGTAAGTAAAACTTATCCTTCTGCTAAGAATAGTTGGTAAAACACTGCAGTTAGTGAAATAACTGTCTTACATGTTAGGAAGTAGATGCTACATTTAGTAGACCAGATAAAACTTCTGGACCTAATGATAGATCGAAAACTCAGCTTCAAACTGCGCAGCACAAACACGTCTCTGCCTGAACTTTTCTCTTCTCTTCTCTTCTTATGAAGAGCTTCTTTTGAGTGAAGCGTCAGTAGCCTGACGATTTCTAGATTTGGAGTCCCACTTTTGAATACAGGTCCGCCGCACTGCCCCAGTGCGGGTTGACGGATTTCGAAAGTTAAGTTCAAAGATGTTTCATCGCGTTAGTGGTAAATCAACATTTAAAATTGCAATTGACAATTTTAGTGGTCTCGGCAACAGTCACTCAAGTGACTCGCGTATTGTGAAATTTAGGCGAGCGCTGAGCCACTGACAAGCAAGGCATACGATTAATTATTGCGATTTTTTTTAAATAATTTAGAAACTGAACACAATTTGCGAAATATAAATTCAGTTTGTCCAGCATTTCAACGCATTAACAGGACAATGATTGTTCCCTTGACAATATTAGGACGGCCGTAGTGCTTTGTTATTTGTAACTGCTTTTAGCATTGTATACTACTACATATTGACTCGTCTCGGTTCGATGCTTTCAGTTTGGATACAAGGAAAACGAGTTTATTTCGTGTCAATTGTTTCGCTCTGATAAACTAGTACCTAGTACTAGTATTTTATCATATAAGGGGTAGACAGAGGCCATTTACGTAGCCCACTTTTCGCATTCGCGGGAACTTTGACGGGTGCCAAACCACGTCTCTGCCGTTTTGGTACCAGTCAAGAAATTCTTACTCCCCATTGCGTTCCCACGAGCAGTATAGTCACAGCATTGCATATTATGGTGTTATTCTGCATGAATAAAGGCCGTCCATACAATATATTTTGAATAAAATAATAGTGGCAACAATTTGTTCTCCGTGGTTCTCACAATCAAAACGGTTGACATTTCAAACCTTATTAAAAGTATTCTTATACGCTCTAATATTACAACAAATACGTAGTTTTTCTTACTTATAAACATTTTTATTTCAATAGGTTATGGGACCGGGCCGCTAATCTATCTAAAATACGTAAAACTAAACTGTTTATAATCACAACGTAAAATTTATTTAAAATTTTGTGTCGGTACAAGTTAAAAAAAATTAAATTTATTCGAGCAGCACATCTACTATGGCACTGATTGAAAAGTTAGTTGGTAGAGACTACTATAATACATGGAGATTTATAGTGCAAACGTATCTCTAGCACGAACACCTATGGTATTGTATAGAGCGCGGTGACAATGACCCCGTGAATCCCAAGCTGATATAAAAGTGAAATCGAAGATAATTCTGTTGGTTGATTCTATCAATTACGTACATATACAAGAAGCAAAGATAGCCAAAGAAGTCTGGGTGAATCTTGCCAAAGCATTTGATGACAAGGGATTGACACGCCGTGTTGGGTTATTACGAGATTTAATCACTATGATGTTAGAAAATTGTCAAAAAATACAAGAATACGTAAACAAAGTCATCTCAACAGCACAAAAACTCCGTGACATTTCATATGATGTGAATGATGTATGGTTACGTACGCTACTGCTAGCTGGCTTACCTGAGATGTACAGGCCCATGATCATGGCCATAGAGAGTTCCGGTGTGCCCGTTACAGCTTATTCTGTTTACAGAAAACTAGACAAGAGGTTAAAAGCTCTGAGTCTGCAGTGTTATATGTAAATATATATGAAAACGAAATGTGAAAATTAAACAGGCTGAAAAGAATAAAAGCCAAAAAGGTCCGCGTTGCTTTAACTGTAATAAATATGGACACATTGGTAAGTTTTGTGAACTAAAAAAAAAGAAAAGAATGAACAAAACCAAAATGACGAGCCTAGGTATGTTGCTGTATTTTCTGCTTGACAATGAGGAATGATTGGCTCTATGATGAAGCACCACCTCCGATTTCAAGCATTAAGATTGCAAATAATAAAATGCTTCCAGTGAAAAGTTGTGGAAAACTTTACTTAAATGTCTTTGGAAAAAATGGGAAAATTCAAACAATTCAAGTCTAAAAGGTTCTACCAGAATTAGCAACGAATCGATATAACGAATAGTTAGATGATTAGTAAGGGATGCCCAGTTAAATTTAATAATAGCGGCTGAAAAATATTCTATAAAGAAAACATTGCGGTTGCAGCAGCTACTCATACATAATATGTGCCGGCTGAATACACACAGTGTACCAGCATACACTTGTAAAACAAATGAGTCCGATTTTTATCTACGGCATCAGAGGATGGCTTTTTAAAATAAGCACAGTATGATTTGTGAATGCTGTCAGAAACAAAAACAGTCTCGGCTGCCAGGTCGCAAAGCAAATCAACCTTTAGAATTAATACATTCTGACCTCTGTGGAACGCTCGAGAAGAAGTCTCTGGGAGGTGCCAGCTACTTCCTAACTTTCATAGATACCAGGAAAGTCTTTGCATATTCTTTAACTTATATGTCCAATGTGTTTGGTAAATATAATGAATTCAAAGCATTAGTAGAAAACCTGCTTAACTTAAATATTAAATGCATTCTTTACTTAAGTATTCGCACTGACAATACTTAAGAAAAGAGTTTTCAAATTATTTGAAAAATTCTGGAATCATTCATCATACTTCTAACCCATACAGAATGGTTTGGCTGAGCGTTTTTATTGCACATTAATGGAGAGAGCTCGCTGTATGCTAATAAATTATAATTTACAGATGCAATATTGGGCCGAGGCAGCCTATATAACCAATAGATGTCTAACTCGTCCACTGTCATGTGCAACACCTGAGGAGCTAGGGATTATAGACTAATAGATCCTAAAACAAAGAAAATGGTAATAAGTAAATATGTTGTGTTCCTTGAAAATCCAATGAAAAAGAGTTGTGCAATGTTACCCCTGTCAGAAGAAAGCAATGAGGAGTTAGGGAAAGCTAGTTCTGAACAAGAAAGTCACCAGACTAGTACATCATTAGATGTTACTGTTACTTCGAGTGTCCCTGAAAAAGATATTGGACCAGCACAGTCTAGCAATATTACCTTAAGGCCTAGAAATAGAAATAAAAATATTTATATTGCTTACCTTTGACAAGGTGACAATCTGGAACACCAAGCCCTGTCACAGACATATATTTAAGCTATCACTTCGGCAGAGACAGAAAAATGGGAAGTGTCAATAAAAGAGAAACTGAAAGCGCATGAAGTAAACAAAACTTGGCAGTTGACGGAGAAGCCACCAGGAAAGAAGATAATGTGGGTTTTTCGAATTAAAGACGAGCCACGTGGTACTCCTTACAATTCTAGACTTTGTGCTAAGGGCTGTTCACAAAGTTATCAAATTGATTATACCGAGTCATTTTCACCGACGGTGAGATATGATTCTGTGTAGGATATTACTTACAAAAGAATGTCAAGAAAACATGAAACTAATTCTATTTTACGTAAAAACAGCATTTCTTAATGGAGATATAACTAAAAATATTTATATGACACCACTAGAAGGGTTAGAAGCCCCAAAAAAAAACCTTTTTGTAAATTCAACAGATCGTTGTATGGCTTGAAACAAGTTCCAAGATTTTGAAATCAAAAGTTTGACTCTGTTCTTAAGAAATTTGGAATACAAAATAGTCACTCAGATAAATGTGTTTCTATAGGTCATTTCAATATTAACAAAGTATATTTACTATTATATTTTTATTATGGATTGGTTATTTCAAAAGAAGAAACGGTTTTAGAAAATATTATTTATGACCTTAAACAACATTTTGCAATAAAGACTTGTGAACCTAAGAGTTTTGTAGGTTTACAGATTGAGAGGTATGAAGGTAACATTTTTATAGATCAACGAAAGTATATTTAAAAATTGCTTTTAAAATTTAATAAGTTCAGTGCTAATGGCAGTAGCATTCCCGTCGATCCTCACACTGCCCTGCAGAATTCTAAGCTAGAACTACTACATACATCCGCTGTTGGGTCTCTTATGCATCTAGCTATAGTCAGCAAGCCTGACGTCATGTACAGGATAAGTTTAGTGAGTCGCTACTTAGACAGTTTTGATAATTCTCACTGGAATGTTGTCAAAAAGATATTCAGGTATTTAAAAGAAACCAAAAAGTATTGTCTCCGTTATTCACCAGTAACACAAAACGTGGTGAGGAGTTATAGTGATGCTGATTATGCTGTTTTCATGAAGAATGGTGCAGCAGTCACCTGGTCGAGTCAGCGTCAGCAAAGCATAGCCTTGTCAACAACAGAGGCAGTTGACATTTAAAAGTATTTTTCTACGCTCTATTATTACAACAAATACCTAGTTTTTCTTACTTATAAACAGTTTTGGTTCATTAATATTTATAGAAAACTTATTTTAGTATAATGCTTTAACTGTTAAAGTGAAATTTCGTTGATTGTATATCATCACGCAACGCCACGCTGCTTCAATCGGGATGTTTGTATTCCTCATATATGCAGTTTTCTTCATGATATTGTCTCTCACTGCTGAGCATATGATAAATTAGTGCTTAAAATTGAAGAACATTTTTTGAGATACCGGCACCGGGGCTCGAATTTTAGAGAAGCCCCTAAGCTCTGTTATAGGTAGCTATAGTTTTCGACGTCTATCTCTACATACGGGAAATTGTCCAACTAGACAAGAAAAACCTAGAGATTATTCTTACAAGAATTGTACCTCAATCTTTATAGACAGGTCAATTACCGGTGCGTATTTTTAATTTTGACCAATGGAACCAAGACTTAACAGTTAGCCATATGATAAAGTTTAAAGCGATTTATTAGCTATGGAGTGGCGTGAAATAGAGAAATCAGAATATCTGCTGTAGATGCTGGCTGACTGACTCAGCTATAATGTACAGATAATTAGTAAGCCGAAGTGGCACTAGGCGGGACCACAACTCGTAGAACTAACAACAGTTAAGAAAGAAAGGTTTTCCTGAAGCAACCTCGTATCTACAAATGCAACGTAGGACGTTTCTCTATTGGGTAAACCTGTCTCATAATATGCTGTGTGACTATCTACGAGGAATGACTAAATCTAACAATGGATTTGAGATGGATTGCAATGATGATGGAGGAAGATTACCGAGGTGTCGTAAGAGGGGACTAAGGTATTGTACGGACAGCCAATGCTATTACTATACTACTCGCAAAATGCAATAAAATGCTATCACTACTCATGGGAAGGCAATGGGAAGATAGAATTTTTTGATATGAGAGTTAGGTATATATTTGGTAATAAGAAACTACTTGAACCAAAAAGTTTGTATTTTCTTAATAATTAGTACAATAAGCTTTTTGATAAAAAATAATTCAACATAAAATATTAAGTGATTTTTTTGATAAAGATAGAACACATAGCTGACGTGAAGCATCGTCGTTCTGGGAAGTCTGCAGTCTGTGACCATGTTCTGGATCATTCCAACCATTACATCAGATTTGATAAACCACAGATCCTTGCAAAAGAACACCGATTCCTACCAAGGATGATTCGCGAGGCTATTGAAATGAAGCTATGAAAGAGAAGATGGTTGGGTATTACCACCAGCTTGGGATCCAATAATAAATAAAATTAAATCAAAAACCAAGCATACCACTGCAATACTTCAAAACACAGTTAGCTCTTTCTGCGTAGATCGGACCAAAAATAATAATTGAAAGCTGAAGGTACCCCAGGTTAACTATGACATCAGGACATCTGTCACCACAGTCCACCCGTGACCATGGGTGCTGTAAAGCACTCGAAACGTCGGGTTATAAATAGTAAAAAATTAAACGCGATAAAATCCGTAAAATTAGTTTAATTTAAAAAAGATAGTAATTTATTATGTTTATTTTTATTATGATCTAATGTAAAATCCATATAGGTACGAGTATGAAGATAGGTATGTTTATTGAAGTAACTACATACTTAGTATTCGGCATTGCATTGCCATAATAATAAACTAAACTTATTATATTCGTTTTAATACATGCCTTAAATAAAAGCTTGTTTATAAAAAGGCCTTTTAATTTATTTTATTTCTGTTTACAATCCATATTTCGCAGATTTCTAAATCAAGTTTTAATTTAAATTGCACATACACTATCCCCGAAATGGACTTGTGGAAGTTTTAAATTTCAATTTTGAGTTCTCATTTACATCACTTTGCAGAAAAGCGAATCATCGTTAAGACACTTGTTGACGTAAAGCGAACCTCTAAAAAATAAAAATAAATATTATAAGAACTTGCGAAGTTCACCATTTCGTGCTGGAGTAGAGTGGCTGACTCTTTCCGGCTTGATTACCCTCTCAAAAATGTAGATCAAAGCCGTCGAGTGTTAAAGTTTTTTTAAATTTATTTTTTGTTGTAGTACTGATACGAGTACTTCTACTAGTTCTAAAAATGAATTAATTAGCGGTGGAGTTTTACTTAGGCGCAGCATTAGTAAGTGTATACTTATATTACGAGTATTATTTTATTACGAGCGAATTCCCGTGACTTCGCGTGATATTTCACTTAGAAATTAATGATTTTTTTTATGTGGTAGTCATTCTAAAGCGCTTTTGGTTGTTTTTAGATACGATGTACGGTGTAGTTATAAGTTGTTTAGCTTTTAGTGAAAATTTCCTTTGATAGATAAATGTTTTTGTGATTTTTTTGTTGTCACAATAAATATTTTCATGATTACTCAACAAGATTAACTTAATTTGGACAAATATGACAACCAAGTATGCGTCCTGGATTCGAAACCTAGCCGGGGCCAATATGTATGTAAAATCTCAAATTGTTGGTTTTTGTGGTTTCCTTTGTTGATTCGGATACTGCATTGTAGTCTACCTTTTATCTCATCGCAACCGTAAGTGCATCTGTGTTAACTCGCTTGCGGCACTACAATATCTTCTTACAATAGCTTCCGACCATATTCGTAAGTTGTCGCAGTAGTCAAAAATGTAACAAAAGTGTACGCACAAATACAGGAACACTCACTCGTCTCAACCTACCCGTCCCCGATGCAACGTTTATACGATAATGAGGTAGGCTAGGATGCACTGTCAGACACAAGTCAATCACAATACAGTCAGACCCGAAAACCAACTATTTGTGTTTTTGCACAAATTTTGCCTCCGGCTGGGATTAGAACCCAGGCCCCGCGGCGTGGTAGTCAGGTACTCTAACCTCTAGGCTAAGCTGTCAAATGACGACCTGATGACTTATTGCACTACACTTTACCTCAAATTTATAACGTTTCTGTCATCATTACATAATAATAAAATAATAGCATGTTGGTGACTGCCATAAATAGAATTAATTAAAAGTGAGTGTTTACATTGTTTGTAAATGGCAATTTACATTTGACTATTTATTATATTTTCGGTGATGTAATTGCTGTTAGCCTTCTCGGCTTTTACAGCTTCATCGGATACTGTCACCGCTATGGGATACGACATGGTTACATCGTCCTAAGCAAATTTCACATCTATATAGGTTAAACATCTGTGAATTTGTGTATATTTGGCTGCGAGCATCTATCAAAAATGAGTAATCTCTTTTTGACAAGGCTATAAATTCTATATTTTTTATAAACGGAACATAAACAAACATTTTCAAGAACTCATGCGGGAAAATGCTATATGGTGCTATCCGTATGAGAAACAGTTGCGGGCCGTGTGGTATACAGCAGCGTCTGCCACACACAGCCGGAGCATTATTTATTGTCATAGTGAAGCAGATGCTGACCGGGAACAGCGCGTGCTTATAACGGAACCGGAAGTTACTGAGAATAAGCGGAATTCGTGGAATAAAAACTTACTCAAGTGTAAAATATTCGGCAAAAAAGCTCTTAACGTCAACGTGCTACAATATTTAAACTAGTTTAGATTCTGCAGTAAAATGATTGGTACACCAACTTTTGAACATATTTCGAGTGCGGGAATCCAGGAGCAGTATTTTTATAAGTTTATTCACCTATTTGAAAAATGCACTTTGTGTATTCGACGTTGTTAGATATTTCAACATTTATATGAGCTCAGATTGTCATTGACAGTACAGGTGAATATGTCACCACCAATCGGTTGTCAAAATGACTTGCTAAACTTACAATCTTATGTTAGTAGTAAATCCACCCTGCTGTGGTGAACCTCGATACTGTGAAGGGTATCCTTCTTTGTCTAATTTTGTATGCTCTATCAGCGCTCTCAGATATATTTTAGTAGAGCAACTGTTTTTCATGCATATTTGTTATTAAATTCGCTGCAAAAACTTTTTCATTATACAACCTTTTTTGATGCGTGCCAATGTACTCTTAACACTCCGTTTAAATTTTAGCGTACATAAAGACCACAAGCTGGCTGAAAATACAGCGAAAAGGCTGTAAATAAACTAAGAAATGAGCAGCTACTTCTAGCAGGTAACAAGAAAACCGCAAACATAATGTTATCTATTGTTATTTGGCTCCATGGTAGTGGCATCAAAACACTATATGTCGGAACTATGCCCGTCTTTACCACGGCAGTATATAGTAAGTGGGCTCTACAGATAATTGTTAGCGCAGTGAGTTTTGTTAATATGCTTCATTATAGACAGGAAAGATTTGATTTTTTGTATGTTTGGTTATAATGATTTAACTCAAAAACTACTGAACCGATTTTAAAAATTACACTACTACATTATCACCCAATAACACGAGTTGTATTTAATTTAAAAAAAAACGAGATTCCTACGAAAATTGCTATGATGTAACTCAAGGTATCAAAAATTTACTCATTAAAGTCATTATTTGGCGTGCGCTGCAAAAACTATTAATGATAAAGAAAATAATGTACTACATTTTTATAGTACTCATCATAACTCACAAAAAAGTTCGCGAGGCTATATGTCTATCTATTATAGTTAAGTCGCAATAACATCTTTTTGTTCCAATTAGTCAATAAAAACAAGGTTAGAATCGAAAGATTATGGCATTCGTATCATAATATTAATCCTTATCCTACTAAATCATTTTATAGTCAAGGTTGACTATGTACATGTAAATTCCTCTTTAAATTATTCGAATCAGACCTATCGTTTAGAAGTTACGACGGCTATAAAAATGCTCAAAGTAAGAAAAATGCTGCGGTGTGAGAGAACAGCCAGCGCTACTCGTGATTAGACTAAGTTCTATTGATTATCTATCTACTCATTTTATTTTTTGTAAACAATTGAAAAAACAATTGAATAGTGGTTTGTAATTTTAATTACATTTTTTTAATTAAAAACTTTGCGGCCGCGGTCTTGAACGCCGCGCCGCCCGGTTTCATGCGACTTGGGCATCATCGAGGTCCGCTCCCTTGCGCAGCGGTCGAGAGAGGTCGTTTTATTTTGCTAACACGACATCAAATATTGTTTACAAGGAAGCTCTGAGACAATAAACTTTCATGGCTTATGTTCCCATCAATAAAACATTATTTTGGTTACTTAATCTTACCTGACCAGCTGCAGATTCGCCGATGAGCATAGTGGCTACAATAAATGTTAGTGAAGGGATTGTTGTTGTTCTATTTGTCCAAATAAAGTACTTATTTATCTTTCTAATATCTATCTACCCGTGCGAAGCCGGGGCGGATCGCTAGTTATGAATAAAGGTCGACTGTGTATTTTCTGATAATTGTAATGACCATGGACATTTATTATTACATTCGGACGTGAAATAAATATACACTCGGCGTCAAAAAAATCGCACATCCGAAAATAATAATTTAAATACTATTTTAACACAACAGGCCAATGGCAATGTTGTGGTTTAAGGGTATCATTCGAAAGGTAATTTCATTAGCTTTCAGGAATTTTAATTAAATTTTACTTTTATAACGAGACGAAAGAGAAATTAAAGAAAAAGACAGGGTATGTACAAATTTGCAAATTAATAATTTAAAAAAAACTTAATAAATACAAAAAAAGTTCTTAAAACCTAGTGTTACCCCCCCTTGCCTTGGTAACGGCTTCCATGCGATCTTTCATGGACCTTACAAGGATTGCAACAGCCTCTTGGGGTATTTGTTCCCACTCTTCAAGTACCGCATCTTGGAGCTCTTGAAGATCTGGAGCTGGATCTCGAGCTCGCACGCGCCGTTTTAGGTCATCCCAGAGATGTTCTATTGGGTTAAGGTCTGGACTTCGTGCTGGCCAATGCATAACAGGGATATCGACCTCCTGTAAATAATCCCGTACAATAGCCGCGGTGTGGCAACGAGCATTATCATGCATTAACATGAATCCATCACCAACATAACCAGCATACGGGACCACATGTAACTCCAGGATTTCAGTAATGTACCGACCAACATTTAATGACCCTTGCCCACGGCCACCCCGAGTCCGGGAAACGCACACAAGTTCCGTTTTCCCGTCGACGGAAATGCCGCCCCAAAACATACACGAGCCACCCCCGTATTCGACGGATTCTTCGAAGCAGGGTTGTGTGAACCCCTCCCCCTGTCTTCTGTAGACCCTTCTACGTCTGTCATTGCAGAAGAGACAGACCCTCGTCTCATCAGAGAAGAGTACGGTCCGCCACTGTTCTAGAGTCCACTCGCAATGATTGCGAGCAGACTCTAGGCGATCTCTGCGATGCTGTGCAGTAAGTGTTGGACCTTTAGCAGGTCTATGGGCTGTTAAACTCTTTTCGTGTAATCTTCTTCTTATCGTAGAAACACTCACAGATGTTCTCCGAGTTGATCGAAGCTGTTGTTGCAACTCAACAGCATTTGTAAAACGGTTTCGTAAAGATGTCGTAACGATGAAACGGTCATCTCTTTCTGATGTGCACCGATCTTCCAGATCCCGTGTTTATGTTTTATAACATAACCACCAGTCTGCTGAAAACGTTGGAACACCCGTCGAACTGAAAAACGGGACAGGTTCAACTGTCGAGCAACGTCACACTGCCGCATCCCCGACTGCAATAGGGCAATCACTTGAGCGGCTTCTTCAGAGCTGGTGTCCATCTTTACTTGTTCTTACTTGGGTTACTTGTTCACGTGTGTTCACTGCAAAGTCTAAATTACGACTGGCCCATATTTCATCCAGGTCGACCCTTTTATACCCTTTTTAGGTGGTGTAACTAGCGTCCTTACTAACGAGCATTTGACAGTGTTTATTTTTGACGCTCTATAATGATAAATGTTTTAATGATTTCATGATTTTTTTATTAATAATGTAAAGCTATTCAAATACCCATTTCAAACATACCAATATTTGTATAAATATAATTCGTTTCTAGCCATTACAGCCATTTTTCGCGCAAACTCAGAGAGGTGCGATTTTTGTGACGCTGAGTGTAGTTGTGCTGAGTGTATTTTTTATCTATATTATATTATCAAAAGTATTTTTTATCATTACCATATTATAAATTTATTCGTAATCACTCTCAAGGATATTTTAGATTGAATAATAGTAAAAACGTGAAATATATTTATGAGAAATAATTAATAAAATTTAAAAATGTTAACGTGTATTTAAATATGAATTCTATTAAAACATAGTATATTATTATTTGAGTGTTAAAAACCTGTAATAGTATATTAAACTCGTAAAAAACGACTCCTGGATCCGCCGTTTCCAATCCGTTGCATTCGCCTGAGCATCAATATTATACCACCGCAAAACATACACTACTCGTCTTCAATATAAACGTTCATTAATGCGTCATTAAACATTTCGCTTCTCAGGTTTCTCTGTGACCGTCTTCACCATGCAAATATATCATGCGCACCATAAACTTTTTCTGACGAGGTACACGTGAAATTACACGAATTCTGCCAGAGCTTCGTATTCTATGAAGGTACTGTCTTTAACCTTATGTATACTTAAAAAAATGTATGTAATGTAAAAATAACTAAATATTTAAATATTACTTCCAAGCTTAAAACGAAATACTGCAGAGATTAAAAATAATCCGCCAGGTGCGCAAGTGTTTCCCGTACCTATCCTTAGTTAGTCTGCAATTACTTTTCAGTGCAAGCGCGCATCACTTTTTCGAAAAAATAACGAAAATCGTAGGTGAGTAAATTTTACTCTAGTTACCTTTAATTTATATTATTATACTATTATTTATTTTCAGATCGCAGGGCTAGATGCTAATGCTAGAGCACTATAATAGAAAATCTCACTCAAAGGCTATTTTCTTGAGGCATATAGTTATGATACTCGTATGAAAAGAAAAGGACAATCAGAGCAGTGTATATGGGGAGCCAAGTTCATTCCGGCTAATAGAATCAGAATCAAATTATGGGATAATGTCCTCTTGTCTATTTTCGACCATAGCGACATCGAATTAAATATGTTACCTTATTATTAATTTAAATGTTATCCATCGCCCATTTCATACATACTCACATACTTACAGTCACACCTTTTTCCCATAAGGGGTAGGCAGAGACTAGATAGATTACATACACATGTGCATTTTCATACGCATAAATTACCAAAACAAACATTGAAAAGACCAGCATAATATCTTCAAGACTGCTTGAAATCCTATTCCTAATATGATTTGGTGACAATAGGGCTGTTCCTTTGCTTTGTCCGCAATGACTCCAAAGCCACTATTCATTTCACTCTACATCAAGCTTTCCACAAAAGGCGTTCAGCGAAGTGAAAAAATCTTCGCATTTGCGAATTAATTATATTACCAATAAACTCAATGGAATTCTTAAGGAACTTCTGAAATACTTCAATTTAATTCAAACACTCCAAATTAGATATACAATTCCAAATTATTTTAAACTTTTACCTAAAATTGGAGGGATTTTGCCATAGTTGCCACGCTTGGCAGGCGGGTTGGCAACCGCATTTTATTTATTAATCAGATGTTCCAGGAAGATGCTGCTGCCCATCTCCTGGTTTAAATTTTCCTCTGTCCACTTTTACGACACCCACGGGATGGGATGGGGAGGTAGATTCTTTTAGGCCGCTACCATACGGCGGAGTCAATGAAATGAAATGTAATGATTGAAAATGAAATACAATTAAAAGTGGTTTGGTGGTTGGAAATCAACATTGTATGTTGCAAAAGATTAACAAATATGTCTTATAGAAATAGTCTCACTCAGGCTGTGTCATTACTTTTCCTGAGGTTTCGAACGCGTATTTACGATCATAAGCAGGCGCACAGGGCTCGATTGGATGAAGGTTTCTCATAAGCGGTCACAACATCAAAGCTTTCGTGCTCATTCATTTTATTTATTACTACTTCATAATGTTTAGACAAATGAAGTGATTATTTATTTCCTGAATTTTTAAATCAACGTTAAACAAATAATAACGATAAGGTTAATTAAAAACAGTTTCTCGTTTTTGCCTCTTCGTACAGCTCGCTGATACTATATTATGGTTATACCTTAAGTGTTAAGTGGGCTGTAAAAAGCCGTTTTCCGCCCTGAAATTTATCAATACTTTTTTGGCCAGTAGGTATTACGAAAGACGAAAAGAATGTGTTGTTTTAGTTACGACTTTTGTTTTAAAAATTTCAAGTTTTCGTTGTACTTCTCATTTGTTTAAGTAAGGAAAACCATAAAATGGATTTACTTTACAAGTACTTAAGTATAACCAAAACATACAAAAAAGCAGCGTGCCTTGCTTTAAACCCTTTCGTGGGTGGTCTTCAATCTGACTTCACCATGACTCAAAAGAGAAGAGTTTATTGTAAATTATCCATATATTACATTTGTTATTAATCGAGGCCAGTGGCTGCAATCCATTAAGTCAAGATTCGAATCATTATCAAATTATCATCCGCTTCGATCCAAACAGGAAATCTACAACTTTGTATGATCTCTGTGTATTGTAGATGAAAGGGAAATACTGGCCACTTATGACTGTAATAACGATTTTAAAAATACCAGACCTTTAATATATAGTGCGGTGATGGATAGAAGCGTCTTTAAGTTCAAAGCGCGTCACCAATACCTCTGCCAAGCGAGGTGATTACAGTAAATTTGTTTTCTTTGTCTGTAGGACAAAGGCCTCTCTTGAGCATGGATTCCTAACTGTAATCGTGACACTTGTCTATCTCATTGACTAAAACAATAGGACGTTTTGCACCTTACACTTTGATGCCTGTCACTGGTCTGGGTATTTTAAGTCATAATATATTTGAGACGTT
The DNA here is from genome assembly GCA_019845155.1 of Luehdorfia chinensis. Classification (NCBI taxonomy): domain Eukaryota; kingdom Metazoa; phylum Arthropoda; class Insecta; order Lepidoptera; family Papilionidae; genus Luehdorfia; species Luehdorfia chinensis. Next base: position 6,647,432 of record JAHVAK010000282.1, read on the forward strand.
TATTCCGACATGTGTCGGAAGCTACGAAATGTTAAGGCCATTTTTAAGTCAATTTTATAAAGAAATTATAATCTCAGGTTTCGTTGACGGTAAACTAGAGTACGAATTCGATTGCAATTGTAAAAATGTGTACGACACGTGTATGTGTATGATCTCTGCCTACTCCTCATATGGAAAAAGGCGTGAATGTGATGTACGTGTTGGAAGATATCTTCAAGCTGTACACGTAGTCATACATCACTAATATTTGATTTTCAAACGGTATAGTCCCCACGACAGAATAACTGGAGGAATTTAGGACTATGCTCAATGAACACAATGGTGTCTAATAACAGAAAAGTCTAAAGATGAACATTGAGAAGTCGACGATCATGTAGATTGTAGACCTTATACTTACTATACAGTTGTTGTCAGGAATACCTTGCTTAAATTGTTGATGAATATACATACATACCTAGGACAAATTGTCCGATTAGGTATATCCAACTTCGACTGACGATTTCAACTCGACTGGTTACTGTTGTAATTACGTTTAGTTCAAGCCCGAAAAAGCTTTGTAATAATAGATAGTACATAAGGCACACTGAAAGTTTTGCGTTTCATTTTGTTAAAACAAGTTTTAAGATAAATATTATTTTTCAAAGTATTCTCCTTAGCATTTTAAACATTTTTTTATTCGGTCGAACCATTTTTGAAAATGCGAGGACCACTGATCTGATTTTTTCTCACATTAAATATTTGATTTTTGGGAAAATAAAAAAATCGCAGGGTGCCAGGTCTGGACTATGTGCAGGATGGGTCAAGTTCAATTTTTTCGAGTCCAAGAACGACTTTGTTTTCTTGACTGTGTGTGAAGAAACATTGTCATAGTGCAAGAGGATGCGTCTTCTTGGTCGCTTCTCTCGAACTTTCTCAAGCACAGTGGGCAAACAAATGTTGGTGTACCACTCAGCATTGACCCTCCTTTGATCATCAAGTGGGATCGTGCAAACTGGACCCGTACCAGAAAAGAAATGTAATCATTTTTTCCCACCTTCCTCGCACAGGCGAGAGAGAGAGCTCAATTTTGTTGGTTTGTTATCGCTTTCGAACACCCATTCACCAGACTGCTGCTTTTTCCACGTTACTTCTTCCGTTTCGATGTCATAAACAGCATTGGAATGTCAGTCGTCGTACTTAAGCAACATTTTTGTGCACCAATCAACACGGACCCGTTTCTGTTCGAACATCAGTTCGTGTGAGATCCAGCGACAAAACACTTTCTTAGTTTTTAATTCGTTGTGTTAATGTTTTTGAATTTGGCTCATAAATAATACACAAATGTTTTCGAATCATCTTATAAGTGATACGTCTGTTTTCTTTAATAAGCCGCTTAACCATCTTTTCCTCGAAGTCGCAGTTGAAGGACGTCCGTCACGACTTTTTTCATTTAACCCTCGACTAAATTCGGCAAACCACCGTCATACGGTGCTGAGATGAGGTGTTTCCCTCCCAAAATCATTTTGCAGTCCAGCGGCAGAATTTTGTGAAGAAAGAGCATTTCTAACATCACAAAAAAACTAACGCTCTAAAATGTTTTCGCCTTAACTCCATTTTCACTGCGAACTACGATGTACGATAAAAAATAAATGACAACGGATTTTCGCACCAACCTTTTTTTTAAGCTACTAATCATTTATGTTTAAAGAAATATATGATTCGAAATTCAAACAGTTACTGATTGCCAAGAGTGCAAAACTTTCAGAGTATCCCTAGTATCCTTAGATGAAAAATATCAAGTAGTTTCTTTTAAAATAAAATAGTCTTGTTCTTAATAGAAATAAAACTATTTGTTATTTTATTTACCTTAGTTGGGTTAGAATTACGTAATGGGTTATGATAAATGTCAGAGCAAGGAGACAGAAAAACGTATAAACACAATACATCAAGACTAGGAAACCGATAATTTTTTGCGAAAATATTGAGCACAGCTGATATTCTCAGAACTTTTAACTCAGTTACTATCGTCAAACTTTTTATATCAAAATTAAAAATCTTTTTAATATTATTATTATTAGTATACAAAAACATAATATTATTATAATGTCGCCTCGCCTTTGAGGCTTTATTTCCATATTTTTATAATTATGTAAAACTTTATACATTGCGCAATCACTGTTTGGCGTAGTGGTCAGAACATCTAACTTCTATTCCACAGGTCCCTAGTTCGAGTCCTCGCCAGAGGCAAGCAACAGATAGCCTTCACAAATCAATTTGTCGCACAAATATTTATCTGGCGTCTTGAATATTTTAAAATTATGATATTGACTCATCTCCAACTCGCATGGTCATCAACCTCATCGTCATTTCACCCTATCATTAGTCCACTGCTGAACATAAGCCTCCCCCATAGATTGCCACAAGTGTTTTAGCAATTATTTTGGGGGTATTTTACCATAGTTGCCACGCTTGGCAAGCGGGTTGACAACCGCAGTTTATTTATTCAGATGTTCCAGGGAGATGCTGCTGTCAATCTCTTGGTTTTAATTTTCCTTCTGTGGACTTTTACGACACCCACGGGATGAGATGGGGTGGTAGATTCTCTTAAGCCGCTACCACACGGAAGCACCACACCACACTCGCATAGTATTGAATAATAAAATTTTAATACCGATATACATATACTTGTCCATTTCTATAACATAATCAGCTATTTATAATTAACTGTCTTGTGTTGAGGGTAATAAATAATTCCGCATAAGATTTTGTGGATACAAAAAAAAAAAGCTCTTACTTGTTTTTACTTTACGTAAAGCATACTTACGTCTCGCAAAACAAGCTGCTGTCAGTCCCCAGAAATATGGCGCCGTCGGGGTCTTAAGTATAGTAGATCTTAGCAGCAGCCGGATGATCTCAAAACGAGTAAATATTGCATGCGCTATCGTCGCCTACACCTGCCTCACCCAGAATAACTTGCAATAAAAGCCACATTTTACATAAGCCTCTTACGAATATGCATGCGATGAATGTTAAAGATTTTGTTTTCATACACTCCGATGTTTTAAATATAAAACGGAAAATATTTAATAAATAAAAATATTTTTTATATTATTAAACATTAAAATTAAACAAATGAAACGCGATAAAATACGTAAAATTAGTTTCATTTAAATGTATAGTGTTCGCGTAAATATAAGAAATCATAATATTAAAATTAACACAAATTCAATTCGTACATTTTCACATCTGCATAACAGATACATCTATTAAATAATTAATATAATATTATGTGTCGCATTGAAATGGCAGACCCTCATTCTGTTTAAATCATAGCTATTAATTAGCATTGTTAAAGCATTGAGACGCAAACATCAATTCATAACTATAAATACAAGACTACCATATCACGCTATAAATTATTGAATCTACAAGCTTAACTAATTGAATTCTAGCTCTGTGTAACACATAACAGGAACTGGGTTCGTGTTCGGTACTCCATATTATTAATTTCACAACATATCATGAACAAGTCGTTCATTTTATACGAATAAACATTAAATTTGATCAGAAACAATATACTCAATCAAGTTAATTTATAAAATTTCATTTTCATAAAAGAGAGAAAAGTTTTTTATTAAATTCACATCTCTTCTGGTATTCAAAATATTGATTGTTTCGATTTGCATCAAGTTTCAGCACTAAGTCCGTTGAACAGAAAGATTTTTCACGAGAGGAGTAGTCTGTGGAGGAACCTTTGTATAATTTTTCTGCGTTTAGAATTTTTAAAACAATATCCGGCAAATCATGCTTCCTATGGGCATTCTTGTAACGTGGCCCCACTATTGCCGTTTATCATAGATAAGTTTCGATTTATCGGTATATCTTAGATATTTTCAACCAATGACATTAATTGAAAGTAACAAACTTGGAGCTTTCGAAACTAGCCCGTAGCTATCAACAATATGTATGGGTATACAGTTTATCCTCCGTGTGTGATATGATAAATAGTAATTAATAATATTAATTTATTTATAATTGCATAGCAAAAGCTAAAATGGTTTTTACACAAATGTTGCTTCTGGCTGCGTATTGAATTTACAGAAGTCAGATACTCTGAACAAGAATATCAATTTAAAATAAAGTATCAATTCGATCAAAGAATATTTATTAACTAAGTACCGATTCCGATTACTTCCACCTTTTAAATGGCTTCGTCTGGAAAAACTTACTTGTCTCATATAAGGTATTTTTAACTGGTTTATTATAACTTATTCTTATATTCGTGTTTAGTACTATGGCAAAAATCGTAGTACCTAGAATTCCAGTTTATTGCTTTGAATTAATAGGAAACTTTTTCTGCAAATATAGTACTTCTCATTAGGTAGATGCCATGTTTTGCTAACCAAAAACCCATATACGTAATCAGCTGATGATTACATATTTTTATTTGTAATCGTTTAACATTAAATTGTAATATAGTAAGCTCGTGTTGTGTGTTCTGCTAAACTTACAAAGACGATTAAGTGTGATTGTGACGAATTACCTACCATTTTATTTGTCAGTATAGTAAATTGGCAATACTTATTTAATTGAAAAGTTTTAATTAAATCATTTTATATTTTGTTAATACCTAACAACTAAAATGAAAATAGTTAAATTATGTTTTCCAAAACTCAGCGACCCACATTTTCACTTTGATAACTCTTACATTATCTTATTTACCTTTTGTGTTTATATGACGAGGTGAATAATGCTATTTCAAAATTAGTACATTGGTTTAACGTTGACAATTTGCTTTTAAACGGCACTAAAACAAAATGTATTAAATTCACAATACCAACTGTTAAACAATTAGATGTAAATGTGCTTGTGAATGAGGAAGAGTTGAGCCATGTGGATACTGCTGTCTTTCTTGGAATAACTCTTGACGCAAAACATCAATGAAGCCCCCATATATCTAAACTAGCAAGTAGACTTAGCTCTGTAGCTTATGCTGTAAAAAAAATTAGGAATTTGACTAACATTGAAACTGCTAGATTGGTTTATTTTAGTTACTTTCATAGCATAATGTCTTATGGTATTTTGCTATGCGGAAATGCAACTGATGTAGAAGTGATTTTTGTTTTGCAAAAGAGGGCCGAAAGAGCTATTTATAATTTTGGCTCTAAAGTGTCTCTTAGAGATAAATTTAACGAGATTAATATCTTAATCTTGGCCTCTCAATATATATTTGAAAACGTTTTGTATTTACACAAGAACATAAACCAGTTCACTAAAAAAATGATGTTCATAATGTGAATACCAGGAACAAGCACAAATTAATTATGCCAGTTACCCGACTTCACAGAGTCAGTAACTCTTTTATGGGGCAATGTATACGTTTTTACAACAAAATCCCAGAAAGTGCTAAAAGTCTTACAATCAAAAAGTTCAAATTTTATATTAAACAAAGACTTCATAAAAAGGGTTATTATAATATTAAAGAATACATAGATGATAGTAACCCCTGGGAATGAGGTGATCGCCGCCAAGCTATTTCTACATCTTTATAATACTGCTGTTATTGTACATTATTTTAAAAATGACTAAAAAAATCCCGCTTGGTTTCTTACTGGTTCTTCCCAGGACAGAGGCATTTTTTGCGAACCAGTATAGTTTAATAAAAGGAAAAAAAGGACTTTCAATAAGTATTATGTAAATAATCTATATTGAATAAAAATTTATTCTATTCTATTCTATTCTGTGCATCGAGACGGGAGATGGTCTGCTATTTATTTATTTTCGGTTTTGTTACCTTATTATAATTCTATAGATGATTCCGTTCATAGGAACGTTCCTCTGGACTCTCGACTGCACCCCGTAGGTACGTTGGTAAATCAGTAATGTTAAAAATCGTAGATTCCACTTGTGGCTAGTTGCCACCAAATATGTAGTTTTATTGTATGGCTTACCTTGCAATCATTTTTGTCACGATTTGGTATGATGTCTCGTGTTGTAATATTCAGAAAAAAGGTAAAGACTTCATGAAGAGATTCATGAAGAAGATCATAGATTTTATCGTCGCTTTGAAGCTATTATGATGAAACGTTTGCATCATCTTGTTTTATTCATGATCATCTATAATTTATGTAAATCATCGATCGAAATTTGTTGTTTAAAACGCTTCTTGTCTTATTAGATGTCTACATAGTTAGGCACTTGTTAACTATCTTGTTCGACTTCAGATTCTAGAACTTGTGTGTATACAAGCGTTATTAAGAATACTTAACATTGTATTGTAAATCATTTTTTTATGTAAGTGGCAACAGAGTATAAAGGTAAATAAACATATTTTATATATTATGACTACAGTTCAATCTATGAACTGTATTTACATTGAGAGTAATAGAATAAAAAAGTCAATATCGAGATGGAATAACGTATTACAGAAAATACGAGTCTTGCAGAAAATACCCGTATCCTATGCAGTAAATTTGTTTCAAGTGTGGGTAAAGGACAGGTAGGGGTAACAAAAGCTCGCTTGGGGATCTCAGTATTAAACTTCTTAGCTGCGCCGATGGCCGTTATTAAAGCGAAATTAATACTTTCTATATTACAGTTATTGTTTTCATGAACATGCTATTCGGCTTTGGTAAACTTAAACATACATTGACTGTAATTACAAAAATGTTGAAATTTTATTAATAGAACACCGATCCTCTGTAAACTACAGAGCATTTCGGTATGAGACTTAAGAACTCATGTCTCAAGGTGACGGCGCAGTGTGGTGGCACACAGAAATGTTCTTGGTGGCACGGCATTTGTTCTGGACAGACGTTGCACTTACCATCAGGGTCATCGCTTTGTCACATTATGTAATAAAAATGCAGTAAATTTATTTATTGTTACAATTTATAAATATCATTATAAAAATAAAGTTTGCCTTCAATTTAAGATAATGTGCAATTGTTTATTTAAAGCTTTTTTACCCGTGGCATCCCTCTTGTGGTCATCAGATCACTAATCCTGGGCACAGTGCAGAGCATTTTGTTATGATGCTTCTGTATACAATGTTAGATGCTCTTCCGTTTAACGCTAATACGTGCAAATTTTTGACATTAGACACAGTTACACACACACACAGAACACTGTACATAAGGCATGGAAAAAGCATGGTTTTTCCAGGTGCACCCCTGCTACCTGCAATGTTTGTCCTAACGATTTGTTACTAGTATTGGCAAAACTGAGATTATCAGGCAGCTGCAGTCTTTTAAAGTTTAGGAGAGCTCATCAGGGGATCACAGGGGATATGAAGGATGATTATAGTTTCGACTTTTCCTACTCCTAATAAAATAGTGTCAACGATTATGTTCTGCCCAAGTTATGTTATTTGAAGTTTCGTCCCGTTACTTAATTACAGTGTATCTACATTTCGTATAAGCATGACCAGTACGCTTCATTTTAATTAGAGCTAATGCTAAGGGCAAGTTCATAGTTTACTGCGGAGCGGTATAAGAAGGGATCTGTTCTGTGTTCCTTTTTCAAAATAACTGTGTAAACATATATTATGGCTTAGTTGATAGTATTAAGTGTTATAAGTAGGACTAATAAGTTCTGAATGGTGCTGGAAACTCAACAAAATCCTTTTTTGTCACGTACGATTTTTGCTGGCCAGCCCCTGGCAACACAAATTATTTAGTGATTTACAGTTTAATTTCTTGGTAAAGAAAATGTAATCTACAAACACTTCAACGAAAGAACAATTCGAAAAGAGGAAAAAAATATCAGGTATTTTGTTTGCAATAGGATGTATAAGATGTCCACTGTAATCAAATTAAAGCATTTAAATCAATGTTTTCACCGCGGAACAAGCGCGGAACACAAAATTAATATTTGTTTTCCAATCCCTACTGTCAACAGTGTCCCTCATAATTAATATTTGCACAATTCATTTAACGTCACCGCACGAGAACATCAATTTAGTTTCAACGGTACTTTTTCGACAAACGTTGGTTTATTTGAAATGCCAAGTAATATTTTTAATTTTCGTCAATAAGGTCATAAGAGGTTGTTTCCACTTTGTGCACTTTCTGAAATTCTGAAGCATATGTCCCATTGCCATATGTATGAGCTATTCAATATGTAGGCATTTAAACAATAAAAGTAAGTTTAATGGTTAATAAGAACAAACTTGGATATAAAATCGCGTATCATTGACAATATTTTTTTAATTTTCTCATGTCAAGGTCACCGTATAGTAATATCTTATATTTGTTCCACTGCTGTGTACAGTCTCCTCTCATTATTGAGAGGTTTTTGAAGCCAGATAGAGTCTGTCACATTGCTTCTGTGTGAGTTGGTAGTCGTCAAATTTTTTTTTTGACTCAGATTTGCGGGTTTCCTCACGATACTTTCTTTCACCGACGAGGACGTTCTTAATAGGCTCTTAAAATTGTAATTAACAATTTAAGTGGCGCTGTCACTGGGCATTACTGTAATAAATATCACTAATACAATGTAGAACTGTATAAGTGATGTTGCAACTTTTTAGTCTGTTATGCTTTGAAAATGACGATGTCGTTCTTACCGATTACCACGGCAATTTCCGTCGGAAATTGTCAGCAGCGCAGGATATGATGATGTTGCAAGTATATGGGCAAACGCAAATAAACTTACACAATTTTCTATACTTCATCCAGTCCGATATAACGATTTAAGTGGCAAAATCGGAGAAAAAATCAGACAAAGAGTAAACAATCGATTTATACTTTTATGTGATATGTTATAATAGTGTATACATTTGCCCGCTGAATAAGCTATTGACTTTGTGAAGTTAAGTAACTAATGCTATGCTATTTATGATACTATTTATGAGTAAAATTATCATGCAATATCCAGTCAAAACAAAGAAAAAACTGATCTGATATTTTTATTGTAAGCGGGCAAAAAATCGTGTCCTGCGATGTTTTATCATATTAAATCAATTTAAAATAATGTAATTTTAAATTGATTTTGTAATGATAAAACCTTCCAAGTCTCATCTTTATTATAACCACAAGTCATTTGGTAGTGTTGATGTTATGGTAAAAATGATGCTAGCATCATAAATGTTATGCTTCACTAAAGCAAAAGACACCCTTTCAGCAGCCTCGAATACACGTAAAGGGAGTTAATACTCGTACGTAGCTATAAAGCGGAAGGCTGACAAAACAAAATGCAAGGTAAATGATCCGGAAAAATAAGAATGAGAATCTGGTAAATGAAGAGTGAAAAAGGTTAAGTTGGTCAAAGAAAATTTCGAAGTAAAAAGCTTCATTTTCTTAGCAATTTTCTGTTGATCTCTGGATACGGGTTTTTTTGCATTAACGTGTCAATTCTGATTAATGGTATGTAATTATGCCGATAGGTGTCCTCCCGGGAACTGTTATAAGTGATCATCACTTTCGATACGCATTAGCCCTGCAGTCTGTATTGTGGGTGCGTTTTACGGCTATTCAAACATTAGTGCAGGAATCGAACCCGTGTCAGACGGTGCCACTGCCTTCACCAAGTCTTATAGTTCACGAAAAGAGCCTTTGCCTTTCTCAAAGCCTGACAACGCACCCGCGGTTCCTGGTATTGCGAATGTTCATGGAGGACGGTGATCACTTACCATCAGGTGAGACGCTTGCTCGTTTGCCCCCTGCTGTTAGAAAAGCCGTCAAAATAATTTTGTGAATTTTGCGTCACGTCTACTGCTATGTATGCATTTTTATTTGTCATTTCTATGTAGTTAGTGTGGATTTTTTCACCGTAAACTCTATGTGAGTTTTAACGACATTTTTTTTATTTTTAAATGGTTATAGCGAAGTCGTAAGAGGCGAATAAGGTATTTTACGGACAGCCTTCATTTGTGCAGAATAACCCCGTAATATGCAATGCTGTCACTATACTGCTCATGGGAACGCAATGGCCATGTACCAAAGTGGCGGCTACAGGTTCGACCCGTCATGTCTCGTTTCCCTTGAGAGCGAGAATTGGGCTACGCGTGTGGTCTCCTACCTCTTGTATGGAAAAAGACGTGACTGTATGTATGTAATTAATACGTAATTGCGTGTGTCTCTTACATATACTACTGCTGCACGAAGGTCCCTTGTTAATTTCTCGAGATGAGAAAGTAGCTTGAAATAAATAACCACGTTGCTCAATAATAGTTCGCAGACGTTGTTATGGTTTTTTATGACTTGCAGGTTTTCTTACTATAAAGTCGAATTAAAATGGCTTTTATTTAATATTTTGGCGCAGCTGTGATTGCGATGAGAGTTGCCTGCGTGCTATAAAATTCAAGGCGGCTACTGCGGATCTCCACTGCGTTTCTAAATATTAACTGGTGATATAGTTCATTTACAAAATTAAAAACGTTTAAATTTCATAGTTTTTTTGGGGCCTTTGCAACCTAAATTAACAAAGTTCCAATTGCAGCTTGTTAAACGAGTTTCCTGATTTCGCATAATTATATAGGTCATATTTTATTTTTATCATCCCATATAATCATTTAGAGATTACAGTTACATACACGTTTCCCATAAAGCGTTTACAGGGGATATGATATACAATAAACATAATATAATTTGATCCGCGATATTTTTGTGTCCGTTTAATTCACTTTGAAAGTGAAGATAAAGCAGTTGTTTCTTAGTTCGTAAAATGCTCTCAAACTTTTGATTGAATTGCTTAGACTACATTGTCTTCCCAATTTGTCTAAGTGGCCTTCTCATTTATATTCACTGTGCAATTGTGACTAACAAAAAGAAAGAAAACACTTAAATAAACACAAGGGGTAATAATAAATTTACATATATTTCAACTTTGTGTAAAAGAATGCGACGGTCTTAGCAAATTCGATAAATCATTTTAATAATGCAATAAGATAAAATATTTGTACTGTTAACTGCATTACAACACCCAACGTGGGTTACTATCAAGAATAAATAAATAAATTTTGAACTTTATGTATAAATAGAAAGCAGGAAATTGTTGATGACTATGACAATTAAGTCCTACAGGTCGATTTCTACCATAGCGACAACTTCCGAAGACTGTCGGAACCTATCAACTGTGCAGAAGATATTATAATGCCACAAGTATCGCGCAAGAATGTCGTCCAAACCGCGAGAAGCGTCCGAAATAACGCTTATGCTATTAGAAAGGGTTGGGTAGAATGTGTCAGAGACACGGGGACAGTTACAACTCAACCAACCGAAATCGAAAATCAACAATTTGTGTTTTTGCACAGATGTTGATTCCGGAAAGGATTCGTACCCAGGAGTAGTAATAGACAAAACTGTATAATATGATGTCGTAAGTCGCAGAAATATATAAGTACGTGCATTTCACGATCAAAGAATTTAATGTATTGAAAAGCGTTTATCATGCTGCCGATTTCTGAGTATGACTATGATTTGCTGACACAATTTTTTTCTCACTGAGATGTCTTCTTGCGATTATATACATATATTTATTCATTGCAGTAGTAGTAAATAGCACCTAACAGGAGACACAGAAAAGATAGGTATTTATATTCGCTTACGAACTAATGGAAATATATTTATCTAGGCAAGTCCAAATATTCTACGATAAAGTAAAGGAAATTAAATATGTGAATGCGTTTCTTAAAGAGATTCCCTATTTCTTTGAAACAGCGGATGTTTGATTTTGACAACTCATGCAAAAAGTTTTGATGGCTAGATTAGTATTATTAAGTCTAGGGTAGTATAATTGGTTGCAGTAAAAATGTCGATAATAAGCTTGACTATTATATTGATCAAAATGTTCTGAAAGAAATGTAGAAATTTACCTAGTTAAACACAATAGCACCAAATTGTGACATTGACTATATTGGCTGTTATCGATAAAGTTCTTCAAGAGATTTTCCATTTGCATCTGAATATATTTACAAATTCTATATCTATACTATTTGGTCAAGGTATTCATATTGGACACATATTAAAATACTTCATAAATTATGACGCCACATTTTTTTTTCAACTGCCTAGGACTTCAAACCACGTCAGCATAATTACAAAGGGACAATATTAATGCACCACTGAGGCGTACGCCTACATTGATGGTAAGGTAGTCACAGATTCCATATAACACCTTTTATTTAAAGAAGATTCTCTAAAGCCGTGTGGTGGCGGCTTAAGAGAATCTACCACCCCATCTCATCCCGCGGGTGTCGTAAAAGTCGACAGAGGGAAAATTAAAACCAGAAGATGCGCAACAGCATCTTCCTGGAACATCAGAATAAATAAACTGCGGTTGCCAACCCGCCTGCCAAGAGTGGCAACTATGGCAAAATTCCCACCAAAATGAGAGGTATAAACTTTTGTAGCAATCTATGGGGGAGGCCTATTTTCAGCAGTGGACTAGTGATAGGCTGAAACGATGATTTAAAGAAACCTTGTTTAATTTTGTTATTAGTGTGTTCAATGTTTTTCTACTACTTTTTCTCTCTTTTGTAATTGATAGCTGCCGGAAAATCGATCTAAGATCTTTAAGCGCCATTATATTACAATAATTTATAAAAGTTTCTAAAAAAGTAAACCTCAACAGCAAATTAAATATACTAACCCTACAACTCTTCCATACATTATAACAACTACTGCTCGTTACTCATACTTCGTATACTATTGATAGGTTCTAGTCGTGGCAACCAATATAAAGCCAAGCACTAATTACAGTGTCGAAATATAACATAAGTATTTACTTTCGGGAAAGGGGTCTACTTTACAAAGATGAGTATTATAACCTTTTGAAAGATAATATATCAGCACCAGCTTTTAAACAGTGGCTGCTGGACGGACATAGACCTCTCTCAAGTTGAGAGAATTTACCGTAGTTGCCGGTTGCCGGATAGGCGGAGTTTGATATTTCTGCCTGTCACTGTTCAGGATACTATATTACAGGCTTATAGGCAACTGCTACGACATGCATGTGAATCTATGCATTAATCCGTCTAGGTAGGTACCACCGCAGGGCCAGTTATCCTGCAACATTTGTGTGTTTCACACATGGCATATGAGACTTAAGAACTCATGTCACCCGGTGACTGGCGCGGTGTGGTGTCACACAGAAATCTTCTGGCTGATAAAGCATTTGTTGTGTGCAGGCGTTGCGCTTACCACCAGGGGAACGTTATGCTCGTTTCACCATTTCAAATAAAAAAAAACAAAAAAAAATGTGGTTGAAGATTGTCTAATTAAACCACAAATCATATGTTTGCTGTTTATTAGAAGAAAAAAAATTACTAATCACAGTTGTAGCATAAAAGTTGAAACTATAAAGAGGATTAGATGAAAATAAATTAAATAAGATCTGCAAAAATCGATGGGGCCTACACCATCATACACGAGTTCATTATTACCTAAAAGTGTTTTATGCTTTGCAGTCATGCGACCAAATCAACCTTACTCTAGTAAACATTGTACGTGTTATCGTCGTCTTACGTCTGACTTATCCGGCGCAGCTGTCTAGTCTGTGCACTACGAGGTTTCACGTAAGTAGCTTTGCAATTCTGATTCACTATTACTAGATTCAGATTCAGTTTAAATACATATTGGTGCAAAATTAAAATAATGAAAAATGTTTCCATACGAAATGACTTATTATCGTAAAATAGAAATTAACATTAGACAAATTTATTTTGTTAGTATATTTTTTTAAAAATGTTTTTTGGAGGTGTATACTCTACCAGAATGAACAGGATCTGATCCACTATTTCTCCATTCACTACGGCGAAGATAACACTAAACGAGAAAATATAATGGTCTAGATTTTTCGTAACAATACCATTTTCATAATATAGCTGTGCAAAGGAACACTCACTTTTCCTGACATCCTAGTTATAACTACTATAACTTGGGAAAAAAATATTACCTAAATGTAAACACACTGAAAACTGTAGATTTAAATTACGAGTATAAAACGATGGCCTCCTACATTTGTAAAAATGATATCAATATCACGTAGGGCTTATGATGATGAGCCATTTGATGATTAAATTAAGTTCAAGATTACATACGAATAATTTCATATGAACTTTTAGGTTATGTTATTAAATTAAAAGTATTTTCATGTATTAACTAATGTTTTTGCAAAAATTCATATAAATATCAGCGTCTCTTAAACTATTATAAATAGTTCCTTTAATTGAAATTTTTTAAATTAAATTGATAAGTATTTCTTAATGTGTAAATTGGATTTTTCTTTCATTGCTATTCACTTTTTCTTAAAAAAAAATTAATTAACATTTAATCGTACGCTACGAAACGTTAAATTAACCACCATCATAATGTTATCTTAAGATCTTAGAAATAATTCGTTAAAGATGAGTTTTCTTTACTAATTAATGCTGTGGTGTAGTTTTATAATCGTTATTAGCATTTAAGCTCATGTTTAACTTTTGCAGTGTGTTAGGGTGTCGTTAACCGGGCTGGAAATCGTAAGGCTCATTAAAATATCGTTTTCATTCAGTGTTTGCCCAGAGGGTATACATATATCACCGCATTATACCATGTAACAGATAGTTTAGACTTTTAGACTATTGTGTTTAAGTGCACATGTTTATCTTTAAATACATTAATAAACATACATACATACAGTCACACTTTTTCGCATATAAAAAGGGTAGGCAGAATCCACACCCGTAGCCCACATTTCGCCCCACTCAGGAAACGAGACGTGACGGGTGGCAAACCACGTCGCCGCCATTTTGGTACGAGTCAAATAATATATTTACTCATTATTGCGTTCCTACAAGCAGTGTACTGACAGCACTTCATCATCATCATTTCAGCCTATCACTAGTCCACTGCTGAATATAGGCCTCCCCCAAAAATTGTCAAAAAAGTTTATGGCTTTCAATTTGGAGGGTTATAGGGCCATGCCCGTCCCGGCCAAACTACCCCTCCGCGGCAAACGAGACGTGGCGAGTGGCAAAATACGTCGCCGCCATTTTGGTACGAGTCAAAAAATCCTTACTCCTTCTTGTGTTACGAGCAGTATAGTGACAACATTGCATATTATGGTGATATTCTGCACAAATATAGGCTGTCCGTACAATACCATAGTCTCGACTTACGAATATTTGTAGGAAAGAGGTAGGTGCTATCATACTCTGCCGGACACCTATCGGCAACATTCATAACTATCCACTATGTGAATATTATATTAATTTTATTATTACATTAAATATCATAGAAACATTGATTGTCTTTGATGATGATGTGATGATGTTCTCCTAGCCGATTTCGACCACGGCGACAACTTCCGAATACTGTCGAGAGCCATCAACTGCGCAGGAGATATAATAGTGCCGCAAGTGTACGCGCAAACACAGAGGCACTCACTCGTCCCAACCTACCCGCACACGGGGACAATCACAACACAACCAGACCCTAAAACCAACGAACCCAGGACCCGCGCGTAGAAGTCAGGTACTCTGACCACTAGGCCACGCGGTCGTGGTGTCTTTAGTGCTGATTCCAACAAAGATCTTAAAACAGAGGTTTATTTTTAGTTATTTTATTCAAAGATAACTTTATTAAATATAATTTAATTAATAGAATCAGGCATTACTTTGCGGAAATCCATTATATTAAAGGATAGAAAGTTAATTTGCTAAGATCCGCATGCAAAATGTAAAATGGTGTGTATTACCTAGTTTTAAAGAGCACCGCCCGCCCTCCCTCAACAGCGTGCACAAGAAAACCAATACCGCCACCGGGAGCCGCCACCAGGTACCCTCCACCACAACAACACTACCACTAGGCAATACACACCACTGAAGTCGAAAACACAACACGTGTTTCACCTCAAAACCAGGCATTATCGTGATATTTACTCTACGACAGTAAGCCGACTTTTATGGACCTGCCCGCTCTTTCGGTGGCAAAATCGTAACCTAATTTTATCCATACTAATAATCTAATCTGAAAATCAAAACTTTTTCTATTGAACATACTTTTAAAGTTTAAACAGCTATTTTAGAGGTTACCGTAATACTGAGTTTACTTACTTACCTTTCGAAGCCAGAATTTTCAACATAGGTTTTGTATTCAGATCATTATTCACTAGTGGTAAGATTTCTATGCAGGAATCCGTCTAGGTAGGTACCACGCCAGGCCAGTTGTTCCGCTGTGAAGCAGTAGTATGAAAACATTACTGTATTTCGGTCTGAAGGGCAATAAGAGATAATGTAATCACTGGGCATATGAAACTTAAGAACCGTTGTCTCGGAGAACGGGCGCAGTGTGGTGCCACACAGAAATGTTCTGGGTGACACAACATTTGTTATGGGCAGGCGTTGCACTTACCATCAGGTGCTCAGGTGTACCAACGTTTTGCTCTTTCGTCACTTTATGTAATAAAACAAGCGTTTCTTGCAGGTTCTTCCCAGGACATTTTTTGAAAACTACTGTAGTGTGAAAAATGGGATTCAGTGAGTTTTAAGTATGTTACTATCTATATGAAATAAAACTAATTATATAATATTGAATCATCGAAACACAAAGAACCAACACTACAAAATAAGGTTCAACTTTGATTTAATTATTTTTAAATTGTGTTCGGTGTGTTTATTCATAGTCATCATCAACCAATCAATAGACCGCTGCTGAATGTAGACCTCTAATATAAATATAATATTAAAGAATATCATAAGTAAAGAGCAAATTTCTTTGTAACAAATAACTCATGCATACGAGTAGTATACATCATTCATTTCATTTTCATTTAAAAAAAAAAACGAAGCTCCACAGTAGGATTTCTCTTGTAAAGTGGGTGCGTTTTACAGACATATATTTCACATGCACAACAACAGCCAGGACCGAAAACCAACAATTTCTGTTTTGCACAAATGTTGGCTTCGGCTGGGATTCGAACCCAGGACCAGCGACGTAGAAGTCAGGTACACTAACCACTAGGCCACGCGGTCAAGTTAGTTATTAAAAAAAATTGTTCATCCTTGACAATTTTTGGCTATACTAAGAACTACCAGTGAACCCAATGTACAAAAGTAAAATAATTCATCCAATGATTTCTAAGTATAATAACGTTAGCATTGACGGTGCACTGACCCCTCAGCGTAGTTTTTTCGGGGCAGGTCGTAAATACAGTATACAATATTTTCGGGTAAGAGAAAAAAGCACTCGTCTCAATTAGCTTAATAAAAATTTAACTGTGTTTAACAATTCTGTTTTAGTAAAAGAAATGTTTATTTAATATTAACAACAGTGCAGTTTCTCGTAAAAAGTTCCGTGTTTTAGTTGCTGCTGGTGACAATAAGGCTGGATATTTTCTCCGTGTGGTTAATTATAACATTTGGAGCAAACTTTCCAGCAAACTTTCTTGACAATAAGCAACGATATTTAGGATTTGATGGCAATTCTAATTATTATATTTTAAATTTTGTATATATATTATAGTAATAGGTAAGAAGAAATTTATAACAAAAGAAAATTCTTTAATATTACTTGGGACTTATTATTTTTTACACAATTATTATTATAACATTACTTATTCTTTATCTTTAAATAATTTCATCGTGTGTTACAACGCCGTTCTCCTTAAGGGCATCTTATTTGTGTTGCTTATTAGCAGCTCATTTGTATTCAGTGCTCGCAGTCCAACCGAATAAATGCAATTTTCTTTAGTCTTCGGTATATTGTATCACGTACTCATTAGTAATATGGTCAGAATATTGCAGAAATGTTGTATATGTTCCAATCTAATTTCACAGAAAAGAAAAATGTTAAATGAGAATTGCGTAATTTAAATTACGAGAAGTGTCTTTTAAAGGTTGTAGAAAAAAATTAGGATCTCTTCCCATCATCTTAGTCCCCCATAGATTGCCACAAAACACGGTCCAGAGCCACCTGCATCCATCGACTTCGACGCTTCGACATTGACGCAAAATCGTGATACATTTTTGGTGACGTAATTGCTATTAGCCTTTTTGGCTTGTAAAGCTTCATCGGACACTGTGCTCACGGGCAAGGTGCCCGCGCGCCAGGTTTCGTTTGTCCCAAACATAAATACATAAATAAACTTCTACAAAAACCTCGTAATTCGGACTGTGTCGCGTTCGCTGCGAGATTGCGCGATTTAGAATAACTCAAATCTAAACGACTAACGAATCAAAGACTAACGACCGTCCGAGGGAGGCTGCGGGCCTCCATTGGGACTGTCGACTTGTGTGTTGGTAACTCTGGGCGGTGAGGACCGCCCTTGAACACGGGTGAATCGTGTGTACGCGGTGTGATTATTGACTATTCCGCGCCGCTCTCTTCGGCGGTCGCGCGTCGTGGTGCGTGTTATATTTAAGTTATTGACTGTGTGTACAGTGTGGACTGGGTCGTGACTGACCGTATCGTGGTCAGGAAGAGCTTAGACTTCCATGTTATCTAGCACATTTCGCGGGCGACGTTTGCGTTCGGTCGCGTTTCTATTAGATCGGTAATTTTTTACTTTAACCACCAGCGGGTAAAAATGAACCGCGACTTTTTGGAAAAACCGCCATGGTAATTCTGTGAAGTGTTCAGAGATAAAGGGCATTTCACAGTCGCTGTGAAGGTCTACGTTACGTTGACACCAACCGGCTCCGGTGGCAGTTCGCAAGAATCGATTCTAAACGCTCTGTAACTTCTTTAATTGATTGCCCGTCGCGTGAACGAAAGCGACGCAACCACAGGCCATTACGGGTCTTATGCAAGTCTTAAAGAAGCGAAGTTTGTGTCTTTTGTGTCTTTTGCTTGAAGAGCAAGTTAATGGATATAGTCGGCTTGAGATAAAAGCCGCTCTATTGCAAACGTTTTTTTATTTGACACTCTTTTCCCAGGGAATAGGGTGTCTGAACAGGTTGATCGTGCCTTCCTGATTGTTGCCGATTGTGTGACATCGTCTAGCGGGCTTTGGTGTGCCCCTCGAGGAATATATCGCTATTCTTTTCTCGGGGTTTACCTCTATTCTCCATTTCCGGAACTATTCGCCTAGGTGATCGGCTGCGGCTTGGAGTTGAATCGTTAAGCAGCCCTTGTGCATTTCGGAATAGTACAGGGCCGTGTCATCTGCAAAAAACACAAGATTGACTTTTGGGTCGTTAGGAACGACATCGAAAAATAAGGCCCTTCAAGCTTAGGGCTTTTGTGGAAATTCTCTAAAATGTGCTCCGTTAAGCGGGGCACTTGATGAGTATACGAGTGTTCAGGGCGAAAGCAGAACTGCTTGTCTGGAAGAATATTATTCATAAGGACATAGTCTTTTAATCGACTGAGTATAATTCGTTCATAAATCTTAGCCATCAAGTTGAGGAGACTTATTGGGCGATAATTGGATAAGTAGCAGCTGGAGAGAAGCGCGTTAAATATGGTGACTAATAAACACAGTTGCGGCGTAGTTAGACATTTCATCACCCTGTTGTTTATGCCGTCGAGTGCGGGTGCGGATCGGTTTTAAGGCTTTTTGATTATCTTAGTGACTTTGTCGAGTCTCTGGAGGTAGTGGTTTGCCCACTGGTGGTATGGCAGCCCTGCGTTCGAGTTCCGCAGCTGCTGCATGTGGTCGGGAACAGCAGGGGCGAGAGACAGAGTGCATTGGCTCTCTAAACTGCCTGCAAGGCATTCGGCTTTTTCGCTGTCGTCGGAGCCAAGCGAGTTATCGTTAGATCTAATGAGCGGAGGCATGGGTGAGACTTACTCTGCTTTGAGAGATCGTGCCAACTGCCAGTAGGCAGTGTGTGATGCCTCAATTTCTCCAAGCATAGTGCCCCAGTTGTCTTGTCTATACTCAGATAAGCGTTCTTTAACATCCCTTTGCAGGAGGCGCAGTCTGAGTCTATTTGCGTCGGTTCTGTATCTATCGTGCGCCTTAGCGGCGCGGTTTTTTTCCCTAATCAGCTGTCGGAGGTCCGCCGGCAGGTTACAGCGTCGATCGCTCGACACCGGATCCGTCCGGGAGGATTCTTCGACGGCTGTTTTGAGATGGGTCGTTAGATAGTTTATCGCTCGGCAGGCTACCTCTGGTGAGTAATACTCGTAGTTAGGAAAGTGCTGAAAGCTCGTAACCTCGAGTTTGACTCCGAGGGTACGCCAGGGTCTTTTCTAACCTACACGCGGAAGCTTCTATATTTATTAAGTCTGGTGTAACGAGCAGGATACAGTGCAAGGACGTTTCATAGTAAATCAGAGTGCCGCCTTCACAGATGCATTTGTAATTGACTATTTGTATAGGATCGCGCATACTAGGTTTTAAGATATTCTGTTGCACTAGCATAACGTCGATGTCATGATCGCGAAGGAAATTCGCGACTTCAACTAACTGCATCTTTAGCCCGAGCCCGGGTCGTAAAGCGGCTACGCTCTTCTGTGTTATGGGCAGAGGTTTAGCCCAGGCGTTAGGTGAATGTTTTGCTCGTTTCGTCACTCTATGCTATGAAAAATAAATCTTTGTCTTCACACCGCAGCTGATATCATAATGATTAAAAAAGTGATTTAAATATGTTAATTTTTTATTTCAAATAATAAAATTTTGCGCGGTAATCATCAATCGTTGTTCGAATGCTTTCTGCTTTTTTTTCTAAGCCAATGTTGTTGGCATGCATATATTGTGTAGGTGTTTGCTGCTGACCTGAATAATAAAAACTTCACAATTACAACTTCTTTCAAAAAAATTACCAATTTTGTGAAACAAGTTATAATTTGATTCAGATTAACTATAAGACTAACTTTAACACGGCAAAAACTATGTTAATGGAGATTATCATTGTAGTCGGGTTTTACTTTTTTAATTTGTTGTGTAACTGGAATGTACACTATGGTCAGACTTTCCATCGTAAAGTGTAAACTACGTTTCTTTCATCGTTATATAATTTTTTTAAAATTATTTCTTACCATGTTTTTGAATATTTATCTTAATTATCAACGTTAGGACCGCAATATCTGTCTAAGATTCTCTTTACCCTTCCACAACCCTTGCATTAAAATAACTGAAGTTGCAGTTGCTAAAATGCTTTAAATTGTTTAAATGTAAAAAGCTTTTTTAACGTTAATACATTTTTACATAAAATAGCTAGTTTGAAATAATACATATAAAAATATTCCATAAAGCAGAACTACCAACTTTGGTACACAAAAAAGCAACTGATACATTAGATTCCAAAATTGTTATCTATTATTGTGTCAACAACAGCGTTGTGGTACATCACTAGCTCAATGGCGTCATCATTGACGATCTTGTGACGACTTATTTTATAATCCAATCCGCAAATGTTCGTAAAGAAGGTGTTTTAAACAAAATTAGACGCATGCAACAAAATTCTCTTGAGTATCCTGATGACCTAGACGAAGACCTTGCTCGATTGGCAGCTCAGGTTGTAACATTAAAGAGACGTATCTTAATTAATCTATTGATTAATCTAGGTTTAGCCAACATGATTTCCTGCGATTTTCTTGAATATAATTAACTATTTTCTTTAAATCTCAACAAAGTATTTATTTATGTGCCTTATATTTTTTATCTGTATATTAAGATAATTACACAACTATGCGCCACGATACTTATTTTGTTTCGTGCCCTTTGTATAAGAAATGATAATTAATTGTATTAGTAACAACCCTTGTTGTTGAGAACAGACTTCGTATCAACAAAATCCTCGTAATTTTATTGACGTAATTAAATTTCGCTTAATAATTGCGTACTTACGAAGGAACAATACAACTTTACTTTATATTCTCATTTAATCCTTCCCTTTTCTGACTGTAATGAATTATAGTCATGTCAAATCAGTTACAAATAGGTACAAGTTCCTATTAATCACACTAATTTGAAAGCAATAAACTTATATGTATTCAAATAAATAATAAGTAAGTGCTCACCGCCGCATATGAACACCCGCCATACCAAAGGAATTGTTTTGCGATTTTGGCGTGAAAGCGCCCAGGCAAGTTTAGCAGCACCCATCTGCGTTCACTATTTCATCCCGTACGAATAAATTACAATTAAGCAGTAGCGCATTGTTTTTAAAAAATCTAATTGCCTAAATTGAATACTTTAGATCAAATTTCTTATCCAATCGAAAATCTGGCTAGGTCATCTCATCGTGTAGATTATAGATTGATGTCTAAACGTAATTTCCTAATGATGCCTATAGTAATTACGAAGTTAATTTCTAAGGCCTTTAGCCTATTTGAGAGGTCGTTTTAGAATTATTTTTTATCGAATGAATAATGTAAAACATGAATGGGGCTAGGTCTTCACATTATTCACGAAAACAAAAGAAAGGATTTACAATTGTTCACGAACACTAAATGCTGCAAACGAGGAGGTGGCTCACGTGATGGTAAGTGATTACCGCAGCCCATGTACAATTACAATTTCTGCATAAAGTTTTATTAAGTGTGCTTAAATTTACAACATTTCTTTACCAGAGACGCCTTCAGTTGAAATGAAACTACCGCACCAACGATATTTTGCCGAGCTTCACTGTCAATCCGTTTCAAATCTAAGGACGAGGATGAAATTTAAATAATTTATGTATATTCACTCAAGACAAGGAAGCTGCATTTTAAAGTACTAAGCGTGTTATTGTTTTTGTTATATGTTAACATTGTTGGTGATTCTTAATTAAATACAGAAATTAAAAAAAATCTTATCACTAGTACAGTTTAGTACAATAGGTTGCCATAACGCTCGATCTCTAATCACTTGCATCCATCAACCTCGCTTAAAATACATAGTACATTCTGTATCTGTTGCTGTTGACTGTGTTTGCCAGTACTAAGCACAAATGTGTTGTCAGTTCTACGAGCTATGTGGTCGTCTGATGGCGACTTCAACTAAGGTTCTGTCAGTTACTTGGGAATATTCTCGTTTTATGTGTGATGCAGAAAAACTCCAAATATTGCCTTCACCATTATCATTATCATCATTTCAGCCTATCTTAGTAAACTGTTGAACATAAGCCACACCCATACATTGCCGCAAAACACGGTCCAGAGCATCCATCGAATTCCCGCAAAACCGTGCATATCATCGCTCCATCTAGTGGGGGCGCCCTAAACTTCATTTGCCGGTATGAGTTTGCCACTCGAGAACCTTTCTTCCCCAACGGTTATCGGTTCTACGAGCTATATGGTCGGCCCACTGCTACTTCAGCGACGCTCACCCCTTACCCCACCACTCCCTGAATAAATTTGAGCTAATTTTAAACAAATTTTATGACCAAAAAATTTTAATTGTAAATTCTTCGCATTACAAATAACTAAGACCCGATTTCACCGATCGCTTTGGAAACCAAGTTTAACAAAACCACGTTTTACTGAACTTATTTCAAATGTATCATTTGAACTCGGTTTTCGTCTAACCGATTTCACCGGCTCCATTTTGATCGCGTTCAGAAAAACGAAGTTTACGTGAAATATCGTCACAATCTAAAACAAAAACTCGATGTATTTATAATTTTGCGACATCAAACAGCCTGTTTTTATGCATAAGACACATAGGTATGCAAAAAATAAACAAAACGTATTAAAAATATTTATTGTGTTTACATAGTTGTGCAATTGACAATGACAGCTCTCTAAACGCGTTTAAAGAGCTGAACGTCGAAAATTGGGCGTTCAGAATTTGAACCGCGTTTAGCTTTAATCGCGTTCAGTTGATGTTGGTGAAATGCAAACAGTAGCATTGAACTCAGTTAAACGCTTAAACTTCGTTCAGCTTGAATTGATCGCGTTTAGTTTCAACGGTGAAATCCGCCAGCTATTATTTATAAACTCATTTAAAATACATCTTTTTTTTTGTTTTATCTTCTTGGTGCTATCTTTCTTCAGAAGATGCAAGAAATAATATGAAAATATTCTTACTACTTTTGTGACACTAAGCATTAGTTGTTACCAAATTTGAAGGTTAATATAACAATTTTGTTGGCAAATTAACAAAAAATGTTCATTTGGGAACTTTTTTGTGTATACTATTATTAGGGTAAAAAATAGTGTAAAAATAGCTTTTGTTGTCACCGTACATTATTAATATGGCCAAACGTTGTCGGTCAAATCGCCAAACTTTAAGCATTATACAACACGAGTGCTATTAGTTGGTGGAATCACGAAATACCACCATGCTACGAAATGGCCATGTGCTTATATAGTCAATTTCGCGATTGAACCACGACATACAAGTATACATAAATATCATGTTTCTTTATCGGAAATGGATGCAATTCTCTGTAGGCTTCAGCCGCTTTTTTACCATCAGCAAAATTGTGTACTCGTTTGTCAACCGTACTTACACAAGAAAATTAAAAAAAAAATATGTATAATGGAGGAAATTAAAAGTATTTATTTTTACTACATTTGAGCCTATTACTAGTCCACTGCTGAACATAGGCCTTCTCCATATATAGCCTTAAAATTTTGTAGCTCTCATTTTGGCGGGATTTTGCCATACTTGGCACGCTTGGCAGGCTTGTTGGCAACCGCAAATTATTTATTCTGATGTTCCAGGAAGATGCTACTGCCCATCTTCTGGTTTTAATTTTTCCTCTGTCGACTTTTACGACATCATCGGAATGAGATGGGGTAGTAGATTCTCTTTAAGCGACACCACAAAGGTCGTACGCAACTATCGATTGTTAGTATATTTCCTAACAATCTTTACCTTTTTTACTTTTTTAAAGGTAAGAAAAATTATGAGGTATAAGATTACACAATTAATTACATTTGTTCTTAGAACTATCTCACTGAGAATATATACACCGTAATTTTTAAGCCGTTCTGGAAGAAGAAAATACCGAGACAGAATCAATAGTAGAATCGATTACTGAAGTTTAATCTTACTGAAAATGAATATAACTGTGTTTAATTACACGGATAAAAAATAAAAGTTGACCTACAGTTTTTCGAATATAAGCTTAGTACTGTCGCAGTGTTCTAGTGGGACCGCACACGCACCGGCCGAGTTCAATAGCCCGTGCGAATCAGCTGATACCTACACTAACACAAAGCTCGGAAAAGTCGGACACGATATACCTTTCTGCGTACGTTTTATCATAAATATTTATTGAGAACTAAATTGGTAAGTATTTAATAATTAAATACATTTAGATTTGTTTGATTATTAAAAGATGCGCCAGACTAGGAATATTTCTAAGTCGTGAGTGCGTTTACAGAAAATTTCCAGAACCGAAAATTAAAAATTTATGTCTTTACAAAAACGTTGGCTCCGGCTGGGATTTAAACCCAGGGTCCGCGTCATAGTATTCGCAGTAGAACGTGTTCCACTAAACTACGCAGTCGTCACGTAACTGAGTATTTACTCCAATTTTCTTTTCTTTCTTACACAAATTTAGGATCGTCGGAAATACTTTATTTTGTGTTTTCTGAGATAGCTACTTTCGTGACAAAAGAACATAGGATAAACTGACAGTGTCAAGTGCACTTTTTAGTATTCTGTTTTTTTTTTCTTAAAAAAACTATGATCTACTCTAGGATTTCTCTTATATCAGGCACAAACACCCATACCCAGTACAATTATCTGTAAGTAATACAAATATTTGTCTCGTGCGGGAATCGAACCCGCAACCCATAAGCCAATCACTCATCCTCGGCGTCCACATAACCGCCCAAAAAAATGGAACTGTTTGGAAAACCTAACAGAGTTTCGTTTTTCACAAGGTTATTTGCCAAATAATTTACACTACCCTGTATCGGAGCAATTGCTTACAATTATGTCAACCTTACTCGATACACAAAAGTGTTTATTACATTATCTTTTACATTTTGTGTAAGTTTTTACTTTCATGTTACATGTAACAGCCTAAATTTGTAACATTAGTTCTCCTACTTGAATACACTTACTACAGACTTATTTTCTTTACGAAAATTCCGTAACACAAGAGCGACAACACGCTGAACATCCAAGGTCAAATTCAGTGCGACGTTTTGAATGTGAGAAACGAGTTCGGCGAGACGTTTAATATGACGCGAAAAGTACGCAAAATAGGTACTGAGACAGAAAGAGAAAAAGAAAGAACTATGTAACAAGTCCGAACATCACGAGACCAGCGGGCAAGAAACATACGAAAATGTTAAATAATCAATGTGAAATAAAAAAGTTAAATCAAATTTTAAGAATAATATTATGTATTCTCAAAAAAGGTAAGCATATTTTACAATCCGTATTGGCCTCGTCTGTAAAACACCGATGGTAAAGTGCCTCTGGAATCTTGATATGCGACTTACTGTGCTACGTTATTCAACACTTTGTAAAAATAATTAGATCTATGCCATTTCAAATCTACCGTAGTTTTTTTTTATAAAAGGTGTAACAAAATTTAAACTATAGGTACCTTGGAGAAACACTTTTTTAAATTAAAAAATAAATAAAATATCTACGTACTATAAATATTTATCTGGTACAAATAATTTCATTTAAAAAACTTTCGAAATTTGTACAATACAACCATGCCCGAAAACCAACAATTTGTGTTTTGCACAAATGTTGCAACCCGCTGGGATTCGAACCCAGGACCCGCGGCGTAGAAGTCAGGTACGCTAACCACTAGGCCACGCGAAAATAAATCCCGTGCTTTCTTTATTGTTCTGAAAGCGAAGATAAACTATAAACTTTAAATGTTTAAAAAAAAATTAGATCTGTTTTTATTTCAAAAAGAATCGTATCTTAAAACAGAGAAGTCATAATAAAAAAATTGCTTTTAGCAAGATCAGTAGTGTATACGCTCGTCTATCTTCAATATTGAAATTAGTTTCTAAATTAAAGAAGAACATTTCAACTATTCTTTGTTAATAATTTTAAATTGCGATTTTACATGAGAAGAAACAAACCGGTTTATACCGGCCTAGTCTGAGGACAAGCCCCGCGAGTGTTTATGAGTGTGTTGAGAGCAATTAGTCCTATTAATTGATCGTAATACAAATTAAATTATTATTTTTACAATAAAGTTTTTACTGTCTGTACCAATAATGTCATTTACGCATTTACTCGTTCTAAATAATCAGAAAACTTACTTTCAAAACTGCACTAAATAAAATAAAATGGCGAATTATTAAAACGTTTTTTTTGTTTAATTATCCATGAAAAGTAAAACAGATATTCCTTTGTTTATTAATAATAAAACATTCATGATATCATTAACAAAAGAACAATATTTTAACAAACTATTAAGTTATAAAATTGCAAATTTACAATATTTATAAATAATAAAGTTATTTGACTGTTCACGGAGCCGCTTGTAGATGGCACTGTTGCAGTATATTGCAACATTCTGGTTGGACTAAATATAACTATTTATGCCACTAGTTAGGTCTAGACAACATACTTCTGTTTAAGTTTACAGTGAGCTCAATGCCCATACAAAAAATATTGGCTCCTCTACATGTATATTCATTCTACATTGAATCTTGTCAGATACGTATATTATTATGTTACGAAAAGTTTTGAAATAGTTTGCTAAGATGGCGCTTACGTTAATTAATTTTTCGTTTTATGCGTATTCATTTCACTTTAAATGAAATCGATTCCTATGGAGTAAACTCCAAAAATAAAACAAATATTCAGATAATTTTTAATAATAAAATATTATTTCATTATTTTATTTTTATCAAATAAAATTATTCTAGCTATCGAAACAGTGGTTTTTGGTAAAAAAGTTAGGTAGAATTTTAGTAATAATATCGGTTAATTATTTTATGCGTAATTAAAAATTGTAATAAACCATTTACACCATTTACAGCTGATTGGAATTGAAATTAACATAATAAATATTTAGTTAAGTGCATACCTGAATTGTAATAACTGTGCAAACTGCTTTCTGTTTGGTTGTAAACATAAACGAGCACGTTTTCGCAAGGTTTCTTTCTAATGATTTATTCACACTCACAGTATCACATCACCTTTTATCACTTTTAGCATCCACAATATGCCGTTCAATTGACTAAATTCCGCGCTTCTTCCGTATACACAAGTATTTTTAATCAGATCACAAATAAAAGTGCATCGATTAATAAAAAGAAATAATTAACATAAGCACAGTTACATTAAAAAGTTCAGAGCTCACACGTGACTAAGTCACTTATTTACCTATTTTTTGCATTTTGCTGTTTTACGTTAAAGGTGGCGGGGAGTGACTTCGCCTCCAATAGCATCGTGGACAACGCGTGAAACGAAAATGTTTTAAACAGGGCTGTTTCAAAAAAGATTTTTAATTATTATAATTATTTTTATCGCTGCTGCTTTTATTAATCTGAATTTATTTTAATATTGCCAAAAGATTCATTGGATCGGGTATATTAAAGTAAAAGCTGTGACCGAACATAAAAAATTCATAGTTTATTTTGATCTCTTTAACGTCCCATATATTTTTTTCGAATCATCTGAAT
This sequence comes from Luehdorfia chinensis, assembly GCA_019845155.1. Classification (NCBI taxonomy): domain Eukaryota; kingdom Metazoa; phylum Arthropoda; class Insecta; order Lepidoptera; family Papilionidae; genus Luehdorfia; species Luehdorfia chinensis. The sequence goes on from JAHVAK010000282.1 coordinate 6,675,823, forward strand.
AAATAAACTGCGGTTGCCAACCCACCTACCAAGCGTGGCAACTATGGCAAAATCCTTCCAAAATGAGAGCTACAAACTTGTGGCAATCTGAGGGGGAGGCCTATGTTCAGCAGTGGACTAGTGATAGGCTGATATGATGACGATGATGACATATTTTTTAAATTTTGAAAACGTCCATTACACATTGCTTAACTTCTGACTACTTTTATATTCATAAGAATAAACGTACAACCGCATGGCCCGCATTATCATATACAATTGCTAGTTGCTCCTTACGTTGGAATACATTTACTTTCGACTCATATTTCCGTTACGATAATTGAAAAACGCGGATACGATAACGTTCGTGAAATATTTAGGTAAAGCGAGCCACCCAATGTGCAGTTGCAATTATTGCACTGCATCTACGCTTACGTTAGCTCGTGCGAAAAAAATCTTTTTCGCTCGAGCTAATGTAGATGCACAAAACCGTTTTTGTTTAATGTTGTGTCATGTTTAATTAAATTTCGAAACGACACAGCCCTAGGGCTTGGTGGCCGGGAGGGGATATACAACAGCGCTATACGTCGCAGTGATCAGTGTTGCCAACTTAGAGGTTTTCCTTCCAGATGGGGAAGAAAATATGGTTTTATAAATGTAATGTGAAATGTTTATAAAATGTATGATTTAAAAAAATACAGCGAGGCTGAGAAGGATTCTATTGTAATGGAAGAAATATTATTAACACACACACAATGTACATTTATTTTTTAATGACAATCAGTGATATGATTATTATTCTTATTACATTTTTTTTAATTACTGTTTTCTAGGATTTATACTAAGGGAATTATTTATTATTCAATACTAAGTAATTGTATTGTAATAATAACCATTGATGAATATTTTGATACTACTTTTACTGTTATGCTCTATCGACAACTTTTTTGTTTAATTTAAAAACTGGCATACAAAAACTAAATAGTAGACAAACGTCTACACTGCCGACATACACTTAGTTTATGTTTTTCAAATGTTTAGTTTAGGGAGTTTTTAATGTCTTTAAGGGTAAAAAAATTCATGTGTTGGCGACAGTGAAAGTGCTTTAGTTGGTTGGTCTATGTGGTCGGTAGTCACCTATAAGTCTAAGGTCATTTGGTCGCGCTTCTGTTGTTGAATTATCGCGAAGAAAAGAAGTCGTAAAGTGTATTCTATCTAACGTCACAATATCTAACAATGGTACAGGTATACGATGTTGCTAACAAGAACCATTTGACTGTAGTTTTATTCTCATGAACAATAAATTCGTAAGGTGTTACGCATTATGATCGTGAGTGTTTAAAACTGAAAAAAATCCGGAAGCCAGTTTTATAAGCTGTGTACGTTTGTGTCGTGCAAAATGGACTGTATTTCGCAGATTATTTTGTAACTTCGTAAATAATGTTATGCCATGAGTATCGTCCGGCAGAGGCTATCCCAGGTACGAATAGAGTATTTTTATTCAGTGTAGATTATTGACGTAGTACTTATTAAACGTATTTTTTTAAATTGAAGTGGTTCGCAAACTTCTTCAGTTTTATGTGCCAGCATAAAACCCATGGGGCCTTTATTGTAATAATTTTATAAAGTACGAAACGGCGTATGAAAATCTGCCACCCAGTCTCATTTGGTGGGTATGGTAAGTGTCATCCAAGGGAAATACTGAAAAATCTTGGACGTCCGGCCAGATGGCGGATTAACCATGTCAACAAATGTCAGAAAATTCACGATCTTAAACGCTTTTTTTCTCCGATAGCCTTTACTTCGTCGCTTATGCGTTCGTAAGGACATTGACCTATCGAATGTGATCGTAATTACCTATAGACGGGAGCTAACGCAAGTTGTCGGTTCTTTTAAAAACCCGTGATTAATTTTAATTTACCAAAAAAAAGTAAATATTAAAATCAAAAAACTGATACTACCAATCGTTTCTGTAACTGAAACTGTACTAATTTTCTTCGTTTCCGGAACGATGTAAAAATTACGGTGTATATGGTACGAAATCATTAAAGTTATTCGAATTTAAGGCTAAAAATATAAGGCGTGCCTCAAATTTCGTAGTACGCGAGTGACCTTAGTTTGATACCCGGTTCCTGTATCTCTATAACGGTATTTTGTGCTGATTTACTACGTGCTTAGCGGTGAAGGCAAAAATCGTGGGGAAACTTGCATGTCTGACGAATAGAAATATTTCGAGGAAAAGTGAAGTCCGCCAACCCGCATTGGAGCAGCGTGGCGGAATCTTCCTAGCTTTAAAGCTCTCAATCAATGAGTTATGTCTGTGCTTAGCAGTGAGATATTTTTAAGCTGTTACTTTTAGGTTGTCGGCTAATTTGGCGCAGTGGCTGAACGCGTGGCTTCTTCGCTACGGGTCGCGTATTCGATTCCCGCACGGACAAATATTTGTATGGCTTACAGATAGTTGCTCCGGATCTGGATGTTTCTGTATGTGAAATTTATTTGTAAAGCCCACCCACCCAGAAATCCTAAAGTGGGCTTATTGAAAAAAAAAACACGCTTGTATGTAATATTGGTAGTTAGCCGGCTACTTCGAATACTTTTTTAAGTATTATTGCATATATTTTAGAAGAACTTATTAAATTTTCAATATCGGATCGTTTCATTTATTAAGAATCGCATAAGAGTGATCGTATAAGACTTATGAAAGCTAAGCCATAGCAGTATACTTGACTTTAATTACTCGTTAGTACATTGGGCATTCGATACACAGGTAACTGTAAAGGACACTTGTCTGTAAACGCCAATTAAAGTCTATTTTAGGAACGTTTATGTTTGAAATTCATAGACGATTTTTATCGTCGCTAATTCATGTTATGTTTATTATAAAATATTTTTTTAAATGAAAACATACATATGTACGTATGTCATTCCAGTACCATGTGAAAATGCACTATTTAATATATGTGATATTTTTATCAACTCTGTGTTTGGATTTAAAGGGCCCTGAAGCCTGTGTAATTACAAGACTTATTTTTTTACCGGTAGTAGGATTCCTATGCAGGAATGCGTCTAGGTAGGTACCACCCCAAGGCCAGTTATTCTGCCGTGAAGCAGTAGTGTGCAAACTTTACTGTGTTTCGGTTTCAAGGTCACTATGAGCTAGCGTAATCACTGGGCATATGAGACTTAAGAAGTTTTGTCTCAGGGTGATGGGCACAGTGTGGTGTCACACAGAAATTTTCTGGGTGATACGGCATTTGTTATGGGCAGACGTTGCACTTACTATCAGGTGAACGTTTTGCTCGTTTCATCACTTTATCCAATTAAAAAAAAACTTTTGAGACTTTTACAACCGGTATCTAAAGAAGAAGAGCGCAGTGCGGTACTACACAACATTTTAACATAAAATTCTAGGCGAGCGAGATGCTTATTATCAGGTAAACGACCTTATCGTCTCGTAACTCAATTCCATTAAAAAAATTATGTACCATTAAATAAAACTACATAAAGGCAATACAGATTATAGCAGATTATTTTGTTTCTTGTTTTTCTTTGAAAAGTTAACATTTACGTGAAGTACACATAATTTTATAATTGGATGCATTTATTAAATCAACAAGCACTCAATTTACATATTTAATAAATTTATAATTTTATCTATATTAGGTTAACAGATACATTATTTTACAATTTAGATAACTACATATTATGGTGGGTTAAACCTCTCGTAAATGAGAGAAAGCCTGTGCTCAGCAGTGGAACATTTATTGTTTTATATCATAAGGACTAAATTGAACATAATTGATTAATAAAAAAAATGTTTACGTGATGTGGTCACCATGTGTATATTCGATTGTTACCATTAAAGGAGAAACGTCTAGATAAAACCCTAATTAATAATATATAATAAGAACTGTTGTGTAGTCTACACAAATAAGAAAGAGATTCTAGAGTATTTACCGTCGTAAGTGCGATAATCTAAATCATTATCACGCTGAGTCGATCCTATTTTAAATAGAATGGTTCGATTCGCTAAAGTTAAAAAAACTGATCTTTTTTTTAAGCGTTGCTCCACACTAGGTTTACTCCTGTACCGTAACTGCGTTTTACAGACATACATTTTACATTCTCATCATAGCCAGACCTGATAACCAACGATGTGTGTGTGGCAAAAGTTGTTCAGTTAGGATTTGAACCCAGGTTTCGCAGCGTCGAAGCGTTAATATAACACTAAGTTAGGTAAATTTAACAATTAACTCATATTTGGAGCCTATGCGTTTCAGTTGCATTTGTCGAAATCGATTTATTTTAGAAATGATCAATGGAGTTTTTACATTAGTGAACCTTCTAAGTCTTGGGTAAATTCGCATTTGAAAACGAAATGTATTTTTGTCCAATATTTTCGAGCAATTTTTATACTGTATTTCTTAATGTATGTTAAGGATCCAAAAACCGTAATGCAATTCATTAATACGTTCCAAAATAAATATTGTATTGTCATCAGCATTATCGTAATTTCAACACAACACAAATCCATTACTGAATATAGAACCCACATATAAACACATGACACGACAGAAAAGACAGGCAGAACTGTCGAGGTCTGGATGACTGGATGGACAGGCGGCACCGGTCACTGACCTACCGGCTGGTACAGGTGCTCTCGGGCATGGATGTTTCCAGATACCGCATAGCCGACAACCGAATGCCACCATTGTGGCAAAGACGAGGACGCAACGCAGCATACGCTGTAGGAATGACCAGTTTGGGAGGAGAGGCGTCAAAAACTCATCGTGGATGTGGGGAACGACCTATCGCTTACAGCTTTGATTATGGCAGGCTGTCGAAGACTGGTCGTGCAGATTTGGCGTTACAGTTAACAAACTTGTGGTTCCTGTTCAGAAATCCGTCTAGGTAGGTACCACCCAGGGCCAGTTTATTCTGCCGTGATATAATTTCGGTGATGTAATTGCTGTTAGCCTTTTTTGGCTTTTACAGCTTCATCGGATACTGTGCTCACGGGCCAGGAGCCCGCGTGCCAGGTTTGGTTTGACCCAAACATAAATAAATAAATAAACTCCTACAAAAACCTCGAAATTCGGACTGTATCGCGTTCACTGCGTGCTTGTGCGATTTAGAATATCTCAATACGATTTTAAGTCGTCTAATGACCGTCCGAGGGAGGCTGCGGGCCTCCATTCGGACTGTCGACTTGTGTGTCGGTAACTCTGGGCGGTGAGAACCGCCCTGGAACACGGGTGTATCGTGTGTACGCGGTGTGATTGTCGACTGCTGCGCGCCGCTCTCTACGGCGGTCGTGCGTCGTGGTGCGTGTTATATTAAAGCTATTAACTGTGTGTACAGTGTAGCCTGGATCGTGACTGACCGTATCGTGGTCAGGGAGTGCTGAGACATCCGTGTCGTCTAGCACGTTTCGCGGGCGACGTTTGCGTTCGGTCGCGTTTCTATCTGGTCGGTAATTTGCTGCTTTAACCACCAGTGGGTTTGGATGAACCGCGGCTTTTTCGAAAAACCGCCGTGATAATGCTCTGAAGTGTTCAGAGATTAAGGGCATTTCACAGTCGCTGTGAAGATCTACGTTGCGTTGGTACCAACCGGCTCCGGTGGCAGTTCGCAAGAATCGATTTTGAACGCTCTGTAACTTCTTTAATTGATTGCATTACGGGTCTTATGCAAGTCTTATAGAGGCGAAGTTTGTGTCTTAAGCACATTTTGCTTGAAGAGCAAGTTAGTGGATATAGTCGACTTGAGATACAAGCCGCTCTATTTTGAACGTTTTTTATGTGTGCAGCGAACGACATCGCTGCGTCTAACGTGACCCCGAGGTATTTGACGCTCTTTTCCCAGGGAATAGAGCGTCCGAACAGGGTGATCGTGCCTAGTTGATTGTTGCCGATTGTGTGAATTCGTCTAGTGGGTTTTGGCGTGCCCCTCGAGAAGTAAAATGCAAAAACATTCCTACATCCTGTATGTCTAACGCATCCGAGCATAATTGCATCGGCCATCACTAACTGGAAACCGGTTTTTGCGAATCGTAGTAAACGGGGTACGATGGAAAGCTATAACTGATCTGTCAGCAATGCACTAAAATATTTTTGGTTTCTTTTTAATTTACTTTGTTTTTCTTTATTTATACAGCTCAGGTGTCTGAGTATCCAAGACAAACCTGTTTAAGGGTTTTATGGATACTTCTCTTAAAAAAAAAGCATGTATATTCTTTTTAATATAAATAAATAAAAAAAAAAAAAAAAAAAGTATATCGCTACACTTTTCTCGGGGTTTACCTCTATTCTCCATTTCCGGAACCATTCGCCTAGGCGATCGGCTGCGGCTTGGAGATGAATCGTTATGCGGCCCTTGTGCTTGTCGGAATAGTACAGGGCCGTGTCATCTGCGAAAAGCGCAAGATTGACTTTCTGGTCTCTAGGAATATCGCTAGTATATAGCGAGAAAAGGAGTGGGGAGAGGCAGGAGCCTTGAGGGACACCTGCTCGGAGAGGGCGGCTTGAGGAGCGCGTTCCCTCTACCCGGAATCGAAATAGGCGGTTGGACAAGAAGGCTCGTATGATGTTCACGAGTCTATCCGGCACTTTAGTGTGATACAACTTGTAATACAAGCCGTCGTGCCAGACTTTGTCAAATGCCTTTGCGACATCGAAAAATAAGGCCCCTGTGCCTACAGGCTTAGGGCGGTCGTTTAAATTCTCTAAAATGTGCTCCGTTAAGCGGTGCACTTGATGAGTACACGAGTGTTCGGGGCGAAAGCCGAACTGCTCGTCTGGAAGAATATTATTAGTAAGGACATAGTCTTTTAATCGACTGAGTATAATTCGCTCATAAATCTTAGCCATCGAGTTGAGGACACTTATTGGGCGATAATTGGACGGAATGTTCCTAGGCTTGTTAGGCTTCGGAATGCCTATAACGTCGGCTTCCTTCCAGTCGTCCGGGAAGGAGCAGCTGGAGAGGAGCGCGTTAAAAATAGTAACTAACAGACACAATAGCGGCGTAGTTAGAGCTTTCATCACCCTGTTGTTTATGCCATCGAGGCCAGGCGCGGATCGATTTTTAAGCTTTTTGATTATCTTAGTGACTTCTTCGAGAGTCACTGGAGGCAGTGGTTCGCCCACTGGTGGTATGGCAGCCCTGCGTTCGATTTCCGCGGCCACCTGCTGCAGATGGTCGGGATCCACAGGCGCGAGAGACGGAGTGCATTGGCTCTAGACTGTCTGCGAGGCATTCGGCTTTTTCGCTGTCGTCGAAGGCGAGCGAATTGTCGAGTGATCTAATGAGCGGAGGCATGGGTGAGACCGGCTCTGCTTTGAGAGATCGTGCCAACTGCCAGTAGGCAGTGTGCGACGGCTCGATTTCTCCGAGCATTGTGTCCCAGCTGTCTTGATTATACTCAGATAAGCGCTCTTTAACATCCCTTTGTAGGAGGCGCAGTCTGAGTCTATTTGTGTCGGTTCTATATCTATCGTGCGCTTTAGCTGCGCGATTCTTTTCTCTAATCAGGCGACGGAGGTCCGCCGGCAGGTTACAGCGTCGATCGCTCGACACCGTAACCGTTCGGAAGGATTCTCCGACGGCTGTTTTGAGATGAGTCGAAAAAGATTTTATCGCTCGGCAGGCTACCTCTGGCGAGTCGATAGTATCCGGAATTTCGTCTAAGTGCTGAGAGGTAGCCTTGAGTTTGACTCCGAGGGTACGCCAGTCCACAATGGTTTTGGTCTGAGTGACCTCACCATTTGGCTGGCCCAGCTTAAAAATGACCGGACGGTGGTCCGACTCCAGTTCGTGAAGCGTAACTATAGAGTCTATTGCTAAGTTCACGTCCTTAATAATAGCTACGTCTAGAATATCCGGCTGCTGATGTAATTGCGTCGGTACTCTGGTTGGGGTTTCGGGAGCTATAACGTTTACGTTAAGTCTCTCCGCTATGTCGTACAGTTTATTACCGTTCATGTTATTAACGTTGGAATTCCAACTGCCGTGCTTGCTGTTCAAGTCTCCGGCAAGTATAACAGAACGTCTGCCGTGAAGTAGTGTGCAAACATTACTGTGTTTCGGTTTCAAGGTCACTATGAGCTAGCGTAATCGCTGGGCATATGAGACTTAAGAAGTTTTGTCTCAGGGTGATGGGCGCAGTGTGGTGTCACACAGAAATTTTCTGGGTTATACAGCATTTGTTATGGGCAGGCATTGCACTTACCATCAGGTGAACGTTTTGCTCGTTTCATCACTTTATCTAATAAAAAAAAAACTATATGATGAGTGATAGTCGTCAGTATTCCAACAATGCTGACTAAGATTGATCACGGAATTCTCTCTGGTTTTTCATATGTTGCTTTGTGTAATAATTATTTATATTATTATATAATTAGTATGTTATGGTGTTTTCATTTTCACCATATTTATTTAAAAATATTTTTCTATTTTTACAAACATTTCACTTGCTAACGTTTTTCAAGTCTCCCAGGGTTGGCTGGCTGAGAATACCTCTAGGCATTAAGTCCGCTCATTGTATTCCGTAAATTGAGGTGTCAGAATAAAATAATAAATAAATAAATCTGATAACAAAACTGTTAATATAATAATGTCACAATCGGTCTGGAGAACACTATCTTCATAATAAAATAATTATTCTTTATTCTTACCCTAATTATCTGTATTTTCTTTTCGAAAATACATAGATCAATATTTATACCATGAAAAAGAAAAGTAATATGATAAAAGGACGAAGCTTAAGCTGAACTGACTTATTTCTGAGAAAGACCCAACTGACGACAAGAATCACGAGGCATATAAACGAAAAATGATCTCCTAGCCGTTAATAAAGCAAACCATTAACCTTCTTTTAGCACCAGTAATAACTATTATTTTTAAATGATTGGTCGTTATTCAATGGAAGATAATTCCCAGAAATAATATATTTTCGTTACTCTGCTATTGCGGGCGTAAAAAACTGATTTTAATGTGCTTCCGAATATAAATTTATTTACTACGCCTACATACTAAACGAGAAGGGATTTAGTAATACTTATGAAAAATATAATACGATCATTTTTACTAGCAAATTTCTTATTTTCCTCTTAGTATAAACGTTTACGCAATTCTATCTAAACGGAATTAAAATTCCAGTTCCGTTATGCTTAATTATTACAAAGTTACCTGCATTCTGAAATTAGTGCCGAATATTATACAGAACAACGAAATTATCCTTCATGGAAATTTTAGAAGATTTAATGATGTTGTGCATGCGTGTTGTGATCATTTGTAACAGTTTAAATCCTATTTGATTTGTCCTTATTTATCTGCCTAAATATTACAAGATTGAATCCTATACATCAAACGACTGATTGAATGTAGTGAAAAAAATTTAAGGAAGGCTGTGGATTACGATTTTTGGAGCACACTTTTGTATTAACGATATTGTGGAATTTATTATCAAATGTCCAGTAAACTCGCTTTACATAGTACTAAACCGATAAATAAAATGATTCGTGATTTTTTTTAAATATTCATCGTTCTGCTCTGTCTCTGTTTCAAACACTACAACATTTAAATTTCTCTTAAAAAAAGTATATAATAATAAAATAGATTCATTTTTATTTTGACAATGAATATTAAAATTATAAATGTCATTCAAATAAAAGTCGTCTTATGTACTGAGGATCTAATACTCTATTCATAGTATTATGCAAAACTTTAAGCGCTTTTCCCCACACGTCTGCATAAAGCGATTTCGTTGAATTCATTGCTTCGTATTCTCAGCGATCACGCTCTACCTTTTGTATAAGCCAGAAATAGAATTCAGAATTAAAATATTACAAAAAATCTTTGAAAACTGAAAATAGTGAAATCACTTTATATATTATATAAAATAAATTAATAATTGTTTACTTAAAGATTTAGATCTTGTTCTTTCCTCCGACTGCTTGGAGAAAACTGATCGAAAAAACTACGGAACCCTTTACCACACTCGCCGTGAATTTCGGCAATATCGGGGGACTACATTTCAACCATAATGTCGTTCACTACTATCTCGAGATGGCGAAACCGGCCATGCTCTTTCTCAACAAGAAAATGATATCATATCTGGCTTTTACTTCTTATCTCTTCCTTAAAATTGGGACACACATTTATGCCACGGGTAGAGGTTTGCGTATACGTCTGGGAGGATAAAAATATATTCTCGACGCCTTGGCAGTCTTGATGGTACGGATCTGTAACGGCTGGTGTGTACGGACGGTGACGTCCATCCAATTGTCTATGGGTGCCTTTATAGGTCTTTATAGGCCGTGTGGTGGCGGCGTAAGAGAATCTACCACTCTATCTGGTCCCGTGGTTGTCGTAAAAGTCGACAGAGGATAAATTAAAACCAGGAGATAAGTAGCAGCATCTTCCTGGAACAACAAAATAAATAAACAGCGGAAGCCAACACTCCTGCAACGCCTGGCAACTATAGCAAAATAACCCCATGTAAGAGATACAAAACGAACGGCCCCTATTCTCCGGCGGCTGGTCGGCTTATGGTTACGGTGGGGCAAAAGGTACGAAGAATCTCACCAAAACTACTGTACTTGGCAAGTTTGGTGCCCTTATCCAAAACGCCGAGATTTTCAGCTCGAATTGCATAATCGCTTTCAATATCTGGATGATAGCGTTATAGCTTTCAGCTCGATTTGCATAATGGCTTTCAATGCCTGGATGATTGCGTTACAGTCACAAGAACAAGAGGCTAGTGGAAACTGTCTAGACGGTAGCCGAAGTTTTGCAAGACCCTCCGCGCAGATAAGACCCAGAAACTCTCCGAACACACTCTTAATCCCATGGCGGCTAGGCGTGAAATAAAGCTGCAGTTCTCAACTGTGCGTCAGCATGTCGGCAACTGAGCATACATATCTCCAAATGTGACCTACGTAACTTCAGTACAGCTTGTATTGAGAAAGCGATACAGTGAAACCAAGGCTCCAAGTCTTTGCCAGGGATTTTTCTGCCGGAAAGAGACACTAAGTTGAGTACTGAGAGCGGTGTTATTATTTCCACTGGACTGGAGATTTTGAGTGAGGTCGAGAAATTTTATACACATCTGTACAAATGGTCGTTGGACCCACATACTAGTGAGAGTAACGGCCCAAGAGCAAAACTTGTTCGACACTATTCCGAAGATTTCCCAGACGTCAGTTTAGACTGACGTCTTCGCATGCTCTAAGCATGACTCTCAAACTGCTTAAGAAAGGCAAAGCGCCGGGTGACGAAGGAATTACAGCGGAGCGGAAAGCGAGTGGAAAACCGGTACTAGAAGTCCTTCACAAGCTGTTCAATTTCGTCATCCGGGGCGGCTCTACGCCGGAAGCGTGAAGTAGAACCGAGGTTGTCATGTTCTTGAAGAAGAGCGATAATTACCTCTTGAAGAACTATAGACCTATATAATAATAGTAAAAATGTATAGTAAATTATACGGTACATTAAAGACAAGAAAAGAGAAGAAGATGTCTTCAAGCTACTGGACTGGAAAAGATATGCTATTAACACCAATGGCGAATACATCACTCACTATAGGTTTGCTAAAGTGAATATGGCAGAATTGCAGGAGGACCTTAGCACTATGCTCAATGACCTCAATAGTGTCTCCCAACGGGTAGAGATCTTAAAATTAACATGAACAAGATGAAAATTATGTCCAATGTCCATGTCACACCTATATCGGTTGTTGTTGGGACTCGAAGTTGGCGAGGAATATGTATACTTAGGACAGACTATCTGACTAGGTAGGTCCAACTTCTACCAAAAGGTCAATCGACGATTCCAACTCGGCTGGTCAGTGTTCGGGAAACTGCATTACAACTTCTCCTCGAGAATATCTCTATGTCTCAAACAAAAGTCTTCAACCAGTGCGTGTTACCAGTCACGACTTACGGAACCGTGACTTGGTCTTTTACTGCAGGCCGCATGAAGAAAGTCACTCAGCGGTCCACGGAAAGAGCTATGATGATACTGACATAGAGCGACCCATCACTAGATGGAGCGACGACCTGCACGGTTTTGCGGGTAGTCAATGTATGGCTTAGGATCATGTTTTGTATCGAACTATGGGGGAGGCATATGTAGTGGCGTAGTAGTATCAGCAGTGGACTGGTGTGGGCTGAAATGGTGACGATGATGATAGGTCCCACTTAGAATCTTGTGCTAGGATAGGGCTCGATCCTGCGACGTCATGTTTCGTAGTCCGTACACTCAAGACTGTTAGTTACTGTAGCTGGTGAAAATTTTATTATATTTATATTCAGTATTTAAAATATGTCAGTATTTAATATATTTAATATATTTATCTCTATGATTACTCATGTTTTGTGCAAAAAGTTTTTGTGTAAAACACTTTAAAACCGTAATCTTATTGTATTATCGAAAGGTATTTTTGGCACGTACATGTTTTTACTCATAGATAATAAAGGCGAAGCATTTTTGTCAATTAAAGTTTGTTTTTAATAATCATCATCATCAGCTATAAAGTCCATAACTACGCTTCACTTGAAAACAGCAATTTCTTAAAGTTTTATTACTTACATTTAATAAAATGGAGCGTAAAATATTTTTATAGTTTGCATCCTAAAAGTATTTTACAGTCGGAAGCCCGTAAAGTTTACCCGTTAAGAATTTTAAAACCAATAGATTTCAGGTACTAGCGTTCGATGTTTTTCAGTTTTGCTACCAATATCAACCTAACTATATGTTAAGATGAGTAAACTTATTTTATTTATACAATATGAGGCGCATTATTATTTTTTTCTGTACTTATTCTTATTATTATCATTTCAACCCATCAATGCAAACTAAACACTCATAGCTTGCCACAAAAACGGTCCGAGCCATCTGCATCCATCGACTTCTTGTCAAACTGCGATGGTCATCGCTTCGTATGGTAGGGATTGCTATTGCCATACATCGTGTTCACCGGTACGGAGTTTTCACTTTTCCCTAATGGTTCCCCAATCCTTTCTACGAGCCATGTCACTTGCAGATCCTCAGAACTATGTCGATTGCTATAGTTCGGCTGCTGATGTCCTCGTTACGGATTATATTTCGAGGAGAAACGGTGAACATTGCCCATTCCTTAGCTTTGTGTCTTCGAGCTTTCTCATGCGGCCTGCAATGAAGGCCCACGTCTCAGTTTTAATAAATAATCATTGGCAATACACACTGGTTAAAGCTTAGTCGATTTGGACGTATCCAGTATGACAATTTGTCCTAGATTTCAACGATAACTTAGTAACTTAGATGGCGTAGTGTTCCCAGCCACAACCGGTATAGGTAGGTGTACCATGAACGTGACCAATTTATATTTAAAATAACTTCCTTATGAAGAGAACGTCAAAGTCTTTTTTTTTTCTTTAATGGCCATTTAATTCATATATGTAATGAGGAAAAACAGTCCAAATAAATCTTATTACACAAACGTTCATAATAAGATATAGAGATATTGAATAGTATTAATAATCGTCAGTAGTCTTGAATTGATTGTATGAGTAAAATAAAATGTCTCTTAGTGTCTTACAGTTGGACACATGTTTTCTCTCATTTTTGAGGTTTTCGTGGGAATTTTATTAGTGAAGAAGTTTAATATACATATAATATAATGTTTTCTTTTATTTACGCGAATATTACACATTTAAATAAAACTACTTTTTTACGGACGACGCTCTAGGAAGTCTGCAGTCTGTGACCATGTTCTGGATCATCCCAACCATTACATCAGATTTGATAGACCACAAATCCTTGCAAAAGAACACCGATTCCTACCAAGGATGATTCGCGAGGCTATTGAAATTAAAAAACATCCTAATTTCAATAGGGAAGATGGTTGGGTATTACCACCGGCTTGGGATCCTATTATTAATAAAATTAAATCAAAAACCAAGCATACCACTGCAAGGCTTCAAGACACAGTAAGCTCTTTCTGCGTAGATCGGACTACAAATAATAATTAAAAGCTGAAGGTACTCCGGGTTAACTATGACATTGGGACAACTGTCACCTCAGTCCCCCCGTGACCATGGGTGCTGTAAAGCGTCCGAAACGTCGGGTAAAAATAGTTCTAAAATTAAACGCGATAAAATCCGTAAAAAAGTAGTTTTATTTAAATACATATAATAATTATAAAAGATTTTTTCACAAAAAAGTACAAGTTAAATTTATATAATTATTTTATCAAAAAATCGATTTCTACGCAGCGGCTCCAAACATGAAAACAATATTCACACAGATTAAATATTACAGGTTGGCGCAGTGATTAAGCGATTGATTTCTGCGCTTAGGGTCGATTATTGCATGGATCAAATTGTTGTATGGATCTAGGTGTTTGTGCATGTGAAATTTATGTCTGTAAAACTCACGCACGGTACAGGACAATCGTACTGTGGAGCATCGTATTTAAAAAATTCTGTCTATTGTTTATCAGCAAATTTACGGAATTCTATATTTTCATTAATGCTTAACTAAGCTATCCATACTAATATTATAAATGCGAAAGTAACTCTCTCTGTCTGTTAGTCACCTTTTCACTCAACTGATCTAAACGACATCTGGCACATAAATAGCTTGCATACTGGAAATGCATAGGATACTTTTATCCAAGAAAATCAAATAGTTCCTACAGGATATTTAAATAAAAACCTATATCCAAGCGGACGAATTCGCGGGCATTAACTTGGTAATAATAAAATAAACACAGCTTAGTTAATTTTATTAACGAACACCGGCCTTAAAATTCGTTCAATGTTCTACATAATAATATTTATTTTTAAAACTACTACTACTTTTAAAATTCTTTCAAGGTTTTAAATAATTATGGGTTTATTTTATTGTGAAAACACTCATAAATAATCCGAATAATAAATCAAACAAAAAAAAAAGTTATCCATGTGTCCAATGTAACTGACATGCATGATTAATACTTTTGCATTTAACAACCCTTAACAAATAAAGTCACTTCCTCATTTTCCCTTATATTATATAGGCGAGATATAGCTGACACGTCGTTTTGTCTTATCAGCTACTCTGTTACGAGTTACGTTGCCAGCGAGTGAATCCTAAAGGGAACGATAAAAGTTACGCTACAATGAAACATATGTATATCGCCGACTTTATGAATATTTTATGGCATTGAGATTCTTTGTCTACGTGTAGAAAGTCCTTTATAATAAGTGAAAGACATTTTTAATTACTTTATTTTTATATGTCAAACATTACGTCATAAGTTTAATATCAAACGTTTGACAGCCCTTTTGTCAAATTTCGGAAGTAAATATTAATTTTAATTATTAGTGGTTGTATAGAACATATTACATTTCTACTTTCTTTTTAATTTTCATACTAGACTCAACTGACTCAGTGAAGTCAAACCTTTGAATCAATGTTTGCTATTTAGGGTAGGGTTATAATAGATTTCGCTTTAAATTATTTCTTTGTAACTATGTTTTGTATAATTACACAGATTTTCGTGTATAATCTGCCAAACCATCTCATCCCGTGGGTGTCGTAAAAGTCGACAGAGGGAAAATCAAAACCGGGAGATAGGCAGAATCATCTTTCTGGAACATCTGAATAAATAAAGTGCGGTTGCCAACGCGCCTGCCAAGCGTGGTAGCTATGGCAAGAACCCCCAAAAATAGAGCTGCAAACTTTTGTGGCAATCTATGGGAGATGCCTGTGTTCAGCAGTGGACTAGTGATAGGCTGTAATTATTATGATTAGGAAAAATAGAAATAAGAGTAATAAACATTGACCACTTGAAGTGTTGTATTGAGGATAAGTTAAATTGAGAAGGCTGAACTACAGCTATACTAAACTTATTGATGCAGAATGAATTATTGTAGTTTTTAGCTAGCTCTGCCCCGTGGTTTCACCCGTGAAAAACAAGCAGAGCAACTTGATTGCGTCGTGCGGCATGGTACCTCGCTTAACGGAGCACTAACACTTCGGCCGTTCTCGGTTCACAGCTTGCGGCTCCTTAAGGCCATAGCATTAAGTATTATAAGTAAAAAGTGAAGTAAAGTTTCAGCCTATAAATGTCCCATTGCTGAGCACAGGCCTCCTCTCATTTCTGAGAGGGTTTCGGAGCTAAGAAGAATCCGCCACGCAGCTCCAATGCGGATTGGTGGACTGCACATGTCTTCGAAATATTTTTTATTTCTCAGGTTCACGGTTCTTTAAGTATTATAGCATATAAGTAGCATATAAGTTTATATGTGCTATAATTTTATTATATATATATATATATTCCAAGACCTGCAAGATAATGTAATGGAACATACACGAAAGTTAAAGTTGAAATTTTTGTTTTAGCCCTAAAATTTTAATTGAAATCTGTTGAGCCGTTTCGAAGCATATTCGAGACAAACTTTTAGACTGACAGACAGACAATCTAAAATTCTATAAACTGTAATTTATAATTAGGCATCGTATAAACAGAAGTTTTTACTTAAATTGGCAATTATTTTGATTTCACATACAAACACTTAAATTTTATTATTGGTATAGATTAGTTTCACGTACTTATTAATACTCGTAGATATAAAATATAAAATACGATATTTATAAATAATATATAAAATAATAGGACCTGAGTGATAAAACTTGCATATCTGAGGTATTAAAATAATTCGAGGACATGTGAAGTCAACGCACATTAGAGCAACGTGGCGGACTCTTTCCAGATCCAAAACCCTATTTAAAATGAGAGGAGCCCTGTGCTCAACAGTGGAGCATTTGTAGGCTGTTTATTTAAGAGTAGGTGTTGAAAAAGGTTCTTTAAAGGAACTGCATGAATTTGGAAAGTAAAGATGCATCAATTCGGACAATGTCTGCAATATTGATTTCTCACTTGGATTTTTGCAGCACCGTTGTTTGTTGTTTGTGCAGCAGATACCAAAAAAAACATTCGATACTTTTTTTGTTAAACTTAACGCGCTTGTATATTATTCTTTATCTGTAACGTTAAAGCGATAATGATAAGAAATGAGTATAATTTACAAATAAAATAAATAAATTAAATTGCAACGATAACGAAAATTTGAAAAGTTCTTGTTACCAGTTTCTATAAACTTACCCCTGCTTTATAACTAAATAATCTGGCTTTATGTTATAAGGACCGTTTTAATGCCAGAAATTAAATTAGCCAATGGTTTTCCAATATCATTTCGAGTCGACGAGTTCAAAAGTATTTTAGCCTACTGATATACTAATTAAGTATAACGTAATCGATAAAAATAATATCAAATTATAGATTTTTAATAATTTCTTTTTGGAAACATTCTTATGCTTTTTGCCAATGTCTAAGTATATAATTATGGATAAGTAGCAATCTTCATTCTCCAAAACGATAGAAAGGCCTTAAAGTTTTTAGACTAAAGGTGACAAAGTGAAAAGCCATACACTAACCTACACCAAATACTAATGTATTGTTGTTGTTTTTTTTATTGGATATAATGACGAGACGGGCAAAACTGTCACCTAATGGTAAGCGCAACGTCTGCCTATTACAGATGCTGTGTCACCCAGAATATTTTTGTGTGGCACAACACTGCCCCCGTCAACCTAAAACTGCTACTACTACTACTACTGAGCTAGTGTAATCACTCGGCATATGAGACTTAGAACTGATAGTCTCATATGCCGAGTGATTACACTAGCTCTCAGTGCCCTTCAGACCGAAATACAGTGATGTTTGCACACTGCTACTTTACGGCAGAATAACTAGCTCGGAGTAGTACTTATCTGGACGCATTCCTTGTTGTCATTACATATTTTTATTCCTATTAAGGCCGAAACACATTAATTGTAGGGACCTATTTCTGAAACAAAGTTTTTCATATAAGCTAATATTTAATGTATCCTTATAAGACATAAATGTATATAATAGACAGCAAAATGCAATAGATTTCTTAAAAACTTTATACTTTTCTACCAGAACATTTAATGACTGAAACTTTGAAAAAAAATGAGTACCACTAAACGTTTATCTTTAGAAGCTATTCCGACAATATACTAGACAATATGGGGTTCAAGTAAAAGAGCATTTATATTTGACAATAAGGACAGAAACGAAAAATATAAGCCTCTCAATTATTTGTCCCTCGTCTCTGACACCGATTCGATCTTACTGTATGAGCATTATATCAACCGTGATTAGGTTAGGCTCCAATGATAGTCTCGATAGTTAGATTTATTGTATGTATTAATAATATTTTTTTTTCAACATAAACAGAAGAACACTCTTTTTCATTATATTTTTGTCTTAATAACATTACACCTTAACCACCAGTATTACTATTAACTAATAATGAATAATCTAAATCCGAGTGAGTTACTTGCGTAACCATAAGGAACTATAATGTCTCCTGTGCAGTCAGTAACTACTTATTTGGAAGTCTTCGCCGTGGCCAAAAAGAGTCCTCCTGGACAATTAGGATTTCATTTATTTCGTTTAGGTAAATAAATTGTTTCACATAACGAAGGTTTAAATGACCACTTTTCGGAAAACAGACAGAATGGTTCAATTTTAATGACTGACATTTGGCCACCATCAGTCGCACACGTAACAAAAAAAAATCCGACTCCGCATCACAGCTGTTTTATCAAACCCTCCAATTCTTGTTTTAATCGCCTGGTATGAAAATCTTTTTTTACTTACTATACTATCTTTTTATACTGTTATCTTCGTGTGTTTATCAAAAAATCGATTTTGAGCTTAAGACAACATTTTATAAAACGTAGAAGAGGTTTATTTTTACCAAATAACTAATATAGACTAATGATCATGAGGATTGTATTATAACAACTTCCTGCTCTCCAAACTTCGATTGGCTGTAAAAATTTGTCCATGTTTTTCATTGTATGAATGGTTTGAGGAATAATATAATGATAATAAATAAATAATCTAAAACACATAATTTTAAAGGTTCTGTCATCCATTTCACTGCCATCATTTATATTAGCATTCCATTGAAAAACAAGAAAATTAGAATAACCGTGCGAGTACTTTTGAAATGTTCGAAAATTAATAGCGAAGTGAATATGAGACACTCACAGTAGTTTTGAACCTATTACTTACGGATAGTGCAAGCTTTATCTAAATACCTTTATTATATAAAAATCGCAATTTATTTTTTTAATTTTAGGCGTTTGAATGACGTCAGTCTTTCGTCATTTCGTCCTGTCCGTATGTCCGTCTGTCATAGCCATTTTACATAATAATTATACAGCCATCTCACATAATTGGAGACTAGTTATCATCATCATCATTTCAGCCTATCACTAGTCCACTGCTAAACATAGGAATTTCTCATAGATTGCCACAAAATTTTGCAGCACTCATTTTGGGGGGATTTTGACTAATGGCACTATAATATGCCTATATGACACTAAATTTTGAGGAAGGTGTTTTTATATGAACCGGTATACAATTGTGTAGTGAAATTATTTTAAAAAAACGGGTCACATCATCAATATAACTAAAAGAAATCGAAAACAGTATCGTTAGATAGGTCTTGAAAATAAATAATAAAACCTATAATAGTATAGGCATTCATTAAGGTTTCACAATGCCAAATGCTTAGTATATATTTACATAAGTAGATATACCTAGTTACATACGTATAATTTTAGATTAGTAGATTATTATAAAAAAACAAACCTACTTAATATTTTATATTGAATTATTTGTTATCAAAATTATTATTTTAGAACCTAGACTTAACGAAAATTGATTTGAATAAGATAACGACATATTATTTCCTGTAGTTTGTGAGATGAATATTTGATGGAATATATGAGACGGAATATTTTCGGATACACGCTGTTCCCCACTACGGAACTCACTCAAACTACGGAACCGCTACACTCTGCATGGTCCGACACGCACTTATCCGGTTTTAATTTTAATAAAATTTCAGAAATTTATTAAGAAAGCAAGAACTACAAGTTCAAACATGGGATTTAACTTTTGTACGTTCAACCGTTCTTTGAAATTTATATTAGCCAATGGGTAGTCTGGTAGAGTAGAATAGTACTCTTTCCTACCGAGGAGTCGTAGGAGGCGACTAAGGTATATTGTAACTGACGAAATATTCTATTCTATTCTATTGAGCATAGCGCTAAGGTCCTCCAGCGATTCTGACATTATGATTATGTCGTTGGCAAATCGAAGGTGAGCGATGTATTCGCCATTGATGTTCATACTGTATGCTTTCCAGTCTAGTAGCTTGAAGACATCTTCCAATGCAGCGGTAAAGAGTTTCGGAGATATTACATCACCCTGTCTTACACCTTTCTGCAATTGCATCGGTTTCGTACTCTGGTTGTGTACTCGGATAGTCTCGGATAGGATTATCATTGCAACACATCAATATACCGACAGTCAATTCGGCACCGCTGAAGAGACGCGAAGCGAATTTCGACGGAATCGAAGGCTTTCTCATAGTCCACATACGCTAGACATAGCGGGAGATTGTACTCATCGGTCTTTTGTACAATCTGGCGAAGGGTGTATATATGGTCTATGGTACTAAAGCCTTTTTGGAATCCAGCTTGTCCGAGAGGATGGAAGTCGTCAAGTTTGCTTGCGAGACGATTCATAATGAATCTCGAATACAGCACGTAGACGCGACTCAGAAGTGATATCGGTCTGCAGTTTTTCAAGAGGGAGTTATCGCTCTTCTTGAAGAACAGGACAGCCACTCGTCTACTCCACGCTTCCTGCGTAGCGCCTCCCTGAATGACGGAATTAAAGAGCTTCTGGAGGACTACTAGTATCGGTTTTCCAACCGTTTTCAGAAGCTCCGTCGTAATTCACCTCACTCGGCGCTTTTTCATTCTTAAGCTGTTTGATTTCCGACCGACGTCCGTGATATCATTGGAATAGTGTCGCACGAGATTCGCTCGTGTGTCGTTACTCAGACTAGTATGTGGCTCCAACGACGATGTGTACAGCTCATTCCATAAAATATCTCGATCTCACTCGAAATATCTGGTCCAGCGGAAATGACGCCACCGCTCTCGGTCCTCAACTTGGCTCAGTTGGCTCTTTCCAGCAGACAAATCCCGGGTAAAGTTTCGCTTTATCGCTTCCTCAATACGAGCTGCATTGAAGTTGCGGAGATCTCGCCGCATACGTTTGGAGATCTATCTGTTCTTCTGTCATTTCACGTCTAGCCTCCATGAGTGTGGTCAGAGAGTTTCTGGATTGTTTATTGTGCGGTGAATATAGCGAAACTTTGTCCCCACCGCATGGACAGTTTCCACGAGCCTCTCGTTTATGTCATCCACTAAACCGCAATCATATAGGCACTGAAAGCTATTACGTAATGTGAGCTGGAAGCTTTCGGGGTTTTGGATAAGGGCACGAGATGAAATGAGCGTGGACTTCACCAAACGCTACCTCTCCAGCTTTACGTTCAGGTTCAATGTGCCTCTTACAATTCGGTGATCACTGCCGGTTTTCATATTACGGTTTACATCATAGCGATCACAGAGACATTATTGAACAGCTGTCGTTCGGTCGCCATAATGAAGTCGATCTCATTTTTGGTGGAATCGTCCGGGCCGGGAACGTTGGAAACTTGCTTATTTCCTCTTCCAGCTCCAAGATCTTCTCGTCGGTCCATAGCGTAGAATGTTGCGGTCCATAGCGGGGCCGCCGGAGACTAGGGGCCGTTGTATTTTTGTACCTCTCATTTTGGGGGAATTCGCCATAATTGCCACGCTTAGCAGGCGGGTTGGCAACCGCAGTTTGTTTATTTTGATGTTCCAGGAAGATGCTGCTGCCCATCTCCTGGTTTTCATTTCCTTCTGTCGACTTTTACGACACCAACGGAATGAGATAGGGTGGTACATTCTCTTATGGCGCTACCACACGGCTATTTGGCCATTGTAATTTTTTTACAATCTCGTAAACGTTTTACATACTTATATCGGATAAGGTTAAACTAAACATTAAATCAAACACGCAAAAGATAGAAGCAAAAATTTAAAATATATAAAAAATTTATAAAGTATGGTGGTGTTTGTTGAAGAGACAGTTCGAGGCTTGCAGCTGACAGAGTGTGGTGGTGCCGCATTTTTCACTTAAATAAGGCACAATGATTTTATGTCTTACTAGCTGCTGCCAGCAACTTCGTCCGTTTGGATAGAGGTTTTTTATATATCTCGTGGGAACTATTTGATTTACCTGGATAAAAAGTATTCTATATCTGTTCCCAGGATGCAGGCTCTGTCTGTGCCAAATATCGTCAATATCGATTCAGTGGTATAACCGTGAAAAGGTAACAAACAGACAGAGGGCAGAGAGAGTTATTTTCGCATTTATAATATTAGTATGGATTTTACTCTCAGGTATGTCTAATTACTCAGAATTGAAACTGGTTCAACAAAAACCTCAAAAAAACTGTTACATACTCGTATTAACAGTGTACTTTTATTTACTGATCTGGTACCAAAATTAGGAAAATGTCCAGTAATTTATTAATTTAGGCACCTTTTTATTATAAACATATTGGAAATAAATGTACGTCATACCTACCTAGAGAAAATGTTTTTATCGACATGTAAACTTGCCACCTTGCGTATCGACTAAACTACAAGTTTTGAGAGGGTAACGAAGCTGTTCGCCACGTTATTCCAGTGCAAGACTCGACTTCATAATTTATAAGTCCCTCGGGACTTACAGTATTTTTTATCTTGTAGACCGACAGTGATGATATCGCTTATGTTAAACATCAATAGTAAGCATGGCGAATCAGCAATAAGCAATTAAGCAAGTGACAGCAGGAGTTCAATCTCAGATGGATCGCGTACTACGATATTTTAGGCATGAGATTTCACGCCTAAACGATTATTTTAAAATATGTAGCCAGGTTTACATTAGATAATTTTTACAAGCAACATGTGAATGAGGACTTAGGCAATTTGCGGGACTATGGTTGGAAACCACTGTGTCACGCTCGTTATCCGCAGCAGGTGTTCGCTTTGAATAATAAATATTTTGTGTTTGCGGTACTTTGTATATAATTTCGGTAAAAGGGAAAAGGAGGTCATTAAATGAGTCGATTATTCTCCTCTGCATATGTTTCACAGCTTTTTTAATAATTAATACATGAATTAGTCTTCATCATTTATGTTCAATACATCATTATGTTAATGTTTCGCGTGGCCTAGTGGTCAGAGTACCTGACTTCTAAGCCGCGGGTCCTGGGTGCGAATCCCAGCCGGAGCCAACATTTGTGCTAAAACATAAATTGTTGGTTTTCGGGTCTGGTTGTGTTGTGATTGTTCCCGTGTTTCTGACACTGCATCCTAGCCTACCTCCGATCTTATCGCATAAGCGTTACATCGGGCGCGGGTAGGTTGGGACGAGTGAGTGCCTCTGTGTTTGCGCGTACACTTGTGGCACTATAATATCTCCTGCGCAGTTGATGGCTCTCGACAGTAGTCGGAAGTTGTCGCCGTGGTTGAAATCGGCTAGGAGAACATCATCATCATCATGTTAATTTTAGTGGTTCAATGTTAGAAGAATAGATTGATAAATTATCAGAATAATTAAAAAAATATTACTATTTTGTATTATAACTACTAATTTACAAAAAAATCATAGTTTTGCGTCATCACGAGTTGTAGCATTATCATACTCGTATTTTACTTTACACACACAATTGTGAGGAGCATTTTTTATAAAAGTGGCATTTAATGCAACCTAAGCCCCAAAAACTTATTTTTTTTTAAGTATCTATATATATATATATATATATATATATATATATATATATATATATATATATATATATATATATATATATAAATATGAGTATATCGTCACGCGTAATTAAGTATCATTTGTTACACATTTAATTGTTACAAAAATTGGGATACAGCAGATTATGTAACGATTTACCAATATAATACTGAATGCATATACCTCAGTTACATTATAATTTACTAAGGGCTTTGTTATGAAGTATCCCACAGAATAAACTCTAGACAAGTAGCCCCTTTGTCTTTGCTAAGGTAGTCCGTTGAAGTTGTTGACTAAACTTAAGCTCGACATGGTCTCAATCTTAGCGTATGTCTTTACTTTGGCATCCTTTACTATGAGTACTACTATACCATACATACATGCTTATATATTTTGTATGTAGAACTGATCTGATCTCACGGTTTCTATGTTATATAAAATTACAGATGTAAATTAATTTACATAAAGCAGTCTAAAAATATTAGGCAAATTTACATTGATATAAAGAAATGTTTATTTCGTTTAAGAAATATTTTGTCTGTTTTCTAAACTGTGATAATTTATAAAAAAGAAGATAAACAGTGACAAAACTCCGTCCAACGTTATCTTTTCACGTAACAAGACATTAATTCCAAAATATTTGTCATAACCACTACAATTCTATTATTATTCTGGTAGATTGCGATCACGGCTACAACTTCTGGTTTACAACCAGAGTAGACATCTGTGCAGTATATGTATATTACAGTATAAGGTGAACTCTAAAATAATATATGGTGCACCATGGTTAAG
Organism: Luehdorfia chinensis; assembly: GCA_019845155.1. Classification (NCBI taxonomy): domain Eukaryota; kingdom Metazoa; phylum Arthropoda; class Insecta; order Lepidoptera; family Papilionidae; genus Luehdorfia; species Luehdorfia chinensis. Next base: position 6,700,403 of record JAHVAK010000282.1, read on the forward strand.
TGTAAGATTTCATTGTCATAGTTTAAATAAACTTACTAAACAGTTGTATGCAGCAAAAATCATTGAAGGATACAAATTCTGACCAGCTGCATGTTCTTGCAGTACGCGTGGAAAACGTAATTTTATGAGATTTAATTAAATGAGATTAACAATTCATGAATCGCTCCCTTCATTAAGACGCCTCATAAAAATTATAACGTGAGTTTATATTTTTAAGTTGTTATATTTTGCAGTTGTTGGTGAATTTACGAAATGGCGTTCACACTTGAAACTTGTTTCGATCATAGTAAAGGGGTCACGGACTTCAGGCAACGTAAGGCTGCCTTATTTAGTTAAGATGACAGATTTACTAGGTGGATTGAAAAGTACTCGGCCTAACACAGATCCATTCAATTCTAAAAATCAAATCTACCCACATTATTTAGTTCAGTTCAGACTAGTTCATTGTGTGAAGTTCGAAACGTGAGCGATAATTAGTTGTGATTTTATAAATTTATTAACAAAGTAATCGGTCATAATTTCCGCGAATGGAGCAAATCGAGCAGCGTGCCGTCATTAAGTACCTCCATAAGAAGGGGCTATCATCAAAAGCCATCCATGATGACATGGTCAGTACATTAGGCGATTGTGCTCTGTCATATTCATCCGTCAAAAAATGGATAGCAGAATTTAAGCGTGGTAGAGAGAGTGTGAAAGATGAACCCCGCTCTGGAAGGCCTTCGACGTCAACTACTGACGAAAATATTAAAAAAGTACTTGATTTAATAATGGGAGACCGCAGATTAAAAATTAGAGAGATAGCCGAGATTATAGGCATCTCTTATGAACGAACTCAAAACATCATTGTCAATGAGTTGGGTTTCCACAAGGTGTATCGTGTGCGAGGTGGGTTCCGCGACTGCTTTCAGTTGAACAAAAAAGGACGCGATTGACTATTTCATGCGACTGTTTGGAGTTATTTGAAGCCGATGCAGATGATTTTTTGAATCGTTTTGTTACTATGGACGAAACATGGGTTCATTACTGTACACCGGAAACAAAACAACAATCAAAACAGTGGAGAAGACCTGGTTCACCACCCCCTAAAAAGGCTAAGTCGATTTTGTCGGCAAATAAGGTGATGGCTTCAGTATTCTGGGGCTCGAAAGGTGTGATTATGATTGATTATCTTGAAAGGGGTCAGACTATAAACTCTGATTACTACTGCACCTTACTACGTCGTTTACGAGAGGAAATAAAAGAAAAACGTCGAGGAATGCTCAGAAGAAAAGTCCTGTATAATAAAGATAACGCCCGTGTTCACACGTCAGTACAGTCAATGGCTGGAATTTACAACTGTGGCTTTGAACTGTTACCGCATCCGCCGTATTCACCTGATCTGGCACCATCAGACTTCTTTCTGTTCCCTAACCTAAAAAAGCACTTGGGAGGTCAAAGATTTTCGACAAACGACGAGGTCAAAGCAGCTGTAGACGCATATTTTGACTCTAAGGAAGAATCATTTTGTTTAACGGTCTAAATGCTTGGAAGGGGAGGTGGCAAAAGTGTATTGAACTTGATAGTGATTATGTAGAAAAATAAAAATATAACTGATTTAGTATGTGTTTATTTTCTTGGTTAGGCTTAGTACTTTTCAATCCACCAAATTTGGCGGTTTATTCACAGCACTCAAAATTATTAAAGCATTGTCTGGATACATAACAAGTTTTTATTTAATTGAGTGAATTCATTCGATGATTAAATGTAGCCTTTTTATAAATCAATTAATTTATCCATTACGTAATTTGAATAATACAGTTACAAATGCAGAAAAAAATCATGAACAAGATGCAAAACACATATGTGGTCAAAAACTCTAAATGCATCTACTAAATGGGAGAGAAACCAATTAATTCAATATAATTCGTTTGCAAGATTCTAAGGCCAGAAAATTTACATAGATAAAAAAAATACTGTTTATAATGGAAATGAACACCGTAAACAAAAACGTCTTCAATAATACCGTAAGCATGAAGTTTAATAACAGCGAAAAGAGTCTTAAAATATTATGAGTACATCAGCTGGCAAATACAGATTTTATGTACTCATAAATCAAACCTTGAAAATGTTATTTCTTTAATAAGTAATTAAAATAATCACATATTATATAAATAAATTGAAATTAATCAATTTAAAAAAAATTCAAATGTACATTGAATCGAAATGATTTCTTATTATATTTTATTTAATAAAACTAGATATACGAAAGGATTTTATAGCGTTTAATTTTTTGAGCGAATGTTTTGGAGCGATTTATAGCGCTCGATATATAAATCGCTCCAAAACATTCGTCAATCATTCAACAACAACTCCAAAGCACTGAGATGTTTGATGTCTTGTTGTCATCGTTTACCTTCTTTAAATTATTTTTGATTATTATTTTTGGTCCTATCTATACAAAATGAGCTTACTGTGACTTTTAGTCTTGCAGTGATATAATTTTATTAATTATATGTATAAATTACTGGTAGTACCGAACTATTTTCTCTATTGAACAGATTTTTATTTTCAATAAACTCGCGAATCATCCTCCGTACAAAATCAGTGTTCTTTTGTAAGGATTTGTGGTCTATCACATCTGATGTAGTTGGGGTTGGGATGATCCAGAACATGGTCACAGACTGCATATTTCTTAGAGTGTTGATGCTTGACATCAGCCATATGGCCATAAATATGGCGGTTTTGATACAACTTTTTATTTGCCATTGTAAGATATACCACATTCACAATCTAGCTTGTACTCCCCTGCATTTTGAAGAGGGACAGATAGTAAAATCTGACTTATGTGGCTTGTTTCACGCGGTCACTGCGACGATGGCACAGAACCCGAAAATTCTTGTCATACTATTAGATATTATATAGATATTGCTTGACATACTGAAGCTTGGTGGCCAGGTGTTTCTTATCACAGATCCCTCATGCTTTTTGAAACAAAGATTTTTCCACGGTAGCTTACTATGATAGATGGTGGTGAGATTAACCATCTAAATATCTGTTGGTATGGGTCAAACATATCAGTCCATTCGTGACCATAGGCGCTCTAAAAAGGGTTATACGTAGTAAAAATAACGCGATATGAAACAAGTTACAGGTAGGTAGGTAAACAAGTCGTGTTATTTGCAGCCTTCCATCGAAAGTTATATAGGCCACTCTATAGTAGCTTATGTCTTTTCGAAATGGTACAATTTATTAAGTAGTACCAATTAAGTCATTATAAGAAAAACAAAGATTTAGTTTGTGAAAGTGATTCACTAATCAAAGAAATTAGTAACACATTTCATCGCAAAGCAAACATGATTTTAAAGGAACTGGTAACTGCTGGGTAAAACATGGTATTATAAAATACTACAAACAAAAAAGGCATTACGATTACACTAAATCTTTGAATATTAGTTGTGGCTTCTAGAACAAGCATTAAATATGGTTAATGAATTTTTATGTTGCAAATAAATTACATATTATAAAATAAATGAGTGTAAATAAGAAATTGTATTGTTATATTGTAATAACAAACCACTAATAGGTAAGAAGGAGATGTAATAATTCATTAAGCTGCCACTGAGGATCATCAACGGCGACCCCTCTCCTCAGACTGACTCTTGCGGCTTTACCACTTTTTCCATAAGTCTCTATGCATCGTCAGACTGTATTTCATCGCCTGACCTCTCAAGATCTCCTCGCTCACTATGACTTCTAGTCTCAGCGGAGGAGTAATATGGCGACATCTACGTCGCCACTTGAGAAGCTCAAGAAATATTCCATACGTCCATAAGCTATTGAAGTTTCTTCGATGCTCCATATACAAGATCTAAATATTACTATTACCCCGCGGGAAATGATTTTTTAACAACACTTAATAGACAAATGACCCTTCTTTTACTTATTTGAACTGTAATAGCATCTTCTTACTCGTATTTCCATACTCTTAATAATGTGATGGTTGTTTTATTTATTGAATTGTAACAAAGTCAATAAATTAAAAAAATAAAAAGGTACAATAGTTATATACTTAAACTTTTTCCACTTAATAAATAAATATCCATAAATCGACCAACGCCTGACCACAAAAAATTATTACTTCTATCACAACTGCTGGCTTTTATAATTATTTTATAACTTATCCTTGGCACGTTTTGACTATTATGATTTTAAACTTAAGTTTACTGAAAGATGTTGAGTTACCGGAATTTTTTATTGATGAGAAAATATTAAAAAAATAAGCAAGAAGAAATATTATTAAAATCTGATTAGCTGATGACCCGCCCCGGCTTCGGAAAGAAGTTATTGTTGAAATTTGTGTAGAGGAATACAGCACAAGCCTGCTTACACATTTAGAAGTAAATGTTCGTAAAATCGGTTATTAGTGGGTTTCTCTAGTAGTTTCAGTGATATTCTTATGACTTAGTGGTAATCCGCTTATATATACCGGGTGTTTGGTAAACTGCCGATACGTGTCCGGCAGAGTAGAATAGCACCTACCTCTTTCCGACCGATGTGTCATAAAAGGCCACTATGGTAAGGCCATAAGTACGGACATCCTTCATTCGTGCGTCTCGTTCCCCCCTGGGGCGAAAAGTTGGCTACATGTGTAGCCTCTGCCTACCCTTTATTTGGGGAAAAGGCGTGACTATGTGTATGTATGTACGTAAATATTACTGGTATCGCCGCAGTACGCCACACTTAACAACAAATAAACTTTAAAGTCAAAGTAAAAAAATCATATCTGGAGCATAAAGAATCATTTCGCTTCCGGTCAAGTGTCGTTTTCCGCGAGGGCAAAAAGTGGGCTACGTGAGTTGCCTCCGCCTACACCTTATATGGCAAAAAGGCGTGACTTTATGTATGTATGTAAATAATTACTTACTTGTGATGTTTCTTTTTATTTCATTTTCATTTACAGATCGAAATTCTTTGGAAAAGAAAACATATATAACATTATGAAGCATTTAAATGATTTTTTTTGTTTGGATTCATTAAAAATATTAGTAAATATTTGTTTTTATTTGCGTTTGTGTGACAATTTTTTTAATGAGATAGTGCGACGAAACGATCATAACGTTTGCCTGGTGGTAAGTGCAAGACCCATAATATTTCTGTGTGACACCACACTGCGCCCGTCATCCTGAAACATCAGTTCTAAAGTCTCATATGCCCAGTGATTACACTAGGTCTCAGTCCTCTTCTGACCGATACACAGTAATGTTTGCACACTACTGCTTCAGGGATATACTCGTATATCATAGGATTCCTATTTCTAGTGTAATGCTTTACAATAATATTTGGTTCTAATATAGTTTATTATACCGTATTATAATTTAACAGATTTTCAAGTAATGTAACAGCCTTTAAATGTTCCACTGCTGAGCACAGGTATTTATGAGGGCTAGCTTTTTAAATCCAATGCTTAAAATATTTTTTATTCTTCCGACATGCAGGTTTCCTCACGATGTTTTACTTCACCGCTGAGGAATTGCCAAATCAGCACTAAAAGATCAGAACAATTTTAGACATGCCAGCACCGGGGGCCATAAATGTCCCACTGCTGAGCACAGGCCTCCTCTCGTTTCTGGGAGGGTTTTGGAGCTAGGAAGAATCCGCCACGCTGCTCCGATGCGGGTTGGCGAACTTCACATGTCTTCGAAATATTTATTATTTCTAAGACATGCAGGTTTCCTCACGATGTTTTCCTTCACCGCCGAGCACGTGGTAAATCAGCATTTAAAATTGCAATTAACAATTTTAGTGGTGCCGGCACCGAGGATCGAACTCAAGTTACTCGCGTACTATGAACGTTTTCCTTTCACAATCACGTGATAAAAGTAGTATAAAATTCAATTAACTGTTTTGGTTATGATTGTACTGCTGCTCGCGTACTATGAAACCTAAAACTAGAGTCCAGCTTAGGTATATAGGTGTGCCGTGAATTCGTCTAATCCGTTGTAAATGCACATAATATATCTGTATACATGCTTCCAAGTGTAACAGAATAATAGTTTAGGTATAGGTTATCGTACAGTATAATATTCAACAGTTGGCTGCTGGCCAACTTGATGGTAAATTAGTATAATTTAAGATTGTAAGCAAGCACTTGCATTCAATTAAACTAAATTGCAGCAATCATGTATTGGGTGCAAATACGATCAACTCGGTAAAGTTCCATTCAGTATAGGTGCTAGGTGTTGCAATGATGCCTTGTAAGCATTATTACATAGTTAAATTAATTATGTTTCTTCAGCATACTCTAAACAATTCACTGATTTATTTTGCCGTAATCGTCATGTCGGAGATGCGGATAGGCAATCGCAGTAGCAGGCAACTCGCACCTTAGACAATGCGGTCCGTAATCAGTTTGTATATTCTAGGTCTGGCAAATTTATAATGCTTATATTCCATTTGTCGGCATATGAGGTGTAGGCCCTTATGGGCAAAAAAAGGGTGAGTGTGTGTGTATGTAAAATTGAATTAAATAAAACTTTCATTATTTACATTCACACTGACACTGTCAATCACGGATTAGTCTGTGGTAAGTCTTTTAAATTGGCATCTTTTGAATCGTTGGCAACATTTTCAAAACAGAATTTTATAAATTTTCCAACAAATAATTACTTAACCCTAAATAACGTTCAAACTATAATTCCACTAGAACACTAGAATAAATAATTAGAAAAATAGAAAATAAATCAATTTCTGAAATTTAAAAAAAATATGTGTTATTTAGTGGAAGTTTAGAAACGCGTGAAGCAATATAAAGTAAATGGGAGCACTAAACAACGGCTACGTCTTCAGTGTCAGGTTATATGAGTAAATAACGCCCGCCTCGTTGCATAGGTAAGGTTACGTCGGTAATCATTTTCAGCTTGAACGATCTCAGAATAACATAATATTTTTGTAGACATATGCATATTATCAGTTGCATTGTTTTATAGATAAATAATGTACTAAATTTTATTTTTTAATACCTAGTTTGTATATATGTAATTTTCATATTAAATATTCTAATTTCCGACATGCGATTGTTTTGACATTTCCCTTAGTGAAGTTTTTTGATCACGGGAAAAATGATGGGTGCTCATAATGGTTTTAAGTCTCTTTGCCCTGTAATTACACAAACTGTCAGTGACCCGACTGGATAGTTTGTGGGGGCATATTCAAAGTGCACTTATAAAATTATACTAATATACACATACCTACCTACATAATGACATAAATTTAAAATAAAAAAAATATGTTTTCAAAATACAGAATATAACTATTGTTACAATAGAGAAAGATAGTGCTCTTTTACTGTTTCTTGAACCATGTCATTGAGTTAACATTTTAAATTTTATAAAGAAGATAATTTAAGAGCCTTACTACATGTACGAAGAAGGAATGGGAATAGACAATTTTACTTATTACTCGATATTTGTATTCTATAATGATGTCAAATTGTTAGATTACATATCAATAAATTCAGATGCAGCTTATTGCCCAGAGGAGCGTATTTATTTATTGTCGTCTAGATAGAGTAGTAAGATTGCTCTAGAACTCAAATTAGTTATTAACTTTAATAACTGTTCGGAATGTTTCACCATTTGAAAGGTACAGTATTCTAGAGGGGCATAGGCTATATATTATGCATATTAATATATTAAAGCTAAAAGTTATCATGATTGACTCGTTCAAGGTAAGCCGGAAATTCTTTCACTTTTCATTTTAAAAACTCAGAAAAATGGAACCAAGAATGCGCTGAACGTGAAGTTTTTGAATAAATTGTACCTGCCTAATATTTACATGTATACATACAGTCACGCCTCTTTCCCGTATGGGGTAGGAAGACACCACATATTTCCACTTGTCTATCTGAATACATTCGGACACACATCTTTAGCTTCTACTACTTTCAATAATAATAATAAAAAAATAGTTAAGAAAATAATGAATAAAATAATGAATAAAATATTAAACGAATAATTAATTAATATATTTTATATAGATAATTGTTTAATCCGGGCAAAGTCGGTGCGGGCCGGTCAATAAGATAAAAGACCTCCTTTAGTTTTTCAAATATCATCAAAATGTTCAGTAGTTATTTTGATTCGTCAATATCATAGTATGCTTTTTAAAATATAATTTGGAACAGTTAATTAAATTTTTTGTTTCATTCTCAATTTGCCTATGACCATAATGTCGCTATGTGGTTTCGCTTGACTAACTGCAGTTTAAGTCCAGCCGTTGCCGACTCTATCATAGGGGCGTGAATGATAATTTAAATTTCCTATTTGTGGTTATTAGATCTAAGTGCGGGTATCTTCTACTAATGTTTGTATATCACAATAACCGTAACTGTTCGAGAAATTTAAGCATAGTTGGAGATGTTAACACGGATATTAGGCAATAATTTAATAAATACGGCCAATCTTCAGCTACAGTCTTCTTTCTGATCAAAAATTATTAAGAAATATAAATTCTAAATATTTAATAACATCATCGTTAAAGTCCATCGCAAGTGACTTGCTGAACAAAGACATCCTTGATAGATAGTGGCAATGTATAAAGCATGATCCTGAGTCATCTGCATCTTAAGTTTGAGCTAGATCCCAAGTGTTTTTTTTTCTTATAAGCAACATTACATATCTACATTACTGTTTCGGTTTAAAGGGCACTGAAAGCTAGCGTAATTACAGGGCATATGAGACTTAATAACTGATGTCTCAGGCACAGTGAAATGTCACACAGAAATGTTCTGGGTGACACAGCATTTGTTATGGGCAGACGTGTCACTTACCATCAGGTGAACATTTTGCTCGTTTCATCACTTTATACTTCACAGTAATTCCAATAGCCAACAAATTGAGACTGGCAATCAACTAACAAACGGAGCATTTTTACCATGTTTACTTTCTGGAAAAAAAGTTTAACATTCCAGACAATACAACATGATAAGAGGGCATCTGTCAGTGACCACGGCGTTAAGTGTCGATCTTAAAGGTTCAGTATCTGCAGATTATCATTCACATGAAAAGATCACTGAGCAAGTCAGAAAACTTAATTTAAGAAGCTTAACAAGGTTTACGACTAAGCTATAACCTTGCCGAAACTGTCCAGGGGACCCCTGTTGATTAGACCCACTTTGCGTCTTCTATCTGCGTTCCCTGTAGTGACCGTAATGATTAGTAAGAAACAAAAAAAATCATCCCGTTATATTATTTCTGTTATGGTTTTAAAAAGCAAACCAAAGATAGAATGTTAAAAATTAATGCACCTCACTTCAATCTGCTGTTTTATGTTCTTGCCTGGTACTACTCCTTCCTCGTTCCGGCAAAAAGTATGATGATACAGCTTTTTTTGATGAACTATATCCTATGCTAGGTTTTGTATAGTATCATGAGTGAATTTTACAGACAAATTCCACATGTACAGCACAACCATACAGTAGTAGCAGGTAGTTCACCAGACAATGGTCTGATATGCCAAGAGGAGGCAATATTAATAATTATCTCTCCTGAGTTGAAATTAGTAAAAGATTGCTCATAACTTTGAATGACCACTATACGCAACGATATCCGGCCGCCGCGTAGCATCTGTTAAGAGCTGGGAGGGATTATATATAGCCGGAATATTCCTTAACGTAAGTCTCAAAAGAAAAGACCCATTTCGTCGATTAACTTTTTCTTCAGGCTCATAACAGTACGCTCAGGTTTCGCCCCCTATCACAATATAATACACTGCTAAATATTGCCCTCCAACATATTTTTGTAACATTGTACCACACCACTCCACACGCCGTGAAATTCCGTTAACTTCTGCGGTATCCAACTCGTGCAAAGTTTCAAAACATTCAGATATATGTACATGCAAACTATTTGGCATTTACGCCACAGCGAAAATCTTCATTTCGGCCTTGATTCATCCCTGATATTCACAGATAAATATTTGTATTCAACAGTCAGAGTATTACGTTTTCAAAAACTTTAACGTAAGTGACGACTTTCAGAAACTATAAATACGCTCCACGTAGTTTCTATTTCGAAATACACTTCTTTACTACAAAATGCGTATAGCATTATATCAAAGAATTTTAGTCATGAGTTTTGAAAAAAGTAAGATTCAAAAAATAATAATAATAAATCATTTGTTAGTGATAAATCCAGGCGTTTCTTTGCAATGGATCAAATGCAAAATTTAAGGGACAGTACTACTGAGCCCTTGTCAAATGGGGACAGTAGTAATAAGCTCAAAAATAATCCTGGATTTTCAGCATCGACATATATTATGGTGTTAATCTGCTCGAATAAAGGCTGTCCGTACATTACCTTAGCCGCCTCTTACCACAACTCGTTAGGAAAGAGGTACTGGTAGGTGCTATTCTACTCTACCGGAAACCTAGCTTTGTCATAAGTAAACTGCAAATATATTCGCGTGGCTTTAGGATTTTCAAATATCCCGTGGAAGTTATTTTATTTTACGGATAAAAAAATATGCCATGTCCGTTTCTCTGTGCCAAATTTCGACACGAACGATTTGTCGGTTGAGCCGTGAAAAGGTAACAAACAGACAAAGGGACCGAGATAGTTACTTTGGCTTTTATAATATTAGTATGAATATCGAAAAGTAAAGTAAGGAATTAAACTGTACTGTGCACCCAACAGCGCATGATGGCAATGGGCTCACCACCTACTCGTATCACACCAAGTGCATTATATTGTTTTGGTGAAACGTGGATTGTGGCAGTCATCTGTTTTTGCAGTGAGTGCCCAGTCTCTGACTACCCCTTATGGGATACAGTTGTGATCTTATGTATGTATGTATTTGATGATGAAGTGTTGTGTAAGTGTTCGTCAAAATAACTTAAAAAGTTAAGAATATCTTCATACACTGGCTTATTAACGAATATTTGTTAGATTTCATAAAAATTAATATTGTGTACTAAATTTTATAATATATCATGATACATAGATTGGTTTGTTGGAGTTAATATTGAAAAGCTATGTAGTTGATGTCGGGCACAAATTATACAATTAAGATTTACATCTGTAGACTATTTAAATGCTTTGATTTGGATAAAAATAAAAGCTCCGATTTTAACAAAGGAATATAACATCATATACTTAATGACACAGTATTTAACCGTTATAATACGGCTTAAGAAAAATATTTGGAGAATAATAATCCTTTCAAAAACTTAAAAAAAATACTGGGCAGTGCGATACTTTTTCCTCAAAAAAAAAATATATTTAAATTACAGATTTTAGTGTTACGATATAATTAAAGATGTATTAATTATAGACATTTAAAATGAAAAGGTAACAAAGAAATGACAATAATGAATAATACGAGTACATAGAATTGTTATTGCTAAAATATTCTTAGGAAACATATTGTCTATATTTATAGTTATTAATAAAATTGTTTAAGGACAATCAAGAAACATTTAAGGGCTAGATATATATTTAATAAAAAGTGCCTGGGATAGTTTATTTTATTATTAGTTTTCGACTTTGAACATAATGAATATTCATGGGATTAATCACAATTGCTTCTATTTCTGTGTAAATACACACAGCAACAAAAATTAAAGTTCACAACTCAAATTTATACTTTCAATAAATGGTTTTGTCTTACAACTTAGACAACACAAAAAAAAAACATATTATTAGTTATAAAATAGAATCGGAACCATAAGGTGTGCTTTCAAAATCAAAAACATAATTTGTATGAGTATATACAAATAACGGTTGTGTTTAGAGTTTGCGGCTGAAGTGAAAGTCTGCATTAAATTCACATGTTTCATTCCTTTAGGTGCGCTATCATCATAATATATAAAAATTTGATTGCTATTAAATTTAAATGCTGCTGCATAGTTTAAAATTTTAAATTTGTAATTAATTGTCGCACTCAGTGAGTTAACGATTACTTTACTAATCCTCCAATTATAAAATAAAGTAAAATCGATTCGCAATATTAAATCAAGTTGCTTAAGTGACCATTAAATCTCTCTGGATGCGGCACTTACACTATAATTAAGACAGAGAATTATCTTTTTATAGGAAAGAAATGAAACTATATTTGTAACAAAGTTTTTTTTATTAAAAAAATGATATTAGTAGTAACGTTGAGGAATAATAGTTTTTATTAACGTTTAAGATGCCGCTTGACAGTGTGTTTTAAGCCCGTATTCTGTGGTTTTAAGTAAGGCTTTAACTATGACATCTGGACATCTGTCACCTTAGTCCTCCCGTGACCATGGGTGCGGTAAATCACGGGTTATAAATAGTCTATAAAATAGCAATAAAATTAGTTTTTATTCGGTAAAGTTAGCATAATTATTAAAGGCGTTCTGTGTTTAACTCTTAACATATTATGAAGTAAAACAAATTTAATAAAATAAAGATACAAAATAACATTTAACAGTTATTTTATTTTAATATTATACTAAAAACTAGAAAATAACTATGAGTTATAAATCTTTGCTTTTGATAAAATTTACATTAAATAGAAGGGCACATTTAAGTAAGCTTTCGTTTGTTTGACCGGGAAGAAATAATAGATTCATAATCCGTAACTCATATTTTTTTTAAGTTTGAATGCTATTTGGGTTTGATTAATTTTTTGTTAGCAACATTTCAAAACTCCATGGTGAAAATCTTTTCTAGTATCGTATAACACACATTTTTAATTTTGTTATGTTCTTAGAGTAATTCCTAACGATCTATCAGCACATCGTGATATGTCATGGTTTGGGCTGACCGTGCTACTACAGTGCTACGACAAAAGGGTCGGAACCCGTAGTTTAATAACGTCCAATAATAAAATCTATGCTTGAAACCCACTATGCCAATTTAAAAACAGTAGATCCTCCAGAAATTATCATAATGTTGCATTGGCACGGGGACCGAACAACGAAATTTTATAAACAGCTGCAGGATTTCAAACAATTACAAGGACCAAAATAAAAAAAAACAAAAAAAAGAGTAAAGTTTCAAGCTTTTTTAGTTTACCATAGTGGAGCGGCGTTCCGGCTGCATTATATTTTTATTTAATAAAACTAAGTTTACGGATTTTATACGTTTCGAGTGCTTTACAGCACCCATGGTCACAGGAGAATTGAGGTGAGACTTTTAAATATTATTTTTGGTCTGATCTACGCAGAAAGAGCTTACTGTGTCTTGAAGTTCTGCAGCGGTATGTTTTGTTTTTGATTTAATTTAGTTAATAATATGATCCCAAGCTGGGTGTAGTATTTCAATAGAAATGGATGGGCTATTTCTATTGAAATTAGTTTTTTTTTAATTTCAATAGCCTCGCGAATCATCCTTGGTAGGAATCAGTGCTCTTTTGCGAGGATTTGTGGTTTATCAAATCTGATGTAACTGTTGGGGTGATCCAGAACACGGTCACAGACTGCAAACTTCTTAGAACGTCAACGCTTCACATCAGCTGTATATTATTTTACAATACAGCTGTATTTTTTTTCGAAATAGTCAAAATTAAACGCAATAAAATTCGAAAACTTAGTTTTATTAAATGTGTAATATTCGTGTAAATATAAAAAATAACTTTCAGATGTCCATGTTTTCTCACATGTTTTCCTTTGTCAGTGGGTATGTAGTAAATCAGAAATTAAATTGCAATCAACAATTTTATACAATATACTTACGATTGAGCTTATGTAGCTGACTGTTCCATGACGAATTCAGATAATTTACGTTAAATTTGGTTTCAAATATTTTTTATTACTTTTTAATGGCATCTGATCCTGGTAATGGGTATTTGTTTACTAAATAAAGATTTCTCGTCCCAAAACAACCGTGATATTATTTCGAGCATACAAAGTGACTTCATTTTTATTCATGAGGTTCTCTATTTCTAATTCGATTAATGATGAAATACGAAAGTAATCAATGGTCTAATTCATTTTTATTTAAAAAGTGTATCGTAATTCACAGAAAACAAATTGAAAGCGATCCCGTTTTCATGAATCGTGATTATCCTCGTCTATGTATTTGTGTATATTCTTACTGCACAGTAATATATTATGCGTATATGGTAATGAATGATAATTACCAGGAAAAAATCTTCTACTTTAGTTCTTTTTACTTTTTGTCGTAAATTTCATGACACAATGTACAACTAATAATTTAGTGGTACTTATTATCGTACGACATTGCGCAAATAGACCCTATATGCTCAATCGGAACAACACTCATTTTCACGTTTACGTATTGGTTATAAAATATGTTCAGTAGTGGACTTGTTTTAGGCTGAAACGATGACGATGACAACGATGATGTGAATGATAACTATTTTATTTCTCGAACTTAATAGTTTATTTCATGTTTCATCAAAAAATCATTACTATTTTTAAATCACCTTCTTGCTAATAATCTTTGATAAAAAATAGCTTTAAGTGACAACACCGGCCATTGTAATCACTACTCATACTTTCTTTATTTCTCATTTGTTGTTCATGTTCATGTTCTGGTGTGCAATAAAGCGTAATCATTTAAATAAAACTACTTTTTTACGGATTTTATCGCGTTTAATTTTGAACTATTTTTACCCGACGTTTCGGACGCTTTACAGCACCCATGGTCACGGGGGGACTGAGGTGACAGTTGTCCCGATGTCATAGTTAACCCGGAGTACCTTCAGCTTTTAATTATTATTTTTAGTCCGATCTACGCAGCTATTCGATATACGCTATCTATACCATGGGTGCTGTAAAGCGTCCGAAACGTCGGGTAAAAATAGTTCAAAATTAAACGCGATAAAATCCGTAAAAAAGTAGTTTTATTTAAATGTGTAATATTCGCGTAAATAAAAGAAAACATTAAAGCGTAATCAATTAATCAATCAATGAACCTTTCTACAGGCATAGCCGTCTTATCATTTTTGTGAGAATAAAGACGAGAAAAGTCGATGTTGTTATTGAAGTAGGCAGATCTCGAATATCTGTTTATTTTGTACTTCTCATGTGTACGGGTTTTCTTATAATGTATTTCTCTTGACCTCGTTTCGAAAGTTGCCTTTAACAGTCGCTCGTCGGTGATCAATCTACTTTCAATTAGAGGTTTATTTATTTTGGTTCCTCTAGCGCTAATTATTACTATTTACATATTTATACTGTTTAGAAATACTATATTTTTACCACTAACTGTAGCTTTTTCACTAAGATTACACCGTCTCAGTTTCAAAGGTTATTTATGAGAAAATTGTGCTTACTCGTACTTCGCTCTTTCAATGGATTATCTCTCCGCATGAATAGTTAGACCATTAGGATTTATGACTTAGCTGTATAAGAACTTAACATCTAGATAAATAAAAGAATAGATTTTAGGGTTCTCTATCATTTTTTTTGTCTTAAGCAAAAACGTAATGTTTAGTTTACTTTCCTTGATTATCTTTTCACGTATATCTTTTATTAGCCATCCCTATAGAGCCTTCTATACACTACTGGATATTTCACTATTGGATATTTTAGAAAAAGGGAAAATTTCTAAATGAAAAACATTTTTTTTTGAAAGAGGTGGCAAACTAGCAAGCCCCTCTGATGTTAAGAAATCGCCGTCGCCCTTGAACATCTACAATACCAGGGGAATTGCGGGTGCGTTACCGGCCTTTGAGGAAAGAGTAGGCTCTTAATCGTATCGGTCCGAAAAAACCTGAGGACTCCATAGTCATGCGTGGCAGAAAATTCCAAAATTAACACACTGTGGTGGAGTGCCAAACATCAAGGTGATGATGATAGAATTTTGAGTTGTGCAGCAACGTAAAGTAATATAAATTCAGATCGACAGTGAAATCATAAGACCTAACAGTACAAATCGTATTCTCGCTGACTGTGTATATAGGTATTTTGTATATCAATGTGTGAATACAGCCTGCTAAAAAAGGCATCTTCAAGCCAACTACTGCAATGTTTGCCATTACATTAATTTAAAACTGCAGTAGTTCATAATATAAGGTCAGAAAGATATGATCACCATAATTTCCGATACACCATTTTAATAATAGTACATTAGGAAAACTATATCGAAATGAAGAAAGAAGGACTCGTATTTTAAGAGAAAATGTGTGATATTCAGTTTTAAGGTTAAACATTTCAACTGCCCGATTTCTTTTCTTACAAAAACACAGTTCGCTTGTGTCTTGTCATGTTGAATACATGATTTTTATACTTCAGGTCTTTTAAATTTAATAAAAAAAATACAGATAACAGAATTAAAGTGTTCCGGTTAACTCCATTGCTTCGATTATTCAGTATTATTCAGTAACACCATGAATTACTAGGCATTGTTAATATTTTTTGACTATTATTTGACTAGATTTATCTGCCGTAGTGAGCACTCGCTGCAGATTAATCAAAATTATATCAGTATAATATCTCCGCGACCGCCTTAAAAATCTCTATATAATTTGAGGACAAAAGGGCTGTTCCTTTATTTTATTCACAATGGGTGCAAAGCCATTATTCATTTGACTCTGAATCAAGCATTCCACAAAAGGCATTCAACAAAATGAAAGATTGTGGTTCTTATAATTTAATGATAATAATATTTAATCCGATGACAAACTTGGTGAGTTATAATTTAGTACTAGAAAACGATGATGAAATTTAGATTATTTGAGTGTCAATACAGCACGGAGCTTTAGATTCTCCAACTTTTTGATCATACGTATGTTAAGAGATGAGCAAGTAGCGTAATCTCGTGTTATTATGTATCACGATTAACCATTTGTACCCTCTCCTTCCTTACACTCTTTTCCTTCTTCTGGAAACCTCCATTTCTTAATGAAAAGAAATACAGAAGTACTATTACGAGACGAATAAGTCGTTTACCTGATGCGTTGATGATGGCGCTTATCACGCCAGCCCATAACAGTTGTGGTAAAACCGAGAACATCCAGTCCGTCTAGGACTGACAAGTAAACATGTAAAAACTTCTAATAGGGTTCCCGGTAACGCCAACTATTGGCACTCAATTTTTTTCTATAGTAACCGCACTTTTGTCGTCCTTCTCCCGCACGCATTTAAGGTGGCTAATATTTGCCGCGCCGTTGCTACTCTCGTAAGATGGCCGCTTGAAAGATATATGCGCACGGGACGCGCGTATATTTACTTTATTTTCTGTGATGCGTTCGTGTTGAAACTTTAGTGAGTGTAAGAGGAAGCAGCTTCCAAGGACTTGTGTGAAGTAAAGTTGAAGTGAAGACGATCAGCCGCCTGCGCCGCCGCCATTTGTGATCCAGCACCAAATCTAAAGTGCTGCCTTATCTCCCAATACACGTTTACAAGTTTATTCTTATTAACCCTTAATACAGCCCACTTAAATTAGAACCCCCGCTGGTTAGAGTGAGTCGAATAGTGAAGCGGTAGTGTGCAAACATTACTGTGCAACACTAAAGGGCACTGAGAACAAGTGTAATCACAGGGCATATGAGACCTAAGAAATGGTGTCAGACAGACACTGGCGTTGGACATGGCATTTTGCAAAATTATGTAAGTTTAGCTTGTTCCTGGGATAAGTTTTACTAATAGTGAAAACCAAGAGAGAAAGTCTCTTTGTTGCAGCCGGACTGAATGTATGTTCTATCATTGGATTGTCTATTTATTAGTTGAACGCTATACTTTCGAGCTATTTGAGAACAAAACTTTTTTTTAAATGTTCAACTATTTTAACAGACATACAATTCCAATTATAAGTGTGTGATCAAGTTTCTTCTTTATTTCATTTACATCATTGATCTTAATTTTGCTAATCCACATTGAACCATGGGATTGCGCTGGAGCATTTTTTACCCGGATAAAATCGTACATTTACTGTATAACACTACAATTTCCTGTTCATTAAAATCAGATTTTATCATTATTTTACTCTGCTTAATAGAAATACTGTTAACATTAACAAAAGGTAAGACCCAGAGTTATTAACAGTGATCTGAACAAATTTGGATAAACGTAGACCTTGATTAGTAATATAATAGTAATCAAATTAAGAAGCGATTGTAACATTTATAGACGTTTAATGTAGAAATCGAAAATTACAGACAGACACACCAACAGTCATATTTCTACTGATTATATGCATTTAATTTATTCAAGATGATTCGTTATTAAATACAAACATATCGTTGTAGTACAATTCCAATCAGTCTGATAACCATTTAATTTATGCAATGCTAACATTGTTATCGACACCTCATGTTTACCTAAACGTGACAGATTATAGGTAGTAATCTGTTTATATATTTGTCTATGTGTATGAGTGTTTACATATTGTTCTCTAGACTAAAAAATATGAGATTGAGAAATAATGAGAATTATTCGGAAAATTCTTTTTTTTTAAATGTAGGTGTATTATGGAAATGAAGTTAATGTTTCACCTCAATACGAGGCATTATTCTCGATGATGTGAAAATCGTGAAACAAATGTCTTGGTCTATACTTAAGTGGTGTATATTGCTTACTGGTAGTGTTGTAATGCAGGGTATCTGGTGGCAGTTCCTGGTGGCGGTGTTAGTTTGCTTGTGAACGCCACTGCAGGAGGACGGGCGCTGCTCTTTAAAACCTATACACCATTTTATATTTTGCATGCGGATCTTAGCAAATTAACTTCATTTCCTTCATTATAATGAATTTCATATATTTTTATTAATTATAAATGTAGGTGTGCTAAAAAATGCCATTAGTTATCTAGCCAGTGAATAGTCTCTGTAAAATAATGTACAAAAGTGGTGTGACGTGCAGTGTGACATAAAAACTAAATACTAAATACTGCTACGCGTTTTTGATAAATAACCCGCGGATACGTAAATGAACGCCTCACATAGAAACCTTAGAATTTTGTGGTTTTATAAAGACTAATTACAGGCAAATATTTTTCTATGTTTATTTCTGGGCAAAAACTCTACTTACTTAGTATAACTATTCTTACTAGTAGTAACTATTCTTAGCAGAAAGTTAGTAACAAGCATACATAGAAGCATTACGCTGACTGCATTTTCTTGCAAACTAACTTAAGAGGCCTCCCCTTTTGTATTCCGGCTAGATCTGAACTAAAATAGGTTAGGCATCTGTAAGAAAGATAAAATGTATGTAAGCTCTATATTTATTACATTTTTTAAATGTTTTTATTTTAATTAAAAATATTCCGTTCTAGTTATATAACTAGTATTGTTCATTATCGATTTAACTATCTATTGAAAATTGCTTCAGTTCGGTTCACGTAGTAGTCATAAATACTGTGTCGGCAAAATACTAACTCATACATTAAGCGTATGCGAATATATTGTGGAAGATAATTGTAAATAATGTAATAAATTAGATCCCGTGTATTTTTAAAGTATGATCTTTTTGTTTTAAGTATTATGTTTTAGATCTGGTATTAACCTAGGCTACATTTTTATTGAGCGTAGGCGTAAAAACATTTTCTCCAAAACGTGATCACTTAAGAACAAATATTCTTTACGCAACGCGTATAAAAAGGCGTACCTGCCCACTTACATAAAGGAAATATGATTGAGCCTTATTATTTATTTTGACAGTACGTAGACTATATATATACAATAAATAGACATAAAGTTGATTTAATTACAATATTTTTATATATTACTCGTATTTCTCATAAAATGTTATGTTCTTAAAATGATTGACTTTCTTACAACTCATAAGTTTCTATTAATGGTATTCACACACGAGCTTCACATCATTCTTAGACCACAGGGACTATTTGAAATAAAACCAGATAGCTTTCATTGATGCAAGTCATATTAAAATGTTTTACCTATGAGCATCACGGAGAAACCTACTCGTCATTACCTTCCCCTATCCTTTCTTAACCTATCGGATATTATTGGCTCGGATAAAGTATTAGAATCAATTTGCAGTTGCAGTTTCTCTAGGAACACTTCGTTATCAGCAATCGGACCTTTGGTTGTTTCATTTACCAAACGACTCAGAGTTTTGCTGGCGTTGAACACATTAATTATGGAAGAAAGTTACGAGATGAGCAACGCTTGTACTGTCTGTCCATTATTAATTCTGTGTCACCTAGAACACTGTCACCTTTCTGTGCGGTACCGCACTGCGCTCGTCACCCTGAGACATCGGTGCTTTAGTCTCATATACCCAATAATTACATTAGCTATCAGTGCTCTTCAAATCGTAATACAGTAATCTTGGGACACTACTAATTGAATGCGGAATAACTGGCACGGCAGTGGTACCTATTTAGATAATTGCACAAGGATCATACCACCGGTAAAATATGAGAGGGCGGTTCCTTCACCGTCTAGTTGAGTCGTTTATATGCTACAGTCAGTACCACTTTAACCTGCCTGTCTATACCACGTACGTATATCAGAAATAGTCACTATATTTCTAGACGTGAAAAACAACATGTTGGCTTATTCCAAAATATTAACAACGGCTATGATTTCAACCAATGATCCTCGACGTTATAGTCAAATACCCCGAGCAACTGAACTTTGTTGCCTCGAAGCTGATTAGATAAAATCATTTGAAACTACCAAGTGGAATGTGTTTAATCGTGACAGATTCGGTCAACTCTATTCACAGGAATGAGTTATATATAAAGAAACAGTAACCGTCTAGGTAGGTACCACCCCAGGGCCAGTAATTCTGCCGTTAAGCAGTAGTGTGCAAACATTACTGTGTTTCGGTTTGAAGGGCACTGTGAGCTAATGTAATCACTGAGCATATGAGACTTAAGAACTCATGTCTCAGGGTGACGGGCGCATTGTAGTGTCACAACGAAATGTTCTGAGTGATACAGCATTTGTTATGGGCAAACATTACACTTACCATCGGGTGAACACTTTGTTTTTTTTGTTTAACGTGGAACCTGGCTTTTACCCCCTGTAAAAACTCGCTATGTGTAACCTCAAGTTCCAGTTTTGTTTATTTATATGCAATAGATGATTGAAAAATATCAGTTTGTGTAAAAAATAGCACTATGTAGAACAAATTACTTGGTCTTATATGTCTGCTAGGTATAAATGTAATATTCTTTGAACCGTGTAGACTAGTAAATATGATATTTGTTATATCCCGATGTGTAATAAAATTATTTCTGCCCTTGGGATATATTTAAATTACGTAATAAATGACAAATTACGTACTGATAAAAATAAAAAGTAATTCGAAAACGATTTTATTTTTGAATGGCTTCTAAGAAGGTTTTAACATTAAAACTCCGTAGTTTTTAATGACATTTATATCATTTTAGTAGAAAAATAACATCTATTTCTTTGGAAGAAAGATTAAAACTAGACGCACTATTATCCTATGCTTTGATTAGCTTACATTCAATAGCGATAATTGAATATGTGAATATAAGCCTGAGCCTTAGTGAAATTTTAATTTACTGGAAGTAGTGGTCAAAAATAGTAAAGCAATTCTATGGCTATAAATAAAGTATTAAACTAGAGTCATTTATAATTTGTGTAGATTTAAGTAAATAGGTCACAAAATATGTCTGTTCTTTTTTTATTATCACAAGTAAATATTTTTTTAAATGAGAAAGGTTTTATGTTGCGATTTGTGCAGCAATTCATCGTTTTCTAACAAATTGTCGCGTTCTGACCAGTAATAGTTTACACATGCAAATTTGTAGCCATCGGGTAGGAGACATCAAAGCCCGAACGTTTCGTATTTTAGTTACCATGTCGCTATAGCGTCAATTTTTACAACACGAATACTGTGAATATCGATGAAATAAATAAAAAAAAAACAACTGATATTTTGTTTATATTGTCATAGTTGGCCCGGCAAACGTAGTCCTGCCCATTCCGGTACATGACGCGATGCATTTGATTTCTGAATTACATTTAAGTATGAAACTTTATAGCTACAAGATCACAGCACCACCTACCGCATCGGATGTCATAATTTTCTTTTTTGGTTTTCCACTAGATTTTAGATTATATTAACGATGTGCTAGCGATAAACGATTCTCTATCGTTATATCGCCGACGATACATTGGATAGCCATCGTTGCTGGTTTTGGTCTGCACCGTCAAAGTTCGTGGATAACGCTTGGAACACTTGTCGTCGACCATGAACGGTGATAACGGTAGAACTATCACAACGAAAGTGAAAGGAAAAAATCTTGTGGTTGACAACACTTGGATTGTTCCGTATTCGCCGCTTCTTTCCAAAACATTCAAGGCGCATTGCTACGTGGAGTATTGTAACTTTCATCTGCAGTGAACTGATTCACAAGATTGTGAGGTCTAAATTCATTATGACTTCGATGTGAACGATAAGATCTTCTGGCTCGCGGCATTGTAAATAACACTGAAAAATTGGTCACACTATTTAAAATTACATAATGAAGTAATTATCAATCACAAAGATGTATTGCAAATGGCGGTGTATACGGAAAATGTATCAGAAAATGATTTTCTTTAAAACTATTTTTTGTGATGTTTTAATAGTTATTCTGATGTTCGGGACGTAGGCAAATCCAACAAACCCAAAATCATAAAAATCTATCCAGCCGTTCTTTGAGTCATAAACGGTGTAACAAAGTCGATTTCGTTTTATATATTATCTTATGATAATTTTGATCGTTGTAACGCTATCATTAAATCCTAAATTTTTTGGAATATGTTTTACTATATACTTATAAATAGAGGGTTATTATTGCCAAAAGAAGTTTCACTTCAAACATGTGTACTCAGTTACACGCGCTTTTTTATGAATGCAGGATTTTTTTCCACTCAATAATGATTTCAACTTTTTACAAAAATACTTTTTAATGGTTGTGTATATATTAAATGTAATCACAATCATTAAATAGTATTTTTTACTTCAATGTTATACAGATATTAAATAATATATTTAATATCTGTAAACATTAGTTTTTATTTAGTAAAAATATGTAGGTAAGTGAAATGACAGTCACGACTATGTGACTTTGCCGTTAGAGTACGGTCTTCTAAGTCGTGGCCACATTTTGTGATCCCAACCAAAACTTATTTTACATATATACATACATACAATCACTCCTTTTTCCTAGAAGCAACACACGTAGCTCAATTTTCGCCCCCTGGTGAAACGAGACGTGACGGGTGGTAAACCAGGTCGCCGCCATTTTAGTACTGGTAAAAAAAACTTACTCCCCATTGCGTTCCCATGAACAGTATAGTGACAGCATTGCAGTATTTTTCTGCACGAATAAAGGCTATCCGTACAATACGTTAGTCGCCTCTTACGACACTTCGGTTGGAAAGAGGTGCTATTCTACTCTGGCGGACACCTATCGGCTAATTTTGCAAACAAATTGTTGAATAACGGTTCTAAATGTATTGTGACTTGTCTCTGTGTCTTTAACACTTTCATATATTATTTAATCTAATATTTTTTAAAGAATAACATTACAGATATAATTATAGTGACAACATCACATAGTAGTGTGTCAGAACGATTCTCGTTCAAGACATTGCACAATTGGCTAACGAACCGTCTTCAAGTGATGTCATCAACATTTTTGCTACCAAAGATCATAGGGGCTCAATCAGATAGTACCTAGCTAGTTACAGACTAAGTTTAAACTAAAATATTTACCAGTCTGCACGGTTCAATGAGAGAAAGTTTGTATCTAGAAGCAGGACAGACCATACCTTGTTCTACACAGTGATAAAAATATCACTGTACAAAAAACTGTTCTTTCAATCATCTATTGCAATGTCAGCAATAGAATAAAGCAATAGATAGAATTATTTTTATTCAATACTAGCTGTTCCTAGCGGTTTCACCCACCGTTTCATTTAAAATAAATCTCACGAAAGGTCATAGCGTAATGTTAAGTAGCTTATAATCTTCCTCAATAATTGATCTATTAAATGCAAAAGGATTTTTTCAAATCCGACTGGTAGTTTCATTCAGATACATTCAGAGGAGATGTGTTTAGAGTAGCGTGGTCAAATAAAAAAAAAACAAACGAACTCTTTAGCTTTATTATTAGTATAGATATAGATTTTTAAAATAAACTGGTTCGCATTCGCATTTTCTCATTTTAAAAACGATATGTACTCGTATATAATAAAATAACAGTAGTATCAGTAGCTTGACAGCGATTTATCATCATCCACGTATTCTTTAATATAATAATAAGTATTTTTATAGTTTTTTTTAATTAAAAAAAGGCTTTTTGGTTGAAAAACTTCGTGCACTTTCTGGAATTTTATTGAAAAAACATTGAGTCTCTGAAAAAAAAAATTACGTTAAAGTATGTTGTTTTTCAAAATACGCTGATTATAATATCTCTTAAAAGTAGCGAAATTTTGTAGAATCTTATCTATTTTTGGACACTGCTGGTTAAACTAGAAGGATAATTACCTTGTTTTCCACATATACATTAACACTTACTTAAAAAGTGTTTGGCTTATTTTGACAACACTATGTAGGTACGTGCTATTTTTCAAACCAAGTAGTCAGAAACAGAACGTACAGTCCGAACATTTTATTAGCACAGTAATTCATTTAATATATTTGAATTGTGTGTATTGTTGATACCTAAATACGTATTCATTATCATTATTATTAATATACAAAACGTAAATGTTGAATACAATTTATTAAATCTTCTAAATCAATAGTTGTGCAAGGGCAGGTCTCTGTCGATAACAGGTCGTTCGTATCATACTAACGCTTTTACTGTAAAGCATTGAGTACTGCATGATAAAAAAAAACTAAGCCATAGCAATGCTTGAACTTTATTTCCGTGGACTTAACCTGAGTCCGTTCCAGGTTTCAAATAATGTACATGTTCTGTCTTCTCTTCCCTTTTTTCCTATCTATCTTTTATTCTTAAATATAAAACCAACTAATGGCGACATCTGTCGGCCTTCAACAAAAAATGTCGAAGAAGAACGAATGACGCAAAAACAAGATTAGTTGGGTCGGTAACGGCGGCTATTGCTTGTAAATTGTAAGGTCTAATCTTCTATATATTAATACGTGAAAAGAAGACTTTGTACCTCTTTTTAAGCATATAGCTCGCACGCAGTATTGTGAGTTTTGGCATAGTTAAAGTTTGAAGGAGTGCAGAACAATTTATATTTAATATGTGTTACGAATACATTAAATTGGATAAAATAAAACATTCACTATTCATGTTCATATTGACAATGTTCATCACATAATAGTCTGTCATTTATTTACGCGTATACTGTGTTAGAAATACACTAAATTGAATAAAATAAAACATTTACTATTTACGTTCATACTGACAATGCCAATCACAGTCAATAGTCTGTCGTTTATTTACGCGCATATATTTTTTTCATTGACATTGACATCAAACACATAAACATAATAGACTGTGGTCAAAGAATCGGACAGTGTAGAGATTGTGGCCAGAAGAATTTAAAATGTTGCCAACAAATAATTAATGAATCAATAAATAAAAAGAAAATTATGAATTGCGGTCAAATTTCAACCACAGGGCCACCACTAGTATGTATAAAAATACGTTTGAGTGACAGTGTCGGGTCGACCCAGTTTAGTGGAAATACTTTCAATATTACGTAGAAATGTGGTCAAGGACGACCGAAGCCTTCCATATCCGAAGACATCTCTGAGGCTGTTCACCGCTGCCGGCCAACCATGAGTTTACCTACTTTTATAAACCTTCCCTGGCGGGCCATAATATTTCTATCGCTATAGATGATTAAGAGGGTTGAAAACCCTCTCAGAAATAAGAGGAGGCCTGTGCTCAGCAGTGGGACATTTATAGGCTGAAACTTTACTTTTTTTTTTTAGACGAACAAGGGTTTCTATTCATCATCACTTCAGCCTATCACTAGTCCACTGCTGAACATAGGTCTCCCCCATAGATTGCCAAAAAAGTTTGTAGCTCTCATTTTGGGAGGATTTTGCCATATTTGCCACGTTTGACACGCGGGTTGGCAACCACAGTTTATTTATTCAGATGTTTCTGAAAGATGATCTTCTAGTTCCTATTTTCCCACTGTCGACTTTTAGACACTCTTGTAGTGGTGGAGGGTATCTTCTTGTGGTTCTCGGTGGCGGTGTTATTTTGCTCGTGCACGCTGCTGTGGGCGGTGCTCTTCAAAATTAGCTAATATAGATCATTTTATATTTTGCATGCGGATCTTAGCAAATTAACTTTTTTTCTTCATTATAATGGATTTCCGCAAAGTAACGCCTTTTTATATTAACTATATCAGTTTTTACGTCTCATATGCCCAGTGATTACACTAGCTCACAATGCCCTTCAAACTGAAACACAGTAATGCTTACACACTTCTGCTTCAGAAAAACTGGCCCTGGGGTGGTACCTACCCAGACGGATTCCTGCACAGGAATCCTACCACCAGTAAAATATATAAAGAGAAGTCTCTCGTGGGGCGAACCTGCATAATCGACTCACCCTAACCAGGGGCGAGAGTTCTAATTTAACGTAGGACTGTATTTAAGGATTACTGGGAATTAATCTTGTAACCATGTATTGGTGAGAATAGGAAGCACGCTAACTTGGGTTAGGTTTTACGCGCGCTCCGTGTGAACATATCTTAACGGCTCTGCAAAATTTGTGCACACGCCTACTATTATCGTAGAGGATATGAACAATAACACTCGGTAATGCAACCTCCCAAGCTTAAGTGTTTCCAGCATGACCTGTTTCGAAGTGTTCTAAGATGTCTTGATGCCTACGTCTTAAGATTAAGACTGCACAAGTATATGCACTGATTTCGGCATACTCAGATGACGCTGTTAAAGCTTTATACGTCTATGTAGCCTTATACGACACTACTCCAGTCCAGTCATTATAATAAAGATATTAAGGTTTATTTTAATAAAGGCGGGGATGTTTACGTACGTAGAATTGATTATAGTTCCGCAGGCTTTTGAAAGTAGAAACTGCTAAATCAAACGCTGTTCAGCTCCGTTGATAATGAAGGGCTGTAGGAAAAGGAAATTCCTTTTTCTAATATTCTAAAATAAGATGTGACGTAAATTAGATCAACTACGTTTTGAACGATAGTAAGCACTTATTTTATCATGTCTCAGTGATCAGTAATTTAAATACTGGGAGCACATTTGACTTAAACTACTTTGAGTTGGAATTTGAAAAAAATATTTAGTACGCCTGGCAGATATCTGTAAGAGCAATTTACAGTTTCCTTATACAGTTGAAAGGACATAAGAAGTCTAGATGGTACGAAATTATATGAATTATAGTTATGGATTTTTTAAGGCATGGAAACCTTAATTTGAAAGCTTTAGTACTATACGGATGATCTGAATTGTAATACTTTGAACTAAATTGAACGGCACATTATTACAACCATTACTGCTCGATATAAATGGCTCGACAAAAAATTTTTGATTACAATTATGAAATATATTATTATATCTCCTGTCATCGCAATACATTTAAACGAGCTCCACGGAACATTTGTAATAATTAGGCTCTTGTATAAAGTAAACTGAAATTGATGTGTAATTATAGAAGTTCAACTTTAATACTCTGTGTTCCTCTGTTTTGTTGAATTATAAACATGTAAAATTTACAGAGAGCTAAAAGTTTTAATGAGTGAGAAATTTCATATCGTACTTGTTTTAATTTTTATAAAAGAATGAGCTTACCACAATTGCGTTTGCGGAAACACAGGAACGTAATATCAGTTAAGTTTTTGTCCAATTCTAGACAACGTCAATTATCAAAGGACATTGTATAAAATGTGTTTGCTTAATATAGTTTGAAAATCATCAAGTAATGAAAACTACCATAAAATTGTTTTATTTTTTAAATTAGCACGAACGCTTGCAGTCACTTCATGAACTCGTGGTACGAGTAACTTAGGGGTCGGGACGCTTGCTTTAAATTTCATCGTATGCGGAAGTTCGATTTCCATGACGGCACCACTCCAGTTTATATTGCAATTATTGTAGTACTGACTTACTACATATTGGCCGATTTTTTTGGCTTAGACAACTAAACCCAGTGGATGACAAGTATTGGCGGATTTTCTTATGGTGCTTACAAACGGAATAAAAAAATCCGATATAAATGAAAATTAGCCGATAGGTGTCAAGCGGTAGAATAGAGCCTACCTCTTTCCTACTGAGTCAGGCGAAAAGTGGGCTGCGTGTAGCTCTGCCTACTAAAAAGGCGTGTGTATGAAGTTCTTTATTTATGGAACATCCTTAAAAATTCGGAAGGTTAGTTACTTTGTATTAGATGAAAAAAAAAAATAAAACAAATCATACAAACTGACTCCAATAAAAATATTTCTAAGTGAATAATAAGTCCTCTTACTCGAATTAAATAATAACGTCAGACAAGAGTAATATGAATTACTTGGCCATTATTTTATTTGACTACCTTCTGACTTCATCGGACTGACGTCTGATATTAACTAAGTGGTAGGCGTGAGAATAAAAGTTAACGCCAAAAAGGACATGCGATAATGATTTCAAATGGTAAAAGGGTCTGACATAATTATTAATTTTGAATATGTTCTGAACGTTTTATTTAAATAGAAGCTTTGTTTTGTTATCTTATTATTTGTTACATGAAAAATCTCTTTATATATAAAATCGAGGTGTCGTAAGAAGAGGCTACTAAGGTTCTGTGCGGACAGCCTTTATTCGTGCTGAATAACATCATTATATGCACATTTTACGGATTTTGTGGTGTTTAATTTTTACTACTTATAACCCGACGTTTCGAAAGCTTTACAGCAGCCCATGGTCAGTCAGGTCACCCATGGTGGTAGTGTTTAGTAAGAAATCATTATCATTATATGCAATGCTGTCACTATACTGCTCGTGGGAACACAATAAGGAGTAAGAATGTTATGACTTGTACCAATATGGCGACGTATTTTGCCACTCGTGACGTCCCGTTTGGGGCTCTACCTACCCCTTATAGGAAAAAAACGCGTTGATATATGTACGTATGTATAATTACTGTGTATGTTTCTTTTTTTATGAAATGATAAATCCAACGGACAATATTTATTCGATAATAAAATTATTTTAATTCATATTAATTATTTTACGTTTATCATAAACCTATACTTAAAAATCAGCAAAAATCCATTACACTATACACTTTAAACAGTAGTTAGAATGTGTGTACTGTCAGACGATGATTATTTATCTACAATTTTACTAAAATTACTACTGTGTTTTGATTAAAAATTATATATATTAAAAAGTATTAATTTGGATTTAAACCCAAGATCCTGGAGTCTGTTACAGACACACTGACCACCGAGCGACTACTCTAAAATTCAACTACAAAAAAAAAAAATTAGGTCCATTTTGTCGTTCACATTCAATTGTCATATTTACGTAAAATCCCCGACCTTAGTGTCCAATCCCAGCATTGCCACACGCATATGCAGAAAACTACTCAAATATACCTTATATTGGCCTTTTAAATGTTCAATCTATTTGCCCCCAAATCTACTAAAAGTGGTCAGGCTGTTAATCATCATTTGACGGTACATATTCTTGTAAGCGTCTTTCAAACGCGTAGTCGGCTTGGTAAGAGAAATAACACATTCTTACAGAATAATAGTGAAGGTAGCATAAAGTAACAGCACAACCGCTGCTATGTTTCATATGGTAAGTCGAGAGAAAGGGAGACCTAATAACGGACACTTTATCGTAGTCCTCAGCATAACAACGCTCCTTCCTTAATTGTTCATATAGGATGGATGTAGGTTGTAACAATGTAAATTACTTGTGTGAATTACTACTGACCTTTTCGTCCTTTTGTCTAAACTACTTGTTAAAATATTTTACTTCTTGTTTTTAAAAAAGGGGATGCTCTTCAAGTAGTATTTCTCCTCTGTCGTGGGTGTGTTTTGCAGACATAAATTTCACATGCACATTACAACCAGATCATACAACCAACAATTTGTATTTTAGGTACGGCTGGGATTTAAATCCAGCATCTGCGGCGCAGAAGTCAGGTGCTCTGGTCACTAGGCCAAATGGTCTCAGAATCAATATAGTAATTTACATTACCTATTTTAATTTTTTAACAAAAAAAATATTCCGGATAAGAAACTGGTAAAACTACAAGTTCTCGTAAATCAGGATTGCAAAGCAGCTTTTGTGAAATCTCGTAGTGCAACATCTGTGCCAGATAAAGCAGCCATAAGACGACGATAACACATGTTGTGTTTACTAAGGAGAGGTTCATCCAGTTGCGAGCAACATATTGATGTTGAAACACTGGATGTCCTTGTTGTTGTTGTTAGACAGATTTGTGTTGCGATAAAATATCCGTCTAGGTTGGTACCAACCCAGGGCCAGTTATTCTGCCGTGAAGCAGTAGTGTGCACACATAACTGTGTTTCGGTTTGAAGGACACTGAGAGCTAGCGTAATCACTGAGCATATGAGACTTAAGAACTAATGTCTCAGAGTGACGGGCGCAGTGTGGTGTCACACAGAAATGTTCTGGGTTACTCGGCATTTATGGGCACGTTGCACTTACCATCAGATGAATGTTTTGCTCGTTTTGTCACTTTATACAACAAAAAGCAAAAAAAAAACAGTATCGACTAGGCGGCACTCCGGTAGTGGTTATTACCGATACGTAGCTCTCATTTTGAGGGGATTTTGCCATTCTTGCCACGCTTGGCAGGCGAGTTGATGATGCAGATGTTCCAGTAAGATGCTGCTGCCTATATCCAAGTTTTCATTTTCACTCTGTCGACTTTTGCGAACCACACGGCAAATATATATATATATATATATATATATATATATATATAAAAAACGTTTATTTAGCATGTCATTAAATAATCGTATAAAACTCAGCCAAAAAACAGTTATGAGAATTATGTTTTCTCAATTGATGTCACATTATGAAAACATCTGTTGCCTCTGAACACAAAAAGAAAATGTTACTTTAAGGAGAGCATTAAGGGAACGGCAATTTCTACACAATTGTTTTGTTGTGAACTAAGTTGAGTTTAGAATTGAAGGACTTTAGGTATGCTTCTGTTTATTCCATTGAAACGTTTATGATTCACATAAATAACAGAGAGGAGTGTCTGTGTGTATTTTACGTGTTTTAAATGACTTTGTATTCACGACAAAATATAAAGATAAAAATAACTATTTCTCTCTGTCCGTCCAGAACTATATACTAATACGTAAAGGGAAAAATTTGTACTCCTTTTTAAGATATAGCGCGCACGTAGGGGTGTGAGATTTGGCATAGTTAAAGTTAATAGAAGTGCAGAAAGCTAAAATTTATATATAATATGTGTTACAAATACATATAACATAATTAAAGAAAGTTAATGAATTACAGACGAATTTCGATCATTTGATCAGGCGACTTGCTTTATTAAAAAGGGCTGAATCCATGAGCGGTGTGGTGTTATAAAACCACCGCCCCATTTCATTCAGTGGCTGCGAGGAAAATGTCATAGTCACAGATTAAATAACCATCATAATTAGTCCTAAAATTATAGCAAACAAATAAAAAAGAATTATTAAAATCGGTTCATAAAAAATAAATTATGTCCGAAGATACTTGAAAAAAATATACAGACGAAATTGAGAACCTTCTCCTGTTTTGGAGTTGGTTAAAGATGAGCTATTTACTTGAAAATTGCAGAGACTATAGGTATTAACTCTTGATCGATTAAGCTAATATAAATGGTTTCACTGTTATACATAACATCGGCGTGATTTTTCCCATTGGGGTAGGCAGAGACATATCAGTAGCCCACTTTTTGCCCTCAAAGGAAACGTGTCGTGGCGTGTGGCAAACCACATCGCCGCCATTTTGATATGAGTTAAAATACTTGCTCTCCATTGCCTTCCCACGAGTAGCTAGGGAAGATGTTGTACACCCATACAGAACCCCGCATGCTTGGGTAGCACTATTCTGGGATGGCAAGCAACGGTATCATCAACTATCGACACGGTAACGACTAGGCTCGCTCCTAGCCAGGCAGCAATTGGCCAGGCAACCACTGGCTTTGCGGAGAAGAAGGGCTAAGGATTAGGTAGGAAATGGAATTGGGAAAATAACTATAAGGTGTAGGATACTACTATCTCGGAAGAAGCAGAAGGAGACAACAGTGGCTCGGGAGGCCGGGGACGATTACCCGGTGCAGTTTAATGACAAAAAAATTATGTTTGAAGAACCTAGAATACACATTCAACTTAAATTAATTTGAATAACATGTATAGTTTTTGAGATATGGGATATTTTCGGTTACACTCTATTTAATTAGGTTGGCAGAAATAACTTTGTCAGTGTCTTACAGAAATATTATGAAATAAGAATTTAAAATCATTTACCTTCCTCGCTGTGCCTAGTCCGAACCCGCATGGCCGTTTTTTCCTTCTACGCTTTGCCACCTATTCTCAAGGTATTATACATTTGTTTATGTCAGGGCATTAAAAGTATGTACAAAACAGTATTACTAACTAAGTAAATAGTTATCACTGCCTGATTAAAAAAAAAAACGATTAAAAGACCGGTCTAAAAGAATCTACCACCCCATCCCATCCTGTGAGTGTCGTAAAAGTTGACAGAGTGAAAATAAAAATCCAGAGATGGGCAGCAGCATTTTCCTGGAACATCTGAATAAATAAACTGCGGTTGCCAACCCGTCTGCCAATCGTGGCAACTTGGACAAAATCCCCCCAAAATGAGAGCTACAAACTTTTGGAATATTCATTTCATTTAAATAAAATGAAAGTTTTTAATGAATACAGATTAATAAATACAGTTTTTAATGGATGCAAATAGATGATTAAGAACCTGCTGTATTCATTTAAAATAAAAAATAATAATCTCACCAATTAAAAATATGCAAAATGTCTAGGAGTTATAACACTAGTATTACCAATAAACGGTGTTCGGTTGGATACATCTGTTAAACTGTCACTAACGGGTGTTTAAATAATAGGTATGAGGAATTACAAAACCCTTAAATCTTTGGTTAACCAGTGTATATCCTACAGTTTTATATGTAGAATATTGAAAAAAAGAAATTGATTATTTTCATTGTTTGGATATTTTTTATGAAAGAAAACCCTGAAGTACTAGCAAAAAAAAGAATAGTGTTACAAAAATTGCTTCGGTCTTTTTGCTTTAGCTGAAACCGAGTTTCGTACGAAATAATTATTGATTCAGTAAATTTCACGCAAGGACAATTGTTGAGTCACACGGTAATGTTCAATAACAAAGTCATGGTCGATGGCTATGTGTAGAAATTCAGGTTTACACTTGTACTAGAACAGCCTATGTTCTTGTTGCATAAGACATTTAAGCTTAGCCAAAAACTATTAATAATGTATGCAGAAGAGTGGTTATTGCTTTGCAATTTCTACGCATGTCCATTTCTACAGAATATCAAAACTAAGTTGTTTTTGAATTCCGAACCGTTCGTGGCTTTAGGGAAGTCTATGGTGCTATTGTACTGCCCAATACATATAGTATTGGGCACTATCACCAATAGCACCAACGTAAAATGGCATTTTGGTGGTTAGCGGTTTCGTGGTCGACATAAATACATAGTGGCCCATAGGAAGGGCAGTGTACAATGATTCAAGAATATTTGGAAATGTAGGAGCCGTCTTAAAA
This sequence comes from Luehdorfia chinensis, assembly GCA_019845155.1. Lineage (NCBI taxonomy): Eukaryota > Metazoa > Arthropoda > Insecta > Lepidoptera > Papilionidae > Luehdorfia > Luehdorfia chinensis. The sequence continues at coordinate 6,734,049 of JAHVAK010000282.1, forward strand.
AAAATATCCTTAAACCCGGATTCGACAACTAGAATATTCAGGGTTACTTTTGATATTAAACAAGCTTATACCAATACATAATCCCCGTTGTGCGACGGAGGAATTCCAAGAGATTTCATATATTGCCAGAAAATCCAATTCAAAGGAGTTTTGAAATTTGGAAACGTACATTAAGATGTACATGTATTATATGAGTTTGAGTCACTGATCTAATTGACATTGATTTTCATGAACCTATTATGTTGAGGACTCAATATATTGATCTAGTCTGAGTCACAGAGTACTTTTAATATATGAAAATAGAGGCATAACTCGACAGTTAGAATAGGCAACAACGTACAACGCCATCTGAATTTGTTTTACGGTACTAATATGAGACAATACCTAACTATTAGTATTGTATACATACATTGACTTGTTAGAGATATGATTTGTAATATTTAGGATTAAAAAAGTATGAACTATTGATTGGTAGCGATTGCTGTTTTCTTCACTTTATGTACGTGTAAATTTTAAATATTGATAGTTTAATTCCGAAAACCTTCGAAAATACTAAGACTTAAGTAAATGCCATAAGGCGGCCGGAAAAGTAACAATTATGAGAAGAACATTTCATCGAACTTAGTTGAATTCACCGAGACTCTTATAGAATCTATGGATAGTAATAAACAAATCGATATTATATATACAGATTTCTAAGCTTTCGATCGTGTTTCTCATTTTATCCTCGCTGGGAAGCTGGCGATTTATGGTTTTTCTGGATCAATGCTTGACTGGCTGAAGTCTTATTTAACAGATCGCTTATTTTATGTTGTCGTCAATGGATACAGCTCATTTACACACAGTATTAGTTCAAGCGTTCCTCAGGGCTCACACCTGGGACCAATCCTGTTTAACATATTTATTAATGATATCCCTGATTGCTTCCATTTCTCTACGCCGTTTTTGTTGGCAGATGACCGTGAAAATCGCAAGGGTTGTTGATAGTGAAGAGGATGTTGAGTTACTTTCAGAGTGATTTGGACAGGCTAAACAACTGGTGCAAAGATAATGTCATAGACCTTAATTTTAAAAAATGTGTTCATATAAAATTTACTCGCAAATTTAATTCATTTCCATCTAGCTACAACGTTGATAAGAATCCCTTGCAAGAGGTCAGTTGTATCAGAGATCTTGGCGTGTTACTGGATAACAGACTCACGTTTTTGCCTCACCTGGAAAAAATAACTAAAAAAGCCTCAAAGATGTTTCGTCATAAGCTTCGTCATAAGAAATTGCAAAGTTTTCAGAGACGAGAAAACTAAGATACTTCTGTTTAATAGCCTAGTGCGAATATTCTTGAGTACTGCACTACGGTATGGCGGTCACACTTCGCGGCACATTCTCTGATGCTCGAAGAGTACAAAAAAGGTTCCTCTGGCACTTGGCCTACTCTTTTGGTAGAGCAAAAAAGATTCCTTCATATCCTGCAAGGATAGTCTATTTTAAAATGCTCACTTTAAATAAGCGTAGGGACCTTTTAGATCTGACATTTTTGTTTAAATTACTCAGAAACCAAATTGATTGCCCGCAATTACTTGGCAGGTTTCGCATTAGAGCTCCAGCTAGATACCCTCGAAATAGATTAGCAACTTTTTCCCCTCCCCTTCGCAGAACTGTTCTCGGCTCAATGTCTCCTGTAACGCGTTTGAGCCGGCTATATAATAGCTGCAGTGCTTCCGCTGGCATAGACATATATTTTGACTCACTGGCTAAGTTTAAGAAACATATTGTAAATTTTATATTAAGTAACTACTAAAATAGAATTTTGTTTCTGGTTTTAATGTGCATGTGGTGTTTACCTACAATTGGTTGTGCTCTTACTTATATTTGTTTACAACAATGTTTATGTAAATACCTAGGTGGATTGAAAAGTACTCGGCCTAACACAGATCCATTCAATTCTAAAAATCAAATCTACCCACATTATTTAGTTCAGTTCAGACTAGTTAATTGTGTGAAGTTCGAAACGTGTGCGATAATTAGTTGTGATTTTATAAATTTATTAACAAAGTAATCGGTCATAATTTCCGCGAATGGAGCAAATCGAGCAGCGTGCCGTCATTAAGTACCTCCATAAGAAGGGGCTATCATCAAAAGCCATCCATGATGACATGGTCAGTACATTAGGCGATTGTGCGTTGTCATATTCATCCGTCAAAAAATGGATAGCAGAATTTAAGCGTGGTAGAGAGAGTGTGAAAGATGAACCCCGCTCTGGAAGGCCTTCGACGTCAACTACTGACGAAAATATTAAAAAAGTACTTGATTTAATAATGAGAGACCGCAGATTAAAAATTAGAGAGATAGCCGAGATTATAGGCATCTCTTATGAACGAACTCAAAACATCATTGTCAACGAGTTGGGTTTCCACAAGGTGTATCGTGTGCGAGGTGGGTTCCGCGACTGCTTTCAGTTGAACAAAAAAGGACGCGATTGACTATTTCATGCGACTGTTTGGAGTTATTTGAAGCCGATGCAGATGATTTTTTGAATCGTTTTGTTACTATGGACGAAACATGGGTTCATTACTGTACACCGGAAACAAAACAACAATCAAAACAGTGGAGAAGACCTGGTTCACCACCCCCTAAAAAGGCTAAGTCGATTTTGTCGGCAAATAAGGTGATGGCTTCAGTATTCTGGGACTCGAAAGGTGTGATTATGATTGATTATCTTGAAAGGGGTCAGACTATAAACTCTGATTACTACTGCACCTTACTACGTCGTTTACGAGAGGAAATAAAAGAAAAACGTCGAGGAATGCTCAGAAGAAAAGTCCTGTTTCATCAAGATAACGCCCGTGTTCACACGTCAGTACAGTCAATGGCTGGAATTCACAACTGTGGCTTTGAACTGTTACCGCATCCGCCGTATTCACCTTGATCTGGCATCCATCAGACTTCTTTCTGTTCCCTAACCTAAAAAAGCACTTGGGAGGTCAAAGATTTTCGACAAACGACGAGGTCAAAGCAGCTGTAGACGCATATTTTGACTCTAAGGAAGAATCATTTTTTTTAACGGTCTAAATGCTTGGAAGGGGAGGTGGCAAAAGTGTATTGAACTTGATGGTGATTATGTAGAAAAATAAAAATATAACTGATTTAGTATGTGTTTATTTTCTTGGTTAGGCCGAGTACTTTTCAATCCACCCTCGTAGTATCAGTGTAACAACTGTTGGTGAACCTTAAATAAATAAATAAATAAATAAATAAATAAATAAACAACCTAAAAGTCAAAGAATTTCGTTTAGTGTTGCCAGAATTTCTAATTCATATCTTACCACTAACATAAATGACCTTAGTAAAGGACTAAATAAGTTGAATTAAAAAGAACAACACTATAGATTTCTGAATATATTGCAATAGTGGCATATTTTAGTTTTCAACTATACACTACCTGAGTTTATTTCATTTATTCAAAGGAATTTGTGATCACAAAATTTTACCAAAAAGTACAAGGGTAATTAAACGTCGTGAAAAAATGATGCAACCATTTTTTGGGGGCACTCAATTTGCTGTTAAGTTCACTATAATCCATACCTACCTCTTTTAATGTTATTTTCTCTATAGTGGTGCCATCTGATACCGTGATATGTAACTAACAAATTATAATACTGCTAAATCAAAGAGATCTGTGCGATAAATACGTCTGATTGTATTTTCTGTTCATCTTAAATTAGTACAGTGGCAGTTCTCTAATACCATTTATTTTGTATGAAGATTGAATAGCCTGGTCTGAGTCTATTCATACTTGCTACTAGAGCTATTCATGGAGACTAATATTTTGACACTTCCGTCGTTATTTATTTTTGAAAATATTATATACGTACAGAAAAATATTAATTTATTTAATTAAAAAAATTACTATATCCTGTAGAAAGACTCGAGCCGACGCGCTAGAGGTTTCATGTTTAGGTTGACCAAAACTAGAGTATTTTCTTAGTAGATAAATAGAATTTTATAAAAAAAATCCTAAAAGAGTAATACAAAAATAAATCGCACATAGATTTAAAAAAAAAAACTTGTCAAGAATACATTATTAGATAAAGCGTATTATAAGATATTGTAAGGACAGTGATATGTGGCTAGTAAATTTGCGATTTTTTGTTGTAATTTATAAATGACAGTATGTAATATAGAAAAATAGAAAGACCCCTGAGTTTATTGCCGGTCCTTCTCTGAGGAGGTCATTTTTAAAACGGTTAAGATTTTGACGTTCCTATCAGCTTTAAACAAGCCTAAATTGAACAAAGAAATTTTGACTTTCACTTTGAATAAATATAGATTTGTCAACAAATTTTCCTATTTTATATTCAGAGGTTAAAATAAATATATTATTAGAAAGTCACATATCATGTAGACATGATATGTGACTTTCTAATAATATATTTATTTTTTAGTCCCAACTTTAGAATTTTTGGCCTATGGAATAAATTTTCATTGTAAAAACTTAGCTAATTTATTTGATCAGCACATAATAACCTTAAACAAATTGTGTGTATTATATGTCATATACGTTTAACGGTTTAGAATTTTGACAAGACAAATTGTTTGATATTTGATTGACTTGATTTGAGGCGATTTTTGAAATACACAATTTCAAGTGCACCGTAACGGTAGAAATATTGGCCTATGTATTCATCCATATAAAATATTACTGATTTTTTGATGAATTATGTTTAATTTTTAGTTCGCGATATTAATTATCGCTATAAATATCATGAACTAGAAAATGATAAATATAAGTAGAAATGTGAACGACTTTGATAATGATAATTTCTTTTACTGGTGGTAGGATACCTTTGCAGGAATAAGTCTAGGTAGGCCCACCCCAGGGCCACTTATTCTGCCATGCTGCAGTACTGTGCAAACATTACTGTGTTTCGGTTTGAAAGGTACGGGAGCTAGAGTAATCACTGGGCATATGTGACTTAGAACTCATGTCACTAGGGTGATGGACACAGTGTGGTGGCACACAGAAATTTTCTGGGTGACACAGCAACTTTTATGGGCAAACGTTACACTTACCATCAGGTGAACGTTTTGCTCGTTTCATCACTTTATCCAATAAAAAAATATTGAGACAATAAATTATTTTGAGAGTCCTATATTTTCAACAATAGTAACCAATTTATGAGTACAGTGACGATTGCTAGTCAACATTTTAAATAAATAATATAATGGATATAGCATATAATAAAGTAAAGATTTCGCAGTTTTTTGTAAAGTTTTATTCGTCGCATACAGACTTTGACCCGATAAATCTACAGATATCTCGGTTGCGGCCACAAAATTCTACAGGCATTAATTTTATGGGAAACTTTTAAAATTTTCTGAATATAATAGTGGAATGTTTAGGTTATGTTGAAAACCGTATTAGACGTTTACTTGATAAAAAAAATGTTTTAATATGTTTGTAGATCTTCCGGAGTCAATATAGTCGTTGACTAGTTGAGGTAGTTAAATGATACTAAAACTACCTACTCCATGATTAATACTCCTTTATTCTTTATGACTACAGCTATATTTATATCGCATGTAACGTGACAAATAGTACGTACCCTATAATACTAATAATCATTATCAAATTAATACATTATTATTCATAACTAGCTGAGCCTCACGTTTTATTTAAATGTTTAGTATTCCGTAAAAAATAGTTCAAATTAAATGTGTAGTATTCGCGTAAATAAAAGAAACCATTATGAGCCCCACATTTTTACCCGCGTAAAATAAGCCGACCACAGGATTGCGCCGTACCGCATGTGACCTGAGTATTCACAGTTCAGCCTTTTTCGGTAACGTTCTGTTCTCAGTGTGCAGCACTTCAAAGTTGCAGCATAAAATTTTGTAGCGTAATGATTTATTATATTTACGCAAACACTACTCATTTAAATGAAACTATTTTTAATTTTACGGATATTATCGCGTTTAATTTTTACTATTTATAACCCGACGTTTCGAGTGCTTTACAGCACCCATGGTCACGGGGGGACTGAGGTGACAGATGTCCTGATGTCATAGTTAACCTGGGGTACCTTCAGCTTTTAATTATTTTTTTTGGTCCGATCTACGCAGAAAGAGCTAACTGTGTCTTGAAGTCCTGCAGTGGTCTGCTTGGTTTTTGATTTAATTTAATTTATTATTGGATCCCAAGCTGGTGGTAATACCCAACAATCTTCTCTATTGAAATTAGGATGTTTTTTGATTTCAATAGCCTCGCGAATCATCTTTGGTAGGGATCGGTGTTCTTTTGCAAGGATCTGTGGTTTATCAAATCTTGTGTGTGTTCTTTTACACTTAGCTGACGTGAAGCAATTAAGTTATTATTTTAATTTAAATTAGTTTAATTTAAATTTTGTAGCGTATAATATTCCTTTAATAAACGGGCTACCTATTTTTTTTTCAAATTGGAATTGCATTGCCTGAGTACGTAAAACTACGTGTAAGTACGTACCAACTCAAAAACTCTCCAGCTTTATTATAGACTAGGTGATGCCCACGACTTCGTCCGCATGGATAAGGTTTTTTTATAAATATCTAGTAGGAACTATTATTATATTTGTATCATTATATTTGATTTTACGGAATAAGACGTATCATGTGCCCGTCCACAGAATGCTAGCTATCTCAGTGCCGAATTTCGTCCAGATCGGTATAGCTGTTGAACCGTGAAAAGATAACAAATAGACAGAAAGACGGGAAAGAGTTACTTTCGCATTTAAAATAGTAGTATGGATTAATAACTCGGCTTCTAGGCGGCGTATAAAGATGAAACGTGTACCAGATTTAAGTTAGACCTCCAGCAATACAACTGTGACTGCGTCCAATTTCGTGTTTTGGCGTGAAGCGCATGCAAACATACATATACTAACTAGACAAATAAATTTTTTAAAGATAAATGTTTCAGATTTTATTGCAGTTATAAAGACCCCTCATATGAATTTTTCTTAAATATCTCTTATTTACAGATACCGGCTAGTTACAATTTCATTATATGTTATTCATAATACAACATATGATAATGTCTTATACTAATATCTATATTACAACTAGCTGGCCCGGCAAACGTTGTCCTGCCCGTTCCGGTATGTGACACGATGAGTTTGATTTCTGAATTACATTTAAGAATTAAACTTTATAGCCACATGATCACATCACCACCTATGGGGTCGGATTATGTAATTTTCTTTTTTGGAATACTAGCCGTCGACCATGCACAGTGATAATGGTAGAACTATCTCAACGAAAGTGAAAGGAAACGATTTCGTGGTCGACAACACTTGTCATGTTTGGTATTTACCACTTCTTTCCAAACCTTCAAGGCCATTGCAACGTGGAGTATTGGAATTGATTCTCAATATTGAGAAGTCTAATTGCATTACGACTTCGATGTGAAAGATTAGATCTTCAGGCTCGCGGCATTGTAAATAACTCTGGAAAATTGGTCAAACAATTCAAAATTAAATGATGAAGTTATTATCAATCACAAATTTGATAACCTCACAAAGTCAACTGCTTCGAAGGCAACTTTCTGTTTGACTTAACAATGTAATAACAGTCGAAAACTGGATAAAAATTGGTTATTACTAAAAGAATACGATAATTCGCGGCGCTCGTCTGCACAGTCAGTATGCAATGAAAGGAATGAATCAGCTGACAGAAGATAAGGAAAGAAGACAGAAATAAAGAAAAAGTATTTATTGTCACAAAACTGTTTCGCATACAAAATAATAAACCTTAACTAAAGTTCCTTAACGATAATGCACACAGCGCTATCTACTGGCATTCCTATTTTATGACTGACATATGTATTATAAGTTATGTTAATTTTTTTCAAAAAGCGACTACAAGAAAAAGGTAAAGTGAAGCCGAATATTGGGTGACGTAGAAGATTAGTGGCGTTTTTTTCCGGTCATATATATTTTTAATTACTTTGAGCGACCTCCCTAAAAATCCCAAAAAAAAGTGACTGCTCAGATTAGTCCAACTATAAGCATCGCCATTACGTCTTTGTTGTCCGAAATAATGGAAGACATTATTAATTGCCAGCTTTTGAGGTACCTAGAGGAGCACTGGCTGTTTAGTAACGGCCAGTAAGGCTTCCGTCGGGGTCGCTTATCTGGTGATATTCTAGTTTATTTAACTCAGATAGGCGGAGGCAGTCGTGAACGGAGGAAGAGGCCTTTGTAGGTTATCTCGACATAGCGAAAGCTTGTGATGGGGTCTGGCGTAAAACGCTTCTCTTTAAGCTTCCTTCTTATGGGATTCCCGAGAAATTATGCAATTGGGTCACCAGATTTCTAACAGCCCAGAGCATCAAGGTCGTTAAGAACGGTGCTTGCTCGAACTCCAAGCCTGTGAATGCTGTGTGCCATCATCAACCCTGTTTCTTCTGCATATTAATAATATGTTTGAAATTAGTAACATTAATTGCAATGCAGATGAGACCACTGCTAATGCCTTGTACACCGGCCGTGCCAATATTTCTCGAAAATACTTCGACGAATACCGCAACAAACTTGACTAGACAAAATCTCAGATTCGGGCCTATTAAATTTAGTCTAATGCGATCCCAAGAAGACACAGGTTTACCGCTAAAAAGAACCCGTTCGTCGAGTCTTCTCATTTTGAGAGCACTTCCCTCGTTGCCTTAGCATGCTAAGGCATATCGAGTGACGTTCTGTTCCATCGTCACTGTGAAAGTAGGTAGTAGGTACGTATTCATAGATTAGACCAACCTTAAAAAAGCTCGGCGTGCTTAGTAGAGCGGGACAGTATTTCATGTTGGCCCATCGCTTACAACTTTGCAAGTTCGGCCTCACATCGAGATCTATTCTCTCTCTGTTCTGATCTGTTCTCATTTCTAGGTCGGGGCACCTCTACTCGTTCTATTTGATCGCATCCAGCGATACTCGGATCGTCTACGGCTAGGCTCTTTTTGATCAGCATGCCATGCAAAGAGCTTCTATTTTGTATTTTGTGCTTATATTTTGTATTTTGTTTAGTGCAAGTATAAACACTCAATTCTGACATGATGTAAAAATGGAAACGTAATAAATTGAGAAAATGTGGAAAAAAAACTTACTTTTTCTCATAGATAAATTGTCAATAAATTTCTGTCATTAACATATCTGTCATAAAAATGGGCGTGCAAGATAAAAAAAAATTGATATATATCTTAAATAACCAGCTGAAGTTAAAAACAAAACTTAAAGCAAATTAAAAAAATATATAATAATATGGTATATTTAAATAAAACTACTTTTTTACGGATTTTATCGCGTTTAATTTTGTACTATTTTTACCCGACGTTTCGGACGCTTTACAGCACCCATGGTCACATGGTAAAGCGTCCGAAACGTCGGGTAAAAATAGTACAAAATTAAACGCGATAAAATCCGTAAAAAAGTAGTTTTATTTAAATGTGTAATATTCGCGTAAATAAAAGAAAACATAATATGGTATATGTCGCCGTGAGAGCACTCTCAACCGACGTGGTCAATTCCTTCATCACCATTTAAATATTTTTGTCACATAAGAATTCCTTTGTATTTAAATCATTTAACAGTTTACAATAACCGCCTTGTATTGGCCACTTTTGTTAAGAGGTGTCGCTGAGAAAGCGCACCTTACCAACGTAATCTTAACTACTTTATCGCCTTTTAAATTATTTTATCACACGAGTATTATTTATTTGCAAATCTTTCATTTTGTTAAAAGTTAAAAGTTTTTGTTTAAAAGGCTTGTATCGGCCACTTGAGGTTTCGCTGTGAAAGCACCCACTGAACAACGTAATCTTAATTCCTTCGTCACCTAGTCAAATTATTTTGTCACACCAGCATTTGGTTATCGAAATTTATGGGGTGCCCTATATCGTTAACTTTTATAAATCTATCGCCAGGCACACTTCATTCTATGCGTTACCAGTGAACTGTTGTGAATTATATTAAGATTGATATTGAGTGGTGGAGAGGATTTTTGGCTGCTTGGCTTGTACAATAGTAATATAAAAAATGGTGTTAACGACAACCTAGTTAACTTGTGTTTTTAGCGCTTGTCGGTGAAGATTGTGTATTTGGCAAGCGTTTGTTAAGCTACTACGCTAACTATAATTAAATTGTATATATTGTAAGAAATATAAAGCGAAAAAAAATCTTTTGTAAGTGATATATCAAGGCGTTTCTTTGCCATGGATCAAGAGAAGGACAGTACAACTGAACCCTTGTCAAATGGGGACAGTAGTACTGCGCCCCCAAAAATAACCCTGGGTCTTCTGCTTCGACATATACATAAACATACAAAAACATACAAATACTTAATCAACATATTATTTGTGTGTATATATATATATATATATATATATATATATATATATATATAAAAAACTTAATACTTAAATAAACATATTATTTGTGTATATATATATATATATATATACACTCAAATAAACATACACACATATTCATACATACTTCTATATACGAGTACGTTTCATATACATAAAACTGCAATGATCAAGGAAGACGTATACAAATTAACTATTAATAGATGTCTTCAGATAATATTCCCGCACCAACCTCTTAAAAGTATTTTTGTTGGAAATTTTTCTGAACAGTAAAGGAGTTACCGACGAAACCGGTGGAATGTTGAGGTATACTAATCTTAAAATTTGATGAGGAACAAAGACCCTTTCATGAGTTGAAGAAATATACTGGAATTTTGTCCTTAAGATATGATGGAGTTGTAACTATTCAACTTTCACGTTGATAAAATTAATTACGTGACCAGAAAATAGACTTAATCTTTTTCAAGATCATTTCTAAAGGTTATTTCATTCTAGGCCATTTGAATGATATATGTTAATTAATTGTGATCGTCTTAGGTAGGACCCTTTTATCTACGTTGTGTTTATTTATAGTAACTTGTTCTTTTAGGTGTATCATGGAAAAATGTTTATTCACTAGAGAAGCTGCAAGTCCAAGACAGTGTACTAATACTAATTAATTACTATTCCCTATACTCTTGTAAAGGGTTCACAATGTCTAATATCTATTGCAAAGAGATTTGTATTCCGCACCTGTATAAGATTAACTTTAAATTATTAATAACCCACTACAAGCTATCGCTCCCCCAACATTTTTATTAAAAAAAATGTGGGGAAGGCACACGGCTCCAACTCCCGCCGTGTGCGGTGAGCGCCTTCCAATCCATGCGCTCCCCCCGACACAGGACAAGAAGTCGGGAACAAGGACCGTAGTCCACAGCAACACTGGCGAACCAGCAAAAAGAGGGCTTGGCCTCTTGCTAGTGCGTAAGCACAAACTTAGACCGAAGTCTCGCATGTCAATGCGTGTTTACATCATACATGTATACAGCTTGTCCAGTCTTCGTGGATGTACGTCGCATGGATTTGGCACACGTCGAGCAGTTATGAGCACTCGGCCCAATAAACTAGTAAAGCCTTCCGTACGCGCCATCACTTCGCCAGACCGCTGCAACTGCAGATGAATGTCGAGTGTGTGGCATCAACATCCAATACAAGGTCAGCACGGCAATTTGCCGCAGAGCACGTCGTGAGTCCACTGCTCACTTCAAGGGTATGGGGTCCCACGTTGTGCAGCTTTCGGCTGCAGCCTTGAGAATCTCCTCCCGCCAGCTACCATCCGCATGAAGTAGACGCATTAGCTCCACCAACCATTGTAATGATGTATTTTGCCATTATTTATCATTTATAATTATCATTCAGCCATCAGGCAATCAGCATTCTATTATATTCGTCAAATGGGTTTGTGTAATTGACGTTGAGTATTATGTATTTCGATCAAGTTTGTCTCACCCACTACCAAGTTTCCAGTTATCATTCATTTGTGGGAATTTACTGAGAGCTTTATTTAATATTGTTGTTATTCAACACATGGAGGGCAGACAGTCTGCAGTCTCGTTATAGAGAGACCCGACTTGGACAAAGCTAAAGAAAATGTGAGTCAAACCAAGTGCAAGACGCAACCATTATATTAACGACATCTAAGCAACTGTCACTAGGACGCATTGTCACAGGTGCAACAAGCATCATTACGACCATCGCTCAGACATACGCCAACACAAGGGCCTCTATACAGTCTTAGCAAACATCTACACTTCTGCAAAAAACCTCCGTCAACCCGAATCATAAGTTGTATTGAATCAGATGCAACTCATTCATATAACCGTCACTAAAACACAATACCACAATAGCAGTAAGTATTATTGTGACTATCACATAGATGGTGCCTCCTCACAACACACCTTTGGCAAAAGATGTTTAAATAAAAAAAAATTCCAACGTGTCATAGTAGCAAGCCACTAAGACGCCGGTGTATGAACCATGTATCATAGAACTAATGCTCTAAGACATGGGGCGAAAGAGTAAGCTCCAGCATCGAAATGCTAAAAGCCACACCCTCTCTTATGTGATTGTATGAAAGTCTAATGAATTCTCTATCTCAATAATTTTAAGTTCCAACTCATTTTTATAATATCATATCTTACAAGAGACCTTCAATGATAGACCATTTTATCATATACTTTACTTACATAGGATCTTTGTATGGAACATTAGCACTATGCAACTTGATACTATAGAGAGTCATGCTCGACCTCACACACGTCTATGTTGAGCTGTTGGTATGCCCCTCCGCACGGTACTCGCGTCTCGGACTTAATAGTATGGTATTAGCAATACACGAACACCTTCTAATTTTAAGATTGGTTTTGTAATTGACATTACACGAACCCCTTCTAATTTTAAGATATAATTGGCATTACATGAACACTTCCTTATTATGAATAACTATATAGAGTATTTTCCATACAAATGAAGTTAATTTTACATTGTAATATTTTTAATTAACTTCTATAGTACTTCGAGAGTTAAGGTCTCTTGGATATATTTTATATGTTTTAAAGTAATTTTTAGGCACTGATCTATGTAATATTATGCCAAGAAAAATTAAATTAAAAAATAATGAAATTTCACTATTGGGATTGGTCCTCATATATATTTTCCCAACTTTTTTGGACCACCATTTTTTTTTTTTTATAATTTTTAATATTTTCTTAAATCTTTCTAAAACGTAAAATACGTAATTAGAGAATAGTAAATAGAGAATGAATTGTTTAAAATAGTGAAGAGAACAAGTTACGCCTTTGTTGAATAGGAAGCCATTTAAGGCGAGAACAATATTCAGAGATATGGTCATACTTACGAAGGCCGAAAATATACCTGATACAATTGTTTAGAAGGCGCTCTAGCTTATTAAGAAGATCTTTGTTCAAGTCTGTGTAACTCACATCTGCATAGTCAATAATTGGAAGTATGAGTGACTGCACAAGCGTGACCTTAGTCTTAACGGGCAGAAAGTTTTTAAGGCGGTAGAGTGAGCATTATGCCCCGGTCACTTTCCGGGAGACTTCAGTTACGTGTTTACTCTAGTCCATAGTGGTATCGATGTACAGGCCCGAATTTAAGCTAGCATTTTCGGGCTACCTACCAGCATAGCTTGGCATTTTGTGGTATTTACAGTAATTCTAAAGCGTAATGACCAATCGTATATGGACTTAAGATTGTTATTTATATTGTTAATGCACTAATATGTAGATGGACAACTTCAGATTTTTTTCTCTAAAATATGTCAAGATGAGTTCTTGCAACGTCATGTAATTAATCTTAGCGAGTAATCAGTAGGTATAAACAAAAGAAATGTTAGTCACTTGCAATGTTTAATTATCCCAACTCAAAGACCTTTGTAACAAAAGATGATTGTTCAACTTTTGTCCCTTTAAATGAATAGCGGTCCCAAATTGCGGCTAGAAATGCCATTTTTAATGAAAGATGCCCACTTGCTGAAATACGTGACAGTATAAGCATATTTTTGGTCACAGTTTTTTTGGTTAATTGGGTATAGGAATTGGGAATAGGAATGTTACTACGTTAACTTTAATAATAACTTCCGCGATGTAATCAATTTAATATGCTGCAATTAGCGTTAGATTTTTTATTTCGTTCTATTATACATTTTTAATACAGCAATCTGGAATGCCACTTATTTAATTAAACATATATTTTTTAATCCTCGTTTTCGTCCCAAAGTTAATTAGCTGTATTCTACATACATATTAGGTTCGAGAAGCTCAACTTCCCAGTCTTTAAATAATAATCTCGAAATCATTTTTTTTTTTAAATAACAGAAATACACAAATGTAATTTTATACTAAGAGGCAAGGGACGGTGTCGCTACGTGTTAATTATAGTACATAGATGGGTTGATTTGGCCAAAGATGGTTCACGCTTTAAATTGCAGTGTTTCATGTTAGAATCGGTGTCCACGTCCTTCCGATCGAAGTAACTGGCCGGGGTTCGGCCCTCTCGGGCGGCCTCGAGTCAGCTTACTTACGCGTAGTCCAAGCCAAGGTATCTGAATTACAGCAGCAAATAAATTATTTATTTATTCGTTCTTTACATATCTCTTCAAGGTTCTTCCTAGAGCGCGTAACATAGTGCATATTTGAGGGGATTCGGTTTATTTTTAGATAGATATCTATCTAAAAATAAACCGATAGGAAGACTGTTCATTGTATTTTAAGAGTAATATTTTTCATTCGCTTTTAAACCTCTTTCTGTAAGTAGAAAATAGCACATAATTAGACCCAGGGCCATATTTATTCCAGATTTTTTCATGCCCTATTTTTTAAATGGTGGATAAGAATGATCTGGTTTAACTAGCTCATTACCTGGCGGTTCAACCATATAGATCTCATTTGATATACACAGATCTAAGATTTTATTACGAGTATTTTTAAGTGATGAAATTGTCATGAAACTTTATATGAGCTACTGTAATTTTGTAAGGAACATGTCTGATTTTGCCTGATCCAGTTGGCTCCTTGTATATAATAATCTCCGAACATATAAAAGATTACTAAAATCATCGGCAATTTTGGTAATATACTATAATCTTTTTCCGTGTGGTGGCGGCCTAAGAGAATCTACCACCCCACCCCATCTCATCCCGTGGGTGTCGTAAAAGTCGACAGAGGGAAATGAAAACCAGAAGATGGGCAGCAGCATCTTTCTGAAACATGTAAGTAAATATAATAATAATAAACTACGGTTGCTAACCAGCCAAGCGTGGCAAATATGGCAAAAGAGCTACAAATTGTACAAAAAAATATTTTTTTTGGAACAACACAGTTGTTTTCTTTTGTCTCATTTTTGAATATTTTGGCGATTCAGAGAACCTAGACAACTGCTACTTCTACTACTCGTTGAAGCCATACGAAGCGATTACAGAAGTCGTGATACTATACCGTATATACATACATACAAATAGTCACGCCTTTTTCCCATATAAAGGATAGGCAGAGGCCACTCACGTAGCCCTCTTTACGCCCTCACCGGAAATGAGACTTGACGGGTGGTAAAATACGTCGCCGCCATTTTGGTACTATTCAAAAAAATCTTACTCCCCACTGCGTCCCCACAAGCAGTTTAGCATTGCATATTATGGTGTTATACTGCACGAATAAAGGCTGTTCGTAGAATACCGTAGTCACTTCTTACAACACCGCGATAGGAAAGAGGCAGATGCTATTCTACTCTGCCGGACACCTATCGGCTACCGCATACTATTAAAAAAATATTTTTAAATGGAGAACAGTTAAATCTGTAGTATAAATAGAAATTACATATCCAACTTATTTGTACATTGTGACTGTTTTAAAATTGCAACTATTGAAGTTTTATAAGAAGTTTACTTATTAACATTATGTTCAGTCGTTTTAAAGAACATTAAGATAACAATCTATTGTATTTTTGTGTTTGAAAGAAAACAAAGTATTTCACGAGCTCTATAAGAGTCCAATTTATTTTATAGGTAATATAATTAATTCACAAATGGAACAATCTTCTCACTTCGTCAAACGTCTTTTGTAAAAATTCTGATGTGGAGTGAAATAAATAATGGCTTTAGAGTAATTGCGGACAAAGAAAAGGTACAGCTTTTCTCACCGAATCATATTACCAACGGGACGGGACTTTTAAGCAGTCTGAAAGATATTTTTTTCTGGTGCTTCTTTCAGTTTGTTTTAATTCCGACAATGTCGTTAAAGTCTACTTAGGTAAAAATGTCTAGAACATCTCATGACTTCCGTGACGAGTAAGATGCGAACCGTCTGCTGCTGCTGATCACAAATTCCGCTAGCCAAGCGTGATGCAGTACATCTTCTCTTATTGATTGAAATCTATGTAAAACGGTGCACTATGAAGAGGCTGATGATCAAATTCAAAAATTGTATGAATGAATCGTGGCCGATTTTCGATAACGGCGACAAGTATCGAATACTGTCGGAAGTTATCAACTGCGCAGGATATGTTATAGTGCCATAAGTATACCCGCCAACACAGGGGCACTCACTCGTGCCCGATTTTAAGCTCATGCGATAAGATCGGAGGTAGTCCCAACACAACCAGACCCGAAATACCAACATTTAGTATTTTTGCACAAATGGCGGCTTCGGCTGGGATTTTAACTCAGGAACCGTGGCGTGGTAGACTAACTCTAACCACTTGTCCACGAGGTCGTCATTATGACTGTTTTACCTAGTGTTGTAGTTGTGGTGGATATCTCTGGTGGTGTGTATTCCCGTGGCGGTGTTAGTGCTAAAATATTTTGGCAATAACAACAATGTTTGTACTACCGGCAACGGAGATCGAACTTCGTCCATTTGCTTACCATGCAGTTATGTAAATCAATTCTGTGTTTTTATAACTTTACATTTATAAGCATTGTCTAAAAATGATAAATAAATAAGAATTTTATTATAACATCAATTTGTTTTAGTAAAATCCGTTTCAAATTGAATTGTACTATACAAGAATTTATATATCACGTGGCGGTAATAAATTATTACGCGCTCATTTTTATAATAATAATTTAACGCTTTTAATAATAATAATATTTTACATCATCAAAACTTTATATATTTTCCGTCGAAATTTGATGAAACATTTCGCCAAGCCTAATTACATATCACAGGCAAATTTATCATGACCGATTAAGTTGACCAAAGCAAGTCAGGATACATTAAAACCAAGTTACCATGTTTGCACGGGAAGAGATGGGGTGGTAGATTCTCTTAAGCCGCTACGTTTGATTAATTTATATTAGAAAACTTACTATAATATACAGTATAATGAAATTTTAATTACTAAACATAATTGAATTACATTTGATGCGGACTAATGCGTGGCTGAGTTCCAAGCTAATTAGTTAGAAACTTCATTATCGGCTCATTGTTTGCTAACTGAAGCAACATTATTACGCTCGTAATTCACGCTCGATAACTAGAATTGCGAACGACATCAATTTTATATAAAAAATCTTTTAATTTATTGAAGAGAATCAACGTTACGTTTCAACTTCAGAATCTTCTTATTTTTTCGAAAAACTCGTGGGTCACGATTTCTTTAAACTCATTCTATCCTTAAATCATCTTCCCATAGCTGATGTGTATAGCAAGGGCACTAGTCCTTTAACTAAATTTTCTTTAATTGCGTCTTCAGTCCTAGACTTCTGAGAGTGTTCTAAAAAATAATATCATTTTATTTTTCAAATGAACCGATTTCAAACATTTAATTTAAATAAGTTTACGGATTTTATCGTGTGTAATTGTGACTATTTATTACCCGACGTTCCGAGCGCTTTACAGCACCTATGGTGACGGGAGGAATGAAGAACAGATATCCTGATGCAGTCAGTGACAATGTTCTGGATCATCCCAACCATTATATCAGATTTAATAAACCACAAATCCTTCCTTTCAAAAAGAACACCGATTCCTACCAATGATGATTCACGAGGCTATTGCAAATAAAAAACATCTCAATTTCAATGGAGAAGATAGTTGGATAAACGTCGTAATCAATATAAATGTCAGTAACGTCATGTGTTACGCGCTCCGAAAATATAATAGTTTTTGATAAAAAAACAGTATTTAATTACGAGTATAATCGTTTATTGTGACAGTTTACACTAAAGTGAGATACATTGTACACAGAGTTATCTAGTGTTCAGTACATTCAGTTTAAAGACTATAAAACTGTTGATTTAATAAAACTATTTAAAAAAGACTTTTTGCTCTACCCGACACTAAAAATATAAAACATTCATTACTGAATTAATTATTTTTAAGGTGTAATAAAGTGAAAAAGGTGCGTTATTTCAACCAGGGATCATAGTGCTACAAATTACAACATAAAGATCATTTCATAAAAATCATACGGACCCCATCTGTTATAAAAGCGCTGTGTAAATTTTGGGTATAGGTACATTTACACGATTATTAAAAATGCCTACAGAAAGATGCAATAGTTGCAGTAAATTCATGACGCCTAGTGAAGGCGTTAGGTGCAGTAAATGCAACTTTCCGCACCACAAGCTGTGTGTGGCACTGCCGATGAAGGGTAATGTACCTTCCAGCTGGCGATGCCCCGAATGTAAGAAGTGTGAATTTAGAGACAACATGGATGACACCCCAGTTCGGGGCAGATCACTATACGTAGGAACTCACAGTAATGAGGGAAGTCTGAACACCAGCCCGTCCCAAGCTATCACTACGCTGCCTTTTACACAGGAAGAGGACGACACAAACATGGAGTTCACTAATAAAGACATCATTGTGGAGATACGAGCAATGCGCCTCGACTTCTTAAATTTCCGCAGGGAAATTTCAGAACTGAAAGCCGAGGTGCAGACTTGTAAAGCTCGCATGGATGGATTGGAAGCTCGGATGGGGTCTTTAGAACAAAGCGCCTCAATACAAAACGCAGCGCCTCTGGAAGTAAATAAAGTAATAAATCAACTCAGAGCTGATTTGAATGACCGTGACCAAGATCTCCTTGCAAATGACATAGAGATTAGGAATATCCCGGAAGAGAAAGCAGAAAATCCTATGCATCTTGTAGGTTTGATCGCAGCGAAGCTGGGTATTAGCTTGGAACAGCGAGACATCGTGTGGACGGAGCGATTTGGCGGTCGTCATCTTAACGCGACAACCCAGGATGGAGCTTTGGAAGCGCGACCCCGAGCGATCGTAGTCCGCGTGGCGAGGTGTGACCTGCGCGACGAACTGCTGCAGAGTGCACGGGTCCGACGCACCGTTAATACTGTCGATCTTGGACTGCCTGGAAAACCGCTACGCCTCTATATTAACGAACGCCTAACCAAGATGAATAAATGAAAGTTTGGTTTATTGAATGCAGGCTCTCTTGGAATCAATCATGATGAGTTTTTGATTGCTATGAACAAGTATTCAGTAGACATCATGGCAATAAATGAAACATGGTTGCGTCCTGGTGAGGAGGGTCGGGCACCTGTTGTTCCAGGATACAAATTGAGACATGTGCCGCGATCTGAGTCTGTACGAGGAGGTAGGGCGGGAGGAGTTGCTTTTTACATCAAAACTGGTTTACATGCAAGGATAAGAACTCACCCCGAGCAGAGAGATGTTGAACAATTATGGATATCTCTTAACCTAAATGGCAAAACAATTTTAATAGGGACAGCCTACAGACCACCATGGTTTGACTTTGAAGGCTTTCTAAATGGAATAACTGCCAGTACAATTGCTTTAGCACCATATGATAATATTATTTTGTTAGGTGACTTCAATGTAAATTTATTAGATGGGAATAGTACTAACTCAAAAAGATTAAATGAGTTTCTTAGGTACATGAATCTCAAGCAAATAGTGCAAGCACCCACACATTACACAGGACATAGCTGTTCTCTCATTGACGTGATATGCACAGACATAATCAGCTATAAAGTAGAAGTGGATCACATAAATGAACTCAATCAACACTCATTTATTACATGTGAAACAATAATAAAAAAAGACAAGCCAAAGCCTAGACTGGTTACATACCGTCCACTTGCAGATATAATATTGAGCACTTTCGAGAGGAACCTTGACACTATTTCATGGGAAGCGATATGTAATACCACTGATGTCAATGTTATGGTCCACATGCTTAATTCACATATCATAGAGCTCTTTGACTTGCATGCACCAACAAAAAGCAAAATATTCAAAACTCAGCAGACACCATGGATTACAGAAGTCATTAAACTAATGTTTAAACTAAGAGATGAGGCTAGATGTAGATATAAAAAGACAAAGTTAGAGGCCCATAAGCAATATTACTTGGATCTTAAGCACCAAGCTTCAATAGCTTTAAATAATGAAAAGAGAGCCTTTTTTACTCAACACATTAATAATAATATAAAAAATTCTTAGCTTTTATGGAAAAATATAAAAACAAATGCCCTTCCTAACCACAAGGAAAGCGAGCTTCAAGCCCACTTTAATGACCCAGAAGCAATTAATAAAGCATTTGTAGAAGTACCGGGCAAAGATAGTATAACCACCCAACAGCTCACATACGAGTATTTTGAGCACAACAGGCACAGTCAGTCGAGCTTTTCCTTACATACAGTAACACATAATCAAGTGCTCAAAATACTAAGAACACTAAAATCAAATACTCTGGGAGTGGACGGCATTAACATAGATATGATTTGACTTTGCCACAATCACTAAACACAATAACTGCAATAATTAATAAGTCAATATCCTCAAATACATTCCCAGACCTGTGGCAAAACGCTATTGTTCGACCTATACCTAAGAAGAACAATCCAGTGACATACAAAGACTTGCGTTGCGGCCTGTGAGTATATTGCTTTGTCTCTCTATGGTGTTAGAAAGGGTAGTGTATTTGCAGGTAATTGAATATCTGGAATCTAATAACATGCTACTAGATCTACAATCAGGTTTTAGGAAGGGACATGGCACAGCTACGGCACTATGTGATGTAGTAGGGAATGTGACTGAGGCACGAGACCGAGGAGAGGGAACAATACTTGTACTATTGGATTACTCCCGCGCATTTGATGCTATCAATAAAACTCTACTATTATCCAAGCTAGCATATTATGGTTACACACTGGAGGCTATCTAATGGTTTAAAAGCTACCTCAAAAACAGGAAGCAGCAGGTTCAAATATACAAATCTGATGGAACATCAGTTATATCAAACCCAGAGCACCTCACGAGAGGAGTCCCACAGGGATCGATTCTTGGGCCACTATTGTTTATTTTGTATAGTGCGGATGTTGTGGAATGTATCCAAAAATGTAAATTTCACATGTATACTGATGACCTTCAACTGTATATATCTTTCAGTCCTAAAGCCATTGATAAAGCAGTTGTAGATGTTAATGGTGACCTTAAAAGAGTGGTTGCCTGGTCTGAACAGAATTCGCTTGCATTGAACCCTTTAAAATCCAAGTTCATGGTACTTGGAAGTCGACATCAAGTAAAAACTATAAAAGAAAAGAGACCTACGATAATAATAAAAGGTGAAACTATAGAAATGGTAAATACAGCATGCATTCTTGGCCTTGAAATTGACTCTGAGCTCGGGTTTGAATCTTATATTAATAATGTCACTAAAAACTGCTTCTATAGATTGAAAGTATTATATACCATTCGAGACTATAATAATGTGGATGTAAGAAAACAATTGGTAGAAAGCCTAGTTCTTTCAAGACTTAACTACTGTGATACTGTGTATGGACCATGCCTACTGTCAAGAACAGAGCATTTAATACAACGCATACAGAATGCTAGTGCTCGCTACTGTTCAGTCAGGTTCCTAGAAGAAGCCCCATTACCCCAATTTTAAACAGTAACAATGTTCTGAAGATGGCGGAGCGAAGAAAATTGCACCTGTCTTGTCTAATGTTTGGGGTGATTGCCACAAAAGCCCTAGATACTTATATGATAAAATACGAGTAGATTAGGTCTCTAAGCAGAATTAGTCTCCACACCATACCATTCGGTCTTCTTCTAGGCCGATGACAACTGCTAAGCATAGCACAACTGCATTCAGGGGTTGCTTTAAGCATGCCGCCACTCGATGCTGGAATGATCTCCCACAACCAATTAGGGACCTGAAAACAGTCAAATCGTTTAAACATGCCTATAAAAAAGTTCTTCTAGATGAACAAAAAATGACCCTACTTATTGCTAAGAAAGCGCTAATGAGCCCTCCTGAACTAAGGCCATATTAATCAAACAGATATTATATACATATTTATACAAAAAATATCATAAATTAATTAAGTTCATCTAGTTGTGTACATACCTATATGGTATGGCCCCTGAGCGAGATGGAGATTTGAAGAATTGAGGGCGGCCTGCGTGAGATTCAACATTGGTTGTCCTGTAATGTTTAATTACAAGTCCACTCAATACTGAGCTTATTGCCGTGCTGCCTCTTACTACAGTTCTTAAAAGAATTTAAAACCTGCAACAGATTTCTTTATTTATTATTTTGATTAATTATTTTAAGGCATGGTTAAATATAGTTGTATTATGTTGTTATTTTTATCTATTTTTTAATTGGCACTGCGGTCCTTGTAAAATGTTTTGGTTTAAGTTACCTTCGATATGTGAAGTGATGGGTCGTCTTTGCTAAAAAATACTGCTTCTTTCTGCTCGTTGTTATAATTTTTCCGTCAATGAAATACATCCCTAAGTCTCTATTTTATTGTGTACATTTCTTACTAATTGCAATCCTTTGTTATAAAGATGCAAAAAACTATGTATAAAAAGGCATCGATTAGAACATCTAGTAGAATTTAAATTGATTGCTAAGTTTTGCTTGCACGTTATAAGATTCGCCATCGCCATTAAGAAATATATTGTTAGGAATTACTATAAGTGTCAGAAAGCTACGTATTTATTTTTAAAATTTAATTACTGTTTTATATATTATTACCGTAATATTGTAATTATTTATATATTTCATATTATTTTTTTATTTTCTTTAAACGACATCGGAGTGCAAATGGGGGTTGACACTGAAAATCAGTGCTGTGACGTAATTCGCTTCCGCCGCAGTGTATGCTGAGTTGTCAACCTCGTTTGCTAGGAGTGCGGCGTACAATTTCCATACTTTTATTTTAGGTATTCTTTGTGTTTTTAGTTTCTTTTTTTTATATATATTTTTGTACTGCTATTTTTATTTTTTTATTATGTATTACTTTTGTGTACGTCTGCTTCAAGCAAATAAATGATTTTTCTTTCTTTCTTTCTTTCTTTTATACTATCCAAGGTACACAAATTAGCTGCATACAGACAGCTGAACTAAAGATAGAATAGAAGCTTAAGGCTGCATCGCCCTACTATACAAGAGCTGAGTAGCAAGCTATACAACCCTAGAAATACTAAAAATGCCCCAAATTAAACAGCCTTGTGCTGTCTTATGTCTGTTTAAGGGCTGTCCAGGTTTTTGAAATAATTGTAAAATAGCTCGAAAAGCTTCGTTGGGGCTTAACAAGCTTGTTTGTACAGCTTATATTCCACGATTTAGCGTCTATAATACTTTTACACATCATTCAGTTATATTATTTATATACTTTTACACAACATGGGAAAAAAGTGGAAAAAAACATATTTTTTTTACACTGAAATGTCAATATTTCTTAAACATTTTAAACGGTGTATTTGTCAGCCGTTGTGCAGGGAATTATTTTTTAAAATTACTAGATTAAATTTATTATTATTTTAGTGTTTGAAAGTGCGGTGGTGATTTTACATATTATATTAGAGCTAAACTTTCACGTGCTTTAGAAATAACAAAGTTTAATGGAAAAATGAGAACAAAATAATACGCTGGACCGCAAAGAAAATCTTCAATATCTTCAAAAGTACCAAACCTAGCTTTATAAAATAAAGACTAAATTAAAGAATATTTAATGTCACTTAAAATAATATATATAAAACCTTTTTATTTATTTTCGATAATTGTATAAAAAACTGAAAATGTAAAATAATGGTCGTTTTTGAATTTAGTACCAAAAAATTCATATCAATTGTTTCGCGTTTGTTTTAGTTTTGCAATAAAAAAAGTTATAAATATGGTGTCTCTGCCTTATAAATTTTATTATTCTGAAGTCATCATGTTGTTAACCCCTGAAGAATATACCAGGATCCTGACAATCCTTGAAGATATGCATAGTCAGCGAAATACCGAGAGAACTGTTGTGTGACTCTTTCTACAGTTCAGCGAGTACTCCAGTATTTCCATGAAACTGGATCCCATCTTCGAAGACCAAGAACAGGCCCAACAAGGTGCACAACGGCGCGGGAGGATCGCTATATGGTGTCAACAATTTTGAGAAATAGCTTTCTTACGGCTGTGGTAATTATAGAAAGTAAAGAATCATCATTTACGAGCTGGAGGAAATAATCTGAGTACGGATACAGTAGGGCGGCGTCTGTCTGAAGCTATTTTTTTTTTAAAAAATGACCCAAAACTAGAATGACACCACAGAAACTCAAGGTTGAGTTATGGTAGAGAACACTAGAATTGGACTCTAAATGACTGGTCAAGAGTTCTTTTTTAGACGAGTCTAGATTCTGTTAATACAATCACGACGGGAGGAAAAGAGTGTACCGGTGTAAGACCGGGAGAGCGCTATAACCAAGAGGCTCTGTTCACGTGTGGGCTGGGATTTCTTTCGAAAGCCGCACTGAGCTAGTGGTGGTAGAAAATGGAACTTTAACTGCAGAGAGATATGTCACTGAAATTCTGAATGACTACTTTGGTCCATTTTTAGTGAACATGGGCGGAAATGTCGTGTTTATGAAAGACAATGCCCGCCCGCATACAGCTCAGATAATGTCTGCCTATTTTTTAGAAGTCGGTATCACACGCATGGAGTCCAGCTCGTCGTCGTCGTCGTCGTTTCAGCCTATCACACGTCCACTGCTGAACATAGGCCTCCCCCAAAAATTGCTACAAAAGTTTGTAGCTCTTATTTTGGGGGGATTATGACATAGTTGCCACGCTTGGCAGGCGGGTTGGCAACCTCAGTTTATTTAATCAGATGTTCCAGGAAGATGCTGCTGCCCATCTCCTAGTTTTCATTTTCCCTCTGTCGACTTTTACGACACCCACAGGAAGAGATGGGGTGGTAGATTCTCTTAGCCGCTACCACACGGCTCGTAGCCCGACTTAAAGCCCATTGAGCATGCATGGGAGGAACTGGCACGACGTGTACGTCAGCGGAATCCGCCGACAATCACGCTACGTAAATTGAAAGAAGCTCTAATAGAGGAATACCAGAATATTCCGCCGCATCGCTTCAAAAACCAAGTAAAGTAAAAGAAAGTATGCCAAATCGCATAATAGCAGTATTGCGAGCTCGCGGAGGCAACACAAAGTACTACTCGTAAAATGCGTGAAAACGGCACATCTGTAACCAATCTACATTTACAAAAATACTGGAAAAACTACGCATTTTATTTATTTTACATTTCTTAAAAATGAAAAACTTGAATGATTTATTTGTACTTTATTTAAGAACATTAAAATATTCTTTAATTTAGTCTTTATTTCATAAAGCTAGGTCAGGTATTTTTGAAGATATTGAAGATTTTCTTACCGACCCTTTTCTTTGCGGTCCATACGATATGCGTAACGTTAATTAAAAACATTTTATAATATATGACGTCTGAAACTCACTTATTTGTCATTTGTTTAATCATTTTAATTCTCGATTTACCACTAAATTAATCAGCACATAGCAGTTTTGAGGCTGCACAGAGTAGGTAATAGTTACTGAAAGCTGTTTTCTAGTACGTTTAGGGACTCTTAGGTATCTATTTAGAAACCCTTAAGAAAAAGTATGGATTTTCAAGCATCATCGCTTCACATCAGTCCTAACAATTGACTTACGCTTGTTTGTTTGCTTTCTAATTAATTATTAGATAATCGTTTTTTTATCTGTCCTATTTTTATTTGTTCCGTGCTTAGAACATTATCTCAATTCGCGGGCTCTTTGCACTTCCAAAACCGAATCTCAAAAAAAAGTCTTGGCGGAGAACAAGGGGGTGATCGAAGGGTT
This sequence comes from Luehdorfia chinensis, assembly GCA_019845155.1. Lineage (NCBI taxonomy): Eukaryota > Metazoa > Arthropoda > Insecta > Lepidoptera > Papilionidae > Luehdorfia > Luehdorfia chinensis. The sequence continues at coordinate 6,760,109 of JAHVAK010000282.1, forward strand.
TTTGTTGAAATACACTTTTATATGTTTTATTGAATCTGTCTTTTTCAAAATGTTTGTCATTGAACTTGCTTCGACTGTCTTATACGTTACTATATTTTTTTTTATTATTATTATAATACATTTTTACCTCGGACCATGGATCCATGTATAATAGTAATGAAGTTACAACAATTTTGACACAGATACATACATGCATAAGATCACGACTGTATCCCATAAGGGGTAGTCAGAGACTGGGTACTCACTACAAAAACCGATGACTGCCGCAATCCACGTTTCACCAAAACAATATAATGGACCTGGTGTGATAGGTGGTGAGCCCATCGCCACCATGCGCTATTGGGTGCACAGTGCAGTTCCTTACTTTGACATATATACATATATATATATATATATGTATGGTAGTGATGTTAGTCATATATTATAGTCATTATCTAGGCTTAATGTTTTTTTTAAGTTAAGACAAGTTTGTTGTAAACATAAGAAATTAAATAAAAAAGGGGATACCTGCGGAGTTTATGTTGCCGGTTTCTTCTTCATCGGAGTAACCTAAAAAAATAAAGAATTTTCATTGCAAATACATTTAGGTAGGAAAATCTCCAGCTCTACCCCATTAACGGGGCAACGATAATGTGCGTTCAAACCTTAAGCCGACAGTTCCGATACAGGGTGATAACAGTAACACTGTGAGAATTTAGCCACTAGGAGTTATGCATAATCCCATGATAAACAAGTGGTTCCACAAAACTGGCTTAAATTTGTAAGAATTTTATTCTTAGCGCTTTAATTAACACATTAAACACGCTCAAACAAGAAGACATCAAACAAATTTCTATAAAGACTGCTATTGTAAATTCAAAGCGCTGTTATATAAATGTTAATTACAGTTAAGATTATACAAATACGGGACTCATGTTAGTGACATTGACGTACGAGTGTAATCCAACAGGCGTTGAAATACCGTTTCAATGAAAACAGCGATGAACAATTGGTAATTTGTATGCCATTTGAGGACAGTGACTTTATTAGCGAAGATTAGTTAATTATGGAATATAATATCGCATGTTTGTTAAAAATGGATGTTCTGTATTAAAAAGGGCGTTCTTTAGACGATAGAAAAAATTCCTACTTACAAACAACCTAATATTGATTATGAATATATATTTTTTTAAATTTATAAGTTTTGAGTAAAATCAGTAAAACGCATAGTGTCATAGCATCAGAAACCTAAAATGTAAGTGAAGAGTAATTTTATAAAATAGGATGTTTTCTTAAATAGAAAATATATAAAATCGAAAACCTACTTCTTAAAGTCTACAACACTTAAATTTAAATCAGCAGCACATATTGTAGGATCCGATAATCCAATCCATTAAGAGGATATACAAATATTACAATCAGCGATATTAAATATTTATAAACGATTAACTACTCGTATATACCTTAAAAACATACGTATGCTTTTGAAAAATACAAAACAACACAAATAAATAAAATACTTTGTCTTCTCTTTTTAAAGTTTAAATGAAAGATATAATATAATCGGTTCTTTCATGACATCCGTAGATTGCTTGTAGTAACACTAGGACTAATTTAATTTTTGCTAGAACACAAGCCGTGACAGCTCAGGGGCTAGGCGCTCGCTTTAAATTTCATAGTACGCGAGTGATCTGGGTTCGATGCCCTGTGCCGGCACCACTTCAAATTGTTAATTGCAATTTTTGGTGCTGATTTTCCACGTGCTCGGCGGTGAAGGACAACATCGTGAGGAAACCATGTCTGAGAAATAAAAAAAATATTTCGAAGACATATGCAGTCCGCCAACTCGCATTAAAGCAGCGTGGCGGATTCTTCCTGGCTCCAATACAGAGGGTATTGGAGCCAGGAAGAATCCGCCGCCTAAATTAGAGAAGACCTGTGCTCAGCAGTGGGACATTTATAGGCTGTAACTTTACTTTTTTTTTAGAACACAAACATACATACAGTCACGCCTTTTCCCATTTAAGGGGTAGTAGAAGCCACTTACGTAGCCCACATTTCGCCCTCTCAGGAAACAAGACGTGACGGGTGGAAAACCACGTCGCCGCGTTTTGGTACGAGACAAAAAAATCTTTCCCCCCATTCCCATGAGCAGTATAGCATTGTGTTTTAGCATTGCATATTATAGTGTTACTCTGCAGGAATAAAGGCTGTCCGTACAATACCCTAGTCGCCTCTAAGGAGACCTCGGTAGGCATGAGGCAGGTGCTATTCTACTCTGACGGACCCCTATCAGCTTTGCTAGAATACCAAGAAAATAATAATAAATCGCGTGAACAAAGTTGCGAGTATGCCTTCTTCTCTGGCCAAAAATAACAAGATATGAAAAGTTTTAAATATTAATATGTAATGATTAGAAATATGGAAACAAAAATGCTAAGTAACGAATATCTTAATAAAAACCCCAATAAAGAAGGTCCAGGGAACTAAGACACCAATTTAAACAGTTTATAGTCTCCAGAAGTATAATAAACAAGGTCGTTTTAATGCTAAATTTATCCCATTCTGAATTGAGAGTTAATTAAAGACTTCGAGTAAATAAAAAAAAACCTGAAATGATTACGTATTTCTCATGGTTAAATCTTTAATGTATAATTTAGAACGCGTATATTAAAAGTGAGTACTTCGTCTTATAGTCTGAATAGTTATTATTCTTATAATAATAATAATTGGCGTTACATAGTCGACATGCTAAAAGCCCTATAAGTCATGGATTTTTGGCACGAATCTGAACGAATTAGTATCCAAGTACTGTTAGACTTTAAAAATTAATTTACATCTTTATATTAATTTGTTTACATAATATTTACCGTGTAGCAGCGGCGTAATAAAATCAGTTGCCCTGAGTCTCATGGGTCTCGTAGGAAATGGAGAACATACCTGTTAAATCTCACGGATTCCAATCGAATGGCGGAATAACCATGTCAAAGAAAAGCAGTTCGAAAATACACTGGCCGGTGACAGGCAGACAGCATCTTAGGTCAGATGAATTGCCAATCCGTTCGCCAAGCCTCGTTATTACGGCGAAGCCTTCTTTCTAATAACTTACTCCCACGCATATAGAAATATACATGTATTTATATTGTCCATTTGGAATTTATATCTGAAAATTGGACCCACGATTTAGGAGACACCGTTAGGCTGGGACAGAATAAATAAACTTTACATAAAATTTATATTCAATATCAATTTAGATTTAACGATATAAACGTTTGATGTGAATATTGTATTTATTTGCGTTAAGTATGTAATTATTAACACCCACACCAGAAACGAAACCCAGAGACCAACTTGCGCCTACGTCGTCAGATTAGACCTTAATCACCACCGCTCGAAACCAAATTAATGAGCCTTATGTATAAAGATTTACTTTCACCATAGTCGAGATTCTATGACTACCTTCTGGCTTATTATCAGATCAGACCGTGATCACCAGTTAGAAACTACGCACACCAAGAAATCAATCCGGTTCCATCATTAGATCAGCTCCTTGATACCATATGACTGTCGATCTACATATAAAGGATTTCGATCAATAATACTTTGGTGCGTTGAGAATCGGATAGATACTGCACTATATGTACATACACTACAAAGATAGTTATATAAAAGGTTGTGTGTCTAAAATCATGTTTGCGCTGCGATCACCGGAACAAGTTAAATATCCAAACTAAAAATATACCTAATCATATGCCAAACAATTTTTTTAACTATAAATTTGGTACCACGTCTATACTGAGTGTAGTACACTCATTAAAAACTCTTTATACACCCAGAAAATTTCGCGGATTTACTGCATAAATAAAGCAAGGAATGGTTTAATTACGAAAGTTAAATTTAGATATTTAACTTTTCTTTTTCTAAACACGATGTAGTTATGTTTACCAATGAAAAAAATGTATTTAAACAAGCTGTAATATTCTTTCATTCTTTGGTTTTTTAAATCCCGTGGGAACTGTTTTTCCGGATTAAAAAGTCCTATGTCTGTCAATGTGCGCCCAATTTCATTTCAAAAAGATTTTTCGACCCAATTTGGCACAAAGATAGCTTGCATCCTGGAGACGGACATAAGACTTTTTTTAACCCGGAAAACTGAATAGTTCTCACGGGATAATTACAACAAGTACAAATTTGCAAATTAATAATTTACAAAAAAACTTAATAAATACAAAAAAAGTTCTTAAAACCTAGTGTTACCCCCCTTGCCTTGATAACGGCTTCCATGCGATCTTTCATGGACCTTACAAGGATCGCAACAGCCTCTTGGGGTATTTGTTCCCACTCTTCAAGTACCGCATCTTGGAGCTCTTGAAGAGTGGCTGGAGCTGGATCTCGAGCTCGCACGCGCCGTTTTAGGTCATCCCAGAGATGTTCTATTGGGTTAAGGTCTGGACTTCGTGCTGGCCAATGCATAACAGGGATATTGACCTCCTGTAAATAATCCCGTACAATAGCCGCGGTGTGGCAACGAGCATTATCATGCATTAACATGAATCCATCACCGACATAACCAGCATACGGGACCACATGTTCCTCCAGCATTTCGGTAATGTACCGACCAGCATTTAATGACCCTTGCCCACGGCCACCCCGAGTCCGGGAAACGCACACAAGTTCTGTTTTCCCGTCGACGGAAATGCCGCCCCAAAACATACACGAGCCACCCCCGTATTCGACGGATTCCTCGAAGCAGGGTTGTGTGAACCTCTCCCCTTGTCTTCTGTAGACCCTTCTACGTCTGTCATTGCAGAAGAGACAGACCCTCATCTCATCAGAGAAGAGTACGGTCCGCCACTGTTCTAGAGTCCACTCGCAATGATTGCGAGCAAACTCTAGGCGATCTCTGCGATGCTGTGCAGTAAGTTTTGGACCTTTAGCAGGTCTATGGGCTGTTAAACTCTTTTCGTGTAACCTTCTTCTTATCGTAGAAACACTCACAGATGTTCTCCGAGTTGATCGAAGCTGTTGTTGCAACACAACAGCATTTGTAAAACGGTTTCGTAAAGATGTCGTAACGATGAAACTGATGTGCACCGTTTTCTTCCAGATCCCGGTTTTCTAACATAACCACCAGTCTGCTGAAAACGTTGGAACACCCGTCGAACTGAAAAACGGGACAGGTTCAACTGTCGAGCAACGTCACACTGCCGCATCCCCGACTGCAATAGGGCAATCACTTGAGCGGCTTCTTCAGAGCTGGTGTCCATCTTTACTTGTTCTTACTTGGGTTACTTGTTCACGTGTGTTCACTGCAAAGTCTAAATTACGACTGGCCCATATTTCATCCAGATCGACCCTTTTATACCCTTTTTAGGTGGTGTAACTAGCGTCCTTACTAACGAGCATTTGACAGTGTTTATTTTTGACGCTCTATAATGATAAATGTTTTAATGATTTCATGATTTTTTATTAATGATGTAAAGCTATTCAAATACCCATTTCAAACATACCAATATTTATATAAATATAATTAGTTTCTAGCCATTACAGCCATTTTTCGCACAAACTCAGAGAGGTGCGATTTTTGTGACGCTGAGTTTATTAGTTACACTTAATGTTTGCATACAAAAATGTATAATACGGCCGTATTGTTATTTCGAAATTTGAAATCATTAATATTAGATACTAGATCTTCCTCATTAAAAGTTACACACAAGTTATGTTTAATTTTGATATTTCATTGTAGGTAGATATTTATAAATGTAATAATCCTAAAATGAACAAGAATATTAAAGTTTTATCAATTTTAAAGGATGTTTTAAAAAGTTGACTACATAATGAAGTTTAATACTTTGTCATATATGATTTGCTTCAAGAGAACAAAGAGCTGACGACTACTATGTAGTTACAAGTAACTTCAAAATTAACTAAAAGTAGTGAATGTGAAACTATTGAGTATAAACAACGAGAATATATACCGGTATTTTTAATATAGTATACTTTATTGTAGTTCTATTTGGCCCGGAAAACTGACGCTCTTTATCCTCGTTGAGAAGCCGCCAAATTGTACACATGCTTGTATATCTATCATAAAGACTGCGTGTCTCAGTAATATACTCGTACCATCAACTGAATTAATATATATCGAACATCACAAAATTATATTACTCAGAAAAGTTGACAGAGACATGGGAGAATGCATAAAACAAAAAAGAGAATGCCTATACTGTTATAGTGTAAGAGAAGTCAATTACGCATTATTCTTTTATTCTTATTTCTCTTTTAAGACAAGCCATACATAAGTTTAACGTTACATTTAAATGTTTCATCATATTATACAAAACAAATGCAAGTACCTAACAATGGTCACGTCTTTCTTGTACCAAGTTATAAATGACACTCGCGTCGTTGCACAGGTACGGTGTAACGGTGGCAATCTATTTCATCTAGAATGATGTTAGCAAATTATATTCGCGACATATATGCTGGCATTTTCATTTCAAAATATGAATTGCACTTTTAGTATTCACTTTGAATAGTTAAGTGGTGCACATATAATACTTAGATTTAAATATATCAATGCCTAAAGTCTTTGTGTTTGAAGTAGTCCCCGGGCGCGGAGGCAGTAAAACTTCAAGATCGAATTTCAGCGCAATGTTTCTGTATATTTTATTTACTGAGCTGTGCAGTTATTTCACTGTAATTTTTTTATTCATCTATGTTAATTTCTTTTGATGTTAATTAAATTTTTAATATATATAAAATGTATTAATCTCAGGTGCACGCGCTCTTTGTTTATTTATTTTCAGGTTTTTGTAATATAATAGAACTGGAGGTTGCAAGGAGGTCAAAATCAATGGGCAAACAAGGACTTATTCACTTTATTCACTAATATTTTAATTATACGTTATGGTCACTTCTTGTGTACAATATTCATTTGCGCATACTGACAAGAGTTATACCGAATTGAAATCGCGTCTAAGAAATAAATTAGGCACTTTCTTCTCTCATAACAGTTTTTATTTACGGGAATATGATAAAGGATGACTTAATGCGGTAATTTATTAACTATTCTATCGTTCGTCACTATTTAATCGTCAATTCATGCGTGGCATTCGAACACCCGTTCAGTATTACATTTAAAATTAGAAGGTATTAACTAGGAATGGTTGTGGTTGGGTTTGGGTAGGTTATTCCGCCAACTACCGGTATATAATTCGTATATTTTGATGAGGTGATAAAGCAAATATTAATTAATGACGCTTTTTAACTTAGTACCAATAAAAATCATCAATGCATCTGCGTCATAAAACAGAATTACCGGAAAAAGTACACATAATTGTGTTTATCGATTAGATCCATTATCTGTGATCGTCATTCATAGGTTTTCATGGGTTTGCACCACCGTGCGACAGGTCCACAAACAGGTTCCACGAGCGCTTCAAACATCGTGGACGAACCGTAAGAACAGATATAACGGTTGCACCAACTCGTATCATCATGTTATAATATACTCGAAGATCTTTTATTTATATTAAAACATGGCATATGTTCGCATTTCTATCTACCACGCAAAAACTAATTCACTGGTAATTCGAATAGATGCTTACTCAGACATAACATAAAGAACTCCTGGTGATTTAATAGCAATTTTTCTGTTTAAGAAATTCTCAGTTGGGGTTCATGTAGTTAAGTACATAATGGACAGAGATATATTTATAACCAATAATCTGTTTCCGATAATCTTAATGTGTATATCAAATTATTCAAGGTCCTGATGTATTAAAAACTGTGCGATTGTATTGCAGGACTTGTTGTTAGTTGTAACAACTGTAAAACTTTAAATTGTAATGTTGTTGTTGTATTCAAACGTGATGGTATACCGAATATACTCGTATATCCTGTATCTCTGGTTATAAGAGTGTCGACACGGGTCAGAATTTCTTCACCTCGGATTAAATGATACAAACATACTCTAGAATCTGTAACCACACTCATAACATTTTCGGTATCACGTCAAGTCTCGATCGTAAAGCATTACAGTTGGTAAATTTGATGAATTATATACTAGTGAGGTAGGAACTTCATTTATTTATGGAGTTCGCAATATCGAATGCTTTAAGTATAAGCTTATGCTATGTACAAAAGCTTCCGGTAAGAAATTCATTTATTACCAAATATATGGTGCCACGTCGTGGATTACGTGTAATTGAATTCGATATTGTTACATCAATCATATTGATAAAAAAGACCCCGCTATTTTTTACCATGAATACCAAATTAGCGAAATACTGATCCTATAATGTAGCTAAATTACTTATCTACATAGTTCATGCAATCGCGTAGGCGGAGCAATTTTGGAACAAATGCGGATTCTTTACACCGGCCTTCTCATTTCTTTCTGGGCACCATTTTTCAGATCCTATCGATTCATACGAGTACAGTACATATAGAGAGGTGGAATACGTGGAATATAATCATAGATTTGATAAAATAATGATTTCCGTTCCTTATTTTATCAAATCTGTAATCGTACTCCGCTTTTGATTATTTCATCATCGCCTTTGCGATTTCAATCATGTGATGCGATTTTTACTTACAGTTTCTGTGGCGTGGGATCTAAAATATTTGCTCTACAGACATTATGTTTGTAGAGTTGAGCTCAAAAGCATATTTGAACCGGAGTCATATCTTTTCTCCTTCTTTGCGCGGTTACTACGCGATACAATACTGCAGGATTTCCCTTAGGTGTTCGAATAAGTTAAAAGCACACGTCTGTTCTTATTCCCGTTTAATGGCCGAGAGAGAAACAATAATACCTACATCGCATTTATATTTAGCCCCGTGAAATAAGGCTGTCAACACGTTAGGCTGCTAATACCTACCACCAGTAATACCTTTTACTGGTGGTAGAATTCCTATGCAGGAATCCGTCTAGGTAGGTACCACCCCAGGGCCAGTTATTCTGCCTTGAAGCAGTAGTGTGCAAACATTACTGTGTTTCGGTTTGAAGGGCACTGTGAGCTAGCGTAATCACTGGGCATATGAGACTTAAGAACTGATGTCTCAGGATGACGGGCGCAGTGTGGTGTCACACAGTAATTTTCTGGGTGACACAACATTTTTTATGGGCAGACGTTGCACTTACCATCAGGTGAACGTTTAGCTCGTTCCGTCACTTTTATGAAAAAAAAAAAAAAAAAAAAACCCTCCTGTTTAACTTACATATCTAAACTAAAGAACAGTCTTTCCACTGTAACTATTTAAAAATATACTTATTAAAAGTAACTTATTAAATTCTAGTCCAAATCTAGTGACTGGCTTTCTAACGCGCCTCGGTTTTAGGTTCGTGGGCGAAGGTGATGGCGTAAAAGATTTATTACATGCATCGACCGAATGCTCCAACGTTCTGGCCACCACAGCCTGCGCACCTGTAGAAATTTCTGTATTAGTCATTCCGGTCTCACTTCCGGTATTCAGGATATCTAACTCGGCATGATGCTGTAGAGGCGGTGGTTCGAACGGAAAGTGCTTTTCCTAATTTGATTTACGTGTCTTTTAATGGATGGACCATTCTCCCTGCTAATAATGTAATTACGAGACCCTAATCTTTGCTGCACATGGCCGTTCAACCATTTATTACTTTTTTGGTAATAAATGGATCTCCCACCTAGAAAAGCATTTTTGTGCCACCCGCATACGTCACCTGCTTTTGTTGAGTTTGTAATACGTTATCTTTAACCTGTCTCTCCCCTCTTAGTGAATCTAATCAACAGCGAAAATTCCTACGTTGCAAAAGCATGGCCGGCGAAGCTCCTGTGGTACTATAAATGACGGTGCGATAAGCGTATCTATCGCTTGCAAAGCTGCGTCAACATCGTCTCCATCCCGCGTGAACTTTTTTATAGCTCGGTTACAGAGTTTGACAGCCCCCTCTACTGCTCTGTTAGATGATGAATAGTAAATTGCTGTGAAAGTTACTTTTATCCAATTAATGTTATTGTTACTCATTTCGGAGTTAAAAAAAATGAATGTAAGTCTTTTTTTCTTTACTTTCCGACTTTAACCCTAGCGGTAAAAGTGACAAAGGACCTACTACATTTTTATACTACTGACGAACTAACGGAGATTTAGAGACGGACTTCAAAGCTATTATCATAACCGGATAATAAGATTGCCCAGCGTTGCAATTTGCTAGCCGCCATGAACGATATACCCGATTTATTGCTAAAAAATAGACACTAAAGGCTTATGATCAGTTCGTATAATAAATATCGATGAAATTTATTTACACCAAAAACAATCGAAGGTGCTTCTCGCTTGATTTGTTCGAATAAGACTTCTCCGCTAGATTTAATACGCGTGATGCATAATTTTTTCACCTTGATGTTAATTAGATATAACCGCTCCTATTTCGACACTACTGACATCCGTTGTCAATACAAGTGGTAAGTCTATCGAATAAGACGTTACTGGATATTAACAGTTCTTTAACTTTTTTAAACGCTCGGTTATGAAATCCGCCTCATTCCAATAAAATTTAAGTATTTTTAAAGTACATATAAAGATGGTAACAGAGTGCTTATATTCGGTACAATTGTTGAAGATTCGTAACGTGGCGGCGTGGAGCAACTGCAGACTTTTACTTGAGTTGATGTATCGGTTTCGCGACCTTTTATCAGCAAACGGCTCATTTTGACTGCTATCGTCGGCATCGGATAGAAATCGACATTGTGTACAAAAATCTCGACATTTCCAGGAATGTCTTTTGCTTATCTTGACGGATGGGAAAGCTAAATCATCATCGAAACTCACTTCTTCGTCAGTAACGAAGCTGGGTTGTAGTTGAATGATGGCTAAATCACACTGTCAGCCGTAATATATACTAGTACGCATACGAGACTTCCTTTTAACCTCGAAAGTTGTTATTGTGGCTTAAACGGTACTTTCGGTTTATTTTGATATTCTAAAAAAAGTTGTATATTTTAGTATACTTGTAGCCGTTGTGCCCAAATTGGCACATTTTGGTCTCTGTCTATATTCAATGAGTATAACTTCTTCAAGTATGTTTAAATGTTAAGATATATACACTATATTTTGTAATAACCCAAACGATTATCACGATGTCTATTATGCACATAATGTAAGAAATACTGAATGGAAATATGCACTTACTGAAATGGAAATATACACTTACCTCAGATCAAATCAGTAAGTTTTTTGAATATCACTATATTAACTGATACTGTATCAAATAAAAGCACTTTCAACTAAACAAAAATGTAGTAAAATGTTAGCTAATATCGATACTTTTTTATCTACCCTCCCAAATTAAGTATTTCCAAATTGGCACGGCGGTCATTAATGGGTTAATAATAATATTTCAAATGTTCAAGGCGTAATAAAATTACAAAACTTATTAGGGTTCGTACCTCTGAATGAAGAAACGAAACCCTTATAGGATCAGCCGTGTCACAGCCAATTTGCTCTGTGGCTACTCGACCTATTAAGTTTAAGTTTGGTACACATGTATGTATGTATGTAGATGTATGACACAAACACGGGTATAACGTCAATAAATTAATTTTAAATATGAGTTCACTTTTGGGGGGTAAATAAGAAAATAAAAAAAACGAACTGTACCGTGTGACATATAAAATGAAAGGGCTGTTGTGAGGGTCGCGAATATGTTTTTTTGTATTTTTTTAATATAAATGGTTTTAAAGTTTTTTAAGAAAATAGTTGAAAATTGACCATAAGTGTGTTTTACAGAGATGAATATCACATACAACACAACCTGTCCCGAAAACCAATAATTTATGTTTTTGCACAATTGTTGACCCCAGGTGGGATTCGAACCCAGGACTAGAATAGAATGGCATAGAAGTTAGGTACTCTGACCGTTTGGCCACTGTCCAGTGCTATTACGATGAGATCTTATGTGTTCACACTTCTCCATAGCGAGAAATGCCAGGTGAAGCCTAATCGCAGTTTTCCACTATTTATACTATCTAATAGTCTAAGCCAAAAGCCGTATAGTTTATCGTTTGTAACATATGCATTAAAACAGGCTGTTTGATATCGCAAAATATGAAATACATCGAGTTTTTGTTTTATTTTGTGACGATATTTCATGTAAACTTCGTTTTTCTAAACGCGATCAAAGTGAAGCTGGTGAAATCGGTTAGACAGAAACCGAGATCAAATGATACATTTAAACTCAGTTAAGTAAAACGTGGTTTTATTAAACTTGGTTTCCAAAGCGATCGGTGAAATCTCTAAATGTCTAAGGGCGGATTTCACCGTTAAAACTAAACGCGATCAGTTCAAGAAAAACGAAGTTTAAGCATTTAACTGAGTTAAATGCTACAGTTTGCATTTCATCAAAATCAAATGAACGCAGTCAATGCTAAACGCGGTTCAAATTCTGAACGCCCAATTTTCGACGTTCAGACCTTTGAACGCGCTTAGAGAGCTATCATTGTCAATTGCACAACTATGTAAACACAAAAAATATTTTTAATTCGTATTATTTTTGGTTTGCATACCTATGTAACCTATGCATAAAAACTAGCTGTTTGATGTCGCAAAATACGAAATAAATCGTCTTTTTGTTTTAGATTTTGACGATATTTCATGTAAACTTCTTTTTTCTAAACGCAATCAAAATGGAGTCGGTGAAATCGGTTAGACGAAAACCGAGATCAAATGATACATATGAACTCAGTTAAGTAAAACGTGGATTAATTAAACTTAGTTTCCAAAGCAATCGGTGAAATCGGGTCTGAGTGTTTTGTCGTAGATTGTGACCGTTAGAATATTCGCGTTAATATCAGTAATCATTAATATTTTTTGTTTAATTTCTAAGTTATCTGTTAGTTTTTATTTCATAATTTTTTCCTTAAATTTAAATAACAGATAAGCATTATGATGGATGAATTTTATGCAGCTATATTGTGAGAGCCTAGTGCTATCCCAATGTTTCCGACCCATTTATATGCTACATCGAATATCATGCTACAGCGCGTAAAAAACCTTCATACATATATTTTTTTTTAAAAGATAAAGTTGTTGTTAAACAAATTCAGAGCATAGGAATTGACACGCATAATTGACTTATTTTCCCTTTTACCAAAATTGTTTGCATTGTTCCGTATCGTAAATACAAGATGTCAATTATTCAAAGCAAACACCTGCTATGAATAATTAACATGACACAATGGTAACTGCGTGATCATATTATGACGTAAAAACATGTAAAATACGCACGGTGGGTAATATTTGAATCAATGTCAACAATGTCTTTTACATGTTTTATATTTATGTACTTTTTTCCGTTGTAAGTAATATCTAAAACTCTTGAAGGCGCTGTAATTTAAAAACAACAAACAACAAGTAAGTCTCATGGTGTAAGATGTAAGTAAAGGATAAGCAAAAACTAAAAGCGATGGTGTTTGTTACCGTTTTTAATAAAAACCGTACAATTTTTATATGCGGCTATTAGAGACTGGTCTGGTTTATATGGCGTAATAGTTAATCCCAATAAATGTAAGGTGATAGTTGTTGGCAGTTTAAGAATGCTGCCTAAGATTGGTTATAAAATAAATCTCTTGTATTTCATTATAGAATATTGATCACAATTTGTCACTCTATAAAAAAATTTAAACTAACCATGGGGGAAAACAAGTTGCAAACAGTAATTTCTGTTACCTAGATATCTCTTTTTCAACTCAAGATTAGTATTACAGAGCACAGAACTGGATTTATGAGCTCCTTTTTTTCACTGTTCAGGTCATACTCGTCTAGAACATTTAATCAACTCCCTAATTGTTTTATATTATTTATTAATATTTAAATTTAATTAAAAATACTAGAAATGCTTTTAACATTACCAATATTCCGATTAATAACTCCAAACTTCAAAGCTTGTGCGAGGAGACAGTTCACGACAGTAGTCGAATGGCTCGTTCGTACCTGCAACGTCATCTTTCGCAGTCCGTGTCATAAATCATTAGGCTTATAGCACATATGTATTATAAGTGTAATTATATACACATATGTGAGTGCATTAAGGAAAAAACGATGCTCCACAGTAGGATTTTCCCTGAATCGCGAGTGCGTTTTACGGACATATTTCACATGCACAACTTAACACAACCCGAAAACCAACAATTTGTGTTTTGCACAAATGTTGGCACCGGCTGGGATTCGAAATAAAGACCCGCGGTCGGTGTACATATTCATTTATATAATCTTTTATATTAGCCCTAGTGAATCTTTCATATATCTCATAACTAACCTTTAAACTTTTTGGTAATTTTATAATCTAACTACAAAAACTCTTAAATAATCGTATTCATTCGCATTTAAACATTTCTATTTAAGACGTGACACATATACAATCATCATTTTTCCTTGTTGATTTACTGTATACATACACATACATATATTCAGGTCATTTTTCCATATAAGAGGTAAGCATAGACCACACCCGTAGCCCACATTTCGCCCCCACGGGTAACGAGACGTGATGGGTGCCGTACGAGTCAACAATTTCTTACAAACCATTGCATTCCCACGAGCAGTATAGTGACATCATTGCTTATTATGGCATTATTCTGCACGAATAAAGGCTGTCCGTACAATAACTTAGTCGCCTCTTACGACAGGTAGGAAAGAGGTAGGTGCTATTCTAGTCTATCGGACTCCTGTCGGCTAATACATGGTACGAGTTTATTATATCTGAATTGGAGGTTTTGAAAACAGTTTTTATTTCCGTACTTTTCAAATTTACTGTTAGATTTTTATGTTAGTTTAATATGAAGTCATTACGATATTAATTATTTTACGCTTTCTATTTAAGATTTCACAAAATACTGTAATAATTAAAGCAAACACAAACAAGATCTCGTGTTTTTGTTAATTCCATTACCATTTTTCGTATTATCATAATCATTTTGTCCTTTTTTTATTTTTTTATATTGGATAAAGTGATGAAACGAGCAAAACGTTCACCTGATGGTAAGTGCAACGTCTGCCCATAAAAATGCTGTGTCACCCAGATAATTTCTGTGTGACACCACACTGTGCCCATCACCCTGAGACATCAGTTCTTAAGTCTCATATGCCCAGTGAATACGCTAGCTCACAGTGCCCTTCAAACCGAAACACGGTAATGTTTGCACACTACTGCTTCACGGCAGAATAACTGACCCTGGGGTGGTACCAACCTAGACGGATTCCTGCATAGGAATCCTTTCACCAGAAAAACTAAAACTAGTCCACTGCTGGATACAGGCCTCCCCCATAGATTGCCTCAAAAAATTGTAGCTCTCACTTTGGAGGGGTTTTTTCTATTGTTGCCACGCTAGGTAGGCGGTTTGGCAACCGAAGTTCATTTATTAAAATGTTCCAGGAATATTCAGGCTGTCCATCTCCTTGTTTTCAACTTCCCTCTGTCGACTTTTACGATACCCACGGGATGAAATGGGTTCGTACGAGTATGGTAAAATATAATACGATGTTCTGGAGTGCTGCATTTGAGAAGTGTAATACGACTTGTAAGTGAATTTGATTGACAATAAATTTAAATGTGTAACAACAGAATATATCAGTATATATAGTCAGAATATAAGAGTCTATTTAGTTTTATTAAAACAGACATGAAAACATGACTAATATTAGACTTCAGATCAAAAGTAAAATTTTATTTAAGAATCTGAGAGTAAGTGAAATTTTCTTGACATAGAAGTTATAAAAGATCCGCTTATTGAAAGTTTTATATTAAATGTTCACTTTTATACTCATTTAAGTAATAAAAATAATTGGTTCTACAGTAAAATAATAACTGATAGGAGTAATGACTAAGGAACTTAAAATTTAATAAAACATCACAAAGAGGGAATTAGGAATAACAAACCTAACAAATAACACAGTTAACTAACTTCGAAATTTACTTCGTCGTCGCTTAGTAGTTTATTTATTTCTGCAAAAATATCACAAGAATTAGTTAATTTATCGACACATTTTGTCAAAATATTATAATCTATCTTGATTTATAATTTAATACAAAAATATGAGATACCTATTTATGTTTCAAATATGTTTTAAAGTGGCATCATAATAACATTAAAATGTTGCTTATTCTGAAGAGATTTTGATAATACAATCATTTATAATCAATTTTCTGTTCGCTGTATGTCACTATGTTACTTATGCTGTATCGTAAGTATAAGTGACATTAACATTACATTTATTATTATATCAGGCAGCATGCCAAACCATGTGTAGAGTAAATTGAGTTCTGGACCCGAGAACGCGACCCGTGTTCTCGTGGGACTGGTGGTAAGATTTCAATGCAGGAATTCGTCTAGGTAGGTAGGACCCCAATGCCAGTTATTATTGCCGAGAAGCAGTAGTGTGAAAACATACTGTGTTTCGGTTCGAAGGCCACAAAGAGCTAGCGTAATCAATGGGCATATGAGACTTAAGAAATGATGTCTCTAGGGTGACGAGCGCAGTGTTGTGTCACACAGAAATGTTCTGGATGATAC
Organism: Luehdorfia chinensis; assembly: GCA_019845155.1. Classification (NCBI taxonomy): domain Eukaryota; kingdom Metazoa; phylum Arthropoda; class Insecta; order Lepidoptera; family Papilionidae; genus Luehdorfia; species Luehdorfia chinensis. The sequence goes on from JAHVAK010000282.1 coordinate 6,776,641, forward strand.
AGCATTTGTTATGGGTAGATGTTGCACTTACCATCAGATGAACGATTTGCTCGATTCGTCACTTTAGATAATAAAAAAAGTCTGTTTGTTGTACAGTCTGTGTTGTGGGGCACAAAATTGTCGAACGCAACAGACAGATACAATTTAAGTACATTATTAACCCAATACCAGTAGTTTTCCAAGGAAAAAGAAATTACTAAGTAATTATAAATGCGGTCGGGTGGCTGTGTGTCTGTAACAGTATACTTGTGTCTGCGAGTCTGTGTCTGCCTGCGTATGTCTGTGTCTGCCTGCTGTATGTGTGTGTGTGTCTCTATGTTTGTGTCTCTGTGTCTGTAGTTATATGCTTGAGTGTGACGGCGTAGGCGAATACATGCGTGCGAGCACGTGTGTGTAATTATTTATGTAGAAAATTACTAGGCATTAAGTCTGCACTGTGTATTTTTTTTATTATGGAAGTGCAATAATGAATAAATAAATATATCGCATACTTTGAAAAAAATGGAATCTTTCCAAAAGTTTTCCAACACGAAAATTTAAAGCTCCCTCGCGGGTACATTTTATAAAGTTAGTACGGTAACTTGATTAAGAAACCCGTGGAAGAAAGTTACAGAAAAACGTAATTTACTTTATGATGTAATTTTTAATAGAAAGGAATAAAAGTCAGATCTTAAATGTATCTATGCTGAGCCTATGCCATCTCTCATTTTTTGGATACTTTCAGAGCCTGGGTGTAGGCACGCTGTTCCAGAGCGAGTAGGCCGACTTTATCCGGCATTGGAATACTTTTCTTCCTCACCATATCTTTATTCGACACTGAACACGTTGTAGTAGAGTAGCAGAGCACGAATACATGTTACCCCCGTTTCTTAACAATGGCTAACTTCTAAAAATGTCATTAAGCTGAAAACTGCACCTTGCTACACTTTTTTTTGGAATAATCACTACTTAAACACCGACTTACTTATATCACAAGCTATTTTGTTTGGTAAAGTGATCAATCTAGATATCCTAATCGAAATTGTAGCTATGTCTTCGCTACCCTCTAAACATAAGACAATTATAAGGTATTTATAATAAGGTTCTGATGGCTTATGACTGCCAAATTCCCGGAGTTCCCAGGATCAGTCTCCCCCACCCTTTTTTTGCTACACATATAATTTCGGTGATGTAATTGCTGTTAGCCTTTTTTAGCTTTTACAGCTTCATCGGATCCTGTGCTCACGGGCCAGGGGCTCGCGTGCCAGGTTTGGTTTGACCCAAACATAAATAAATAAATAAATTGCTACACATATATGATCTAATGAAGCCCGATGTCTTTGGGTATGCAGAAAACAGCACGACGGTAGAGGGATACAAACTTAGTGCCTACGCTATCAAGAAACAAGAGAGAAAAGCCATGATTGAACGTTTAAATCTAATCTTTCAGGCGACCTTTAATTGGAGTGATACCAACTTGGTACAATTAACGCCGCAAAAACACAAGTGTGTCTTATGATCCGCCAAACAGAGTCCAAACTATGACTTTTCTAAAAAGTATTCTTACTAATAACTGAGCCATTTACAACTATTGGGTGTGAAAATTACCTCTAATCTCAATTTTAGACGGTTTATTCAGTAAAAGAAAAAGAATTGGGCTGGTACTGCCTATTGTCAATTAGCTGATTTGGACTCAAAGACGCGCCAAGAGGCACAGCGTTCGTTATTTAAGGCAAAGCTCCGGGCTTGAGGACCGGCACAGAAAAGCCAGACTATCGGTCTTCTCAAGGATACATTTCAGGGAGTGTGCACAAAAGTTAATTTACTCATTCTTACGTCGTCGTTTCTGGTGCGAAAGAGTAGAATACTATGCCGCCGTCGGTCTTTTTAACATGAGACACTTCAAGTGAATAGGATTTTTCTAGGTCAATGTATAGACATCTTGGACCACCACTATCAACACCACTTAATACCACGTATCTTGATCAAATATTGGCGTATTCACAATAAAAAACGTAAAGATTTCGGCATGTTAGACAATCCCTCAGTATTGCTTTTTCACTCAGGCGGCTGACTGTCGAAGAGTCAATTATATCACTTAATAATGCCTCGTTTTAAGGTGCGACACGTATCGTGGTCTCGACTTCAGTTGTGTATATTGCCTAATGGTAGTGTTGTAGTGGTGGAGGGTATCTGGTGGCGGTGTCAGTTTGCTCGTGCACGCTACCGCGGAGGGCGGGCGGTGCCGTTCAAAACTAGGTAAAGTAAACCATTTTATATTTTGCATTCGGATCTTAGCAAATTAACTTTCTTTCCTTCATTGTAATCGATTTTCATTATGTGTCCGATCTCTCTCCCTTATTGTGACTCAAGTAGAATAGGAGTCAGAGAAAAGTCTGTGAGGTTCTCCTCGCAATAAGGCTTAAACGATGGACACAAAGGGGATCCGTTGCCGTGTGGTACTTAAGGTCTCGAGGTGGCGCAAGAAATGTTCCCGCGCTTTAAAATGACCGTAAGCCCGTTTAAGGCTATGTTTAGGCATATACGAGTATATACGGAAAAACATATATTTATTTAACGAAAAGTGACCGTATCCTATAGAATGCCGTGTCGTGGCGACCTTAGATAATCTACCACCCTATCTCATCCCGTTGGTGTCGTAAAAGTCGACAGAAGGAAAACAAAAACCAGGAGATGGACAGCAGCGTTTTCATGGAACATATGAATAAATAAATTGCGTTTGCCAACCCGCCAGCCAAGCGTTGCCGCGTTTGGGCATGCCACGCTATGGTTAAATTCCTCCAAAAGATAGCTACAAACTTTTGTAGCTCTCTATGGGGGTTGTCTATGTTCAGCAGTGGACTTGTGATAGGCTGAAACGATGACGACCATCCTTTAGAATGGGTCGAGGTGACAAGTTAGAGGTTCCTATGTCTAAGTTGGCTAAAACTAGAAAGTCTTTTCTTAGTAGATCTATAAAAAATTACAACAAAATTTCTAAAAGTGTAACACGAAAATCGGATATAGATTTCAAAAAACTTACCAAGATGACATTATTAGATAAAGCGTGTTATAAAATATTGTATGGAGGACAAAGATGTGTGGAAATAACTCATAGTCTGCTCTTGCAAACCATCTGAATCTGGATAAATTTTGTATGTGCTTTATAAATGACATAATGTAACATTGCATTGAAAAAAGAAAGACCCAAGAGTTTCTTGCCGGTTCTTCTTTGAGAAGGTCTTATTTTTCGAACCAGTGTAGATTTTGACGTTCATAAGAGCTTTATACAAGCTTAAATTTAATAAAGAAATTAAAAAATAAGCCCTTCGTTCCCCGCGACGGAAGGGCATCCATGTCCCCATGATAAAGAAAGACGCGTTAGATGAGCAAACTCTCATCTATGGAACTTTGTAATGATATCATTTCTATTTATTTATTACTATATTACTCGTATTTATAAGTTGTAGAGATTTACCTGTATTTAAAATAATATAAAAAAGGAGATTTTAGATGCAAAATACTTTGCGTAAATGCATTATAAAACATTTTGTATTGCTAAATATTTAAAATAATTTACTTCATGGTGTAATTCAGTGCCAAAATTAACTTTAAATTTTCATTATATTCCAAAAAAGGTACCCGCCAAATTATTTTTCTAAATAGATGTCAGTATGGTATTCCTTTTAGGTAGTATCTGTAACCAATGAAATTAGAATTGCAAATCCTAACCGAAGCAATCATGATCGAGCTCATTTAGAATTCAGACGACACTGACACCAGTTGCTTTGGCAATATGCCACGATGAGCTTTATTTTAGTTACGACTTCTTGGTAGGGATCTAATTTCATGAGCCCTTTAGTAATAAAGGGGAATATGCCTGAGGTTTAGAATAACATATCTAAGTGCGAATCATATTCAGAATATGTTCAGATTTTGAAATAGTTTATTTCTAAAATGTTTCTAAAAGGGATGATAATGCCTCATTGTGATGTGAAGCATGTGTTGTGTTCTAGACTTCGGTGGCGTATATTACCTAGTGGTAGTATTATATAGGTGGAGGGCTTCATGTGGGTTTCCGATGGGGGAATAAGTTTGGATGTGCAAGCTTTTGTGGAAGGGCGGCTATCTTCAAAACGGTGTGTATTAATACCTTTGCAAGCGAATCTTTACTTTATTTCAACTTTTACTATAATGGATTTGTGCAAAGTGAAAATTGATTGTATGAAATATTTTAATTGCGTTAACGTAATAAGAAAAAAAGGGTGTTTCAAAGAAATATCTCGTGTATACATAAACAATAATTTTGAAAGCCACCAATACGCTCGTCGTAAGTCCCAATCCCTACTCATCCCTACTCATATTATAAATACGAAAGTGTGTTTGTTCTTCTTTCATGCAGCAACTGAGCAATGGATCGACATGATTTTTGCAAAGAGATAATTTATGGACCTCAGAGGGACATATGCTACTTTTTATCCTGAAAAAAATCACTGTTCCTGAAGGGTAGATCTGGAGAGTAACTTTGTAATTACCTCTTCATGCAAAAATCGATGAACGGATTTTGATGAAATTTATTATGAAGGTACATACATACTGTCACGCCTCTTTCCCATTGGGGTAGGCAGAGACCACATCTTTCCACAAGCTACGATCCTGACACACATTTTTCGCTTTTTCTACTTTTCATAGCGTTTTCATACTAGCTTGTCAGTTACGGGTACTTTTCACGTGACCTTTCCTCAAAAGGTCTCCGATCTGATCGTGATACGGACGCTTAGGTCCGCCTTCACTGGCTTGTCCATTCACACGCACCTCATAAATATGTTTACTTTAGTCTTACTTACTATAATCAGGTGAAATATAAATGGTCGCTAGTCTCATCGGACTTTTCCAACCAGATCCCCTACAACTCAGTCTCTACTATAGACGGTATCAAGCTCCTGCTTACTTTAAAGTTTTAGTTACTTGGAATTAAACGGAGTGTACTTTCATACCTACAACGCACACTTTCACACTGTAGCTGAAGAGCATCAACTTCGGGTGGTTTTAAAGAACCTCCCTAAAGAAATCCCTACCGAGGAGGTCAAAACTGACCTACTCGCTCAAAACCTCTCCATCCTATCCGTACACCGGATGTTATAGGGCACCTTCTTTGTGCGACATGTGGTCTCCACATCTGGTGTACATCATGGTGATCAAAATGGTGGTCATCATGGCGAAAATATATATATATGTTTTTGTGTTGAGACACACACATACACGATTATTAGCATACATATTAATTATTCGCGATACCGCCCTCTAGACCGGTTTTTCTTAAATTTAATTATGATTAGAAGCGTCGCTGGAGTTTCTTGCGCCATTTCTTCTCCAGCTTCTACACATTCCGAATTTGTGGTGTATGTTTTAAACGTCCTCCAGATCAAACTCCTCTCTAACTGATCAAGCCAAGGTTCGGCCCTCTCGGGCGCCCTCGAGTCAGCTCGGGGGCCCTTGCCTTTGCCTTTGACCCATAACGCCTTTGGGTAATAGTGACCTGTACTAAAAAAAGGAAATGCGATTATGTAACGGACCGAGACACATACACAACGAATCACACAGATTTTATTTTCATTCTATTTTTATTTTTTATTTTAAAAATGTGTTAAAGTGTGTCACTTTCAGGCAGGGATAGAATATCAGCAGTGTACATCACGTGATCACCAAGCTGAATCCCAGACCCTTTTGTCTTAAATGAATTTTATATTCAAATAGTATTCAAATTTAACTTTTTGTAAACGTGGTTTTAGATAAATAAACTTCCATTAATATTATTAACTTGGGAAAGACATAATCGGCGCCACTATTTTAACATGAGTAGAAGGCAAGGGAGTACTTGACCGAGTTGCCTTGTCCGGCAAATACGGTAGAACGGGGTATAACGACCCCAAGCTCCCGAGCTACTTACACCTTATTCCTTATTCCTTCCTATCCTTTCCCAACTTCTGCATTCCCTTTTTTCATATGTGGGGAAAACATCCATGGATACCCCGCCGTCGCGGGGGCAACGAAGAGATTATTCGCCGGATTCCTACCGGCTAATAAGTTCCTGGTGTTCTTCTTGACACCTGTTGTCGGAATTACGGAAGCGCTTTCGCACACTACCGAGTCCCGACGGCAATGGGCTTTTGCAGGCCCTTCCTCTTTGAAGGGGTAAAGCTGGAGCTCTTCACCCTATCTTCATTTAGCGGTAATTTATTTTGAGACAATCGCAAAAAAAATACAGAGATAAAAAAGAATATTGTGAGTCAGGCTTTAGTCCAAGTAGCAAGTAATTAATGTCATAAAAATAAAGTCTAATACGAGTTTACGATACCATCACGTGACACGTTTGTAATAAACCAAGTTATGAAAGCTCGGAATTTGAAAATTAAGCATTGATGGCACTGTTAATGAGAATACGTGACATGTGAATATTAAAGTTTAATCGAAAACCTTCACAACACGAATTCAGCATCCGTAAACATAAGCTTGACATATTAATTATACTTTTCCGTAATACAGTTTATTAGGAAACAATGACTATCGCAATTAGTAAAATATTTTTAATTAAACAGCCTCAGCTTACTTTACAAATAACCGATTGCCTCACGCCACTAGAAAAAAATTCCATTTCATCCAGGTTTTCTTGGAATAGTGAAGCTTGTTTAGGCATCCAAAAGTAAATACCAAAAATCTACAACGATTTGCACAGCTAGAACCGGTTCAAATAAGTTTTGTCATCTAAATAGTACTACTAGTTTACATACATTTCGCATTTTATATTGTATTAGATATCTTAATTACACTTGAAGTCATAAAAACTGTAATATACATTTATTTAGTTAATTTCTTAATTACAATCTTCTGAAATAAACGACTTTTCCATTATCTTTAAATTCAAGCATCTTAATAAATGAAATTTTCGTATTTTATAGACCTATTCTAGTCAATTTAGACAAAATTTTGATATGATCAAAGGTACTCCGTTTCTTAATTGGCTCAGACTTAATTATTTCAAACCGAAAGCTATGGTCTTTCCTCAAGTATTTCTGTAATGGTTTTTATTTATATTTCATATGATGATTTCTTATATTAACGCGAATACTATACATTTAAATAAAACAAATTTTTACGGATTTTATTAAAATTGTATTTCAAATGTTTTAAATTAATTTTTGTTTTCTTAATTTACTACAGTTATTCTTGTTTTTTTTTTATTGAATAAAGTGACAAACGTGCGAAATGTTATCTTCAAGCATCAATTCAGCCTATCATTAGTCCACTGCTGAACATAGGCCTCATCCATAGATTGCCACAAAAGTTTGTAGCTCTCATTTTGGGGAGATTTTGCCATAGTTGCCACGCTCGGCGGGCGGGTTGGCAACCGCAGTATAGTTATTCAGATGTTCCAGGAAGATGCTGCTGCCTATCTCCTGGTTTTCATTTTCCCTCTGTCGACTTTTCACCCACGGGATGTGATGGGGTGGTAGATTCTCTTAAGCCACCACCGCACAGTTATATGTTATCTTAAATACTTGGTTTATACAATTTATATATACGCATTCTTTATACAGTGTCCATTTGCATGACTAACTCAAAAGAATAATCAGTTGTTAAATAAATATCAGTATTAGTAAATATCAAATTCATTTTTATAATGAAGTGAAAAAGATATGAATATATCTATTTAGTGTGTAGTATATAAGTTAATAGGTAATATTATATTACTTTTATAATGCGATTGCCGAATCACGATTTTTTTATATGAATAAAGATGAATAATAATTATAATGTCACAATATATTTGTTATTAATTAAGAAATGTCCTTAATTTATAACAAATTGTTGAATTGACGATTCAAAGATGATAAAAATACAAACTTGGCTACTTGAGATAGAATAGAAAAATCTTTATTGATCGTTCACAAACACCAATTACAAAAAACGACGTATTAATAAAAAAAAAAAAAAATTATATAAATGAATTCTTCTAGGGGTCTAGACTTCGAGGGATTCAAAACTAAACAGTTATTAGATGACCAAGTAGCTATACGCTTTAGATCATCGCGTTTATATTATCTATAGCTGACAATGTATTTCTTGGATATAAAGTACGATATACCTGCACATCATCGGCATAGAGATGGAACTTACAATTACGGAAACAAAATAAGTAATAATGGCCCAAGAATCGAGCCTTGGAAAACTGCTCGAGATATGGGCTCTGTGGTGGAAAGATTAATGAAAGAAAAAAAAGAAGGAAAGAAAAGTTATTTTATTTGACATCACAAACGAAATACACAATAAAGTATTAAAAACAAAAGCGAGTATGAAACAAAAAAGAAAAAAATGTGAAGTCAAATAAGGTTTCTATTTCAGCAAATTGCGGCAGGACTAAGATGCTGCAGCGCTGATTTTTAAATAGAGCTTGATTTTGACTTCACGGGCGGAAATACTATAATTGTTATGAAGCATGTATGAAAGAAACATTAATTTGCCTCGCAACTACTTCCAAAGTCATACGAAGATGATCACGGTGTATATCGTTTTGCTCGTTTCGTCACTTATAAGAAAGAAAAAAAAAATAGTAAAATAAATATCCGTGATCATCTGTCCGTGCATCTGAGCTAACATGTATGAAATCACACCTCAAAATAAAAATAAAATAAAAAAATGATTATTAATTTTAACAATTAGTAATTAGAATCAGCATAGATGTATATGAGATATTATTAAGTAGTTTTTCTACATTACTATATACAATATATTCGTCACCATGAGCCGGGAACACCATAAAATACAAAATAAATAATACTGAAAAATAAATGTAGAGTAAATGAAGATAAAACAAAACGAACTAGTTTTTTTTTAAATGGTTATATAAACTAAAGCTGACGTTATAAAAAAGGTGATTGTAGAGGAAAAGTTTTTTCGAGTTGTGTGGAATAAAATTACGTTTTTTTAAATATGATCAAGTCATATTTAAAAAAAAAGTGAGAGTTTCTTCCTAAAAGTTCGAATTGTTTTCAGGGCACGCAAAGGTGGAGGGAGGTCGTTCCAGCAGCGAGAAGCTGCGTACCTAAAAGACCCTCTGAATGACATGGTCCTATGTTGGGGTTACGAATACATTGCTGCAATTACGATAAGGATATCTAGATTGATCGCTGTACCATACTTGCTTGTTATATAAGTAAGTCGGTGTCGGAAAAGAGTAGCAAGGTGCAGTTTTCGGCGCAATGACATTTTCAGAAGACTATCATTGTTAAGAAACGGGGTAACATGCATTCTAGGTGGTATCTGGAAACAGAACCTTGCACATGCGTTCTGTTTCTATAATGCAATTCCACTAACTGTGATTTGCCAGTCAAATAGCTTTGAAATCATTTGACTGCAGTGATGGAAAAACCGTGAAAAATCTTGTAATACTATAACTGACGTCTGACCTCTATCTTAAGCTATCACTATATTGTCAGTAACGTCCAACATAAAAGTGGTTATAATATGGCCCTTCCTAAATCCAGATTGACTGACCGCACTGTAATAATTTATTCAACTCTAAATAGTAAATGAGAGAAAGTTAATTTGCTAAGATCCGCATGCAAAATGGTGTGTATTACCTAGTTTTGAAGAGCACCGCCCGCCCTCTCTCAACAGCGTGCACAAGAAAACGAATACCGCCACCGGGAGGTTACCACTAGGCAATACACACCACTGAAGTCGAGAACACGACGTGTTTCACCTCAAAACGACAGTAACTAGGTAGTACACACCATTTTGCATGCGGATCTTAGCAAATTAACTTTCTCTCCTTTACTATAATGGATTTCCGCAAAGTAACGCCTGATTCTATTAACTCCAACTCTAAATATGCGGCCTGCTGTTCACTTACTATTTTTTTAAGTATTTGAGAAATATACGGCAAAAGACTTATTTGTCTTAGATCTTTAAATGGATCTGGACTGCTATTTTTAGGACCACGTTTGACCACAGCAGTAAGATAAGTCTGGGAACGTTGATGTCAAAATAGACGTTTTAATTATATAGGCTAATATATCGAGTTTGAAGAAGGGGTAAAAGAAGCATATCAAGATTATTTTTAAGGTCACAATTTTTTTAGAAACTTTTTTCACAGTCACTTTTCTCAAGAAAAATGCATACTAAAAGCATCACTAAAATTGTGGAACTCACAGTGAAAGATATCACAACTTTTTACGGTATATAGCTTGCGATGCGAGCTTGGCATAATTATATTTTTTAACATTTGAATGTTTTTGATGGGATCTCTTTTCTTTTTGTAGAAAGTTTTTCTATTTTTTGTTTTCTGATATTGCCCCTTGCACATTGGCGACGGATTTTATCAAATCATACTCCCATAGCTGTTGGTTTTTCTTAGCGTGTCCTTTTCTTTTGTTGCGACCATCGTTGACAATGCTGGGCGGTAAATGTTTCTTAATAGATTATATTCAGCATTAATTAAATTAAATTAAATATAACTGCCGTGTGGTGGCGGCCTTACAGAATCTACCACCCCACCACGTCCACCACGCACGACGACGACGTAGGTGTCGTAAAAGTGGATAGAGGGAAAATGAAAACCAGGAGATGGGAGCATCGTCATAGAACAGCTAAATAAATTAACTGCGTTTGCCAATCCGCCTGTCAAGCGTGGCAACTATGGCAAAATCCCCCCAATCTATGGGAAAGGCTTATGTTCAGCAGTGGACCTGTAATGGGATTCGTAAATTGTACAACGTAATCAAAATACGAGTATACAAAAAAGGAAATAAAAATCGCTGAAAGAAAATATCTTTTATGAACATATGTATGTTCAATTTAAGCGATACGGACTGTAGTGTATAACAAATGGTTAGAAACAATCTCTATAACAGTTCAATCAAATACGACGTTCGGAAGGCTGAGCCAATCAATCTTTGCAATCATACTCGAGCTGCCTATAACTATGACCTAAGTTTTGCTGGCCTTTTGTTTCAGCCCATAGGACTTGTTCCACTCAAGGATGCGTTGCAGATTTACATTAGTGCAAGTAATGGCTTCACATAAACGTTCAACTGAAGCCTGAGTGAAGATTTGTAAACCATCTGCATAGAGGTGGTAGGGCGTCTATTAATTACATGACGCGTTTAAGCGGGGGAAGGAGTCGAACCAAATCTCACTCAATCTCACGTGAGTGAGAGGGGGGATCTCGGCAAATATCACACATTTTTTTAGACCAAAGATAATTTACTTTTTACGGCTAAGAGTAGAGTGAACTGGCATAAATCGTCATGTAAGGTCTGGGGCGGTCGATGATCCACCGCCCCAGAAGAGCTTATAAAACACTGCGGCTTCATGAGCAGGACGTAGATTGAAGTCGCTTATCACGGGTGCAAAATTGAGTGTTCGCTGCATATTGCACTGCAAGTGATGCAATCAATCCAGCACGCCATAATAGTTCTTATAAACAGTTTTATAGCCAAGGTTGATTATGTACATGTAAATTACTCTTTAAATTATTCGATTCGGACCTATCATTTAGAAGTTACGACGAGTATAAAAATGATTGGTGCGCGCGATTAGACTAAGTTCTATTAATTACCTACCTACTCATATTACTTTTTTGTAAACTATGAACCATTAAATAGTGGTTTGTTATTTAAATTATATATTTCCTTTAATTTAAAACTTTGAAACGATCTATAAAAATACTGCGGCCGCGGTGGCTCTCGAACGCCGCGCCGCCGCCCGGCTTCATGCGACTCGGGCATCATCGAGGTGCGCGATTTTTTTTTAGAGAGTGGACATTAATTTATAATTTAATTAATTTCGTGTTGATGTGGTTTAATATAGCTAAATAACAGAGCAAAACAATCGATTCTCGAAATTTTCATTTAGTCAAATAATTTAATTTCTTGAAACCACTGATACTTAAAAATACTGCGTTTTGAAATGCGTTATAGTGGCTTACTCAAACTCTAGTCTGTAATTTACACAAATAAATAAAATTGTTTGCTGTTAGTAATAACAAAATAACAACTTTTTACTCAATGCTTATGAAAGTATAGTACTTAAGTATAAGTACGGTACTTATAAAGAAAAAACTTTTTTTAAATTTTTTGTCTGTCTGTCGGTTTGTTCCGGCTAATCTCCGAAACGGCTGCACCAATTTTGACGGGAATTTCATTAACAGATAGCTGATATTATAGTAGGTAATTTCGGCTACTTTAATTTTAGAAAAATAAATAGGGTTCCGCGCAATAAACTTAAAATTCGATTCAAATAGTGAGGAAGGTGCCGACAGAATAACAGCGTTGCGGCAATTCTGCAGTAGCATAATGCTGAGTCGGGTCCTTATCGTTGCTGCAATCCAATATAAATTTCAATAATTTTGTTAATTGTTTATTTTTATGTTGTTGTATTGATCGTCGCAGCGAATAAAGTTATTTTCTTTATTTCTTACTTTCAGTGCCATGGGTAGGAAAATGTTTGATAGTCTGACTAGTCGACTGGAACAAATATGTTTGTGATGCTTACCTGGATGCTAGGTAGAAAATTCTAAATGCAATTCCCGAAAACTGTTTAAAAAGAAATTAAAGTACTGTCAAAATAACTAAGAACTAATCAAAATGTATATTTTAGCATAGCACCGTGGTAGCTCAGGGGCTAATCGCTCGCTTTAAATTTCATAGCACCCGAGTGACTGACTGGGTTCGATTCCCGGTGCCGGCACCAATTAAGTTGTTAATTACAATTTTAAATGCTGATTTACCACGTGTTCGGCGGTGAAGGAATACATCCTGAGGAAACCTGCATGTCTGAGAAATAAAATATGTTTTGAAGGCATGTGAAGTCCGCCATCCCGCATTGGAGCAGCGTAGCGGATTCTTCCCGGCTCCAAAACCCTCTCAGAAATGAGAGGACGCCCGTGCTCAGCAATGAGACAATTATAGGCTAACTTTACTTTTTTACCTTTATAAACGAAATCCACGAAAGTTTTCTCGACTTGGATTCTGGCAACAGTCTAAAAAGTTGAGTCTAGAGCTTGCTAGAGATAGACTTTAGACTCTTTCCACTGAACATCGACGGCCTCTGTGAACCGAAAGAAGATGCAAATGTTTTCAGAACTCATTTCCAGAGTGAATTCCCCGTTCGTCGTAACGTAGCATTTGATGCTAAACGATATAGCTCTTGTCTTTTATCGGTCATGTGGTTGGCCTGATGATTTTATAGACGACAGCGATATTGAAATCGAAAGGAGAGCAATGGCAGTCCGCTGCAATATGTTGACCCGCAGATTTGGATGGTGTAACACAGAAATTAAAGTTATCCTCTTTAATGCTTTCTGTCAAACGTTGTACTCGCGCAATCTGTGAATCAATAATACACAGAGGGCGTTTACGCTCTCCAAGTAAAATGTAATAATGTCTTTAAAGTGTTATTGGGGTTCCCTCGATACTACAGTGCATCTGCCGTGTTTGCACATGAACACATGAACGGATGGGTACATGTGGGTCTGTCGTACGTAAACGGGTCGCGTCGTTGTTGGGCAGAGTGCGGGGAAGCGACAATAGCACTCTCAAAATCATAAGTGGTAAGCCGGACCGGCCAATTCTGAGGCACTGGGTGCATGCTCATGTACGTGTACTCTATGCATCGAGCAGTCCTGGGAAATGTCTAAATTGAATAAGAATCGTATGTTTACATAGCCGGTAGTTATTTTTGTATTTTATTTGTAGTTATTAATAGTTATTATAAATTAAAGTTATATGTATTATAATGTCTGAAATAAATAAATAATCGATGCAGTGTAACATGACTAATTACTTCCTATATTATAAATTATATCCAGTTATTCATTATGACGATCGGAAATCAAGTCTTTTCGTAATTTTTGACATGAATTATATCTCGCATCTAAAACTAAAAATTGTTTATGAGTCAATTAAACATTTTCAAAACAGTACTTACATCGATTTCAGTATCTATTATCGATAGTAACACTTTAAGTAAAAAAAAATTGTCCTTAATATGTAGAAGAAAGAAATTTGGTTACTGATATCGATGTACTTCACTTTTCGATACAAACACATAAAACTCCAATTTTCTCTTGATATGAAGCGGTGGATTTCCCTGTGGACGTTTTTATATTTTCGTACAAACTTTTGGTCATGTAAATTGTTTGGTATCTTGTAAATATCCGCGGCATGCTATGATCATGATATATAATTAACTTAAAACTTAACCACTTGAAATCTGTTATATTTTTAAGCAAAGATAAAACTATTGAATGTAATAAATGAGAAGATAAAATAGAGATCATTTAAATTGTTTTTCGAATACCTCGTAATGTTGGTATAGTTATTACCTTTATATCGCTTATTCTTACTTTGTCAACAAACACTTCACTGTAAAAATCTTTTTCCTTGTGTACAAAAATTGTAAGATTAAAATAACGGCTATGGGAAGTGTCAGCAGAATTTCATGGAAATACCCATCTTAGATATGCCGGACTTTTATTTTTACAGAGGATGTGTAAAATACTTACACATACAGAAATTTGCACAGTTATGCATAATACAATTCGATAAAACAGACTGATACTCGTACATGCGCCGAGATAGGGGGGAAATTCAATACTGCTGACATTTCGTTGTGCTGACAGCTTCGAAATCGCTGGCTTACCTAAACGTTAATTCAGTTTTAGACTTTTATTCTATATCGAATGCCGATTGGAAGCATACTTAAGTATATTTAGAAGTTTAATAAACTGACTTCGTTAAAGTCGGGAAAGGCAAAATGAAAACCAGGAGATGGGCTGCAACATCTTCCTGGAACATCCGAATAAATAAACCGCGATTGCCAACCCGCCTGCCTAGCGTGGTAATTATGGCAAAATCCTCCCAAAATGAGACCGACTAACTTTTGTGTCAATCTATGGGGAGACCTCCTTTTGGCAGTGGACTAGTAATAAAAATGATGAAATATTAAAGTGATACAAGAGTGGTTTATTTTTACATACGTGTAAAATAGTAGTAGTTTAAATTTCTCAACACTCTAATTGCCTCATTATTGAAATTGGAGTTCAATGATACTCGAGTTATTTTTGAATATTTTCTTATTACGAAATAGATTTAAGTAATAATGCTGTATATGAAATGAAAAAATTACTTATTGCGTAAAAGAATAGCATATATGCTTGTTACGTTTTCGCCCACAATATTTTAAATTAAATGTTATAATACAATCAGATTTTTACATCATATTAAAGTACTGTTAACATAATATATAATAACGAACAAAACTGTTTTATATCAGACAATGTTTAACTTGATCTTTTTATAGAAAAATAGAGTGATATTAACTTAACTCAACTTAACTCAGTGTCTTCTTGAAATCGTACTCGTGACTGATGGTTTAAATATTTTTAAGTTATTAATAATAAATTAACATAGAAACGAAATTATGCATGTATAAGACGTAAACTATAAAAATAGTGTAAGCTCTCTTACATCATCTTTATCTAATAAATATCCTACTCCTTAATATAAACTTCTCCTAAGTAGGTCAGATTTCCTGTCGTTACCGTTACTGGTCGTAGGATTCCTATGCAGAAATCCGTCTAGGTAGGTACCACCCCAGGGCCAGTTATTTAGCCGTGAAGCAGTAGTGTGCAAACATTACTGTGTTTCAGGTCTGAAGGGAACTGAGAGCTAGCGTAATCACTGGGCATATTGGACTTAAGAACTGATGTCACAGGGTGACGGGCGCAGTGTCGTGCTACACAGAAATGTTCTGAGTGGCACAGCATCTGTTTTGGGCAGACGTTGCACTTACCATCAGGTGTTTGACGTTTTGCTCCTCTCGACACTTTATCAAATAAAAAAAAATACTATCATTTAATGAACTGACGATCGTAACATCAGACAAATCGAACCATAACTACTGCTGCCCACCTTGGATTCAGCTACCCATCACCAGTGTGTGTACTTTCGGTTCAGAATTTGCCGAAAGCCACTTGATTTAACAAGCACGTTTATCTCTTCTCTCATACTTAGTGCTGTTACTTACATTGACTTCAGGTGTTAGTCACCATAAACTTTAGTAATTTGTGAACGTACTCGTATTTACTCTGTATTTTAGTGATTTTTTCCATTGACTTTCCGCTTACTCATGGACTATCAGGATGAGAGATCAACACAAGTTCCAGCAGGAAAGATTTATATAGTCCTCTACATGATGAATCTGCGTGAGCGGAGTAACCAGTTATGACAGATCATGTGCTAATCATAATAAATATCAATTGTACGTGAGCCTAGCCATTTGGCATTGTGGAAGTAGAAGTTGACAAAAATAATTGTAATTTTAGGCGACGTCAACGCTCTGCAAATGGGATCTCCTCTAGTACGGGGCCTGTAACCATATGGTTATTGTCGATGAGTCGATCTGTTTCGGTATTACCGCTGTGGGACCGTATATATCCTCTCCGACGTATAAACAAACCGCGGCCTGTGGCACAAAGAAATGATACAGTTTGTACACGTCTATTTATAAATTCCGTTTTGTTATAAAAACTCCATGTGTTTTGTCAGTAATTGTGATGAGTTTACTGAATCCACATGTGACAATATACCTACATTCAACCTGTTTATTTTTTTTTGGTGTTATTCTATATGTGCCATATCGCACCTTACCTTGCGATACACCATTGCATAACTTAAATAATCATTTTATTAAAAAAAAGATGATATTAATTAAAATTCACATAAACTTTATTGTATGTTTTCACTATGTATTTAATAGGCCATGTATTTTTTATTGTTTGTTTAAAGTTTTTATGATTGAAGTATCAAATTTGCAACAAATTTCGGAGTTTTCCATATTGAAATATCATTATACTCGTATGTGTATAAAAATAAAGTTTTATTGCTGTTTTCAGCGGCAGACCAACGTTACTTTTAATATTTTATATTATGAGCAGCTACTCTTTGTTTACTAATGATAAGATTGCTCTGTTTGGAAGTATATCATGAAGTTAGTTTTAGTCAAGTGGCCACTTCGTCAAAGACAAACTTGATCTTTGTAGTGGTCCACTAAACTTTAACCTCAGTAAACAAAATTGTCTAGCGTGTTTTGTTTAATTTTCTGAAAGTCTGTTGCTAATTAACTAAGTTGGGGATGTACACTAAAGAAAAAATAATTGTTATATTTGAAAACTGCTGACTATTATAACAACAATTACAACATCAAATCATTAGGATAACTTGTATCACACAATTGCGATATTTCACAAAAATATTTTTATAATATTCTTTTACGTTATTAATCCCTGGCGTGAAGTCAATACGAGGGGAATAACATATTTTCAAGAAGATATTCAGCAAAAATTTTATTAAGATGTTAATGAGTCTATAATAGGTTAAAAACAAAACGCTTGTTTATAACTTTCTATGACTTAGGGTGAAACGCGCTTTCTATGACTTGGGGAGTACATTGTTGCATTTATGCATACTGTGAGACTGCAGTGCTAGTTTTTTGTATATGTACAATAAAATAATCTAGACATAGTCAATGGTCATGAATACACTTCATATACTGAATATATATAGAATTACTGGGTACCAAATTGGCGAAGTCCGTACAATTTAGATCACCAGCTAAATTAAATAATTATTCATAAATCTAATGTAAACATTCGGCGTTTCTAGTCCTCAACAGTTGTGGGGCAAATACTAAAATGATAAGATTGATATTTTAGACAGAAAAATTATGTTTTATACAGGCTGCAATAGATAGAATAGATGCGATTATGATATTAAGTATTTTATTTGTGGTTCTTATGAGAAGATATAACAATATTGCGACAGTCTGGCTTTTATCAGCAAATGAAGTATTAAAACTACCCTGAGAAGGCTAAACCTCGATCGCCATTTCACAATTTTAGCAAAAATAATGGTAGGGGATTTATTTTGCATCAATACAGATAGTTTGATCTGAGTGCATGATGTCGCCGAAGAAACCTGTCAAAGCCCTATGACAAAGCTATACACTAGCATCTAAAGACGACACTGCAAAATAAAAACTTAATTATATCTTCATAAAATTACTGAACAATAAAATATAATACAACGCACGCTAGCGATACCGCCTGCTGATACATCTTACTATACCATGAAAAATTCAATAAAAAACCTACAATTCTTTATACACGTGACATACGTACATACAGTCACCACTTTTTCCCATATTAGGGGTATTCAGTCGCCACAAACGTAGCCCCCGTGGAGAACGACACGTGACGGAAGGCGAACAACGTCGCCACCATTTTGGTACTTTTTTTTTTTTTTTTATGACTGGCGCAAGGGCCCCCGAGAGGGGACCTCGGCTTGGACCGTCATCCTGTTCGCGAGAGTAACAGACTCGAGGGTGCCCAAGGGGGCCGGTCTCGGCACGGTCAGTTACTGCAATCGGGAGGGCAATATTACTACTACTATAATTATTAATACCATGATTATTATTAGATAAGTTTACCACCAATTCGGAATGCGTTTCCGCTGGAGAAGAAATGGCGCAAGAAACTCCAGCGACGCTTCTGTTTATGACACTACTGCTAGGGGAGAACCGGCCTGAGATGCGGCGGTATCGCGAATAACTTTGTCTGATACGCCCACGCCGACGGCGGGGGCGGTATGATGGTGATAATGGGTGTTTGTGTAGTGTTGAGTAGAGCGCTTGGGCAATAGTGGTCGCGTCGTCAGGGTCCTCGAGGACGTGCCTCGGTCTCCTTTTTCCGCGGGTCGAGTTTTGGTGTATCGCGAGGGGGTTGTAAGTGGCGGCACTGACAACCAGTGTGTTGGGGTGCGTGGCGGCAGAGTCGAAGTATCGGCGAGAGGCCAACTTTAGATATTGGGTTATGGTAGGAAGCCCTAAATCGATATGAAGGTTAGCATTACGCACGAACCACGGTGCTCCCGTGGCTTTACGCATGAATCGATTTTGTATTACCTGAAGTCGGTGAATTTGACGCGGGGAGGCATGCGCAAATACGGGGCTTGCGTATGTCATAATTGGCCGAATACAGGCTTTGTAAAGTGTAATTTTATTATGTAGGGACATTTTGCTATTTTTATTTAGTAACGGATGTAATCGACCGCGGACGAACGCCGCTCGGTTCCTTACTCGGTTAATATGTGGACCGAAGCTGAGTCTCGAGTCTAATAGGACGCCTAGGTATTTGACTGTCTTTTCCCAGGGGATTGGACGATCGAATAACTCTATGGTGGGGAGATTCTGCGTTATGCGCCGCGAGAAGTACATGGCTGCACTTTTGATTGGGTTGACCTCGATCCTCCATTTCCGAAACCAGTTCCCGAGGGTTCGGGCTGCGGATTGGAGGCGTTTAGAGATAGTGTCTGGATTACGTCCAGACACATATAGGCAGGTATCATCTGCGAAGAGGGCGAGTTCGACGCCGCTGGTGTGCGGTATGTCGTTCGTGAAAAGGGTGTAGAGCACGGGACCTAGGACTGAGCCTTGTGGTACGCCGGCTAGGATGGGATGTGATTCGGATCGCACCCCCTCGACGCGGTAGCGGAAGGTTCGACTGCGCAAGAAATCTCGTATGATGAGTACGAGGCGATCCGGCACACCGAGTCCATATAACTTGTATATGAGCCCGTTGTGCCAGACCTTGTCGAACGCTTTCGCCACGTCGAAGAAGAGCGCTCCGGTATGAAGCCCGCGTATGAAGCGGGATTGAATGTGCTCCGTTATGCGGTGCACCTGCTGGGTACATGAGTGTTTGGCACGGAATCCAAACTGCTCGTGGATGGGGATCCCTCGAGACTGCATGAAGTCTCTTAAGCGGGCGAGAAGTAGGCGTTCGTATATCTTGCCTAAGGCCTTGAGGAGGCTTATAGGCCGATATGCGGTGGGATCGGACGGGCATTTTGGTACAGTTGAAAAAATTCTTACTTCCCTTTGCGTTCCCACGACCATCATAGTGACAGCATTGCATATTATGGTATTCTGCACAAATAAGGACCGTCCGAACTTAGGCGCCTCTTACGACACCTCGGTAGAAAAGAGGCAGGTGCTATTCTACTTTCCCGGACTATAATATAAAATATATCAGCACTATTCAAAGTTCTCACATTGATGAAGGCGACCAGTGTCTTACAGAATCGTCGCAAGAGACTGAAAGATTTTGGAAGTTTATAAGAACAGCTACAGAAAAGTTTTATGAGAATATTTCGTCAGGTCTGTTCGATATCTATTTTGTTTTGTCATACAGAGAAGTGTTAAAAATGTCCACCTGTATGTAGATTATAATAGAAAGGCCCCACATAAAGTATTTAAGTCAAGTTTACGAATTCCTAATCAGTATTCCAATAGGAAGTACCAAATGTATCTGCAACCTAGGGTTTATTCTATCCTGGAATTTCATTATTAAAAGATTTTATTTCACTTGCTCTATTAGTACGAGTATATGGTAAAAACTTGCAACTGAACTTGAAACTTCAATGGAGCCCCCATATATCTAAACTAGCAAGTAGACTTAGCTCTGCAGCTTATGCTGTAAAAAAAATTAGGAATTTGACTAACGTTGAAACTGCTAGATTGGTTTATTTTAGTTATTTTCATAGCATAATGTCTTATGGTATTTTGCTATGGGGAAATGCAACTAATGTAGAAGTGATTTTTGTTTTGCAAAAGAGGGCCGTAAGAGCTATTTATAATCTTGGCTCTAAAGTGTCTCTTAGGGATAAATTTAAAGAAATTAATATCTTAACCTTGGCCTCTCAATATAAATTTGAAAACGTTTTCTATGTACACAAGAACATAAACCAGTACACTAAAAAAAGTGATGTTCATAATGTGAATACCAGGAACAAGCACAAATTAATTATGCCAGTTACCCGACTTCACAGAGTCAGTAACTCTTTTATGGGACAATGTATACGTTTTTACAACAAAATCCCAGAAAGTGCTAAAAGTCTTTCAATCAAAAAGTTTAAATTTTATATTAAACAAAGACTTCATAAAAAGGGTTATTATAATATTAAAGAATACATAGATGATGATAACCCCTGGGAATGAGGTGATCGCCGCCAAGCCATTTCTACATCTTTATAATACAGCTATTGTAATACAGTTATTGTACATAATTTTAAAAATGACTAAAAAAAAGCCCGCTGGGTTTCTTACTGGTTCTTCCCAGGACAGAAGCATTTTTGCGAACCAGTGTAGTTTAAAAAAAGAAAAAAAATGACTTTCAATAAGTATTATGTAAATAATCTATATTGAATAAAAATTTATTCTATTCTCTTCTATTCTATACTGAATTTTAGATCAGTTTCCCCCAACCGATTGAGCTGAATTTGAAACACATATGTAACTTCGGTAACAATGCAATAATATGTGACCATGTAGGCGCTCTCATGGTTGACACGGGTGGTGGTTAAAGGAAGTCCTCAATTACCCATCTTAACTCTGTCGTGTTTAGGCTCGCTTGAATTTGCCTTGACAAGTGCTATAGACCTAGACGATGTGCAGGGTACTTACGATAGAGCCGGGAGGTGGTCATATGATCTCCTCAAATACCCATCATAACTTCGTCGTGTTTGGGATGGTTTGATTTGTCTTGGTATAGCCAAGACTGCCTTGACTAAACTGGACAATATCTGGAAGAAAAGAGGTATTCGGCGTACAACTAAAGTGCGCTTAGTTTGAGCTTTGGTATTTTCTATATTCTTGTATGGTGCCGAGACTTGGACTATGAAAAGCCGCGATAGCAGTAAGATAGATGCTTTCGAGATGTGGTGTTGGCGAAGATTGCGCCGTATACCTTAGACCGCTATGAGAACCAACTAGTCTATTCTAAAATAGCTTAAAATCACCACACGGCTCTCCACAATTTGCCGACAAAGAGCCCTTAGCTTCTTCGGACACATTATGCGGTCTTCAAAGCACTGTCTTGAGAAGCAGATTATTTTAGGCAAAATGGACGGCAAGCGCGCTCAGGGTAGGGCGCCTACATGATGGTCTGATATCATTAAGAAAGCTGTGGGCTGGCAGCATGCACCGTGCGGTCCACTCCGCACATGACCACACCCAATGGAGACTGATTGTACGTGGTCCTCAGCAGTGAGGGAGCAGATAAAGAAGAAGAATATTTGTCTTGACAACGACTATATGCCTAAATGATATCCAGGGTCTCAAGATGAAGTTAGAAAGTAGACATAGGAACTCTTCAACTACTCATGATAACTCCGTCATGTTTGGGCTCATCGGATTTGCCTTGAGAAGTACATAGGTGTTCAGAGTCTGATAGCTGGAAGCATCGGACATAAGTTTCAAAAGTTGTTCATGACTTCATGGCTCGGTGAGATGGGTGTCGTTAGCATTGATCTGCAACCTGTCTAGGAGACGGAAAACTTAACGTCGTCTGACGAAATTAAAGTTTTCGTCAGACGCGAGTAAGTTCCAATCTGAAATAAGCAGTTTATTGCAAAGCACTCAAGCCAAGGTGGGGCTGCGCTAAGACCTGAATGCCAATAGTGTTGAAACATACAACGTCGCGAACGAACCACCTCAGGGCATTGCGGCGCACCCTGTTGCCGTAAGATAGTAAATAAACTTCCTTACTATCTTTATCACTGAAAATGGTTTAATTTTGAATTATTTGTTATCGAAAAGCTTGTACGAGTATATATAAAACAAATAAACAACACGAAATATGCTAGGTTATAATGAATAAATGCTACATTTCTAAAAAACACAGAATATATAATAATACATTTTAAGTTATTCTGTCTTCAAGCAGTGCTGTGCAAACATTACTGTGTTTCTGTCTGAAGGGCATTGACAGATAGTACTGTGCTAGTAGTAATACTGGGCATATGGGACTTAAGAACTAATATCTCAGGGTGACCAACTCATTGTGATGTCACACAGAAATGTTCTGGGAGACATCACACTGTATTGGTAATGGGCAGATGAGGTCAACGATTTGCTCGTCTCATCACTTTATTCCTTAAAAAATAAGTTAATAAGGCAGTTAAAAACTAGTGAGCGCCTGGGTAATAGTCCTAACACTTGCGATACTACATTATACTGTGTGCAGAGAACAGCTTCTGGTTTTTAAATATATGGTGTAAATTTCAGGAGGACATCCACCTTACATTGAAGCATTGTTTCATTTAAAGCATGTATTAAACTTGTTAACACTTAGTTTATCCCGCTGAGTAGAATAGCACATACCTCTTTCCTACCAAGGTGTCGTAAGAGGCGACTAAGGTATTGTACGGACAGCCTTCATTCTTGCACAAGCACAGCAATAACACCATAATATGCAACGCTGTCGCTATGCTGCTCATGGGAACGCAATG
Organism: Luehdorfia chinensis; assembly: GCA_019845155.1. Taxonomy (NCBI): domain Eukaryota; kingdom Metazoa; phylum Arthropoda; class Insecta; order Lepidoptera; family Papilionidae; genus Luehdorfia; species Luehdorfia chinensis. The sequence continues at coordinate 6,800,028 of JAHVAK010000282.1, forward strand.
CCGAGTAATAATTTTTTGTTTCGTACATAGATGGCGGCAACGTGGATCTCTACTCGACTCGACTGGTTTCCCGCGTGGTCGAAAAGCGGGCTGCGTGCGTGGCCTCGGTTTACTCCTTATATGGTTAAAAGACGTGACTGTATGTATTAAACTTGTTATAGTACAAAATGGTGATTCAGAAAAGCAGTTAAATACTTATAGTGACAAATTGTCAAATATTCTAGAGGTGTTAACATTTTATTACGTATTATATAACAACGATGTATTTTTTACTTTCGTAATACATATAAGTCACGCGTGAACACACAGACCTTTTTCCGCTTTGAACTTTGTGGCCTCGAGACTTGTCAAATAGAATCATTTGAAACAGCTGAGTGGAATTTATTCAACCGTAACAGAAAAAGGACTCGGTCAACTACATTTACAGGAATAAGTAAAATCAGAAGGAAGTGCTTTAAGAAAATTATATTTCTTTATACCCCATTATTACTTCGGTTGATTTTAACAGCAGTAACTCGATAACTTCCTTTTTTTAATACAGTGTTTCTAAACTGCATTAAAACCAATTAAATACCAGAAGTTCAAAATAACAAAAATAACAGCTCTGTTACTACGTAAAAATATAAAGTCAATATTGATTTTTTATTTACCCGTATATAGAGTACTATTCTTTCCTGTGGCTCCAATATGGAGGCTTTTCTATTCGATACGTTGTTTTCGACCTAGTCATAAACCTTGCTTGTTGGTGATATTATACATTATAATCTTCATAGTGCAGACAATTTAAATAAAGTTGTAACTACTATTAAATAATTTTATTTCTCCGTCATTCAGTAACAAGATACACGCTGAACAATTGTTATTTTTGTAACTGGAGTTCTTGCCGGGCAGGGTAAAGATTAGGATTTGAACGCAGCACCCCTAAGTAGAACCACCACGGTTACAATTCAAATCACTTACGATCAGGTGAACATTTTACTCGTTTCGTCATTTTATGCAATAAAAAAAATATATAACTTGAAACCAAATTTATTGCAGACTGACGACATTGAGGAAACTATATAGGACTCTATGCCTATTCTCTCAAGTATTATAATATTTTTCAAGGTTATAGGTTAATAATAACAATAATAACAATAATAGTTTTAATATCTTAGAGATCTTCTATATGTAGTAATAATACTGCTGGTCACGATTGACATCCATATCTACACAAGTGAAACTGCAGGTACATATTTTCAATTCAACTCTCAGACCCGATTTCACCGATCGCTTTGGAAACCAAGTTTAATAAAACCACGTTTTACTGAACTTAGTTCAAATGTATCATTTGAACTCGGTTTTCGTCTAACCGATTTCACCGGCTCCATTCACAAACACGAAGTTTACATGAAATATTGTCACAATCTAAAACAAAAACTCGATGTATTTAGTATTTTGCGACATCAAACAGCCTGTTTTTATGCATAAGACACAGGTATGCAAACAATAAACAAAACTTATTATATTTATTGTGTTTACATAGTTGTGCAATTGACAATGACAGCTCTCTAAACGGTGAAATCCGCCCTAAGAAGACACTGGTTTGCGCGTTTACCGCTAAAAAGAAACCCTTTTTCGCCTCGCTTTTGTAATACGCCGCTCGCTACCTCTGCTAGTATCGGAATCCTCGGCATTGACACATCGAGTGACGTTCAGTTCTTCGGCCATCTGGAAGAGAAGGCCAAATCGTCTTCCAACAATTTTGGGGTGCTCAGTAGAGCGGGACAGTATTTTACGCCAGTCCATCGCTTGCAACTTTACAAGGCGCAAGTTCGGCCTCACGTGGAATACTGTTCTCAAATCTGGGCGGGGCACCCCAGTGCCAGCTCCTTCCATTTGACCGAATCTAACGAAGAGCGGCTCGAATCGTCAACGACCAAGTTTTTTCCGATCAGCTCGATCCACTGGCTTTACGAAGAGTCGTTGCAACTCCTCGCATTTTCTACCGTGTTTACCATAGGAATTGGAGATTTCCGAGGAGATGCTCAGATTAATTCCTGCTACTAAATTTCACCATCCCACATTGGGGCGCAGATCAAGATTTCATCGGCACCACCTGGATGACCGGCATTCCACGACTGTGCGCTGTGCCAGAAAAAAACTGTCACTCACGACCACTATATTGAATCTGCTGCTGCCTCCGGTCCATAAACTATCTTTATGCAAGAAATCACGTCAATCCATTGCGCCGTTAATGCAGACTGTATTAACGTAGGGCATACTATTAAACAAACATACCACTTTCGCTTTTAAATAGGATAATAGGATTAATATGAAAGGATAGTATTTATAAGTTACTTACATTTTCCGTTATAACGAATTTGAAAAATAAAAAAGACGAGGATCGATAAGTATTAAAGATATGAATACTTATATCGATTTCATTATTTATCAGCAGGTTGTGTTCCCATTTTAATCCAGAACTGGTAACAGACTCTTGGAGGACTTAACATAATCCAAAAATAGTATTTTATCTAATTGAATACACATCTCATAAAAGTATTATGGAGTCCACAAGTAGGCCTAGAATGGGCCTCTTTTATCCAACACAAATTCGTACTATTTGCAATGTACTCGTATTTAGTAATTTTTTTTAATCATTTCACATTTAAGAAATTTCAATTTAATTCGTTTGTATTTTTAATAAATTATTTTTAATAAATATATCAAATAATTACTTTTAAAGTTTGTTACATTATTTTCATACTTAAAAACTTTGTGGCTGCTTATGTACTCGTAATAACAACGCAGCTGCAGCATAACGCTGTGTCGGGTGCATTTTTGTTGCTGCACTTTGTACGAATAATTATTTTATGTTATGTATATTGTGTATACGTTTATGTTATATCGTACAGTAGCAGAAAATAAAACTTATTAAATTCGTTCTTTTAATAAATTAAATTATTTGTTTGTTTATTTCAATGCTAAAAATAACGGATACCGGATAACAGATAATGGATAACGAAATAACGGATAATGAAATAAAAATACGGATTTATCGCGTTTTGTTTGGCTATTTATAACTCGGGAGGACAGATCTTTGACGTTCAAATGTCAGTTAACCTTAAACTGAAAACCCGTGGGAACTCTTTGATTTTCTAGGATAAAAATTATCCTGTCTCCAGGATGCAAGCTATCTCGTTGCCGAATTTCGTTAAATTCGGTTTAATGGTTGACCTGTGAAAACGTAACAGACAGAGGGACAGGGAGAGTTACTTTCGCTATTCTATTAATACTGATGAAAACATCGTGATATTTTTTTTAGTTAAGGACCACGTGTCTAAGTAGTAAAATTAAAAAAAAATATCTAAATCTATCCAGTAGTTTGCGTGATGCACTACGGCAGACCTCTTTTATTTTATTTATATAGATAGACTTTACGTCCGATCTACCCAGAATGTGCTAATTGTTTTTTGAAATCTTGCAGTAGTAAGCTTGGTTTTTTATTTAATTGTATTAATACTTTTATATTGAGCCGTGGTAGCGCAGAGGCTTTAAGTTTCGTAGTACGCGATTGTCCTGGGCACCACTAAAATTGTTCATTGTAATTTTACGCGATGATTTACCACATGCTCGGCTGTGAAGTAAAACATCGTTACGAAACCTGCATGTCTGGGAAATAAAAAATATTTCGAGGATATAACAAGTCCGCACTGGAGCAGCGTGGCAGACTGTTCCCGGGTCTAAAAATATCTCAAAAATTCTCATTTTGGAAGCTTGTTTTCTGCAGTGAGATATTTAAAAGCTGATATTTTTTTAATAATAGAATCCCAAGCCAGTCATAGTACCCAATCATTTACTCTATCGAAATTAAGATCATTTTTTTTAATTTTAATAGCCTCGCAAATCATCTTTAGTAAATCGGTGTTCATTAGCAAGGATTTTTGGTCTATGAAATCTGATGTAATGGTTGGGATAATTCAGCAAATGGCCACAGACTGAAAACAATAACTCAATTGCTTATTCCGCGTGTAAATATTTTTGTTCAAATATTTCAAACTCGGTATTTCTATCGCAAGTCCTGTAACGTATATGTTGTTTTAGAAAATCTAGTCATTCAATAAATTATAGGGGCTTACAGGTCTATAAGAATCGGACCTGCGACCCGCTTTATTACCTGGAACCTTAAAATGGGTTTACTAGCGATGTTGATTTGCATTTTTAACAGAATATTTAAATTGAAATATAAATATTACAGTTATGACCACATAGTAAAGTCGTAAAAATAATAAACCATAATAAAAATATTAATCGCAGCTTATTTTATTTCGTTTTGTATAATAAAAACGTTTCATATGCAACGTTTTTATGACGTAAACTTTCTAAAATTTTCTTGTTTTACTATTCATACTGTGCTATCTTTGTTATTTTTTCATAGATTTAGTAAAATTTGAAACGAAATCATAAAACGAAAATAACATGGAGGTCGTTTTGGTATTTTTAATTTCCTATCCTACCTTTTTATCATAATATAATTTTGGAAATAATTATCAACATCGCTTATGATTCATTTGATAACGATGGATCTGTGGGCAGCAATCAGTTATTGTGTATGAAGGTCTTGCGAGCAGGCAAGTTCATAAAGGTTATATCAATCGGTTCCAAAACGATATTAAGGTCTCATCTATTAAAATTTTATTATATCTCTGGCTAAAAATATTTTTACTAATTAACTGAATCTATCGACATAGTAGCAATGTTACGAACACTATTTCTAGATAACTATATAAATAATTCTTAAACTAACCAAGCAATTTTAACCCATTGATTACACTTGTTAAGAAAAATGTACATAAGGTAGATTAAAGAGGATGTAATGAGATAAAAAGCCGATTAAACTAAGAGGCTTTGGACATCTAGGGAGCTCTGTGGTCTATAACGTAAGTATTTGAATGAATAAAATTAACAGTCAAAATAATATCTTCAATTTTCTAAGCTCAGAACAAATATTAGATAGCAGAATAGTTAAACCATAGGAGTGTTTAATAACAATTATTAAAAAACATACTGGTGCCGGAAACCTGTGTCTAAAGAAGAGATACTCGTATATTAATGTCATGATCAGCATGCCGCGTCGTGGCGATGGCGGAAAGTCCTCGCAATATGCAAGAGGTCAGTGTCTAGAAAAGGATTTTTTAAAGGATGATGTTGCTTATACATTATTCATTTTATTGTTGATGTAACAGATCTTGATAATAGAGAACAATGTAAAATACCAAATAATATTTAAAATATATGTGACATTTTTTTTGTGTAAAATTAATTTGAATACTCTGATTCATTTTTTTAGAATAGAATCATAGGTAAATGAGAACGACTGGTCCTTTTTCCGCACGGAAAAAAATAAATATAATACTATTTAATGGTTGTTGATTTATTTAGTCTCTTTACTAACGGTATAAAGTACCGTTCTACCAGTCAACTGCAAAGTTAGTGGAGAAGCGTGTACAGCGCGAGGCAAGAGCGAAAAACGAAAAAAAATAAGAAATACAAGATTTACATACCAATACCACTGTTAAATAAAACTACTTTTTTACGGATTTTATCGCGTTTAATTTTTGAACTATTTTTACCCGACGTTTCGGATGCTTTACAGCACCCATGGTCACGGGGGGACTGAGGTGACAGTTGTCCCAATGTCATAGTTAACCCGGAGTACCTTCAGCTTTTAATTATTATTTGTAGTCCGATCTACGCAGAAAGAGCTTACTGTGTCTTGAAGCCTTGCAGTGGTATGCTTGGTTTTTGATTTAATTTTATTAATAATAGGATTCCAAGCCGGTGGTAATACCCAACCATCTTCCCTATTGAAATTAGGAAGTTTTTTAATTTCAATAGCCTCGCGAATCATCCTTGGTAGGAATCGGTGTTCTTTTGCAAGGATTTGTGGTCTATCAAATCTGATGTAATGGTTGGGATGATCCAGAACATGGTCACAGACTGCAGACTTCCTAGAGCGTCGATGCTTCACATCAGCTATGTGTTCTTTAACGCGGGTTTTAATGGATCTTTTAGTTTGCCCTATGTAAGAGAGACCACATTCACAATCCAGCTTGTATACTCCTGCATCTTGTAGAGGGATGTTACACTTGACAGATGGTAAAAACTGACTTATCTTCTTCGGCGGCTTGAAAAATGTTCTTATAGAAGCTCGCTTCAAGATATAGCCAATCTTGTCCGTGACTCCTCTGACATATGGAAGAACAGCAGGTACACGCTCGACTGTGGCCGGCTTCACTCGGTCACTGCGACGAAGGCGCGGAACCCGAAGCTTGTTGTCTTGCAAAACTTGCTTGACATGCTGAAGCTCGGCGGCCAGGTGTTTACTGTCACAGATCCCTTGTGCTCTCTGAAACAAAGATTTACCCACGGTAGCTAACTGTGAAGGATGGTGGTGAGATTCACCATTTAAATACCTATTTGTATGGGTCTTTTTTCTATTCACAGTGTGACACAAGGTGTTATTAGGATTCCGAATTACTAACACATCCAGAAAAGCTAAAGAGTTATTTGCCTCTAACTCCATTGTAAATTGAATTTTAGAGTTTAGGGAGTTAAGGTGGTCTAGAAATGCAGTTACTTTATGCGATGGTAAAATTGTGAAAGTATCATCTACATACCGCTTGTAGAATCTTGGATTTACAGGAGAAGTACGGAGGGCTTTCTCCTCAAAGTCTTCCATGAAAATATCGGCGACAATGGGAGATACTGGAGAGCCCATCGCAATCATCCCAATCCGAAACGTCGGGTAAAAATAGTTCAAAAATTAAACGCGATAAAATCCGTAAAAAAGTAGTTTTATTTAAATGTGTAATATTCGCGTAAATAAAAGAAAACATTATGCAATACCACTGTATTAAACAAACATCAAATTCATTCACAGTAAGCCCATGTGGTGGCGGCTTAAGATAATCTACCAAAGCATCTCATATTCTTCTTCATTCATATTCATCTTCATACCGTGGGTGTCGTAATAGTCGACAATGGGAGTATTAAAACCAGGAGATGGGTAGCAGCATCTTCCTGGAACATCTGAATAAATAAACTGCGGTTGCCAAGCCGCCTGCCAACCGTGGGGATTTATAAATAAGTAGCATGATAATAGTTTTTTTTATTAACCAATTAAAATACAGTTTGGCAACAAAATCTTTTAATAATAAGACTGAATTAACAACCTTAAAATGCCTACTTTATAACTTGCCTATTTTATATGCAGATAGAAGTTAAGTGTTCCTTCATTTAATTTATGTCGCTCTTTAGCCCGCTTTCATGCACACATAATTAGTTACAGTCAAGGCGTTTTTGATAGACGTTATAATATGTATAAAAAATAGGTTATGTAGATGGTTACATAAAAGATATAGCACAATATTTTCGTCCTACAAGATCTAGAAGAAGTAGCAGTAGGTGTTCAAAAGTAACATTAATGCAATATGAAATAATAATGTGGTATTCTTTCGACTCTTTCATGTTTAATATATTTTATGTATTAATTCGACTAACGAATTGTCATATCTTTACATTAAGCAATTTTATACTCTCTAGAAATATATACATTGCTCATGGTAAAGACAACACGAAAAAAACCTTCATATTTTTTTTTCTTTTACAAGTAATCAACGAAAAAAAATCATCTCTTTTTTCATTTTCCAGAATATCACGAAATTATTGTCCACAATATAGCAAGATTGACATTTTGTTCCTAAAGTGACGTGACCTTGTAATATTGACAAATTAAAATTGAATAATGATTTGATACTGGTAATATTTAAATGCTGTCATTATTATTAGCCACTGCGCTGAAATTTTAATTTACAAGTAGTAAACTATGAATTTTCCGGTTTTAAGCATAGGATCTCTCTGATTTTTTGGGACGGTTTCGTAGCCGAGAAAAATCCGCGACGATGCCCCGATGCGGATTGCCAACTTCCCATGTCTTAATAATCATTTTTCCTTCATCGCTGAGTGTAGTAAATCGGTACTTAAAACTGAAAATAACAATTTTTCCACAGCCAGAACCGAAAATCCAATGTTCCATAATCACTGGGCATTTGATACTTAAGAACTGATGTCTCAGGGTGACAGGCGCAGTGTGGTGTCACACAGAAATATTCTGGGTGACACAGCATTTGTTGTAGGCGGACGTTGCACTTGCCATGAGGTGAACGTTTTGCTCATTTCGTCACTTTCTACAATAAAAAAAATCCTTTTTTTAATATCTCTTATGTAAGATTCTAATTTCAGAGTCTTTCAGTATAATCCACGTATCTAAAAATATCTAAATAAATACTACGAGTACAAGTACGTTCGATCAATAAATTATAAAGTACTTCATGCACATTTCACTTTTTAAGATTATATTTCTTACAATTTGAGTTATAAATATGATGTTCTGCAAAATAACATACATACATACATACATAAGATCACGCCTGTATCCCATAAGGGGTAGTCAGAGACTGGGCACTCACTGCAAAAACCGATGACTGCCACAATCCACGTTTCACAAAAACAATGTAATCCACTTGGTGTGATAGGTGGTGAGCCCATCGCACCATGCGCTGTTGGGAGCACAGTGCAGTTTAATTCCTTACTCGCCTTTTACGGGATCCATTGGATGAGATGGAGTGGTAGTATTCTTTTAACGAGCCGCCACCACACGGTCAAAACGTTTTGCAAAATAACGTAATAGTATTTTTTTTAAAACTTTTATATGACGAATGATTTGAACTTTGACTTTGATTTGAAATGAATACTTTTCCTTATTTAACGCACATACAACTTGCAAAATGCCACAGATGGAAGGATTTAATCAAATATCACAAAGGACGATATATACTCGGTATAAGAACCGAATTAACAAAGTTCGGCAATTTACTACACCGTCGTTTCGTGGATTTGTTACCGGATGAGCAGGCTTGACGAGACTTGACTTATTAGAATATACATCACTCTCATTCTGCATTATTTAGCATAAGAGAATGTTACTTAAAACAGTAATTCTTATTGCTATTAAGTCTCATATTTTATTTTTAATTACAAAGATTCAGTAAAAGGCCGCCGCCCAGAACCTGCGTTCGAATCCTAGAAACGTAACGAAACGAAAGTAGAAACGGAAACGCTTGTAAAAGCTGAAGAGAAAATTGTAAAAAGGGAAACGACGGTGTAGTAAATTTTCAACAAGTATTGATCATCATCATTTCAGCCCGTTATTTAACATTGGCCTTCCTCATAGATTGCTACAAAATACGGTCCCGAGACACCTGCATATATCGACAAACCGCTGATGTACAAAACATGCATTTACTAACAAAATTTACATAAGAGTAGCCATAAAAAGTTGATGCTTTCCACTAATCTTATAACAAAGCTGTACGTTTGGTTATTGTATAAACGTCATGGTCATGCCAAAAAGGTCATCACTCCTATTAGGCTATTGTTGCGGTAACAAGTTCAACGCTGATTTTATTTGATGACCGCTAGAGAAACAGTCCCAAAGACGGGTCAATGATGAATTAAAATATCATTCATTCATACTCGGAACTGTAGTCACCAACAACTGCGCGGACGTATCAGTGTAACTCTTATCTGTTCTGTAATAGTGGGTCCTATAATAAGAATATCATGTTTTGTAATTAATTAGTGGCATTTTTAAGTATTGTTTAAAAAATGTTATTTAACGAACCGTATCTAATTAATTATCAATACTTGTTCAGGCGAAACACCTACAACACAAATAAAACCCACAACTAACAAGCAAACGGAAATATTTGTGAACTCGCACGGAGCAAACATGATCGGGCTAAGTAAGATCTCATCAAAATGTTTGCAGAGGCTACGATACTTTCTTGTTTGAATAAGTTCTTATTTATTTCAGTAATATAAAACAATTTATTAGTTTGATTCCGTTTTGATTTGAATCACACTGTAGAAGCATTACAGAAGGTTGAAGGTTGGTCTATTTTCGCTTACAATATCAATGTGACAGTTAGATACTCATGTCACCATTGCATGTGGTCGCTATGTGGTCGTATGAGTGATGTATGATTCGCTATATTCCGCGTTTATTATATTTTATTTGAACTAAGAGCTGTTATGTCATTTCGTGCATTCATTGATAAAGCACACGCCACCGTGAAATCCACGATACCATACGAAATAATATTTGTTGTTATTGGTGTATTTTTATTGTTTGAGTCATATCATTAAAAAACGATAATAAAAGAATTCAATTCATAATGTATTATAAGTAACATTTTAGTTACAAGATAAAAAAAATATAAAAAAGATATAAAAAACCGATGTTCCTTCCCATAACTTCAGGTCTATAATTATCCGAATAAAAGTTAACATATTTTCTGATTAATGACTTGTCTTCAATGACCGCTAGCAATCGGCTTCTCGTTGAACCAATAAGTCGCGAACAAATATTCGTACCCCGTAAAGACTCGATACGAAATATCAAGTCTCTCTCTGCAATGACTTCCATGGGCATCTCTGGTTCTCTCCTTGCGGTGGTTCCATCGTTCAACAACATTTTCCCAAATATTTTCAATTGGGTTTAAATCAGGTGATTTGTCGCGACAGTTGTATTGTAAATAGTAAAATTGGGGAAACTCAGTTTCTGGGTAAACATGATGTTTTCTAAAGTATTAACATAATTCACAGCTGTTGCTTTTGGAGGATTTCTTCTCTTGCTCTTGGGTATATTTAAATTACGTGACATTCAAAATTTTAATAAATGATAAATGAAATGAAGAGGATGTAGTTTCTAGTTATAGTTCATTAGTATATAACCTTTATGATTTTGTAACAAAATAAAAAGAATAAATAATATCAAAAATATTTTATAAAAATAAACTTTTGACGGAAAAATCTGTCCCCAGTGTCGTTCACAATGCGACGAAGAAAGACTATTTAAATGCAGATTGCTTTTGGTAATACTTTCATTTGTTTTTGTCTAGGTAGCTTTCACTGAGATTGTTACTTTTTAGCTACTTATTAGCTTAATACACTACTAATTAAAAATATTTATTACGAAATAATAGAATAGTCTACAGTTCGCAAAGTAATTATCATCCTTGCTCCACATCCTATTTGTCCACATATGTCTTTCTTTTTAGAGGGCGTTGCTGTCGCATATTTGTCATAATGCCATAGTATATGTTATCCGTAACTTCGTTAAAGTAAAACATTCCTGTCGTTGCCATTTGTTAACATAATGATTTCTTATATTTACGCGAACACTACTCATTTAAATGAAACTAATTTTTACGGATTTTATCGCGTTTAATGTTTTACTATTTATAACCCGACGTTTCGGGCGCTTTACAGCTCCCATGGTCACGGGAGGACTGAGGTGACAGTTGTCCCGATGTCATAGTTAACCCGGTGTACCTTCAGCTTTTAATTATTATTTTTAGTCCGATCTACGCAGAAAGAGCTTACTGTGTCTTGTAGCCTTGCAGTGGTATGCTTGGTTTTTGATTTAATTTTAATTATAATAGGATCCCAAGCCGGTGGTAATACCCAACCATCTTCCCTATTGAAATTAGGATATTTTTTAATTTCAATAGCCTCGCGAATCATCCTTGGTAGGAATCGGTGTTCTTTTGCAAGGATTTGTGGTCTATCAAATCTGATGTAATGGTTGGGATGATCCAGAACATGGTCACAGACTGCAGACTTCCTAGAACGACGATGCTTCACGTCAGCTATGTGTTCTTTTACGCGGGTTTTTATCGATCTTCTTGTTTGGCCTATGTAAGAGAGACCACATTCACAATCCAGCTTGTATACTCCTGCGTCTTGTAGAGGGATGTTATACTTGACAGATGGTAAAAACTGACTTATCTTCTTCGGCGGCTTGAAGTATTATACTTCAATGATTCGCGAGGCTATTGTAATTAAAAAATATCCTAATTTCAATAGGGAAGATGGTTGGGTATTACCACCGGCTTGGGATCCTATTATAATTAAAATTAAATCAAAAACCAAGCATACCACTGCAAGGCTACAAGACACAGTAAGCTCTTTCTGCGTAGATCGGACTAAAAATAATAAGTAAAAGCTGAAGGTACTCCGGGTTAACTATGACATCGGGACAACTGTCACCTCAGTCCCCCCGTGACCATGGGAGCTGTAAAGCGCCCGAAACGTCGGGTTATAAATAGTAAAACATTAAACGCGATAAAATCCGTAAAAATTAGTTTCATTTGTTAACATTTAAAAATATGGCCACGATGAAGTGTATACTATTGAAACTATTGAAGTTTCATCAGTTAAAGCATCACCAGAACATGGAATCGGTTTTTTTATCTCTAAATAATAAAAGAGATAAATATATAATAAATAATTAAAGAGATGGAAAAACATTCGAGACCAATTTAATTCGAGGCCAATTTAAATTGGTCTCGAATGTTCTTCCATATCTTTCTCGAACTTTTTCTGTAATACAATTAAAAATATTTATTGATTAGTGTTTAATACTTTATTTTAGTTTAAGAGTAGGCTATTATTATTTTAAAAAATACTGTTATATTTACAATCTAACAGTTTTTTGATATGTTTCCACTGGTTTGGCTTTTCGATCTCTGGCTCATAGCTTTCGTGTGTGTCAGTACAGTTAGTGAGCTTGTTTATGGTACACGTGAAGCTACTCGTATCTAGGTATATCCAATAGTTTGTAAACTTCTAAAACTTTTTGGTCTAAAATTATCATCATAACATTCCGTTATGTTGTTACGATGATAAATAAGATACGATAATAAGAGATTAAAAAGAAGGTCTTAAAAATCTATGCATACGAATAAGTTTTCTTCCATAACCCTATAGTTTTTTGGGTTGTAAAGAATGTTACGATAAGTTTCGGTGTAATAGCTGACTACTGAAACTAGTTGTGTTTTTTCTTAATTAAACAAATTAGGTTGAATAATATTGGAAGTTTACAAAAAGGTTTTAACAATAATAACTAAAGATATCGTGAAATTAAGATAGTCCAAGCTATCGTTAGGGCCACCCAATGTTCTAATGTATTTTTAAATAACAGTTGACTGCCAATGCGACGGAGTAGCCTCACCGCGGAACTTCCGCTGAACTCCGAGCAATGATTGCGCGATGGAGATGGCTGAAGCTCTCATTTCGTTGATGGCCAACGACTTCCCGCAGCCTATGCTAATGCAGTGTTTAATTTTTCATCATTTTGTTTGCATTGATTCTATGGGGAACGTACAAACTTTACACGAAAGCGTGTCTGTGTTGCCGTGCTGGCTATTGCGCGGGAGTCTTCTAACAGATGTCTAGTTGTAATAGAAGTGAGCACACAGTGCGGTTTTTTTTTATTTGCACTAAGCTATACAGCTTAGTGCAAATGAAGACGGTAATGTATGGTGGTAAAAGATTTTCGGCTAAGGTTCCGATGTCCGTTAAAAATCACGGAAGTGGTTAGACTGAACTTCATGAAATTTTATTGAACCATTAATCAAAACGTCTCGGATGGAGACAATTATGTTCTGTAATTATTATGTGTTGAGCTAACTTACTAATCATAAATAGTAAGAGTTGAAGTGTCTTAAACTAAGTTCGGTTGGAGAGTTCTAGCGAATACATCGGAGCCATAGTTTTGGGATTGGTATTGATTATGAAGTTATTTTCCTGGTTTCTTATAAAAAAAATATAAGCTGTGGTCTGAGGAACCTTTGGTCTTTTAATTTTTGAAATTATTTAGAAGTTTAGTTGTTTGTTCGTTAAGTTACGGATCATTGCACTTTCGACGGTGACGGTCATGTTGCCCGAGGCCAAAGAAGACCTTAAAATTTGGTTATTTTTGTTACAGATATACACTAGGGCTTTTAATTTGTCGGGTTCGCCGTGTCGCTCATTTGATTATTGTATCAATACTACAACAACATGTATGTATGTACAAGTGGTTAACACCGTGACGTCACTTGTTATTGTAAAAACTGCACGTGGTCAGTCTTGTATTGTAGAGTTCGGATTGTGCAGGGGGCAGTTGAAATCGGAACACCAAACTGGTCACTCCTTCAAAACGAAACAGTCGGTTTACCTAGTTAATTTGTGATAAAGTGCAGTAAAATGAAACACTGAAACACAGAAACTGCATTTGAAATTGTTATTCTGTGCTATCTACACAAGTGACCCCATACCGCCTAATCAGGAGGTTGGCGGCGCTATCGCTCAGTCATCGCTGACTCCGTCATATAAATTTTATCCAACGCCATTTTCAATCCACCGTTTCGTAATGACGTTCGTCTGATGGAAAAGAAAAGGGCTAAAGAAATTTCGCAATATCCTCTTTTTTAACATTATTTTATTTAAGTTAATTACAACATTATAAATAAATTTCCAAAGAATATTCTCCTGGTTAGTTCCCACTAGTTCAATTAATTAGTTTAATCGTTGAACTAGTGACACATAGACAACCGAAGCACGATTGAATATTGTATCCCGTATAAGTAGTAATTCTTGTAAACCGGTCTCCTAATCTCATCATATACTTGTCCACTGTAGTGGTATCAACATACTTACAAAATCCATTACATAAAAGTATAGGCAAATACTTTCCATCTGTAGCAAATGGCCTTGTAGAGAGGGCGCTGAATTGAATATTATCAAACAGTGCAATAAATAGCTTCTGTTCTGAAAAATCTAATTAAAATTAACTAAGAAATGGTGTCTGCTATAGTTTGCTTACATTTTTAATAAAATGGTTAGGAAAAAAGATTCTTATTTAAAGCGCACCCATGAAATTAACGTTACCTAAAAACACTCGCTTTTTAGGTCGCGAAACACAAAAGACAATTATTACCCATTAACTAAATGTCAGAGGGCGCCTTATGCTTCGGAGTTTTTACCTCGGTTAACGAAATATTTTTTTACAAATCAATTCTTATATTATTCATTTACCATGGTAAAGATATCTCGGACGTCAGTCTGAGCGACACAAACAGCTTATAAGACAGATACATATGTATACCTTCAACAGATTGTCTAAAAAGTTAAGTCCAACTTCAACCCATCCAAGATACATCGAAAGATCCAACACGGCTGCGTAGCGTTCGGCAAACTACGTCAAATCTTCAGGTCGAGTATACCTCAAAGAAACAAATATCTTCAACCAGTGCGTGTTACCAGTGATGGCGTACGGAACTTCTTCATCACTGGAGGCCGCATGGAGAAGCTTTTTCTTTGACATACATTTTACAACGATGATATTCGCCGCAGAACTAGAGTAACCGACATTGACCTAGGGATCGTCAAGCTGAAATAGAAATAGGCCGGAAATATAGCACATAGAACCGATAACCGCTGGGAAATAAAATAACTGGAGTGGCAACCTCGTACCGGCAAACGCAGTGTAGGGCGACCCCACATTAGATGGAGCGACGACATGCACGATTTTTCAGTAAGTCGATGGATGCAGACATGGATGAAGTTAATGTTCAGCAGTGGACTTGTGATGGGCTGATATAAGTGAGTGAGAGAGAAACATAACAAACACCGGCATCAGCGTACACAAGCGCTACAGGCTAATCTTATCCCAGACAACTTAAACATCCCAAAAGTCGATGAAACTTACGAAGGATCAATCATAGCAAAAATGGCTAAAACTTTGGTGTTGGTTAAACTTCCCAAGCAGTGTTTAGTATAATATTTCGCGTCACGCAAAAGACAAATTTGTTTGTAGCGGTTATAATTATATAATATATTAAAAAAAGACCTAAATAATAAAAGATAATGTTAATTTCTAAAAAAAAAATCATATTTTTTTGATTAGCGGCGTGCAAAATTTTGTCAATTTCTTTTTTAGTAATTTAGTTAATAGCATCAGGCGTTACTTTCTGAAAATCCGTCATAATGAAGGAAAGAAAGTTAATTAGCTAAGATCCGCATGCAAAATATAAAATGGTGTATATTACCTAGTTTTTTAAGAGCACTGCCTGTCAGTCCCCGGACTGTGCCCCCACAGTAACATGCACAAGCAAACTAACACCGCCCTCAGACAACCTCCGCTACAACAATACTACTACTGGGTATACACCACTGTAGTCGAGACCGCGACACGTATTTCACCTCAAAACTAGACATTAGAAAGTTCTTCATTAATAGTAATTGTTATGGAAATGAACACGACCACATTTCTAATAATTAAAAATAAATTGAGTAACATTTTCAAGTCACGGGGTATTTTCTACCGTCGCTTCTCAAAATTTCTGGCAGATATTAAAAAAGTCAGTGAACCAATTAAAACGATCTACTTGAAAGCAATTTCTCGGAAAGTCCGGGTGTCTATATAACATGAACTTTAAAATATTGTAAGTATTTATATAAAAGTGAAATTCTAATTAATAGGTTCAAAAGAAACGATTAAATTTATTTTCTTGAACTCTTCAATTACTTTAACTCATTCTACATTCATTCAATTTAATAGTAATTTACACTGTTTTATATACAATTAATTATAATTGTAAATAAAGTTGGAAACTGTTACAGTTGTAGTACGTGTGTAGTTAATTTCGTAATACGATATCTACTCAGCATGGATGATAAAATATATCTTGTAAAATCATAATATTATGTAAAAAAAATTGCTGCTTAAAGCTGAGCACACTGTCTGTAGTATTTTAAATATACAAAATAACCTTACGAAACATCAACTTAAATCGATTACTTGTTGTAACAAGTTCAGAATAAAGCGACTACTGTTTTTTGCTACTCGTTTTCGTTAAGTTTAAAATGCTTATCACGAGGAGGCTAGGAGGATTATAGCTTACTTTGAAAAAAAAATACTTATCGCAAACAACACTAAGGCATACTACAATAGACATTATTAACATAATTATTATAGAAATAAGTTGTTAAAAATTATTTATATTATTCTTGCTTTAAAATTTAATCTGAAAGTATTTCGTATTAACTATGGGACCGTTACTGTTTATAATGATGTACATACATACATACAGTCACTCATTGTGCCAGATAAGGTGTAAGCAGAGGCCACACTTGTAGCCCACTTTTCGCCCCCGCGGGAAACGAGACGTGGCGTTTGGCCAACCATGTCGCTGCCATTTTGGTACGAATCAAAAAATTCTTTCTCCCGATTGCGTATATCCCGATCCCGATACTTACACGGTATTATTCTGCAGGTGTAAAGGTTGTCTGTAAAATGCCTTAGTCGCCTCTTGGGACAACTCGGTGGGAAAAAAAGGAGCTATTCTACTCTGCCTATCGGCTTGATTTAATGAGAACTATGTAACCTTTGCCTCTTAGTTAATACCAATATTATGTAGCGTTTTTAGTAACCACTTTCTTCTGGGTATTTTTTTAATACTATATCTAATAAATATTTTCTAGAGAACACGGAGTATATCATTATCGGCAAATATCATTTAATTGTAACTCTCTTTACATTTAGATAAATGCCTCAAAATGTTGATAGTATATCCTTAACTTGTATAGCAGCGTCGCAGATGCAATGATGAGATACTGTCATCGAGAATCCACCTCTTTAGCTTGGCGTTTATTCAGTGTATGATCGCGCCGTCGTCGCAGGAAATAATTGTGGCAATAATACTTTTTGGAGGAGTTCTATTTATTTTTAGCAGTGGTCTAATCAGTAACAGTACAGTACACTACAAATAATCCATTGCCCTACATAGACCTTTCAAAAGTCTGTATCATTATCATTGTTGTAAAGGATGAGATTGACGTCGATGATAACTTAAGAATGAAGATAATGGAATTATTAAGTAAATAAATAAATATTTTTAAAATGTCTTTATTTTGTTAATAATAAAATTAATGGGTAGTTTTGTATGTGTTGACTAAAAGAAATATGCATCTGCAAAATAGCTGTACTTCCGACAGGTGGCGGAATTAACATCACAAAAAAGACGGACCGAAAATACCGTGCCGTGTGGTAGCGGCCTAAGAGAATCTACCACCCCATTCCGTCCCGTGGGTGTCGTAAAAGTCGACAGAGGGAAATTATAACCAGGAGATGGGCTGCAGCATCTTCCTGGAACATCTGAATAAATAAACTGCGGTTGCCAACCCGCCCGCCAAGCGTGGCAACTATGGCAAAATCCCTCCAATATGAGAGCTACAAACTTTTGTGGCTATCTATGGGGGAGGCCTATGTTCAGCAGTGGACTTGTCGACGACGACGACGAAAATACACAGATCAGTTTTAATAGTGGTAGGATTCATATGCAGTAATCCGTCCAGGTACCACTCCAGCGCCAGTTATTCTGCCGTGAAACAGTGGTATAATCACTGGGCAAATAAGACTTAAGAACTGATGTCTCTGGGTGACGGGCAGTGTGGTGCCATACTAAAATATTCCGGGTATATGCTATGATAAGCGTCGGTTATGGTCAGATGTTGCACTTACCATCACGTGAACGTTCTACTCGTAATCTATCCAGTAAATGTATCCAGTAAAAACAGTGACGGGTAGCAGTGTTGTGTGAGGTATCAGATACTGCGATCGCCAATCGTGGCGATTACGGCAAATCTTCCCTTCTAAATCCAGTAGGGAATTGTCCTTGTAAACATACTGATGACGATGTCAAAGATTATTAACACCAAAAAAATGTTGATATTCAAAGAGCATTTTTTTCCAAAATCGATCAAAAACTGATTCCATCAGATGTGAATCAGTTTAAGGTTTCTAGCGCAGTAATAATGAATCTTGACGCTATCTCGGCTGCTTTTTATAATTTATTGAAAACTGTTTTGGTGTCGAGTAAATAATACACGTCAAATACGCTAGGAAAATAATATCTCAGTTTTTGATTTTTTAATGGTTACTTCAGTTTTTTATTAGCAGTGCTTAAACATTTTTAAGTTAATATCACACTGACTAGTAATTGCCCGCATTGCGTAAGCACTGTTGCAACATTCTGTGACCATGAAAACCTTGTTTATAGTTGTAAATTTAAAATTGCAAAAATAGTAGGGTAGACCGGGGTTGGTTGACCATGTTTTTGGTTATAATTTTAAAACAAAAACTGTAGTCTCGGTGTCAATGAGATACCATCAAAAACATTAAAATGTAAAAAAATATGCAAACTCTCGAATTGCAACCTACATACAGTAAAAAGTTGTGAGGGCCCCATATAGGGCCAAGTCTGTAATTTTGTTAGCTATTAAGTACATATTTAACAAATTAACAATATTTTGTGACCTTATCATTATTATACACCTTTGTTTTTATAAAAATATCGTACCTAGGCAATCGCACAGCATAAACATACCGCTGCTAAACTGATATCGGATAAGTTCATAAGTTCATAGGTAATATTATTTCAGTTTTTCTGTCCGATTGCCAAGTAACGATATTTTTAAAACCATTCAGAACAAATGGTTTTTTTTCTAACAATCTGATAATTCTGGATGAAAAATGCTTCCAAAGCAATTATATTCAGCAATTGCGAACTACTACCTGAATTCAATATTTATAAGATGCAATCCATCTATCGGTAAACGTTTCACTGGGTTCCCAGGATTATCACGAAAAGATCTTCTCAAACGGGATATTTTATACACCTCGAAAGTGGACGAATACAAAACGGCGGCCTCCATTAGTTCAAATTCGGACCAGTAAAAGTAAAGTGACAGCTCATAAATGTCCCACTGCTGAGCACGGGCCTCCTCTCATTTCTGAGAGGGTTTTGGAGCTAGGAAGAATCCGCCACGCTGCTCCAATGCGGGTTGGCGGACTGCACATGTCTTCCAAAATATTTTTTATTTCTCAAACATGCAGGTTTCCTCACGATATTTTCCTTCACCGCCGAGCCAGACAAGCTACAAGTTATCTATGCGGCTATTTTCGGCAATGGACTTGTGATCGGCTGAAACGACGACGATGTATGCCAAGAGATTGCTTGGTACGGGTATATTGATTATTGACAATCAATATACTATACTAATATGTTCACCTTGACACACATGTTCACCTTCACATGTTCACCTTCCTCTTACCTTTGAACACCTCTCCACATCCCATAAAATTCCTTGGCTACTCCTATATGAGTATAGTATGTAATAATATGTACTGTTTAAAAATACAAACAACATTTAATAACACGATACGACTTAACAAACTTACTTTTGCGGCTGATAAAATTAATTTTAACAACCGCAAACAAAACTGATCTGAAATTTCAGGATTGTTCATTTTTCCTTCCGTTGTGGACTAAATGCTAACTAAATCTCATTTTTTAAGTTTCTATCTCTGCCTAGAAGTACGAGTACCTTAGAATTTTGATGATCGCTGAGTCAGTGACAATATTTCGCAAACTATATTCGTTACAAATTTGTAATTTAGATGTATCGGTAGGTTAGGTAGGATCGGTAAGCACTTTAAATGACGAAAATAGCAGACTTTTCTATCTTCACCCAAAACGAATATACAGGGGGGTAAAAAGTGCCGCGAGCTGCTTCGAGAAAAAGATGTTACAGCCATGTCCGCGTCGTAGTTTGTTCGACTTTGCTGGGGGCACTACCGTGCGTTTTAGGAAACCTCTCCGAGATGGTTGACCTGCCTCAATGCTGGGGTAGGTAGACTAGTCAACTGGGACAGGTTCTCTTGAATTACGTGATGATAAAATTTAATGTTTAATAAAAACTTTCACAGAAATGTTCTGGGTGACATGGCATTTGTTATGGGCAGACGTTGCATCAGGTGAACGTTTTGCTCGTTGCGTCTTTTATCAAATAAAAATATTAATTTTTATATCAAATATACTATCTTTACAGGCTCTCTCGGTAACATATTTCGGAGTTTCTGCCCTCGCTGTTTGTAGAAATGTAAACAGGTAAAATTAATTATTTAATAAGAAGAAACCCGACTGCGCACAATCTTGCAAAACATACAATTGAAACTCTGAATAAAATAAACTGCTTATTATATTTAGTATTTTTTTTTTGTATTATAACTATATTTTATTACTACTAGTTCGATTATTTTCCTGATGGAATGATTAAACCGTCTAGGTCGGTTCGTTTCTGCTGTGAAGCAGTAGTGTGAACACATTGCTATGTTCTGAAGAGCACTGAGAGCTACTGTAATCACTGGGCATAGGAGACTAAAGAACTGACGTCTCTGGGTGAAGGGCACTGTTTGATGCCACACAAAAATATTCTGGGTGACACGGCATTTGTCATGGGCTTATGTCGCACTTACCACTAGGTGAACGTTTTGCTCATCTCGTCACTTTATCCAATAAAAATATGTAATATATATAAAAAAATAAGTTTTGAAGGCTACTTCGCATACGGGTTTCTTTGTAATTTAATGCTCAATTTTTATCTCATACTTTGATTATTTTCTGTCTGTTGTATAAAATATTTTAGAAAAACTGCAACAGCTGGGATAGGTATTCATAGTCAGCCAACCCCAGTACGCAATTGTTTTATTGCAGAGTTTTTGTTTTCGAAAATTCACTAAACTAAAATGCTTTGCATAATTGTCATAATACGTATTTGTATACCTTTAACAATAATTTACTTTAAATTTGAAATTAAATTTGTATGAACTTGACTATATATTACAATTAAAGAACGAAAAAAATACTTACGTATCCCAATTATTGATATTGCGGTCTCATTGACAGTGAGACATCCCTGGTAACTAGCGTTCGGTGCGAACAATCGATCAAGCATCGGTCTTTCTTTGAGTGCAACGTTGATTCTTTCACTAAACCTGAATGAAGTTAGGAGCAGCTAGTCCGGTATAGCGTGGTTGGCTGGGGACTGGGGATAACTACCCCAGTCCCCAACAAACCCCGGTCTGCAATGTTTGATTATTTAACAATGTGTTGTTTTTTATTGAATGCGCTTAATTTTAAGTAGGTGATAATTATAATTAGAAATAATGTAAACATTCAAAGAAATTATATTTATTTTATTAATTCAATATAAAATCACATCTTCAGGGCATTGTATTCAATGAAGTTCTGCTATGATAATACTGATATCTACAATTGATCGATTGGTGATGTAATAAAACGTTATTATTTCACTCGTGATTTCATTTTAAACTCTGAATAATAGAATTAACAAAACTCAATCGTTGCCATTATTTCATATGGCACTACTTAATACACTTATTTTTATTTAATAAACTAGTAATAAATCACGTTGGTATAAACTTACCTTACCTACGTTTATATTACATTTTATCATTAATATTACATTACCTACGTTTATATTTTTATGTAACAGTCCCTTCTAGTATTTACATTCAATCAATCAAGTATTGAGATAAGCACATTAATCTACACGTACATACACTCTTCACAATTATACAAAAAAGCAATTTAATTATTATTCAAACTTAAATTAGCAGGACTTACAAATATTATAAGTTACCTAATTACATCTTAAAGATTAATTTATACATAAACTATACAGTCTTCCAAATAGTATGTATGGTACATGATCGTATAATTTAAAATAAATGTACGTAAATACTTGAGCATGTTAATGTTTCTGTACATTAAACGGTGCCAGAAAATTCTACAATTGCCAACCGCATACCGAGCGTGACAAATGCGGCAAATCTTTCCAACTGGAGAAGGGTCTTCGTTCAACAGTGGACTGAAAGAAGAATGATGATGATGATTACCACTTTAATAAGGAGTTACAGAGATAAAAGTAGAAATCTTAGCTCACTACTCTGTACCACTTGTAGTGTCTACCGTGACACACATACATGCGGTCACGCCTTTTACCATAAAAGAGGTAGGTAGAGACCACACTCGTAGCCCACTTTTCGCCACCGCGGGAAATGAGACGTGACGGGTGGCAAACAACGTCACCGCGATTTTGGTACCAGTAGGAAAAATCTTTTTTTTTATTTTTTAAAGCGACGAGACCAGCAAAATGCTTACCTGATGGTAAGTGCAACGTCTGCCCATAGCAAATTCTATGCCACCCAAAACATTTCTGTGTGACACCACACTGCGCTCGTCACCCAGATACATTAGTTTTAAGTCTCATATGCCCAGTGATTACACTAAATCTCAGTGCCCTCTAAACCGAAACACAGTGATGTTTACGTAGTGTGCAAATTCAACTGTGATTCACGGCAGAATAACTGGTCAGGGGTGGTACTGAAGACCAGTATATTGATAGCATTGCATATCACGGTAAAGGCTGTCCGTACAGTGCTTTGTCACCTCTTACGACACCTCGGTAGCAAAGAAGTGCTATTCTACTCTGCCTAACACCTATCGGCATATCCACCGTAGCAGCATACCAAAAATTACCAACTCATGAAAAAAAGATTAAATTTTACTTTAAACCATCATCGAAAACTTGTTACGGCGACGTTAATGTGTGATATAACGGACAGACGAGTAGCAATACAAAAATAAGATTTACATAGCACTTTAACTTTGTTTAAGCATCTTAACTAACTAACTCGTTACTGTGAAATATGTATCTAGTCTACCTTTTCTTTGTCGGTCAGTCATTAAGCAGCGACAAAATAAGTAACGGCGTTATTTTTATATTTGCATACATTTCGGTTACCAATATAATTTTAATATAACTATTTTATTATATAATAATAATGAATAAATAAACAACCGTGTCGTAGTCGTGGCCTAAGAGAATCAACCACCTCATTCCATCCCGTGGGTGTCGTAAACGTCGACGGAGGGAAATTAAAACCAGCAGATGGGCAGCAGCATCTTTCTGGAACATCTGAATAAATAAACTGCGGTTGCCAACCAGCCTGCCAAGCGTGACAACTATGGCAAAATCTCTCCAATACGAGAGCTACAAAATTTTGTGGCTATCTATGGGGGAGGCCTATGTTCAGCAGTGGACTTGTGACATGCTGAAACGACGACGAAACAAGTAAAAAGGTTGGCGGAACCCGCATTATTGCAGGTCTCTTCCCGTCTCCAAAACCCCTTAAGAATTAAGTCCTGTGCTTAGCAGTAGGACATTTAAAGGCTTTAAAAAACAAATACAAGTGCAAAATTCCAAGTAATTTGTATTTTGTTATAAGCCCATTGTGGAGTGTTAACAAAAATATTTTAGATGACTTAAGATGTAATAAAATAATGTCTTTAATTTAATATTTGTGTTAATTACATTCCATGTTTACAATTTACACACAACTTTCAGGTCCCGGTAAATTATCTGCTAAAACGTGTTCTCTTCGACGGGCGCAATTCTTCCCTTTATTTTTCTGCAGTGTCGACGAACCTAGACTTCCTGTACTAAGTGTAGGCCCGGTCAGACTCATAGTTTGGCTTTCCATGGTCAAACTGATATTCCCATTTGGACAAACAAAATTAGGACTACCTAGTGTTGGACTATTGGTTTCTATAAAATTAGTCCTATAATTATTTGTGAAGTCCAAAGGCAAGTTTTGGTTGATCTCGTCTTCGTGTCTACTACTTGAAACAATTTCAGTAACTGGAGTTAACTGCGAATAAAAAAATATAGAGGGTCATTCATAATGTCCTATACATACCGGCAGGCTGGGCTTAGGGACGATGTGTATATGCCCCAAAAAATATAATGAGCCTCGTAGCGTGATACCTGCAGGAGATATGTCGACGTAAAGAATTTGCTTAAAACTCATAAGTGACTACCCTGTTATACAGCTGATCGAGGCAATGAACTCATTAATTTAATTGGGCGTTTTCCATTGAGCTGCCATCGAAAAAACTCGCAAGTACTATGATGACATGAAGCTTAAGGAAATCTGTTGCGAAGTAAATTTGTTAGTATGACGCCGTAGTAGGGTAACATAAATTAAATGGAGAAGAAAACGTATTTTGAATTTGTCTGGTTCGGGGCAACGACTTTCTGAGTTAGGGTTGCGTAAAGTTTTACAAAACAAATAATTTTAAAGTTTACATGGACATATTTTGTAAGACATTTAGTATTCAATTTTGTCATTAAAGCTTCACCGTTATGTTTATCAGATCAAAGTAGCCGGGATGTTATACCAATTACGAATAACGTTGTATAATTAAAATTACTTAAAAGTGTTATAATAAATAAAAATACAACTTAATAATACCTGTTGTGAATGCACCGCTGAGTCCAACAGAGCTAAGTCATCAGTTGAAAATAGTGGCTCAGAGTTTTCCCAATCACCTAAAAGTAATTTGACTACGTCACAAATTTTAAAATAAAACGTTGTTTTGAAGTAATAACGCCTTGGAAAACTTGTTATACAAGTAAAATAAATAAAAGCCCGTGTAACTAACTATACATGGTAGAAGTGAAACTTATATGTACTAGAATTTTGATTAAAATATTAATAAAATTAACATGAATTATCAAAAATATTAGTCACTGTAAAATAACTGCTCAGTTTAAGAAAAATAACTAAAAAATTGCTTGTAACTCAGGGGCTAGGCGCTCGCTTTAAATTTAATAGTACGCGAGTGACCTGGGTTCGATTCCCGGTGCCGGCACCACTAAAATTGTTAATTGCAATTTTAAGTGCTGATTTACCACGTGCTCGGCGGTGAAGGAAAACATCGTGAGGAAACCTGCATGTCTGAGGAATAAATAATATTTCGAAGACATGTGAAGTCCGCCAACCCGCATTGGAGCAGCGTGGCGGATTCTTCCTAGCTCCAAAAACCCTCTCAGAAATGAGAGGAGGCCTGTGCTCAGTAGTGGGACATTTATAGGCTGAAACTTTACTTTTTTTTTATTAATTAAGAATAAAAGAAACGTTGTACGAAACACTGGACTTAAATTTGACCTTGATTTACTCTGATCACGCCCAAAGAAGTTTCACTTTAAAAATAATTAATTTTTACCAATTTATTTATTAAGAGACTTGAACAAGTTAATTACCTCGAACTTCTTTAATATTAGGCCATTCATCAGCTTCTAATACTTTTTGCGGAGACATTTGATTTTCAATATCTGCTCAAAACAGAAAGAATAAAAAGTATAATAACGTTTTTGAAAAATCGAATTACAAGAATAAGATGCGAAAAACTAGAAGTATATATTGCAAGAATTTAGAAAATTTAATTAAACTAGGACTAAGAAGATAAGTTATATCCATATTATTTTCATATAATTTTGTTTGATAGATTGGATAATATTTTATTAATCTTTTTATGTTCTGAAGACATATTTGAATGCTTGTAGTAAATTTTAATGTATTAAATTTCACTGGTGGTAGGATTCTTATGCAGGAATCCGTCTAGGTAGGTACCACCCAAGGGCCAGTTATTCTGCCGTGAAGCAGTACTTTGCAAACATTACTGTGTTTCAGTTTGAAGGGCTCTGTAAGGTAGCGTAATCACTGGGCATATGAGACTTAAGAACTTATGTCTCAGGGTGATGGGCACAGTGAGGTGTTCACACAGAAATTTTCTGGGAGACACAGCTTTTGTTATGGGCAGACGTGTCACTTACCATCAGTTGAACGTTTTGCTTGTTTCATCACTTTATCCAATAAAAAAATCATCTATATATATATCAAAACTTGCCTGGAGCATTCAAAATATCAGGTTGTGGATCAGGTGTTTTAACTTCTGTCGATGGTTTTATTGTGTATGCTACTACATATCTCCGGCCCCCATCGCTTAGCTCCAACATATCACCAGGTGGATGCTTGTGAGGTGGATGTGACCGACGGCGACATGTACAGAAGGCAGCGAGGGCTATACTACCAACGGCTAGCGTTGCAGCCAAGTACGGCAGCGACAACCACACCCATAGTTATGTTACCCAAAGCACCATTTCCATCTAATAATTTAAATAATAAAAAATTGCTTATACAAGCACGTTAAACAAAATATTATTAATAAAATCAAAACAAAACTGACATAACATACATTTTTTATTTTATACTTATGTCTGTAAAAACAATAGTGCAAAGTTATTTAAAAATAATTTATTTACCAGTTAAAGTAGCAATAAAAATAAAAATAATGGGTAATTATTTCAAGTGCTAGTATCGACTATCACTTGAAATTATTAGAGATTTATATGTCGCGTTTTTTTGCTCAAAAATCCCAACATTTGTACAGCAACGAGAACACGGGAAAAATCATCGAACAATATGGCACATATACTGTAATTAAATGTAAATAAACTTAAAAAAAAAATGACTTGAGTTTTCATATAAAATGCGAACAAATTTTTTTTCCCCAACCTATTATTAAATTAATGGTTCTTAGTTAATGGCTGCGTGGCTTAGCGGTCAGCTAAAGAATACTGGATTTCTAACCCGATCGAAGCCAAAATCGAAGACTGTACTAAAAGTTAAATTTGTGTGATTTTTAGCCACGGCGACAATTTCCGAATGATGCTGAGAGCTACAAACTCCGCAGGAGATATTATAGTGCCACATGTGTACGCGCAAACACAGAGGCACTCACTTGTCCCAACCTTCACATCCCCGATGTAAGAGCATACAATTTATCCGGAATAATAATTTTTAAATTAAATTTGATACCTATAAATCTATCAAATTCTTATTACTAAATGCTCATCGTAGTGTTAAGATAGACCAAAAAAGGTACGACATTATATTAAGTATATTCAAAGCAAAAATTGCATAAGGCATAAATACATTTCTTAATAACTGTTATTGTACTCATGTTTGATCTGAAATATAAAAATTCCACTGGCTTAAATTTAGAATTACCTGTATGCTTAGCAGCATCATTAAATGCAATATTTTCAAGCAGTGTTCTTTCTGACTCTCCTTTCAAATTTTTAGCATAGATAAGAAGATTGAAAGTAGCGCCTTCAATATCACGTTCAGTAGATATATGCGATAAATCTAATGAAAACGTGGCTAACCCATCTAAAAAAGAAATAAAGACAATATAAATATATAGCTTTAAATACTTAATCAAGTGTTTGATCATTGTACACATTCTTACCCGTTTCGTGGGCTGAGTTATTGTAAGCGAGTTTTACTAGTGATTGGATCCAATGCTTCCAAAATGAAAGTCTGTGGTATTCCACCATCATAGCCTGCCACGCAGCGCACTTGCAGCAAGTTGCTGCCTTCCGTGTTATTACTGCCCATTTGCAAGGAACAGTTTCGAGGAGCCGACGGCCGTGCTTAAACGAATTTTTAATATCAATTAAAGTTTTCGCGTAAAGTTGAAATGAAAATTTTGACATAAAATAATCAAAATTTAATAACGAATATATTAACTGCCTCTTCTTAATATGCAATAACAATATTCTGATCACTCAAAGTCATCCCTTTACCTTTAGAAAACCAAATAATTGAACGTCTCGTTTATGTTGAATTTGATGCTTTCAATTTTTGGTGCGCTAAGATTTTGATTCGTTTTGTATTTGGTATACCTGAATCAGTTATATCATGCACGCAAGTACCTATTTTCTAAGAATTGTGCTCCTCAATAAATGTTAAGTAATTTAAGCATAACGCTGTTTCTTTGCAACGGAGTGTCTTATATTAAAATTTTATATATTTCAAACTTCTTACCTGCAGGTACAATTTGGAAAATACAAGCTTCAAGTTGCCTGCCCACAGAGTTACTTCCACGACACGTAAGTGTGCCGTAGTCACGTTCACTTTGCGGCTTGTAGCTTAGTTCGCTTGTGCTTCCATTTGTTATTCCTGTTTCAAGTAATTTGTGGTTTGAAATAATATTATTAATGATTTACATAATAAGTTAAGACAACATCACACTCATTTTTTATGTATCTTAAAAATGCACCTGGTAATATTAAATATTCATTTATAACTTGTATTTATATTTTCTTAAGTAGTTACCGAATTTAGAAGGAGACACATCTAGATTCTCGCCACTGTTATTGAACTGCCAGAAGAATGTGATATCAGGAGGATTTGCTGTTACGGAACAACGTACACGTAGAGTCTCGTCAAGTTGAGCGCCAAGTACTTGAGGGGATATGTGCGTGCACACTGGAGCATCTGTCAGAGAAATAAGAAATTTAAAGAATTTATTAAGTTTTTTTTTAACTAATGGTTAAGAACCTTTTATTCATTTCATTTTAATATTTATGATGATTGTTAATACAGTCGTAAAAAGGAAGTAATCACTATCATAAAAAAAACACGCACTGTGTTTGCACGCGTGTTTTTTTTATAGGAGAAGCAAGTGGCTCACCTGATGGTAAGTCATCACCACCGCCCATGAACATCCGCAATACACGAGGAATCGCGGGTGCGTTGCCGGCCTTTGAGAAAGGAATAGGCTCTTTTCTTGAAGGTTCCTAAGTCGGTTCGGTCCGTAAAAACCGCAAGCAAATTCTATAAAGTGGTCGGGCGTGGCAGAAAAACGAACTGTGGTGGAATTTCAACCATCCAGGTGGCGACGATGGAATTTTGAGTTCTGCCGCAAAGGACGATGATGAAAACCAGTGGCTGGAATTAATCCGAACAATTCCTCGGAACACTCCCCGTAGTAAATCCTGTAATCCATCTCTTCGCAAGGCCAGTTGATCAAGCTGATCGGAAAGAACTTGGTCTTCGACGATTCGAGCCGCTCTTCGTTGAATACGGCAAAAGGAAGGAGCTGGCACTGGGGTGCCCCCGCCCAAATATGAGAATAGTACTCCCTGTGAGGCCGAACCTTCGCCTTGTAAAGTTTCAAGCGGTGGACCGTCATGAAGTACTGTCCCGCTTTACTGAGCACGCCATAGGAAGTTTTTTTTTATGAACGAAACGAACGAATTGACGAAACGAGCAAAACGTTCACATGATGGTAAGTGTAACGTCTGCCTATAGCAAATGCTATGTCACCCAGAACATTTCTATGTGACACCACACAGCGCCCACCCTGAGACATGAGTTCTTAAATCTCATATACCCAGTGATTACGCTAGCTCTCAATGCCCTTCAAACCGAAAGGAGAGGACGGGGGTGGGAGGTACCACCCCGGGCCCTATATTTATAGATTTATATTCTTATACTGTCTGTAAGAATCTAAAACTTTTTGTCCCGTAGGTACAGTAAAAGTCACTAGCAAGTCCAGGAAATTAACAATTACACTTTCCTGAAATATCATAATAAATAATACGCGGATGCCAATTTGTAGTAACATGTATTGCGTTCATTATGCCTTAAAAATACCAAATTTCGCTGTAAGTCATAAATATTCGCTGTACCTTGACAAAACTCGATAAATTAATGGACGTAAAGTGTGTTTATATCTCATAAGTCACACATTTTTCTTAGCACACTAGACAGTGTTGATGAAGGACTTTAACTTATCTCAAATATGATGAGTTGAGGATAGGATAATCTCGAGTGGGGTACAGAAAACCTTTTCTATACAAACGAAGTTGTGTGGACAAAGTGAGACTGCTACTATTTATAAAAGTATTTGTGTGTCTGAGTTCTTAAGCATCAACCTAATATTAATAGTAAATTAAAATTACTATTATCATAAAAAAAAAAAATATATTAAATACATAAATAATCAAAACACTTCTCGCCGATGAATAAAATATTAAATACATTGCTAACAATAGCGTTAAATTTGCTTGCAACCTTTAAAAGAAAGATCAAATAACAATACATCGGCCATATAACTCGTTAAACTGTTCCAAGAAGAGAAGCAATGTCAACGGAATAATACTGTTTCGATTCATACTTTTTGCTGCACATACCTATATAGATATTATCTTTTTAGGAAAGATTTTTTTTGTTAGTTAATAGAATTAGGAGTTACTTCGCGGAAACCCAATATAATAAAGGAAATAAAGATAATTTGCTCGGCGTCAGTCCAGCGGCTATCGAGACAGTCAATACACTTGATAATGCCTCGTTTTGAGGTGAAACATGTGTCGTGTCCTACACTTCAGTGGTGTGTATTGCCTAGTAGTGATAGTATTGTAGTGATCGAATCTGGTGCTGGGCTCTCGGTTCTCTTAAAATCAAAAGTTCAAGATTTGAAATTTTGATCTCAGCAAATTAATTTTATTTTCTATGATATTTTCTTACTAGTAAACCAAGCTAAAATAGACCTCGAATTCAGTTTGTTAAATTATATCAAGAAGTTAGACGATATCTTATTATAGCCCAACAGTTTCTGTTCAGAGCCAGTAAGTAGCAGGCTGTGATTCATTTAGATATCCCTCGTTCCAGGGTCGTACTTAAGTTTTTCGTAAAATGTTGTGTATCTCGCTCTAACAGGTTTTCCAAGGAATGTTTAGAGTTAAAAATATTAATGATCCATTGACTTATATGTGTCATACATACATTAATATAAAAGAATCGAAATAATTCAAGGACTATATTTGGTGTAACTAAGTGGAACAAATTTGTCACCAATAGGCTCATCACGGCGAGGTTAATGATATAAATTTTCGGGACGCTCCAAGTGTTCATGATTGATGTTCGCTCATTGGTTTGCTCTAACAAAAGCCACTGAAGTTTTCTCTTGGCGGTGTTTACTCATAGAAGTCGGTCCTTTTGTCAGTACATTAATTGTATGTAATGAAACCCAACGTACAAAAAAAATGCTAACGATGTTTGCTGTTTGATTATGATTGATCTATTTATACACACCGGTATCTTCTTTTAAAAAAGAGATGATTATACTAGTAGTTCATTGGAACAATATTGTCTGTAATTATAGGTCTGAATACCCGATGTCTCCGCCGCAGGTTCTAGGTTCGTTTCCCAGTCGGAGACAATTATTGTGCTAAAACACAAATCGTTGGTTTTCGGGTCTGGTTGTGTTGCTATTATTCCCGTGTTTCTGACACTGCATCTTAGCTTACCTCAGCTCATTCGCGCATAACCGTTACATCGGGCGCGAGTGATTGCCTCTTTGTTTGCGCGTACATTTTTGGCACTATAATATCTCCTGCTGTATTAGGAAGTTGTCGCCGTGGTCGAATATCGCCCAGGAGGACATCATCGTCATTAGTTTAAATCAGGGATTATTTTAATATAATAAAGTATGTTATAGTATGTAAATAAATACTGCAAAATAAATAATTTTATAATTTGTTCAAGCCAAGTCAAATACACACGCAAACCTTTATTTGTGCTACATATTTTTGTAAAAGAAATGCTTTCGGTTTAAAGCTACTTACATTGTATGCTGAGATGTGTAGTTTGGCTTGTAGTGTCGCCTAAGGCGTTAGCAGCTCGACACGAGTAGTCACCGCCATGTTCTCGTGTTACTTTCTGTAGCGCCAGTGACTTCGTACTTACGATAACGCCTAATACAACATTGTGCAAAACTTGCTTGCCCTAAATAAAAGGAAAGTTAAAGATTATCTATTGTTCTTCAAATAAATCTACTATCATGTTTATGAGATTTAAGGCTAGTTCCTTTTAAAAATTTCCTATTTAAAAGTTATTTAATTATACCAATAAAAAGTTATTTTAAGCCCTACTACTAATACTCTTAAAACGACTAGCGATCTTATAAATAACACTCCGAAAAATTGAATCTGACCGTACATTTGATAATACCAGCTTATGTTAAACCACCGAAATTGTATGGGTTACCTAAGATACAAAAATAAAATGCTCCACTACGTACGCTCACTATAGTAAGCCAGAGCGATTCACCAACTTACAGATTGGCTCAACATGTAGCGAAAATACTCTCACGGCTCAGAGCATACATAAGAGTACAGAGAAAGGATTCTTACCATTTTGTCAGTAAGATAAAAAACTACATCTTGCTGACGCTGAAACTATGGACAGTTTTCATGTCCAGTCGATTTTCACATGCGTACATGTTTAAGACCACATCTCAATTGTAACTAGGAAGCTAGCAAAGAACAACATGCAAGCAGAATATGATATTTTCTATTGTCGCCGACATATTCATGGAAAACTTTGAGGAGAATGCCCTCTGTACCTTCAATGGAAGGTTTTACAAGCGGAATGTAGATTATACTTTCAGATAAAATAACTACATGTTTAGACCACCTTAAATCTAAAATTAAATTTACAATGGATTTAGAGGAAAATAACTCTCTAGCTTTACTATACCTCTTACAGTTAGCTATCTTTGCTTCAGAGAGCACGAGGGATCTGGCCACCGAGCTTCAGTAAATCAAGCAAATTTTAAATGAACACAAGCTTCGAACTCCCAGCTTACAGAAACCTAGTGGAACTGGCAACAGCAAAACGTGTACAAAGCTGTTCTGCCATATGTCAGATGAGTCACGGGCAAGATTGGCTATATATTGAAGTGGGCTTTCATAAGAACATTTTTCAAGCCGTCTAAGAAGATAAGCCAGTTTTTGGAATCTGTTAAGTGTAATGTCCCTCTACAAGATGCAGGAGTATACAAGCAAGATTGTGAATGTTAACTCTCTTATATAGGTCAAACAAAAAAACACACAAAGCTGCCGTGAAGCATCGAAGCTCTAAGAAGACTGCAATTTGTGATCATGTCCTGGATCATTCCAACCATTTTATCAGATTTAATAGACCACAAATCCTTGCAAAAGAACACCGATTCCTACCAAGTATGGTTCGCGAGGCTATTACAATTTAATAGAGAGATGATTATAGAAATAATTTCAATAGAGATGAGAGTTGGGCACTACCACCAGATTGGAATCCTTTAATTAATTAAATAAAATCAAAAACTAACCATATCACTGCAAGACTTCAAGACACTGTCAGCTCATTTTGCGTAGACCGAACCAAAAAAAAAATTAAGAAGCTGAAGGTACTCCTGATTAACTATGACATCGGGACGTCTGACAGCTGGCTATGGGAGTTGTTAAGCGCTCAAAACGTCGGGTTATACATAGTTAAAAATTAAACGCGATTAATACGTAAATACGAGTATATGAAATCATTGACAACCATTTATGTGACGAAGTAGTTTGTGAATTAAAAGTGAAGTAAAATTACCAATCTACAAGTTCTTTTACATATTAAATTAATATAAATTAATATATTACAGTGAAGCTTTGGTTTACGAAATGCCTTCTTCAGTTTTACCATAGTTTTACGAAATATGCATCGATGTGTTAACTAAATACAATTCTTCTGTAAGAAAAATTACGACACAAGCATTTCATATAAATATTTTTAAATTACTCGTACTTACCAAATAGAATTAATTTTTAAAGAATCTTCGTTACCAAGCAATAATTGTATAATAATTGCTCATTAACATTAAAAATACTCACATTATGATACCACGTAATGCGGTGTTCCCTGGGATTCGCGCGTACTGAACATTCAAAGTACACATCATCGCCTTCTTTGATATCGTGCGGGTTAAGTGTACTACCTAATGACAGTGAAACTACAGGCGGGTCTGTAACAAATTTAAACACTTTCAACACGACCTGCGTCATTAATTCGATCTTTATCATCGGGATGCTTTTGACCTTCCTTTCTAACATTTATCAGAAAACAAATACACTTATTTATTGTAGACCTCGCGTATTTCTGCCTGAGCCCTAGTAATTAATACTAGAATATAACACCAAACAAAAAGAAATCGAGAAAGATTGCATGCACTAAAATGATGTCTTTAAGACCCTGCAAAACTTAGAATAGCGATGATACTGTCTCTGGTATTGACATGCTTTTGTTACCTTTCATACTGGAACAATTGCGATGAAGATGCCTTGAAAACTTGTAACGTAAGTTCAATACCAATGAAACTACCTAACAAAGGTGCTCCTATCTTAATAACCTCCATGATTTTTGAGATTATGTTAGTTGTAAATGTCAAGAAGAGGCTTTAAAATCGGTAGAAAGACGGCATGTACGAGTAGGTGATGATTGTGTAGAGGCGGCATTCGGAGATTGTGCACCAGAATTGCAAAAGTACATAAATACATACAGTCACGCCTTTTTCCCATAACGGGTAGGCAGCCACACCCGTATTCTACTTATTCACAGGCGGGTGGCGAACCACTTCGCCGCCATTTTGGTACAAGTCAAAAAAAATCTTACAGACTCGTGAACATCATACGAGCCTTCTTGTCCAACAGCCTATTTCGATTCCGGGTAGAGAGAACGCGCTCTCCGAACGGGTGTCTCTCAGGGCTCCTGCCTCTCCCCACTCCTTTTCTCGCTATATAATAGCGATATTCCTAGAGACCCAAAATACAATCTTTGGGTTTTTGGCGATGACACGGCCCTGTACTATTATATGTACTATTGTATATACTAAGCACAAGGGCCGCATAGCAATTCATCTCCAAGCTGCAGCCGATCGCCTAGGCGAATGGTTCCGGAAATGGGGAATAGAGGTAAACCCCGAGAAAAGTGTAGTGATATACTTCCCGAGGGGTTTCACATTCACAGCTATCGGCAACAATCAACTAGGCACGATCACCATGTTCGGACGCCCTATTCCCTGGGAAAAGAGGGTCAAATACCTCGGGATCACTTTAGACGCAGCGATGTCGTTCGCTCCACACATAAAAAACGATTCGTTAACGGCCCGCAGTGCAGCCTACCATTAAGCCTGTTTGCGGTCAAACTTAGTCAGTTTTGGTGTCATGAAAAGAAAAATCGTAAGAATATTTTTTAATTTTATTGCATACGAGTTCAATCTACGTAAAGCTGCCAGTAATAAAATTGTATTATAGAATATGGTAACCCCTAAGCTTTTAATTAATGTATTATTTAAAGATGGCAAAGATAAGGTGTCTTTTCTGGTTAACCGCTAAGGTAAGTGGTTATCTGCAGCGGAAAGCACGTGTTGACACTTTATTGGCATTTAAAGTCCTATAACGACTATAACGATGTCGCTCCGGAGCCGGGGAAAATGCTCATCCCCGAAATAAACATTTACGATTGCTCCGTTTAAATTGTTGCCAAAGCGATTCGCATTGGGAGCGACGATATTCTCTTCGTTTTAAATGCGTTACGGTTCGCCAAGCAGAAGTAAATATAATTTATTTATTTTCAGAAATTAATTTCCCTTCTTGTAATGGACTGAACGATCTCCTCAGTTATTTCCAAGAAATTCAACTTAACTGATTAAGACATTTATTATGACTTCGATTATTGAATGCCTCAATCAGTTATAAGGCAAACATTTTAATGTTTTGTGTACTATACTATAGTACACATCTTGCTACAGTCTCAAATATAATTACTTTACATACAGAGTGTAGACCTTTTTTTATTAAATTAAAGGGAAGAATTTAATTTACATTATATAATTTTAAATAATGTAGAATAAATATCCTATATATCCAAAATTAATACTTTAAATTGAATGATAACTAAAATCGTAACGGAACGCTAAAATCGTACAAAGTTTGATATCTGTAAGAGAATTATCCAATTTTGCTTAAAGCGGTGAGGGGAAACGAATAATTGATGTTAACTGTTGACACAAATCGAATGTAACATACACATACGTACATGCAGTCACGACTTTTTCACATAGAGATAGGCAGGGACCACGTCCGTAGCTCAATTTTCTCCCCCGCGGGAAAATAGACGTGACGAGTGGCAAACCACATCGCCGCCCGCCATATTGGTAGAGAATGAAACACGAGTAAAAAGTACTTTAATTACATTTTCTGTTACTTGTTTTGGTTTACATGGAGTTTTAAAATTTTCAGGACATCTCTTTTAGAATTTCTGTTTGAGAATAATTGAGTTGTATTTTGGAATTGTATGTGAATTAGTTACTATTATTATGTAAATTTGTTTAAAAAATAATAAAGTTTATCGAGCGTAATTGTTGAATGAAAAAAAATGTTATTTTGACTAAATTTTAAATTAATGCATATCAGGAACATAAGTATTGTGTGGTGGCTGCATAATGGCATCTACTACTACTCCATCACCTCTACTGGGTGAATTAAATAAACTAAGGGGCTACTTATGTGGTCTCTGCCTACCCCTTATATGGGAAAAGGAGGTGATTGTATGTATGTAACTTTAAGGAGACCTGTGTCCTGTTGTAGACTGGTTACAGACTAACGATGACGGTATTTTATATAAAGAATGTCTATCAGATCAAAACTTATTAATACACGATTTTAATAACTTATCTTTAAAGTAGTTTACTAAATAAAATACAAAAATACATAGTCGAAAATTATGTCGTTACATGTAAAACCATAATAAATAACATTTATATATTCCTTATAATTAAAACTTAATATAAGTGGATATTACCTAATTGTCGTTCCAACGTCGTAGTAGAGGGAGTTCTCGAGTTGTAACGACTATCACGTTTAACGTCGTCAAAGATGTGCGAATTGGTTAAACTGAGCACCTTTGTTCATTATATTGCAGCTATATTCGTTTCAATAATATTTTAGGTTTATTCATGAGCGCATTATTTAGAATTTTACAAAAGAGTTTGAAAAAGAAGACTTAAAATAATTCAACAAGAATTCTCGCCAGAAATAATACTACATTATTATTCATATTATAACTGTTCCACTGCTGTGTCGAGGGTTCCTTTCACTTTTTTAAACAATTACGAAGACTTGCAAAGCCAGTCCAGTGCGATTTGCGTATCAATAAAAACAAAAGTTTTTTTCTCTTGACATTTTTCGGTCACCCTTATGACGTATTTTTCACCGCATAGCAAATACTAAAAAACTAAAAGGTACAAAATGGCTAACTAAGAAAGTAACTCTTACGTACACATACACGTAACGACCATGATTTCAACCGGAGAATTCAACTAGGCTGGGCAGCATCGGAAAACTGCTACACATCTTC
The DNA here is from genome assembly GCA_019845155.1 of Luehdorfia chinensis. Taxonomy (NCBI): domain Eukaryota; kingdom Metazoa; phylum Arthropoda; class Insecta; order Lepidoptera; family Papilionidae; genus Luehdorfia; species Luehdorfia chinensis. The sequence goes on from JAHVAK010000282.1 coordinate 6,837,739, forward strand.
TTGTCCATTATACGTCTAAATTTTACTTTCATACATACAGTCACGGGTGTTTCCTATTCCATTACTAAGCGCTCCCGCGGGAAACGAGACGTGACAGGCAGCGAACCACGTCGCCAACCTAACGTCTCCGAAATCTTAAGACTAATCAATCATTGTTGCCAGCGATTACGTAAAGAACGCTCAAATCGGGAAAGCAAACTATGTAGAGGGCTATGCGCAGAGTTCCTCTGTCAGATAGAAAAAGGAACAAGGAAGTTCACAGCAGGACTAGGGTAACCAATATAGCATTTACAATCAGTGGACTGGTGTGGATTGGTTAAGCACTTACGAAAGGTTCAAGCGCAATGTAGAATGACCCCCCACAGGGCTCGAATTCGCTAGAAATTATCATGGCCTCACATAATACCAGCACAAAGCACCAGCATATAAATATCTACATGAAGTCACCTCATTAATCATATCATTTAAGCTAAAATATTTATGCAGAGGATATCTGAAGAAAATATTACTTTTGCTTATAGATGTATTGTCATAAGAATATAATATAGCTTAATCGATTAACGTAGTAGCAATGTCAGTAAATTAAAATTTACATCTCAAGCCATTAAGAGCCAGCAATCAGCATAACCGCCAATTTAAAGGTTATTCAATGACGTTAAATTTTACAGATAGTTGCTTACAATGTTCTAGTCTTTTTATCTACATACAAATAAAATAAATACATATAGCGCAGAATTTACGAATTTCTTGTTTTGTAGTAAGCGCCAAGAGAATCGTCTACCTCATTTTAACTAATAAAAATTAATTTGACTGGCGCGCTGTCTTGCGTTTCCCCTTAGTCACCTGCGGGCTTCGATAGTGCCCAGCAAAGTATACGTAATATAGGCACCAGTGCAATGTATTACTTTTTTGTCACAAAGATACGCCATGGCGAATTGTAAAAATAAAATCGCAGGGCTGCCAGACTAGACTCATAAGATTACCCTAAACGAATCACAAGAATACCCGTTTTGACACATTAAATATACGAGTACCAAACGATTATTTATTCATTTTAATAAAACTAACTTAGCTTAAGCTAACTTATTTATCTTAGTTTGGTTTTTATCGTATCAGTTTGTAGTAAGTAGGTTTGAATTCAACGACTATATATTTTTTTTCATGGTTTAGCAATGCAGGCATTTACTTAAATACACAGTAGACAAATTTTTAAATGAATTTATATAGTCAGGGGATAGCTTTAAATTTCATAGTACGCGAGTGACCTGGGTTCGATCCCGGTGCCGGCACCACTACAATTACCCGCTGTATTGATTCATACGAGGAGCATAAAATTGAAATAGGTAACACACATAAAGAAAATAATAATTGAGAACCCCGTATTTTAAAATCCGTTAAAAGCCTCCATTCGGACTGTCGACTTGTGTGTCGGTAACTCTGGGCGGAGAGAACCGCTCTGGAACGCGGGTGTATCTTGCGTACGCGGTGTGATTGTCGACTGTTGCGCGTCGTTGTGCGTGTTATATTGAACTTATATTGATCTGTTAAGTGTGTGTATAATGTTAGCCGGATCGTGACTGACCGTATCGTGGTCAGGGAGTGCTGAGACATCCGTGTCGTCTAGCACGTTTCGCGGCCGACGTTTCCGTTCGGTCGCGATTCTATTTTGTCGGTAGTTTGCTGCTTTAACCACTAGTGGGTTTGGATGAATCGCGGCTATTTCAAAAAACCGCCGTGTTACTTCTCTAAAGTGTTCAGAGATTAATAGCATTTCGCAGTCGCTGTGATGGTTGGTTGCCGTGACGTTGCGTTGATACCTACCGGCTCCGGTGGCAGTTCGCAAAAAGCGATTTTAGACGATTTGTAACTTCTTTAATTGATTGACCGTCGCGTGAGCGAAAGCGACGCAAGCATAGGCCATTACGGGTCTTATGCAAGTCTTGTAGAGGCGAAATTTGTGTCTTAAGCACATTTTGCTTGAAAAGCAGGATAATGGATATAGGCGGCTTGCGATAAAGGCCGCTCTATTGCGTACGATTTTAATGTGTGCACCGAACGACATCGCTGCGTGAGTTCAGTATAGTTTACATGCTTAATGTTTTATCTGATAATCGGGCGTATACTACATTAGTAACTATTACAGTGGAAACGTTCGCCCGCGCCGCAAGGTACGTGATGTGCGCGGTATAGGCTCTTTTTTACTCGGGGGGCTAGAATACGTATAGTCACGCCTATAAGGCGGGGATATTTAATTTTTCCGTGGCGTTGTACTTACTTTAAAAAAAATTACCAATCGACTCGCATTGAAAATGTTCAGCGAATGGCAAGTTCAGAAAACGACAGTCAACTCGCTTTCTTAAGAATACTGACTTCGCACCATAGAAAAAAAGTTGAAGATCCCATGTCAGCCCACAAAATCATTCATGGTAATATTAATCCTTCTATGTTAATTCAAAATACAGCTTGTAAAATTTCCTATGTTCTTTCCCCAAGACAAGAAAAAATGTCCCAACTTTATGTAAAACGAATTCTTATTTGAATTCGCCAAAAGTATATAATACACTGATTTGCGACATGCAGTTTTTTTTTTATTGGATGAAGTGACGAAACGAGCAAAACGTTCACCTGATGGTAAGTGCAACGTCTGCTCATAACAAATGCTGTGTCACCTTGAACATTTCTGTGTGACACTACACTGCGTCCGTCACCCTGGGACATCAGTTCTTAAGTCTCATATGCCCAGTGATTACGCTAGCTCTCAGTGCCCTTCAAACCAAAACACAGTAATGTTTGCACACAGTTGTGTGCAAACATTACTTTACACTACACTACACTACACTACACTACTAAACATTTATTCCGTTTTATTTTATTCCGTATTTATTAAATCCGTAAAATATTAACAAAAGTTCAACTGCTTAACTTTTAATAAAAAATAACTCTTCAAACACATTAAAATTTATCTTACAATAAAACGAGGACGAGAATTAATAACCTTATCCGTTATATTTATAACATTTCTTTTAACACGTTATTTTTTTATTCAACTTTTTAAACATTTAATCACATCTCTAATGGGCAGACGTTTCGCTTATCATTAGGTGAACGATTTAGGAATCCGTCTAGGTAGGTACCACCCCAGGGCCAGTTATTCTGCCGCGAAACAGTGGTGTGCAAACATTACTGTGTTTCGGTCTGAAGGGCACGGAGAGCTAGCGTAATCACTGGGCATATGAGACTTAAGAACTATGTCTCAAGTTGACAACACAGCATCTGTTATGGGCAGACGTTGCACTTACCATCAGGTGAACGTTTTGCTCGTCTCGTCACTTTATAAAATAAAAAAAAAATTAAAAAACTTTTTATGAACATCTCAGTAATAATTAATAAAGTTAAAAGTTAAAAAAATATATTGGGTTAAATTAAATATTTAAACAGTGAATGATCACCTCTACTGCCCCTTACAAATGTACTGCGCTCGTCACCCTGAGCCATCAGTTCCTGAGTCTAATATTCCCTTTAGGTACAAAAAAAAAATACGAATCGTGTTGAATTTTATTTTATTTTTAAATTTTCTATTACATTCTCTTTGAAATATATAATAAATTTGATGTTTATTGTTATATAAACATCAAATGCCGTGTGGTAGAGTATCTGCCACCCAATAACGTCCCGTGGGTGTCGCAAAAGTCGAAAGAGGGAAAATGAAAACCAGGAGATGGGCAGCAGCATCTTCCTGGAACATCTGAATAAATAAACTGCGGTTGCGAACCCGCCTGCCAAGCGTGGCAACTATGGCAGAATCTCCCGCGAAATGAGAGCCACAAACTAACGTTTTTTGTGGCAATCTATGGGGGAGGCCCTGTGGTCAGCAGTGGGCGAGTAACAGGCCGCAATGATGATGATAATGAAACATCCAATACCAATAGGTGACTGGCAGAGTAGAACAGCACCTACCTCTATCTTTTTTTTATAGGAGAGGGGACAAACGAGCAAGTGGCTCACCTGATGGTAAGTAATCACCACCGCCCATGAACAACCGCAACACCAGAGGAATCGCGGGTGCGTCGCCGGCCTTTGAGGAAGGAATAGGCTCTTTTCTTGAAGGTCCCTAAGACGTATCGGTCCGAAAAAACCGCCGGCGGCAGCCGATTCCATAAAGTGGTAGTGCATGGCAGAAAATTCCGCGAAAAACGCACTGTGGTGGAATGCCAACCATCCAGGTGGTGACGATGGAATTTTGTGTTCTGCCGCAAAGTGCGATGGTGAAAACCAGCGGCTGGAATTATTCCGAACAATTCCTCGAACACTCCCCGTTGTAAATCCTGTAAAAAATGCAAAGAGATGCAACATCTCTTCGCAAGGCCAGTGTATCAAGCCGATGGGAAAGAACCTGGTCGTCGACGATTCGAGCCGCTCTTCGTTAAATACGGTCAAAAGAAAGGAGCTGGCACTGGGGTGCCTCCGCCCAAAGATGAGAACAGTATTCCATGTGAGGCCGAACCTGCGCCTTGTAAAGTTGCAAGCGGTAGGACCGGCATGAAGTACTGTCCCGCTCTACTGAGCACGCCAAGCTTTTAAGAAGCCAATTTGGCCTTCCCTTCCAAGTGACCGCGAAACTGAACGTCATTCGATATGTCTACGCCAAGGATTCCGATACTGGCTGGGGCAACGAGGGGAGTGCTTCCAAAACAAGGTGCTACGACGAAGGGTTTCTTTTTAGCGGTAAAGGCGCAAATCTGTGTCTTATTTGGGTTAAACTGGACTAAGTTTAGTCAGGTCCCAGTCTGAGATTTTGTCTAACAAAATCTCGACTTCAGACACTAGTTTGTTCAGGCACTCATCGACGTGTTCCCCAGAAATATTAGCACGGCCGGTGTACAAGGCATCACCAGTACTGTCGTCTGCATAGCAATGAATGTTACTAATTTGTAACATATCATTGATATGCAGAAGAAACTGGGTTGGCGATAGCACGCAGCCTTGTGGAACACCAGCACCCACAGATTTGGAGTCCGAGCATGCACCGTCTACTACGACCTTGATGCTCCGGTCTGCGAGGAAACTGGTGACCCAATTGCATAATTTCTCGGGAAGCCCATAGGAAGGAAGCTTCGAGAGAAGCGCGAACCCGATCAAAGGCCTTCGCTATGTCCAAACTAACTGCCAGGGCCTCCCCCTTGCTCTCGACTGCCTCCGCCCATCGATGCGTAAGCTAGACTAGAAGATCACCAGCTGAGCGACCCTGACGGAAACCGTACTGGCGGTCACTAATTAGCTGGTGCTCCTCTAGGTACCTCAAGAGCTGGCAGTTTATAATGGACTCCATTATTTTGGAGAACAAGGAGGTGATGGCGATAGGTCTGTAGTTGGACGGATCTGAGCGGTCGCCTTTCTTAGGGATCGGATGCACCAAAGCTGTCTTCCATGTGTTCGGGACGACGCCTACAGAGTAGGAGTACCGGAAAAGACGCGTTAAGACCGGTGCCAGCTCCGGAGCACACATCCTCAGCACAACAGGGGAGATGCCATCAGGCCCTCTCGACTTATGGATGTCCAGGGAGAATAGTGCTTTGCGCACAGAACTCTGCAGGAACTTGATTTCCGGCATTGAGCACTCACACCGCGGGATGATCGGCGGCGTGTTCCCCCTGTCATCGAGAGACGAGTTGGCCACAAAAAGGGAGCCTAAAAGATCGGCTTTCTCCTTTGCGGCATGGGCCAGCGAGTCATCCTCCCTGTGCAGAGATGGAAGGGATGGCTGACAGAAATTCCCAAGGACAGCCTTGGCGAGAGACCAGAATGCACGAGTTCCCGAAGGGAGGCGAACTAATTTCTCGCCAATTCTGCCAATGTGCTCTAACTTTGACTTGGAAATAGATCTTTTGAAGGACCTAGAGGCAGAGTTGTACTTCTTTTTCAGTTCGTTAGTTTTTACATCTCGAGACGCCGATGCTTTAGCCCAAGTTCGGTAACAGTCCTGCTTTTGGCGTGATGCCATTTTGCAGGAGCGACCAAACCAAGGCTGGGATCTGCCACCGATGGGCACGACAGAGGATGGAATAAAGAGTTCCATACCCTGAAGTACAACATCAGTGACAGATTCAGCAACAGCGTTTGGATCATCTAGCGAGAAGCAAACCCGCCTCCAAGGGTAGGATGCAAAGAAGGACCACATTCCATCCCAATCTACTGACCTATAGTGCCACACACGGCGGTTGCTTGCAGATCGCAACCGCGATGAACACGTGAGAGGCACCGTACTTCGGATCAGACAGTGGTCCGAAGATCCCAGAGGGGCATCGACGGAGACTTGATATCTGGTCCGGATGAGAGGTCAGAAGAAGGTCCAGCAGGGAAGGCGTATGATCCTACACGTCTGGAACCCGCGTTGGCGAAGGAACCAGTTGTTTCAGATCATATGCCAAGGCAAAGTCATAAACAGATCTACCCGCATGATCGGTACGGTACGAGACCCTAGCCAATCGGCGCGGTGGGCGTTAAAGTCGCCAAGTAACACGATCTCTTTGGATGGGATCTGCGGTAACAGGGAATCTGCAGCCATCTGGATGTGGTCGATGAGTCGGTCAGTTTCGGTGTCACCGCTATGGGACCTATAGAGGCACCCATAGACGCGAGGATGGTCGTCGCTATCTATGCGCAGCCAAAGGATGAAATCTATCTTACTAAGGTGTCGTAAGAGGCGACTAAGGTTTTGTACGGACAGCCTTTATTCGAGCAAATTAACAGCATGATATGCAACGCTGTCATTATACTGCTCGTGGGAACGCAACAAAGAGTGATTTTTTTGAATCCTATCATAATGGCGGCGACGTGGTACGCTACCCGTTACGTCTTGTTTCCCGCGGGGGTGAAAAGTGGGCTACATCTTTAGCCTCTGCCTATCACTTATATGGGAAAAAGCCGTGAGTATACGTATGTATGTATGTCTTGTAATTTATATACAAATTATAATAATTTTACTACTAAAGTATGAAACCTGTAACTGAATTATTCACCGAACATTTTATGTCGAGTTTCATTAACAAAAGCGAAAACGAATGTTAGAGTATCACCGAGACAATAATAGAAGAGTACTCGTAATATCGAGTAATGGATGGTTTCATGTATTTGTTCCGTATGTTGGTTTATGCGTTATAGGTTCTGCTTGAAGATAGTGTATATTTTGTTAAAACTCTTAGAACAGTATAGAACTTAATAAGTAGTATTTATTAAAAGTAAAAGTATAACTTACTAAAATAAATTACTTACATACAACGTCTAATTTGAAGGCATCTTCAATACTTTGTCCAGGCAATGCGCTGTTATCGGCTTGACATTTAAGGTACAAGCCATCGTCTTCAGGCATGGGCATAAACTGCAGATTACTGCTTACCCACGTCTCGTTAGCGGCTTCTATTACCTACACATGCGTAAGATTAAGATTTTATTTATGATGACTCCTTATATTTACGCAAATACTACACAATTTATTTTATTGAGTTTACGCTATAAAATCCGTAAAATCCAGTTTCATTTTTTATAGATTTAAACTCTTAACTGACAATTTTTTAATAAATAGACATAGAAAGTTAGACATAAGTTATTTTTAAAAATATGAATAAACTAGTAAATTACAATTCGTACATTAACAAACTTTTAAAGTTTCATAATATTCAATACCTTTCCTCTTTTAAACTTCCTGTTGTTTTTATACCAAGTTAGCTGAGCAGCAGGTCGACTACCTTCTGACACACACAATAAGTTGACGTATCGTTCAGAAGATAACGTTGTTGGTTTATTTATAACCTCAACTAAATTTGGTTTCACTGCAATGAAATTTTTGTGTCTAGAAATTAAGCTATTCAAATAAAAACTCAGTTCAAAAATTCATAAATAACGAACACTGTTTTGTGCAATATTGACTTTAATATTAGTACTACAGCTTGAATTAGTAAGTTTGTTAGGAAAGTATTGATTTAAATAATAAATACGTATATGGTTTAAAAATCTCATCTATTTCATTATGGCGCTTATGGAGCGTCGAGTGCAACTTTCTTGATTTGTGCAATCAATAATTTACCTACGAATATATTTATATACTTGCTATATTTCTTACTAATATATTAGTCAGTTTTATATTAACTGGGTCTACCTGACCTTACCTGCAAGCATCGTTTATAATTTTAATATTTCTTTTAAAATTTTGCTTTCTTTAGGTTTTTATTTATAGTTTACTAGCTAAAGTGTACTGATACGTCAAATATTTGTTGAGAAAGCTTAAACAACCTAACTATCAAAGAATTTGATAAGAAAATTTCGCTACTCTGTATATTAGGAGTTATATTGTATCTTATCGTCAATTTAACTTTTCTATGAAATAGACAATTATAGTACCCTTAAATCATATAAGAAACATTAAAAAGATGTACTTCACCTTACATATTTATCTAGAATATAAAAATAAGATGAGAATTATTGTGTAATTAAAAATAGGCAATAATTCTCATCTTATTTTTACCTTATAAACATTTATGTATGTATGTATAATGTTTAAATCAACCATAGGTAAGCTAATGAAAATCGATCTTATTCTACCGTTAATATGAAACTAGTGTAATAATTAAATATTATTATTATTTATCAATACATAATGGCAAAAATCTTACAGTTCATTTCCAACCTAACTGTCTTCTCTTGGGGACTGACAAGATTTGTGTTTGAAGCACGACACTTAAAAGTTGTATTCAGGTGAGTTCTTTTGATGTGCAGTAATTCCAACCGATTCACTACCACGTGAGTATCAGTTTTCTCTCCTATATACTGTGGTGCTGGAGTCCCATTAATAAGCCAAATTACCGTAGGTGCTGGACGTCCTATGAAATATAGATAAACATGATGTGTGAGCTTGACACGAAATTCAAATATAACCTAGAGCAATTATACCATTTTTTATATTAATAACATTTGGTGCCGATCTCGTACATAGGAACTAAGAATAATTTTAAAAATTAATTAATGTAAAGGAGAGAAAGTTAATATGCTAAGATCCGCATGCAAAATCTAAAATGGCACATAAACAGCGTGCTCAAGAAAATCAATACCGCCAACGGGAGCCGCCACCAAATACCCTCCACCACTACAACACTACCACTAGGCAATACACACCACTGAAGTGGAGAACACGACACGTGTTTCACCTCAAAACGAGGCATTATCAAGTGATATTGACTCGGCGGCTGACTTTCGTGACTGTTGTAGTGGTGGAGTGTATCTGGTGGCGGCTCCCGGTGGCGGTATTGGTTTTCTTGTGCACGCTGTTGAGGGAGGGCGGGCGGTGCTTTTCAAAACTAGGTAATACACACCATTATACATTTTGCTGCGGATCTTAGCAAATTAACTTTCTTTCCTTTACTATTATGGATTTCCGCAAAGTAACGCCTGATTATATTAACTATAATGGTTATACTAATTACTCATAACAAGTTGTCACAGCCGATATTTGTAAAAAAAGTAAAGTAAAGTTTCAGCCTATAAATGTCCCACTACTGAGCACAGGCCTCCTCTCATTTCTGAGAGGGTTTTGGAGCTAGGAAGAATCCGCCACGCTGCTCCAATGTGGGTTGGCAGACTTCACATGTCTTCGAAATATTTTTTATTCCTCAGACATGCAGGTTTCCTCACGATGTTTTCCTTCACCGCCGAGCACGTGGTAATTCGGCACTTAAAATTGCAATTAACAATTTTAGTGGTGCCGATATTTGTGCTTAATACAAATTATTTATTTATTATTAATATCTAATACCGCTTTTATGTTTTCTTTCATTACTTTCATAAGCATTTTAACGAATAGGAGGAGGGTCCAGAAGATCTTATAGGACTTTAAAAATCACATCATATCACACGCGTATGCTTATTATTTTGAAACTGTATTTAAAACTTAAATAGCAAAGTTCAAAATCAGTTATCAATACCAGTTTCAATAGTTTTATACTTTTTAGAAAAAGTTTTTTATTTAAGATTTAACGATAATTTTTTTGATGATTTGATGATAAATTAACACATTTTAGTTTTAATTGCATAATTAAAATTTAAAAATTATCAGTATTGCACAAAAAACAACAATTGTTATTAACATTAATATAACTTTATGATGAAACTAACATTATGATGTATGCATTTTGATATTACTTTTAGACTTACAGAAAAAAATATAAAGAGTAAAATGCTGTATTCTGTTTATTTGTACTTTTACAATGTCAAGTATCTTATAGAGCGAAAAATAACAATTGTAAAAATAATTCAAGAACAGAAAAAAAAAAGATTTATAAGACACAAAGCCTTATAAAAGCAGTTTTCACGAAAATTTGCGATGAATGTATTGTGAGTTAGGTAAGTTTCGTTAGTTCACAGCAGGTTCAAAAAGCGTGTAAGTAGGTCTTTATCATATTGGTTGTCTGCACCAAATTGCTTACGATTCTAGAACAGTTAATATTCAGAAATTTGAAATTAAAAAAAAAAAATGTAATGTTCAACTTTTTAAAATTGAGGTTATTACCAGTACACAGTTTATTTATTTATTCTTTATTGCTGACACCTTAAGCTATGGGCTACATTGGGCGGACTAAATGCCTAGTGGCATTCTCTACCAGTCTACCCTTTTAATGGTGAAAAGTAGAAGGCAGGTGCTAACCAAAAAATTAAAAATAAAAAATCACAATCCATACTAATATTTTCTCTTTCCCTCAGTCTGTTTGTTACTATTTCACGGCTCGACTGCTGAACCGATCTTGATAAAATTTGGCACAAAGATAGCTTGCACCTTGGGGACGGAAATAGGATTTTTATCCCTGGTGATTTTCAATCAAATAGTTCCTTCGGGAGGTAAAAAAAACCTATATCCACGTGGACGACATCGCGGGCATCGGCTAGAAGTTGTATAAAATTGACAATAAATATCAATTATGGGTGTCGTAAAAGTCGACAGAAGGATAATAAAAACCAGGATATGGACAGTAGCATCTTCTTAGAACATCTGAATAAATAAACTACGGTTACCAATCCGCCTGCAAAAAATCCACCAATTTGGGAGGTACAAACTTTTGTGACAATCTATTAGGGAGGCCTATGTTCAGGAGTGGACTAGTTGTGGGCTGAAATGATGATGATTAATGAAGTAAATTTTTTTCAATAATCTATAAAATACTAAATAATATATACGGTATTACACGTACTCACATAGAGGTATGACACATTAAAAGAACTAAATAATAATTTCTTTATAAATATTTAAATCCTTCCACGTTTTTTTAAAAAGGAAAGATCAAAGGTTCCATCGTCAATCTTTTTATTTCATTATATCTTGGAAGCTAACATAAATTACAATGAAATTGTGAAAAGTTCAGATGCCACTTCCAGTGTAATTTTGTGTTTGATTCGTGATACTCCTCCCATTTTCCGTCCCGCCGTATCTCGGGGCGATGGATAACTTTACACCGGGTACCATTTGGTGCCGATCTTGCACAGTGTGACTTATCGGCAAGTTTAAGACCGATATATCAAAGTAATCGGTTTAATTTCTCATCTCCCTGCTGGGAATAACTTATGTTTGGTCTTCACTGATACTTATTTGATTTGTGATGTATCAACAGAATAATATAAATTATTCAATGAGAATGAGTTTATATTTAACTTAATATTTAAATACAAATTAAGCAGTGATTTAACTTACGAGTGTCATCAATAATTAAATCTCGGTTCTAAGAAAGAAACCGTATCAGAAATTTCAATATTTTAGTCTAGCCCGCGAATTTTTCACGCGGACTTTTAGTGTAGGCAGTTTATTAAAAACATTATAATAAACGTATATTAAAATTATCATAGAACTTTTTATATTAATTAATATGCAATGTTTTTAATGATCAAGGGTTCTGCTATTATACCAATAATGGCTTTCTGGGCAGTATTGCTGAGAAAATATTCATAACTACTTTACCAGTTAAAGAAACACGATGAAACTTGAACAGATTTATTACCTATAGACTGTCAAAAATGTATTCCAATAGCTTTACTATTTATCGAGCTAAAAGCGTCTGTACAGACGACAGACAGACAAAAAAATACTTCTGTTTTATTCATTTATATTATTAATTTTAGTGAATTAAAATTCCTCGATATTGTAGAAAAAGTCTTTAGAGTAACTTTATAATAATAAACAATAACGTGTTTATGTTAAATGTAGAAATCTAATATTGGTCACCAATATTTTTAGTGTAGTAGGTATAATTACATTTTTCTAAATTAGTAATTTTAAGTCAAAGTTCAAATCTCGAGAAGATTATAAATTTGTATTTTACTCGATTCACCTTACACAGTTCATTCAATTTATGAAATATTTATGCATGTACATATGTGTACATGTATATATGCATTTATATTTGTATTTACGTCTGTACACATAATGTGTATGGTTTTGTATATTAATTATAGATTTTAGTTTTAACATTCATGTAATTTAGTTTTGCTACTGCCAACATTTTTTTTCTTTATTTCTCTGAGGTTGACTGTTAGAGAATGCCGCAAGGTATTAAGTCCGCCAATTGTAACCTTACAGTAGGTTTTTACAATAAAATATTAATTAAATAAATAAAATACTTTCGTCGTTTCTAAATAATCTGATAAGGTAAATAATAACTATAGTTACTACAGAATACGTACAATCATATTTTACACATAAATTTCCATCAACATCATTAAGTAAACATAGAAGTGTTAGAAAGCATTTACTTATAAATATATATATATATATATGTATGGTTTGTGTAAGGATTTATATATATATATATATATATATATATATATATCACTTTGTGTAAGAATTATAGCAGAAGGCTGTTAGACATATTTACTGTTACTTTCTTTTGGGATCCTACGCCTGTGCCCAGCAGTCAGACATTTATAGGCTGTAATTTTATCTAAAAGTAATGATTATTTCTAATAAATACCATACATAGATGTGAGGAAAAAAACTTACCTCCTCTAACCTCACAAATCAAAACTAGCTCATTTCCTTCTTCCAATGGACCAACTACACCGGACACATCTCTGCCAGATTTATCGTACAAAATGAGCTGATGCGGTGGAACTGCAACAAATATCAAATAATATTGGATTATTTCTATTATAAGCTCGCTAAATACTTACTTAGACGTTTATTTTGATCGACATTAAAATTTGACGTTATTTGCCTGCAGTTGCTTGTATTGTTTTCGTCAAAACTTTTCGTATAATATTTAATTATAGCTAAGATACGCAAATATTTCATTAGTCCAAATTCAACAAATACCTTATAAACTGAAGCAACTACTCAGCCGTTGTAAATCATGATCAATTTTGGTGTAATACCATATTGGAAATTACATAGCTGCAATCTATCGGATTGACTTTTACCAAACACATTTTTTTTAAGTATTCATTAAAACATAAATACTTATCCACAATATATTTAACAAGATTATCAAGAACCCATTACTCTAAAAAGTAGGTGACTGTCGTCCTACCCAACTGCTGTGGAAATTCACAGTTCAGCTTCGCCAAGTGCGCCTTCAAGTAATCCTGATCAAGGGTGACTTCAAGATATCGCCCGTATTTCTTGCGCAACGTCATTGCGACTGTGAAGAGCTGAATTTTGGCATAAAGTCTTATCGTAATATATTAGTTCTCATAACAGCATGATTTGCGAATCCAAGGAAACTAGGAACACGTAGGAACTATTTACGAGCAGAAAAGCAAACTGCGTAACGCTTGTCGTTTTCGTATAGAACCCTTAGTAGAATCGTGGGTAAGGGGAGGGGTATCGTGGGAGATGACGATCGACAGTAGTGACACATTAGCATGTTCTCCAAACCCTGGCAGCTGGAGAACGACTCTATTTGAAAGTCGACTGGATGACCGTCGATTTGGATTACAGATTTGCCCGTGTAAATAAATCGCTCAAAGAAGTCACAGTCCATATCAATCGAAAGCATATCCTAAAAAAGTCGAAGTCCATATCAATTGACAAAAAATCCTAAAAGGCAACCGCGCCGTAATATTCCTCTGTGGTTAAAGTACATATACTCGTATTTATAGTAGATTTCAAAACCTTCCACAATAATTTTAAAACCAACAGTATACATTCAGAAAAATAGAAAATGAGAAAAACATATAAAGGTAGCATAACCAGGTATCCGGCAGAGTAGAATAGCACTTACATCTTTCCTACCGAGGTATCGTAAAAGGCGACTAAGATATTGTACGGACAGTCTTTATTATACACTAAAATATACAATGCTGTCACTACATTGCTCGTGGGAACGCAATGGGGAGTAAGATTTTTTATGACTCGTACCAAAATTTGCGGCGACGTGTTTCGCCACTCGTCACGTCTCCTTTCCCGCGGGGACGATAATTGGGCTACGTCTGTGGTGTTTGCCTACCCCTTATGTGGAAAAGAGGCGTGATTGTATCGATGTATGTATATCCGAACAACCAAATCCAGGCAGTAGAACAAATAAATCTCATAATCAAAATAAATAAAAATATTATTTTCTCACTAATTGCTTAATTTTTCCTCAAGCATCTGCTTATCTATTTTAAAAGTACATACTTCATCTTATACACAATGTGGTCTAAAGGTAGCTAGAAATGTGGGAGTAGCAATATGGCAAAAGGTGCCCTTCGTCTCACCTAAATAGGACAAGAAGCGTTTATGAAGGGACTACCTATTACTTGTAAATGCTTTTGTACTCGTACAAATCGCGCGCCGAACAACCCCTTCGGCATTATGAAAGCAATTGAATAATTCAGCATTGTATAGAAACACAATGGATGATTTCCGTATTTTCCTCATATTGAGAAGGATAATTGTTGTAGTAAAAAAAGACATGGGACACATCGCCAATAGCGTATGGTATCTTGACGTTATCACTATTATTATATTTTTTGGTAAAAATTGCTTTTGGTATCATTAAAAATCATATTTCCTCTTTGTTCAAGGTACAAGAAACAATGAATTAATTTCCCTAACGAAATAAATTTATACTAACTAAGAAACAGTAAAAAAAAATATTAATTTAAATGAAACTAATTTTACGGATTTTATCGCGTTTAATTTTTTACTATTTATAACCCGACGTTTCGAGTGCTTTACAGCACCCATGGTCACGAGAGGACTGAGGTGACAGATGTCCTGATGTCAAAGTTAACCTGGGGTACCTTCAGCTTTTAATTATTATTTTTGGTCCGATCTACGCAGAAAGATGCTAACTGTGTCTTGAAGTCTTGCAGTGGTATGCTTGGTTTTTGATTTAATTTTATTTAATATTATTTAATATTGGATCCCAAGCTGGTGGTAATACCCAGCCATCTTCTCTATTGAAATTAGGACGTTTTTTGATTTCATAGCCTCGCGAATCATCCTTGGTAGGAATCGGTATTCTTTTGCAAGGATCTGTGGTTTATCAAATCTGATGTAATGGTTGGGATGATCCAGAACATGGTCACAGACTGCAGACTTCCTAGAACGATGATGTTTCACGTCAGCTATGTGTTCTTTTACGCGGGTTTTTATCGATCTTTTTGTTTGGCCTATGTAAGAGAGACCACATTCACAATCTAGCTTGTATACTCCTGCGTCTTGTAGAGGGATGTTACACTTGACAGATGGTAAAAACTGACTTATCTTCTTCGGCGGCTTGAAGAATTTTTTTATGGAAGCCCGCTTCAAGATATTGCCAATCTTGTCCGTGACTCCTCTGACATAAGGTAGAACAGCAGGTACACACTCGACTGTGGCCGGTTTCACTCGGTCACTACGACGTAGGCGCGGAATCCAAAGCTTGTTGTCGTGCAAAACTTGCTTGACATGCTGAAGCTCGGCGGCCAGGTGTTTCCTGTCACAGATCCCTCGTGCTCTCTTTGTTTCAGAGAGTGAAACCGGCCACAGTCGAGCGTGTACCTGCTGTTCTACCATATGTCAGAGGAGTCACGGACAAGATTGGCTATATCTTGAAGCGGGCTTCCATAAAAACATTCTTCAATCCGCCGAAGAAGATAAGTCAGTTTTTACCATCAGGCTATTGAAATCAAAAAACATCCTAATTTCAATAGAGAAGATGGCTGGGTATTACCACCAGCTTGGGATCCAATAATAAATAAAATTAAATCAAAAACCAAGCATACCACTGCAAGACTTCAAGACACAGTTAGCTCTTTCTGCGTAGATCGGACCAAAAATAATAATTAAAAGCTGAAGGTACCCCAGGTTAACTATGACATCAGGACATCTGTCACCTCAGTCCTCCCGTGACCATGGGTGCTGTAAAGCACTCGAAACGTCGGGTTATAAATAGTAAAAAATTAAACGCGATAAATCCGTAAAATTAGTTTCATTTAAATGAGTAGTGTTCGCGTAAATATAAGAAATCATTAAAAAAAATATTGTGCGTGTCAGCTCCGATGCGCGACTGGAGCTTACTCTTTAAATGCGATTGTCATTGAAAATACAATAGGCAATGGGGGTTAAATAAACGCATCTCTTATAATACTGAAAGCATGTATATACTTTTATTAATACTTATTTATATTGATTCGATATAATATTATACATAAATCAGGTATGGTGTGCGGCCATCTATTATCAGATACGAATATTACTATGTTACGAAAAATTATTTAATTTTGAAATATTCTGCTTAGATGGCGCTAACAAAAACAACAATTTTTGTTAACGATCGATTTTACTATTCATTATTTTTCAGACCGAGGACTTTAAATGTAATCGATTCTATATAGTTAATAGAATAGGGCTTTGCGGAAATCCATTATAATGAAGGAAAGAAAGTTAATTTGCTAAGATCGGCATGCAAAATATATTATAATGTATATTACCTAGTTTTGAAGAGCAAACAGTAGCGTGCAAGAGCAAACTAACACTTCCACCGGGAACCGCCACCAGATACCCTCCACTACTACAACACTACCACTAGGCAATATACACCACTGAAGTCGAGACCACGACACGTGTTTCGCCTCAAAACGAGGCATTATCAAGTGATAATAAGTCAGCCGCCGAGTTGACTCGGCTCAATATCCTTCTCTCTATATACTTCGTTGACATCGACTATCCTTCATTGAAATCGATTCTTAAGAAGTAAACTCCAAAAAACAATTTAGAATAATTATCTGGTAGTTAAAGAAGAGAAACGAAGTGAATTTGCTGAGATCGACATGCTAAATTAAAAATATTATGCATTAGTTATTTTTGGCCGTACGGCTATATGGTGGCTGTCGGTCGTAGAGTCAATATCACTTGATAGTGCCTCGTTGTGAGGTGAAACACATGTTCATCTCTTCGGTGGTGTATATTGCCTATTAATATTGTTTCAATTGTGGAAGGCATCTCGTGGCGGTATTAGATCCTTGTGCACGCTTTTGCGAAAGGGCAGGCAGTGTTCTTCAAAAAGTATATACCATTTAATTTTCCATGTAGGTCTTACCAAATTATTTTTTTACTTTTCTTTACTGTATTCTCAAACAGTTTTTCATTGTACGGTCAATAAAATAACCTAAGTTTCTTACGTTATTTTATCAACTCTATACGTGATTTAATATAAATAAGAGCCACCATCAGGTCATCTAGTCTATTTATAAAAGAAAATTTAAAACTCGAAAGGATGCATACATTCAATGATAATAAATTTAACACATCAAAGTGTTTTTTTTTATTTATATTCAGCTTATTATGTCAATTAAGCACGCTATTTCTCATGTAATTACGAATCAATATTACTTTGTCATCAAAAAAATTTTCTTTGGCTGTAAAAGTAATAAATGTGTGTTATTAGTTGTGTGACATGGACTCACGCAGATAAAGGAGACTAGTAGGAAAATGTTCTCTGCTCTACGCTCTCTACGGCGACTACGTAATTTTCTTCTCATTGCTACTAAAGTTGCGCATTCACGATTTCTACCTATGCTTGACAAGGCTGACTAATGTTTGCTATTTTGAGGTTACCCAGCACAGATTAATAAACTCCAAAGATTTTTTTTTGAAGAATTTAGAATTTAAAATTGTGATCATATTTGCGAAGCCCCATTACGATTTAATGGGGCTTCGCAAATATGATCTTGTCTCCGAATTTCGTACACAGCTCAAGTGGCTACCAATCTGTCTTCGTAGAAATACACGTATTCTTTGTGCTTTATACTGAGTATACTTTGAATGTTTCCACTGCTAATAAAATACCTTTTTGAGTATATTTTCCTTGCCCATTAACGGGTTTTCGTTTCGGTCAATCTTTTCCTCTTGATCATTCTCCGTTATTCTTTAGGAGAAATCCGTTTATATTACAGCTTTGCGCTTGTGGAATTCCTAATTCCTACACATCCGACGTGCTAGTTCCCTTTTTCCTTTAGAAACCTAGTAAAAACTTATTACTTTGAACTCTGATTTCAGGTTAAAACGGGGAAGAGAAAGTAGAAGCTTTTACTTCTCCGTTTTATCCTTAACATTAAGTCTATTGAAAGCAATAAGATAAAAGTATCTATGCCTTCGTCCTGTGCTTTATTTTAAATATATGCACATGCCCTCTCTTCTCCCTTCTGCATATTTTAATTACTTCAGTTCTCAATAGAATGAATGTCTGAAAAAAAGCGTTTTCTGAGCGATATTACCTGTTTAGCTTTATTTTATTTTATTATAATAACATACATCAACGGTGCCGTGTGGTGGCGGCTCGTTAAAAGAATACTACCACTCCATCTCATCCAATGGATCTCGTAAAAGGCGAGTAAGGAATTAAACTGCACTGTGCACCTAACAGCTCATGGTGGCGATGGGCTCACCACCTATCACACCAAGTGCATTATATTGTTTTGGTGAAACGTCGATTGTGGCAGTCATCTGTTTTTGCAGTAAGTGCCCAGTCTCTGACTACCCCTTATGGGATACAGTCGTGATCTTATGTATGTATGTATGTACATCAACTGATTATTTAATGTACTCAGGCTTCTTCCAAGCTAGCTTTTGTTAGCTTTTTCGTTGCTTTTAAAATAGTATTTGGTAATGACTAACAGAGAATCACTTGCATAAACGCATAGGAAAAAAGGTAATATAACAACACCCTCCTTAATATCTAAGCAGTAGTCGTTTTAAGCTAAATATTGTAAAAAGTAAAGCCGAAATAATAGCATTTTAATTAAAAATAGAATTTTAAATGTTCAGGGATTCGGCTTAACAAAAGGAAGGTCATATACTAGTTTAAGAGTACAATCACAAGTCACATATGTTCTTCAGGCCTGGTAAGGTTTTCTTGATACTGTGTTTTGTGTACTCTCAAAAACGTTTCATTGTGTAGATAATAAAAATTTATTTTGTAAACATAGATTCTTAAAAGAGAAACTTAGATATCAGAAGATTACAAAAAATGCATATGATAATAGCCCAATATAAAGCTTCAAGGTACATGGAAATAACTTTTGCTTTGCACTTGCAGATTGGTTATTATCCGACAAGGTCATATTTTTCGAATCAGAACCTAAAACAAACCTAAATTGAATAAAGAAGTGTTGACTTTGACTTAGTTTTTACTATGAATTAAGTTCAGTACAAGACTATTTATTCTAATAATATATAAGACATGCAGCTTGTACATACTTCTATGGACCAATAAAATAGACACAACATCTTTTCAACATAGTTTTTACTAGTATCTTGTACCTAAAATGTACCTGTAATTTGTTTTTTGAGACCTCACTAGAACATAATCTTCGAAGAAATCGCACTACAATAATAATTACAATTTTGTTTATATTAGCTCAATTGTTTGTAGATATAATTAAGAAAGAGGCTTTTGTAACAAGGGCCGATGTGGAGATAAACCGTACAGCTTAGATTGCAACTAAAATTATAGTTTCTGAATTATGCAGAAACTTTGACGCGATGAGAGTTGTGAAATTTAGTCTCCGATTTGAAACATAAGTAAATTATTCATGTTTTTATACATGTACTTGAATAGTAATACAACGAAGAAAGTATTTTAATTTGTTATGAAACTAGAATTAGTATTATAGGAAACTAATATAAATATTGTAGGATTACAATACTTATTTTTGCATAAGTATTAGAATAAGTGAAAAAATATAGGAGTTTTGTTTTGTTAAATATACGTATCAGTGGTGGCGGCTTAACAGAATCTGCCACCACCATCTTATATTGTGTGTGTCGTAAATTTATACTAAAAGGAATACTAGAAAATTCTCGTGGCCTCCACAAGCGCGTCAAAATATCTTACATACTCGTATCCTAGACTAAATTAATTAAACTGATGACAGGTAGCAGTATCACAATGTGTTGTTTGGTATTGTGATGACCTGCCAAGGCACATTCTAATGTGGCAACACCTATGTTCTGCGGTGTCCTCTAAACAGAGGCATATGACGATGATGGTGACAAATCAGTGATATTAAAAAAAACCGTAACTCGAAATTCTTACAGTACTATTGTGAATTATATTGTAAAACTATCTGCTTTAAAAATTTAAATAATACTCTCA
This sequence comes from Luehdorfia chinensis, assembly GCA_019845155.1. Lineage (NCBI taxonomy): Eukaryota > Metazoa > Arthropoda > Insecta > Lepidoptera > Papilionidae > Luehdorfia > Luehdorfia chinensis. The sequence continues at coordinate 6,858,333 of JAHVAK010000282.1, forward strand.
GTTAATTATAATTTAAATGTAAGTCAATTGAACAAAAAATTGGCTTAATATGAACATGTAAAAAGTAATATTTTATTGACTCACGAATGTTCCTCAATATCTCTATCCGGCGCTTTACGAAAAAAGAAATATATTCACAAAATCCTTCTGAATAAATTAAATCAAGTTTCAGCAATCTTCATCAGTACATTTCTTATAAGAAAGGATCAATACTCCCTCAGCTGCTCTCTGCCAACTTGTTTCATTAAATTCAAATTTCGTGTTATACTTATTAATTCAGGCAAGCGTTTTCTCCGCACGTCGCAACTCCTCTAGGCGGGTGCTTTTTATATTCTTGTCGTCTTTGCGTCTACTGTCGAAAGTTTTCATGAATTTCAGAATCATTTGAAAAGAATTTCATCGTCGCGATGCTCCTAATTGTTAGGTTTAAAAAGTTTTATTTTAATGAACTTGGCAAGTTTTTTAAGTTTAAATAGAACTCGTTATTAAACAAATCACTTTCATTTTAAAATAATTTGTAACAGTAAGTTATTATGTATACCAATTAATTCATTTATAGGGCTAAGATATTATAGAAGCAAAAGATGAAGAGCAAAATAATAAAGAGGAGGATCTAATTTATTTTGAAGTTGAATTATCTTGTTATATTATTTTGGTTTTTTTGGAGCATTGTATTTACGACTCACTGTCGTCGTATTGTATTAAAATATCTTTCTACAACTAATCTGTTAACTTACATATTTTTTAGCGCTTAACTTTAAATATTACATAAACCTAATGTTTATGCAATGTACGTAAAAAACGTTATGTAAATGGCGCGGCAGTGCCTGGCTGATGACTTATGATTACAAATTACCGCTGCAGTACTTACGAGTACTTATCCAATAATTATTGCTATACTCAAATCCGATTTAGGGAAGAATTGCTTATGGAAGTACGTTCCTGGGCAAGGATATACCGGTTTCTGGATCTTATTCACTATGATCGAAAATATTCGACGAGTATATTGTCCTACTGCCAAGATTTTCTTCTTGTGCCTTTCAGACTTCAACATTGAGCTTATTAATAATAATGCCAAGCTTTTTTTTTCTTTTATTCGATAAAGTGATGAAACGGGCAAAACATTCACCTGATGGTATGTGCAACGTGTGCCCATAACAAATGCTGTGTCACCCAGAAAATTTCTGTGTGGACACCACCACCCTGAGACATAAGTTCTTAAGTATCATGCCCAGTGATTACGCTAGCTCACAGTGCTCTTCAAACCGAAACACAGTAATGTTTGCTCACTACTACTTCACGGCAGAATAACTGGCACTGGGTTGGTACCTTTTCGGATTCCTGCAAAGGAATCCTACCACCAGTAAAACTACTATTACTACTAGCGTGTAGTTCAAAAACATCATGTCATTAGTCGTCTCGGCTTATTGGGAATTAGAAATGTATTCGCTGGTAACGTTAGCATGTGGTAGCGGCCTACTAGAATCTACCACCCCATCTCATCCCGTGGGTGTCGTAAAAGTCGACAGAGGGAAATTAATACCAGGAGATGGGCAGCAGCATCTTCCTGGAACATCTGAATACTGCAGGTTGCCAACCCGCCTGCCAAGCGTAGCAACTATGTCGAAATCCCTCTATATGAGAGCTACAAACTTTTGTGGCTATCTGTGGGAAGGCCTATGTTCAGCAGTGGGCTTAAATGAAACTAATTTTACGGATTTTATCGCGTTTAATTTTGACTACTTATAGCCTGTCCGTTTTAGAGTGCTTTACAGCACCCATGGTCACGGGAGAACTGAGGTGACAGACGTCCTGATGTCATAGTTAACCCCGGGTACCTTCAGCTTTTAATTATTATTTTTGGTTCGATCTACGCAGAAAGAGCTAACTGTGTCATGAAGCCTTGCAGTGGTACGCTTGGATTTTTTCCATTACATCAGATTTGATAAATCCACAATATGCAATAGAACACCGATTCCTTCCAAGCATGATTCGCGAGGCTATTGAAATTAAAAAACATTCTAATTTCAATAGGGAAGATGGTTGGGTATTACCACCGGACTTGGGATCCAATAATAATAAAATTAAATCAAAAAATCTAGAAACATCGGGTTATAAATAGTAAAAATTAAACGCGATACAATCCGTACAATTAGTTTCATTTAAATGTGTAGTGTTCGCGTAAAAATAAGAAATTGTTTTTATTATGTATTTTGTTTTTATAATATTTACACGGCAACTGTATCGACGAGTGCGTGGCTCTGTGTTATCACTGCTGGTGAATCTGTCTAACTACGCCGCTACTTGTGTCTGTTAGTTAGTATTTTCAACGCGCTCCTCTCCAGCTGCTCCTTCCCGGACGACTGGAAGGAAGCGGACGTTATAGGTATTCCGAAGCCTCACAAGCCGAAGAACATCCCAGCCAATTATCGCCCAATAAGTCTCCTCAATTCGATGGCCAAGATTTGTGAGCAAATAATTCTTAGTCGATTAAAAGACTACGTCCTAAATAATAATATTCTACCAGACGAGCAGTTCGGCTTTCGCCCCGAACACTCGTGCACTCATCAAGTGCACCGCCTAACGGAGCACATATAAGAAAATTTCTACGACCGCCCTAAGCCAGTAGGCACAGGGGCCTTATTTTTCGATGTCGCAAAGGCATTTGACAAAGTCTGGCACGACGGCTTGTATTACAAGCTGTATCACACGAAAGTGCCGGACAGAATCGTGAACATCATACGAGCCTTCTTGTTCAATCGCCTATTCCGCTTCCGGGTAGAGGGAACGCGCTCCTCAAGCCGCCCTCTCCGTGCGGGTGTCCCTCAGGGCTCCTGCCTCTCCCCACTCCTGATCTCGCTATACACTAGCGATATACCTAAAGACCCTAAAGTCAATCTTGCGGTTTTCGCAGATGACACGGCCCTGTATTATTCCGATAAGCACAAGGGCCGCATAACGATTCAGCTCCAAGCTGCAGCCGATCGCCTAGGCGAATGGTTCCGGAAATGGAGAATAGAGGTAAACCCCGAGAAAAGTGTAGCGATATACTTCTCGATGGGTACGCCTAAGCCAGCTAGACGTTTCCACACAATCGGCAATAATCAGCTAGGCTCGATCACCCTGTTCGGACGCCCTATTCCCTGGGAAAAGAGCGTCAAATACCTCGGGGTCACGTTAGACGCAGCGATGTCGTTCGCTGATAACATAAGGAACGTGCGTAATAGGGCGGCTTTTATCGCAAGTCACCTATATCCGTTAACTTGCTCCTCAAGCAAAATGTGCCTTAGGCACAAACTTCGCCTCTACAAGACATGCATTAGACCCGTAATGGCCTATGCATGCGTCGCGTTCGCACACGCGACGGGCAACCATATAAAGAAATTGCAGACGGTGCAAAATAGATTCTTGCGAAGTGCCACCGGAGCCGGCTGGTACCAACGCAATGTAGACCTTCACAGCGACTGTGAAATGCCCGTACTCTAATAACGCCGCGTACACTAGATACACCCGTGTTCCAGGGCGGTTCTCACCGCCCAGAGTTACCGACACACAAGTCGACAGTCCGAACGGAGGCCCGCATTCTCCCTCAGACGGTCATTAGATGACTTAAGATAATTTATGGAGATATTCACAGTAGCGCAAGCACGCTAACGAACGGAACGGTCCAAATTCAGATGTTTAGTAGGAGTTTAAGTTTATGTATTTATGTTTGGGTCAAACCAAACCTGGCACGCGGGCCCCGGGCCCGCGAGCACAGCATCCGATGAAGCTGTAAAAGCCAAAAGGCTAACAGCGATTACTTCACCGAAAACAAGCAAGCAAACAAGCAAGCTGGTGAATTAGTGAGGTGAGGTGAGTCCTGTATTCGAATATCAGTGATGCCAATGTTATTTTTTTATGCGGGCTTCGTTTAAACTGTAGGATTTCTTCCGTATCGTGGGTGCGTTTTACAGACATAATTTTCACATGCACAACACAACCAGACCCGAAACGATTTGCACAAATGTTGACTCCGGCTAGGATTCGAACCCAGTACCCACGGCGTAGAAGTCAACTAGTACTCTGATCACTAGACTTTTTTATGGAAAAAAATCTAGTGACGAGCGAATCGTTCACCTAATTGTAAGTGCCTGCCTATACAAATGCTGTGTCATCCAGAACATTTCTGTGTGGCACCACACTTGCACTTGCACTCGTCACCCTAAGACATCAGTGTTTACGTTCTATATGCCCAGTAACTACACTATCAACCCTTCAAACTGAAATACAGTAATGTTTTTAAACTAGTACTTCAGAGCAGAAACTGACACTGCGGTGGTGCCTACCTAGACGGACTCCCTTATAGGAACTCTACCATCAGATTATTGGTTTTTGGGTTTGTATGTGGTATATTGTGTTCCTATCTCTGACACTGCAACTGTACCTTCCTTTGATCTTATCGCAAAAACGATAAATCGGATAAAGAAGTAATTTTGTGTTTGCACTTGAACTTATGACGTTAATCTAATGATTTCTTATATTTACGCGAACACTACACATTTAAATGAAACTAATTTTACGGATTTTATCGCGTTTTATTTTATTATTTATAACCCGACGTTTCGAGTGCTTTACAGCACCCATGGTCACGGGCGGACTGAGGTGACAGATGTCCCGATGTCATAGTTAACCCGGAGTACCTTCAGCTTTTAATTATTATTCCTTGTCCGATCTACGCAGAAAGAGCTTACTGTGTCTTGAAGTCTCTGCGTCTCTACAGACCATGGGTGCTGTAAAGCACTCGAAACGTCGGGTTATAAATAATAAAATAAAACGCGATAAAATCCGTAAAATTAGTTTCATTTATGACGTTAATGTTCTGTGCAGATAACATCTTCTATCAAAAGATATATAGATAGATAGAAAGTAAGTCAAAACCAGGAACTACTAACTAGGAAAGTAAAACGTTATCGTTAAATTATGTCAGGCGTTAAAAATCTTGAAAAATTGTAATGTTATAGTAAAAACAAAAAGTATCGACGAAATATGTAGTATAATTTACGGACCTGCACATTTTCGGCATTCTTCTAAAGTTTTTTGCTACTTATAATAATGCTTCCTCTCGAGACGTGATAACGTTGTATATTATTGTGATAACAGCACTCTGAAACTTCTTTGACGGAAACTACGGTCGTGGGTAACCTTTCATTTTCCTTACCGAAATTCAAAGGCGTTCCAACAAAGCTTTGTTTTGCATCACTCGCTATACGGAAGCTACTGAAAGGTAGGCTTTTTAGATAAGGTTCTCTTAAAAATTACCATGATAAAATACAATTTTTTAGAAAAAATCGGCATGTTATATGACCCCATCAGCTACGGTTGCTATTTTAGTCGCAATATAAAAAGTATACAAACATTAACGCATAATATTCTTAATTATTTAACTTTTGTCTAAAATTATTTGCATAATATTTTGTCAGTAATTGTTAAAGGCATTTTCTAAAACATTTCGGATAAGGTTCTCTTATAAATTCCCATGATAAAAAAGATTTTTAGAAAAAATCGGCATGTTGTATGACCCCATCAGCTACAGTTGCCATTTTAGTCGCAATATAAAAAGTATACAAACATTAAGGCATAATATTGTTAATTATTTAACTTTTGTCTAAAATTATTTGCATAATATTTTGTCAGTAATTGTTATAGGCATTTTCTAAAACATATCAATAAATACTTTTATCATTATTAACGTTTAGTCGTCATCACAGTGTCAAATATATAAAATATTTAAGGATATGTTAGCACACATTTAAAGTTATCTCAAGCATTACAAAATTATATTACTTGCAAAATAATAAATAAAATATATGTATTTTAAGCAACCATAACAATACAGCAATAATAACAGATATATAACTAACTGTAACAATCATAATCGCGAAATGTCTTACCTATAACGGACAGTCTTATTTGAAAGTTTCGTGTTGGAGAGTTTTTAAAATCAACACGGCATCGATAAACACCCTCGTCGTCTAGTTGTACAGTATCTAAGGTTAGCGCAGCCGGGCGTGCCACAGTTGCAAAATAAGCACGCGGTCCAAACACGTTCGGATCTGACCACTGCAGCGCTTTGTTGAAAGATCGACCACGGACGTCGAAGCTGCAACAAAACGTACCTTTGTAATATTTAATAATGAATATATTAATATACCTTGGTCGTAATAATAAAATACAAATAATGTCATAAAATTTGTGTAATCAAATATTTAAAGGCCTGTAGGAACTACGTAAATAAAATTATATGTAAAGATAAGCCATTAAAAGTTATAAAGTCCAAATTTATAATTTTTTATTCAACAAATGAGAAACCAGTTGTCGAGCCTAGTCGCTAGAGTACCTGACTACGTTGCAGGTCAAAAATTTGTTGATTTTCGGGTCTGGTTGTATTGAGCATGTAAAATGTATGTCTGTAAAATGCGCCCACCACACAGAAGTAATTCTAGTGTGAGACATCGTTTAAAAAGTTATTGATATTTATAAATTGACAAATATTTTAAACTTATCCAGAGAACCACCCGAAATTTAAAACTAATGAAATTTGACACCCAAATACTTCAAACTCCTTTTTTTACTTTTATGTCTTCTGCATTATATTACGAGAAATAGCAGTATACTATAAGATACAATAACATTGGCACGCTTCAATCGAAAGTTACTTCAAATTATATTTATGTGTCTTATTCTTTCACAGTCACATATGGATGGTACGACATTTCAAAAATTTAAAATTATGAAGAAGAGGCAGATCGCTGATATAAAGCCAGAGGTGTAATTGTAAACTGAACCTTGAAGAAACCCGGCGGTCATAACTTTGGGACCGACGACAAGTCATTACAAATTACGATGACGACTCGCATCATTATACCAAGAAATTAAAACATTGAAATAAAAACCAGAAATTATTAGGAGAAATGGATCTTGTTTAAATAATTTTTATGCTTATGTCCTATATCAATAAGTATTTAAAATCTATGTATACTCTTTACCCGTAGATGAGTAGCGTTGATATGAAACAAGAACGATAATTAGAGTTAATAACTAGTATTAGGTTCGTGGAAAAGGGTTTCCTGGATCGGATATTGAGAAGTTTATTATCAAAGTACAATATAATTTGTGAGACTAATATACGTTAAATGAACTTACATAATTATTATGACTATGGCCCTAAAAGTACCTTAACAGAGACAACAAAGGTGATGTTGTGAATTGTGGTAATCTAATTTGAATATATTAAGATATTGGCAAAAATATACAAATTAGTCCATTTTATATTTTACAAAGTTGTGAATTGACTTGTTAATTTATACTACTGAAGCCAATTAAGGTCGGCAAAATTCATTTCAATTGCCTTCAACGTGCTTAATTGAATCAAAACTTTTTGATAGCATAGTTAGGATTTCAAACAGTATAGTAGAATGTAATTTTTATGTATTTAATAATATGTACATAAAAATTACTTTTAATTATATAAATAAGTACTAATACAACACATACATAAAATTGATGTATCTTCTCTAGCTATCTGTCCCAAGGTATGTAATTGTGAAATTGTTACTGATATGCAATTTTCAATTTATAGTTAGTAATTGGACTAGTTATCTCTGAGGTCCAATGTATCGCAAATAGTTCTGGGTTTAAATAAATACTACGCGCAAATAACACTTGCTAAGCTAGCGTAGTTCTAAAAACTTCAAGTTTTAAAATTGATTTCATATGGTTATCTACTGTCTGGATACTCAGTTTGTTATTGTACACAATCATTGTCTTGGTATGAAAAATTGAGTTACTAATTTAGTTATTATCACAACGCCAATTATTATTATTATCGTATAAAGTACCTATACGTAATACAATTACAATCCTTGGGCTCGCTTCTATGGTATTACTGCAAATACTATAGAGAACATAATACACCTTTTATTAAATTAAAGACCCGGTATTCTAGATGGTTCTTTTTAATTTCATTGTTGGACTAACACATTTTACTGTACCAGCGGTAAAGGTAAAAAAAAATCTCTAAAAATTATGATATAATGTTGTTATTTATACTGAATAAGTAAAAATTCTATTCTAAAATGAAATGTATAATAATATTAATACTCCCAAAACGACGTTTCTCTTTTAGAATTTCGTAAAATACTTAAATATGATTCTTAAAGTTAAATAACTACTTGTAAATATAATACTTATGTATAAAAGTCCTATGTATGATAGTTTCTACGGTAAATCAATCTGCAATTATTATCAACCCTGTTCTCGTATTTCATAGTTACCTCCGCATTAGGTCAAATGTTATTTGTTTGGGATTCCGTACCTAAAAGATAAATTGACTTTTCCTGCTACTAACAATTTTCTATTCCTGTTTACTAGAGAATAAACAATTTAAATTTATATATATATACATATGTATATATGACTACCAAGCTCTACACTAAGCTATCATTTCACTTCATTTACAACAATTATATGATGATGACATTTGGAAGATAATACATTAATTGCTGCATTAAATATGCGGTTTGTGGTAGTTTGTTACTCCAAGAATTCTTACATAATCTTTAAAATCTTTATTTTTGCATCATTGTATAGGTTTTATAGCTTCATCGGACTATTGAGCCTAAGACTGTCTAACCAACATAATAACAAAAATAAAGTTAATATTATCACCCCACAGTCATGTTACTCTCGCACCTCGAATGTGTCTCGTTGGATAGACTTATTATTCTTTTCAATAAAAATCATCTATTGACCGTCCGAGGGAAGTTCGGACCTCGTATCGACTAATTGACTTGTTGTATCGGTAACTCTAGGCAGAGAAAACCGCCCTGGAACGTGGGCGTATCGAGTGTCAATTATGTGCGATTGTGCCACTTACAAATGAATTATTAAGAATTGTATTGCACACCAGAAATATATATAATATATATTAATATTAATTATTATTATATGAAATTTATATAAAAAATATAATTCACTCGGATAAGAAACTAGTCGTATATTAATTGAAAACTGAACTCTCATTAATATATTTTATTGAGACGCGTTATATTTTGTTTGTCTGTGTGCTGTCTTTAACTTGTTACCTTAATGTAAAGCCGACTACATAATTGCTTTACCATTTTTGAAAAAACTTCCCATCGATAAAATTTCCCTAAGGCTCCGACTTTTATTTACGTATTAAATGAACACAATTGGTTGACTGTAAGCCAATCAAAGGATTGGTTAAAAGTGCGTCTTGTTTTAATCTTACTTCCAAAGAAATAGATGTTATTATTCTACTAATATAATGTAAATATCACTAGAAACTATGGAGCTTTAATTAATTAATTTTTTTTGTTCTTATTTGAACCTTACTGTAAGTAAAAAAAAAACAAAAGGCTGATTTAATGCTAAAAGCATTCTCTGTCAGTCAACCTTTGGGCAGTGAGTTAACGACGAAGGCGGTCCAAAAAATTATTGAATATTAGTCATTAAATATACCTACATGGTTGCAAACATAACAATTTTATTAGAATTAATTTAATGTTAGAACCTTGTGGAAAAATAAATTCCTTTTATTTCTGACAGTAGGTAACTTGACATTAATTACAATTTGAAATGTCACGTAATTTAAATATATACGAAAGGACAGAAATAATTTCATTACAGATCATTAGACATCAGACAGGGATACAACATACGTAAAATATCGAGAGAATTTAATATATCACGTTTCACGGTACGAATTTCGATTGCACGAGAAGGCGAAGATGGCAATTTCGGAGATCGCAGGCGAAGTGGTCGACATCCTAAAGTAACGAGCACGCAAACAAAATAATGAGACGTGTGTATGAAGAAAACCGCTTTACACTAACGGCCCATTTTAAATAACAATTAGACATCGATGCTAGAACTATTCGCCGCCATTTGCATAGAACGGGGTTGCACTACAGGCGTTACGCTAAAAAAGTTTATTTGACAGATGACTATAAAGCAGCTCGGTTGAATTTTGGCAAGGAGCTCTTAAATTTCGATTGGACAAACCACAATATTTACAGACGAAAAGACCTTCAAATCCAGCCGGGGTCGATTATATTTCTGGCGTTACAATACAAGGTATTATGAAGATCGTGTAGTACCTATCACAGAGTCCGATAGAATTAGTACAAACATTTAGGGCTGGATGTCGGCTAATGGAGTCGGTGAACTATGCGGATTACCTCCAAAAACAAGAGTTCTGAATTATGGTAATACTTTAGAAAACGTCATGTTGTCGACCGTTCAGTACGCTTACGTAGAAAATAAGCTCCCCAATTGGGTTGGATTTAGAATCTTTTGGCACGATTTTGGAGAGGGGTTTTATTTGATTTAATTTCTTTTCTTATTTTTCTCCGAAACGATGCATTACCTTTTAAAAGACTGGCATTTTTATGATCGGAGATCAAAACTCTATGAAATACAACCCCATCCCCCCACCCCCAAAATCGTGCCAAATGATTCTAGATTACCCGCGACTGGTTCCAAAGACACCAATACATTCGGTTGATGTACATATAGTGCAACGATGGAATCGCCGCAATAAGAGAACAAGTGATGCCCTTGTCATTGCAGAGAGACTTGGGAGTGGGATACGAGGTACAGATATTTGTTCCCGACTTGTCGGTTCAATAAGAAGTCGATTATTAGCGGTCATTAAAGGGAATGGCGGATATACGTATTAATTACTAACATTGAGCTATTCAGTCAGCCTTATTATTTGTAGCACAAGTTGAAGTGCGTGCGCTTAAAAACACTCATTGTTATCTACGAGAACATAAACCGTCGTCCGCCTCGCGCATGCGCCGAGTATCATCGAGATGCGCTTGTTTGAAAAAGCTTCTCCAGTACGTAGAACATTATAATTCAAAGATTACTAGATAATTCTATTATCATTCATCAGAAAATGTTACAGCTTTTATGCTCATAATTATAGACCTGCAGTTATAGAAAGGAAGATCGGTATTTATTTTTACATATAAATACAGTGTTATATGTAACATCGTATTTTGCCCTTTTGGATATATTTATTTGTAGTCACTAGAACAAGACGCAAAAGCAAATAATATTCCGTATGGTATTGTGGAATAACACGGTGGTGTATGCTTTATCAATGAATATGCACGAAATGATATAAGGTCTAAGTTCAAATATAATGTAATAAACCCGGAATATAGTAAATTAGCACGTCCCTGACGTCATGCAATGGCGACAGGAGTATCTAACTGTCACATTAATTGTTAAGGGCTAAATGGAGCTTGTAGTTTTGTGATGTGATGTGATGTGCGAACGACATTCAACCTAAGGGTGGTAAAGCAATTATGTGGCCGACTTAACGTGGTACAGAAATTAAGTCGATTTTAAATGAAAATAAACCAAAACTAAAAATTTAGTATAGCGCATACATTTTTAATAGCGATTATTATGTATTATGAAAAATGTAATAATATATCTAAACTCCAAAAATTTCTTACCTTGTTCAAAATGTGGTCGAGAAAGATATACGAAGAAACGATAAGAATAAAACAAAAATTTAATGAAAAACTTCAGATCCGCGAGAATCAACATATAATATGACGAACTTTATTGATTGTATGGCTTTAAGTGAGTTTTACTGTATACGCAACGAAGTTAAGAAAAATTGACATTAAGGAAATAATTTGTAATGACAGACTTCTTTACGAAGTGCATGTTAATATTTCTAAATGCAAAAACATGTGTATGATTAGAGGACCATAAGTCGGAGTTCTAGTCCAGGGGTCCCAACGCTGCCCGCCAAAATAGTGTTACCGAGTAACGCAAGAAAATCGCAGTACCGATTTAAGTCGATTCGGTTAATTAGTTTATTTAATGAATAATTTGTTATAAATTTCTACCTGTATATCGGTTTTCCGCCGGTTATTTTGCCTGCTCTAAACCAAAGCACCATATACACGCGATCTTCATTGGAATCAGGCGTGACGTCACACGGTAATGACGCTGTACGTCCTAGTACCGCATCCACATCCACGGTTGACACTGCAAATAAGAACGTTAAATTAGTAAACATTTAAATCACCATCAACAGACTACATCGACCACCATGCGGCTTTTATCAAATTAGATATTCATGCTAGTTTGACTTCAATAATCTAATTTCTAAATATTAAAAAATACGCATGTATTAAATTGTTTCATATTATTTGCATTGAACTCAGATTCTTAGCTTTTTCTCCATTTCACCGGGAATTAAGGAATATGAAAATAAATAGCTGTAATATTAAACGTACTGCAGTAGTACCGCATAAAATAATCTTCTTTTCTTTACGGCGTAACTGTCACCGTGCTGAGGCCAAGTAATTCACACCATCAGTCATACTTAGTAAGAAAATTTCAATTTACTCCCGAATAAGACTGCCTAAATTGAATCGTATTATTATTTAGTCTTCATATTTTTGTATCAAATTTTATTTTTACATTACTGCTTTCTGCTATTTGTTTCTAACAAGGATCTGTAAGGATTAGAACTATCTACTAATTTAATTGAATTTATGTTAAATAGATCATAACTTTAAAAGTATCAGTGTCCTTACAATAACTTTCTACAAATAATCGATACAAAAAATCGAAGAAAAACTACTACGATAATAAAACATCCAAAGAAACAGAAAATATGAAAAATAACATAATTTCGTGCGGCTTATTCGAACCGAAGTTTCCCGTCGTTAAGATAAGAGTAAAGAAATGAAGCATGCAATCAGCTCCTTCCTTTTATTTTGATTCGACAGATATATTTATGATTCAGTAATTTCTCTATCAAACTGTTTTAATAAAAACCTGGCCTTTGTGTTATGATGGTAAAATTGTTTCACGATTACCTAATCTATATTTTTGGTGATGACGATGAGGACCTGGAACACATTTTTATCTCCTGACCGGTTTCATCCTCGGCGATATCATCAGATCATAACTACGAGTATCTCACATTGGCAGTTAATAACTAATATAAGTATTGTGTCGTGTTTGTATTATATACCAGTCATTATTTTAGCGGTAAACTGAAACGAAGGGTGGTTGCAGTGGAAAACTATAAGTCATCCCACAAGTTCATCAATTTGGATACGACTTCTAAACTCATGATTATTTATTGCATTTAAATAAAATTATATATTATTGTAAAAATCAGATTTTGACGACGTTGGAAATCGATTTTTTTTTTATTGTCATATATTGTTTTAGTATCATCAGAAGTTTACATTAATTTCTTCGATGGTAGTATATATGTTATTTTTTTAATGATATATATATTGTCAGGAAATGGTTATGGCGGATAAACCTACCATAAATAAAACGTTAATTCCAACATAGATAAACGAAAAAAGTTCTTATGTCCCTCATTCTCTCAATATATCATATTTTTTCTCTCAGTTGAAGAAATATGAGGGGTGGTTACGCGCGTGACAGGCTTCCGGGAGTAATATTAATAAAATTATTGTGGGACACGTAGCGAACGCCGCGCCTGACCTACTCATCACATACGCGCAGTTACTGAGCCGTCTAAATAGCTATGCATTACATCATTGTATCGTCGTCAAATATGAATGATGCATAAGTACATATCTTATCAAATTACATTTCATGTCTCAGTGGTGGCGAAAATTGTTATTAAGATAAAATTGTTTTTTTTTTTTGAAATTTAATAATTGAATACGATTCGGGACGGCACGGCTGACGCAACGGCTAAGCGATTGCTTTCTGCGTTACAGTTACGGGTCGCAGGTTTGAAAGCAATAACTGGTAGGATAGGTAGGATTCCTATGCAGGAATCCGTCTAGGTAGGTACCACCCCAGGGCTAATTATTCTGCCGTAAAGCAGACGTGTGCAAACATTACTGTAATACGGTTTGAAGGGCACTGGGAGCTAATGTAATCACTGGCCATATGAGACTTAAGAATTAAAAAAAATCTGTGTGACATCAGCATTTGTTATGGGCAGACGTTGTACTTACCTTCTGGTCAACGTTTTGCTCGTTTCATTACTTTATCCAATAAAAAAAATCAAATATTTGTATTATCTTTTCTTAACGCATCCGCGATACAAAAGAAATTCTAGGTGAACGGCGACCTAAAAAAAAACAACTATTTAAAATGGTTTATTGAATGATTTCTTACAAGTACGCGAACACGTTTATCACGTCATATCACTTTTAATTTCAACTATTTGGCGATACAAGGGGAACGGTGGGTTATATGTTCTGATGCTATAGTTAATACGGGCGTAATTGCAAAAATAACTATCCACGCAAAGCGAACGGTGCGGACTATCCCATAAGGCCCTCGTCGAAACGCTGGAACCAGTTCTGCATTCTGGAATTGGCAGTTCGTCCCAAATGCAACGTTGATCGTTTTGCACTTTCCCTTGAACTAGATCTTTATGCTCATGTAAGTAAATAGCTTGATGTAGTTCCTTGTCTATTTCGACTGAAACTAAGCTCGAAATATTAACCGCTAATTTTCTCCTGTAATAAATGCTTCGAAAACATCATTAAAGCTTTATTGCCCGTCTTCGGGCCTGACTTTTCTCATACAAAGTACCGGTCATTCGGAGTGAGCAATATTTCAATTTCTTTCAATGCAACAAATTATATTTACCTGATTTTTTCCACACTGAAAATTGCTTACTTTCTGCAGACACCTGAACCGGTTAATATGAAATCTCCATTTGTTCACCTTTCGAACCGTAGACCATTGTTTGGTAAATGTTGTCAAGTTCATTTCCAGACTCAGACATCAACGATAAAAGTTCGTTATGGTGTTAGTCATGTCAGCAGATTGGGATGTGACACACCTTGCTGTAAGTTCTTTTCTTCACAGAACCGTTAAACTGCTCGGAATAATATCATGAATGTTATACGTCAAGCTATAAAATATTTTATCCCATATCACAATGTATCCGTCAGTAACAAGGCTTATTCACGGTACGACGCTGTGTACGCCTCAGCAATAACAGTTAAGTACATATCATATATAATTATGCTCCGAACATCCGAAACAAATACTTTTAGTCACACAGCCAATTCCTGAAAAAATGCTGCCCAGTAACAATTAATTTGACCATATTAGTATAGGGGTCAAGTTTTTCGTCGTCTTTTGCAGAATAACAAAATGACTGGATTCCACAGTAGACTTAATTTCGTAGTTCATATATTCCAAAATAAGGTTCTCAGACCAACGCCTAATAAATATGTGATTAAAGCCTCCTCAAACAATATATTCGTTCAAGCGATTGCACTTAAAAACTGAGCTGAGTTTTGACATGACGCTTGTATCGTCTTTTGTTAAATAATGGGAAGGTTCCAAATCAAACTTGCCAATATACTGCCTGAGCCAAAAAAGGCCAACCATAGGCATCATCAGTTGATGTCAATTACCTCTTTAGTGTATAAAGGGTTTACATTGAATACCCTTTGTAGCCCTTAAGGTGTAAACTGTCACTAGAAGTGTTACCATAACCGGTCTATTATGGATCTCTTTATTCACATTATTGATAACAGAGAATTTCGATGAATATCAGCACAATTTCGATCATCATTTTATTCATGATAAATTAAAAAGGTTAGTAAAGCAGAGCGTTATTTAACAATAAACGTTGGCGCATTCACAATAAAAAAACCTCATCATTATTATTATCCATAACCTGTAAACAGCCCCCTTCTGGATATAGGTCTCTTCGAAATGGGAAGGGTTTCCTGTAATCACCTCTAGGTAAGCAGATAGACAATCGCAGTACCAGAAAACTTTATTTTTTGATGCTGCTGCCCTTTACCGATCTGAATATTTTCGGTAAGGTATTTTTCGAGATGACTATTCTGCCATGAGATTTTTCCGAAATTTCCCTTTATTTGCTTTTACGTCGGGTACGCCGCGTGGATTACGTATATTACGCCGCCATCACAATGCAAAAAATCCCCAGTGGTGGTAATTTTATATTACTCATGTTCACAGTGCGGCGAGTATTGCCACTTCTTTTGTTGTTTGTGTTTATATGATTCAGTAATATGCGATATAGGTATATAGAACAACATACAGCTACTAAAAGTATGTTTTCAGTAACACCATTTCAAATATGTTCGTACCATGCTGTACTATTATACACAAGAGCAATTTACATTTACTCGTGTATTTCAATTACATTAAAATAGCATTCAATCC
This sequence comes from Luehdorfia chinensis, assembly GCA_019845155.1. Classification (NCBI taxonomy): domain Eukaryota; kingdom Metazoa; phylum Arthropoda; class Insecta; order Lepidoptera; family Papilionidae; genus Luehdorfia; species Luehdorfia chinensis. The sequence goes on from JAHVAK010000282.1 coordinate 6,874,581, forward strand.
ATTCATAACCTGGCCATCGAATAATTTTTCGCCTCCATGTTCTTTGATTAGATTTTATAGTTAACAAACCCATCGATCGCGCAACCACAAAAGGTCGATCTAACTTTGTCGAATGCTTTCCATTTGTTCTGTTTTCCAGAAATTTTTGCAATAAAATTAATCGTTCAATAAAGTTCGAGCCGAACAGAACCGATCATGCATGAACAATTTTAATTGGGTCTCACTTTTTGTTTCTTTTCAAATAATTTGAATATGAATATGTTATCAAACTTGAATTAATTTCATATTTTAATAAAAAAAATTGAATTAGCTATGCTAGAAATAAAGGTTTATACCTTTATTTGTAGCATAGATGATTTAATTTAATAAAGTTTAATACTTTTATTTGTAAAAAAGAGTTTAACAGCTTAACAGAGACTTTGTGATTTATTTAAAATTTGAGGTTACATAGTCAGGCAATACAAAAATAGAATGAAAAGTTTTTTTTTTATGTTAGAGGAGGCAAACGAGCAAGCGGCTCACCTGATGGTAAGTGATCACCGCCGCTCATGAACATCTACAATACCAGAGGAATAGCAGATGCGTTGCCGGCCTTTGAGGTAAGAATAGGCTCTTTTCTTGAAGGTCCCTAAGTCGTATCGGTCCGGAAAAACCGCTGGCGGCAGCAGATTCCATATGGTGCTTGTGCGGGGCAGAAAATTGCGCGAAAAACTGCACTGTGCTGGAATGCCAACCATCAAGGTGGTGACGATGGAATTTCGCGCTATGCCGCAATGTGCGATGGTGAAAATCAGCGGCTGGAATTAATCCCAACAATTCTTCGGAACACTCCCCATGGTAGATCTTATAAAAAATGCAAAGGGATGCAACATCTCTTCGCAAAGCCAGTGGAATCAAGCCGATCAGATAGAACATGGTCGTCGACGATTCGAGCCGCTCTCCGTTCAATGCGGTCAAATGGAAGTAGCTGACACTGGGGCGCCCCCGCCCAGAGATGAGAACAGTACTCCATGTGCGGCCGAACCTGCGCCTTATAAAGTTGCAAGCGTTGGGCCTGCATGAAGTACTGTCGCGCTCAGATTATTGCTATTGTGGCTTCATCTGAATGTTTTCTTGATCCGTACTTTTTTTAATTAATTGCTGCTTTTATAACTATATTTTGATTATTATTTCTCAATAGTAAGTCACATTTTATTTATAAAATATGTAATCTGCAATCTTGACAACTTCATCGCTATTAATAATAATCTATCTTCTTTTTCATCACTAAAAAATCTGTAATAAAGTAAGGTACATTATGCCTTTAAGGCCTTTAAGGCTTAAATAATGTACCGCAACTAACTGCAACAAAGCCAATGTTAGGAAGCATTTCGCTTATATAACGGAAACAGTGAAAATCTTATTTCTTTCCTTCATAATAAATGACAAGAAAAAAGTTAAACTAAATTTGTTTAAAGCTTCATATTATATGACTAATTTAGAGCTTGCTATATTTAATGCTCCTTATCTTACATAAAAACCTAACCTAAGAAGTTGGCGGAGGCGAGGATCTCTTGAACAATTCCATCTTAATGATATTTTCCGGTAAACGAACTGATATTGAGCGCAGAACACGTTATATGGCTGAATGTTGTAGTGCCCGTGCTGATAAAGACACTCGCTTCTACTTTCCGTATCCGATATAACGGTAACACGATAAGATCGGAGGAAGTTTCGAATGCAGGAATACATGATCTGGGAATAGTCAATATATAATATAAATAAATCGGTAGCTGTACAAACATTAGCTTAATTTAAACCTGTGGCCAACTGAATATGCATAAGTCAGAAGTTAGTTATTTATGAATATGTATCTGAAAACAAAATTAATGTAGAACACATAGAAAAAGCAAACGTAAATAATGTTAAATAAAAAAGTTTCCGATTCAAACGGTTTTTTTTTTGCTAGCGCCTGTACAATTATATTTTTGTATGGAAGAAAGTGTGGAGACTAGCGAGTCGTTCACCGGATGGTAGGTAAATATAACGTCTACCCATAACAAATGCTGACTCACCATGAACATTCTAGAATGGCACCACACTGCGCTCGTCTACCTGAGAGAGTAGTTCTTAAATATCATATGTCCAGTATTTACATTAGTTATCAATGCCCTTCCGACAGATTTTATCGAAATCCTGCCGTCAAGTAATAGTAAACATGCACACACTACTGCTTGACGACCGAATAAATGGTACTGCGATGGTACCTACCTGGACAATTTCTTGTACAGGATTTCCACCAACAGTCTAGCTAACCAATAGCCTATTACTATACATACCTATGATTCTTATGTTTTATATTTCTGCGAATTTTATATTACATTTCTATTTTATGTATACCTTTGAAATATGATTATCTTGTTCATAGACGTGATATAATAAGTATATCATGACAATTTATTATTCGCTTTAAAGATTACTAGCGATTCGATACTGAAAATTAAAAAAAGTCTTACCCAAATCTTCTGCGTCTTCACTCCACTCTCCTTCTTCAGCACAACAGGTCGCCAGAATAACAAACAACTGAATCCACTTTATTGAATTCATTTCTTTTTCACACATTTACATGACACTGAAGTGTAATAAATTCACATTTTCATCGGATTACGGTGTCAAATATATTTGAATTTGTTTAAAATTGATTTAACGAGGCCCATATAGAAAGTAATGATATCCCTTAACTTCAAGAAAATGTATTTATTTTATTTGTATGTAACTGTAACTATTGCAAATAATGCAAAAACAGCAACTTTGCTGCCACAATAGAGGTAAAGTATGTGTGAGAGGATAGTTTTACAGTATGTGTAAGTAAAAAGTGCACAAAAAACTCTGTCTAAGCTATTTAGTAGCGAAAAACTGAAAATTTGTGACGCTACGCTGATTCATGCACAAATAAACTCTGCAAAGAAGAAGGGATTTTTTTTTTAATTTAGTCATCAGATTGAAATATGACCGCTCAACATAGGTTACATAATTTGTCTCTATTGTGAAATTAGGCAGACGCACTGGTGATCGCACTTCCGAATCTTCATGATTGAATTTTAGACCCTGTTACCTGTCACCGATATGCGTAATTTTTTGTAAAGTAACGGTTATTTCAATTAATAAAAAAATACTAAGTCACAAGATCTTACTGGCATTTTCCTTAATTGTTTTTCGGGCCACTGAAAGGAGTGATAGATTGTCTTACGCCACTTCGACATGACAGAATTTTGAATACTATCTATTATTGCCAACTTTAAACAGTAGGTACAGTTTGCGCCAAGTAGTTGGGCAGATAAAGAAGTGGTAAGAGATTGTTAGGTTAATGCTGGTTTTATCGTAACAATTTTTTACCGCTGACAATTCATATAGTTTATTAGTTTTAGAACTCAATTTGCCTGAAGTAAAAAATGACAAGGGACTTATTCGCGACGAAATATGTACATGCATAAATAGAGCTAAAAATATGTGCAGACATGTTACCAATGACTTTACTTATACTTTTTTATTATAGAAAACATCCGGACCAACTTCGTTTTGGCACCAACCCTTACTGTAAATAAAGGACAGATCCAAACTTCGCAATTACTCGATTATGTCCTGACGGAATTGTCTCTAAATGCCTGTCTCTAAGAAATTGCGTATTTTTCATCGAAATAGTAGGTGACATGTAAAACGGGTGGCAAGGCATGACACACGACATAAGCGAAGTTTAAAAAGTTGTTTCCCTCTAAAGATAACACTACACACTACTCATTAAATAGCGCAGATATATTTTATATTTTACAAGTCGTCTTAAATTAATTTATAAAAAAAACTACTAAAATAATAAATCGTATTTTTAAGTCAGGCGTCACTTGGAACAAGTATTGTCAAGTATAAATCAGTTTATGCAATTAAGAATTAACGAAGGACTGTCCACGTTTTGAATTCGATTGTTCTTGAAATTTTGTTATAATGAGTTTTCCTTTTTAAATGCCAACTTACGTAAATTGTACTTTACATTAACAAATTTAAACGTTGTCAGAACACGTATTTTAAGTGCCCAGCTTTCAGCCCCATGTCAGACATACAAAAGTTTGAACCTTTATTGCTCTTTGTACATATGAGTATTTCTAAAAGCAAGCATTTCGTTGATTTCTGTAAAGGCTGAATTTTTGAACGTTAGTAAAATAGCTTTTATGAAAAACATTGAAAAACATTTTTTTTCACATATTTACAAAATTAACTGTTAATGTACTTTATTTAATCTTGTGAGACCAAAAGAAATAAAGGGAATATTATATTTTTATTATTATTATTTTATATAGTTTACATCTCTTACTGTTTTGAAATAAAAAAAATGCATGGTATTACACCATAAAGTTTTTTTTATAATTAATCAATATTGTAACCTCTTAATTTCGTCGCGATCTTTTTTATAGTCATTAAATCATCATGAATAATTTCTGAAATTATTATACATATTATATATTCATTTACTAAAATGGTAATGAATAGCATAAACTGCTCAAACAATATGTTTAGTTTTCACTTCGCGATGTTTATATGATTTTTTTCATAATGGAGCAAATAAAGCGTCATTTACTATCCATAAATTGTGTGACAAAACTGTAACACGATTTAGTTTATCTTATTTTTATTATTGAATATAAAATGGCTGAGTGCGTACCTTTCTCTTATCCGATCGGGTTATTTATTGCACAAGTTTGTTTTTGACCGCCTCACGTACTTTATTGGGCGAACCTTCCCTATCCCGAATTGCCAATTTCTATTTGATATATACTTTATTCCGTTACTTTTCCACGTTACTTTTTTTTGGATTTTCTTTTACTTATGTGACTATGTGACTCTTCATATATATGGATATTAGTATTTGTTTAAGGATATTAGTTTAAAAGCAAATGCATAAATACAGGATATAGGTCGTGTAACCGTGTATTATTTTCATCGCTTAACCGTGTATCATTTGTCTGCCCTAAAAATGCTGTGTCACCCAGAATTCTGTGTGACACCACACTGTGCCAATCACCCTGAGACGTAAGTTCTTAAGTCTCATATGCCCAGTGATTACACTAGCCCACAGTGCCCTTCAAAGCAAAACACAGTAATGTTTGCAAACTACTGCTTCACGGCAGAATAACTGGCCCTGGGGTGTACCTACCTAGACGGATTCCTACATAGGAATTCTACCACCAGTAATTAACAAATTAATATTTTATTTGCACAACCACTTGAATTGTGGTCTTTCTTTTACTTTTTATCACTTCGGGTTTGAATATTAACGTAAAATCTACATGTTTGATTTATCGGTTACGATCTATTAACGATAACTTTATTTAAATTGTAGTCTTTAAATTTTTGAAAATAGTAAACAGAATACATTCCCGACCATATTCATGATGAAACCTATTTGTACCAATGATGACGGATAAAGGTTCGGTATAACCTCAAAACCTAAAGAGCGCTATATGGCCCGAGCGTCAAAACCCTGGAAAGACCCTCTTTGGGTAAACGACAATGCTGAATCTTTTATTAGTTTTGTGAATGGATGGCCAGTTGACATAACCGTCGTCGACATCTGTTGTAATATTACACAGTCTTTTCCAGGGATCCTGTCAAAAAATGCTATTGTATATATAAAATAGCAAAGGGGGTAAATTCGATTCGTCGCTATAAATGAACATACGAAGGGGAAGACAATTGCTGAATCTGCGAAGAATTGTTGTGTGAAGTGTTTCAGTCAGTTTTAAATTTTATTTGTGTTTAACACCAAATCAAATATCCAATCAATATTCTCTTGAAAGCTGAATCGTTTTTTGAAGCTTCCTTAACATATTTGTGAAAGCTAGTGCTCACACCGCGTGCCAAATAAATCTAGTCTAATATTTATACTTCAGATTTATTTGACCAATAGTTATAATATTTTTTATTAGTAATTAACTTTTATTTTATGTCGATACTCATAGAATAAGTATCATCATATATATAAAAATTCCCGATGCGTAGCAGTCACTAGGAGATACTCGTTACTCTTAAACTGTAAGATGTATTGTGACCACGATGACGACCGCTACATGAGTTATTATATTAACATGTTAATAATCCGCCTTGGTGAAACTGTCACAATTCATGACAGTGTTCGTAGAGTATTAAGAATGGATTCTAAACTCACATTTTAGGACTCTTGTTCGACCCGCTGCTTACAACTGCTAGGACACATAATACATAGTTAGGAAAGTGAAAACAAGTCATCAAGTAATATCTAATTTGTGTTAAATAAAACTAAAGTAGGTACTATCGAACACAATTAGAACTCTTAAATATCTAGAAGATTATTAATTTGATTGGAATGCTGTTAATCATTTAACATAAATATTTTAAATATTTAATTATTATTATGGAATAGATTTATAAACAAAGCATATATCGAACTGAAAATCAAAAGTTGTTTTCGGATAGTTATCGTTTCAAGAAAAAGCTGGTTCGATGCTCGGTTGAGTGCTTTAAATCTTCCTTTGGTTTAGTTTATTGCTTTTTTATGAAGTACGTTAAACCTACACATAAAATATCTGCAAACGGCAATAATAAATTAAAACAAATACAACTAAAATTATTTTAAAATTATAAACATAATAACAATACAAAAAAGTTGGTAGGTAAAGTAGACCACAAAAAGTCTGCCAAGACGTCATTGAATGGCAGGCTACTAGGCTTCTTTTTATTTCCGACAAAGATTTATTTTCGTCAGATTAGCATTTCTCTTATTTATGCTAATGTAATTTTAATGGCTCTCCCTTTTTCAGCTAATTTTATTTCACGAAAAACTCCCGGGATTTGTTTTAAGTCTGGGCTTATTAAGATAACTCTGGTGACGATTTTGCGTCAATAAATATTGAAATATTGGTTAGGATAGGAGTTAATTACTTCTCTTAATGTTTGTTTTTAATTAACTGGTTTTATCAGCTACAGCAAAAACAAACTCGAATTATTAATAAACTTTGTTCACGAAAACCGTACATATTTCCTTTAAACATTTTGTACACAAAATTCGTTGAGTTTATTAGGAGTGTAAAATATTGATTTTCTATGTAATTTAATTACAAAGGAGTACACAATTCCAACTATTACTATCTCTGCATTTTGTCTAAATTGAGGTAAATGCAAGCTTAAGCATTTTATTTCTCTTGACTACGTTAACAATTATTTATTTATCGTATTTAATCAGACTTTTTTTTCGATGTATCAAATGTACATATAAGTTCAATATTTCAAAAGTGTGTAGATACGAGTCCACAGGGAACTTTGAGCAAAAAGTCTAAAATTCTAATAGACTTCTTAAGAGCTGTGCAAAAAGTAAGGCAGTTAATACTTCATCTTTAAGTCCCAGGACAGAGTGGATATGCTGGAATAGCATTTAAGCCAACAAGCCGTTCTATTTGTAGACGTTTGTATTGGAAAATTCGTATTGAAAGACTTCCGACCACGTACTGACAAACAAGCAGTGACATATTAAGCCGTCGGCTACAAGTAATTGTCTTTTAGACTTTTAGTCTACTTTAATATATTAAGTTCGAGATAAATATATTTTGTTCCGAAAAATCCAAAGGACATATATTATAAGGCAATATTATACAAAGAAACATTACAATGGAATACTCGTAATAGTATACATAGATAAATTACAAACCCCATTAGTTCAGTCCCTGGTTCTTTTATTGTACAATAGTTCAGCTTATTGTGTAATAACGTTGTTATAACGATACTATGCACACCAGTCGATATTTCAATAAATTCTTAAAGTGATAGAAAACTTAGTTTTGTTTATTGATATACTTTTGTTTTGTTCTCAGTATGTTAATATCTTTTTCAATATTCAGGTTACTTGAACATAACTGAAAAACGAAGAATACCCAGAAGAGACAAATTATACACATCGAATATAGATTTTGAAGGAAGCATCTAATATAAATATAAAAATCATAATATAAAACATTTTTTTATTATATTATACAATAATTAAATTATATTTAATAAATATTTAAATTACCGTGTGGCAGCGGCTTTAAAGAATCTACCACCCCATGTCATCCCGTGGGTGTCGTAAAAGTCGACAGAGGGAAAATAAAAAGACAGAAGATGGGCAGCAGCACGTCTTGAAGATCTTTTTATTTATTTATTTATTCATCACCCGTCTGCCAAGCGTGGCAACTATGGCAAAAACCCCCAAAATGAGAGCTACAAACTTTTGTGGCAATATATGTGGAAGGCCTATGTTCAGCAGTGAAATAGTGACTAGTGGCTGAAATGATGATGATGATGATGATGAAATATTTAAAATATGAAAAAGGTTCTACCTACGGACAAGTATGTTCTTGATTATTCTTTTTATTGAATTGTTAACAAAATTATGCAATATAACTACTAACATTAACATTAGTTCTGGAAAAATTGAACTGGTACAATAAAGTGATGCAAGTTGCCGTAACGTTTAATTTTTTACTTTAAATTAGTTTGAATGTATGTTTATTTTATTCTTATATTTCCGGTAAATGTCTGAATCAATAATATTAAGATACTATTTTTTTTAAATATTCGAAAATATTTTTGATAAACACGTCTCCCGTTTACTTTTATTTTATTTTACAAGCGATTGTAAACGTCACATAATACGTACTTTCTTTACAATATAAAATGCTACTCGCATTTTTTTCTGAACGCCGATCTCGAAGGGTATAAAGTTACGAAATTAGGCGCCCAAAAGTTACAGCCATTTTGATCTCAATATTTTTAAAATACCGCCTTTTGACGCAAGGTTAAAATTGTGTTTCAATTTATCAGGGAAATAGACATACTACTAAATTTTTTATGCCAATATTTTACATTTAAGTAAATCAAATTAAATTTTATGAACCGGCAGTTAGAACATTATAGTGCTTTATATTTTACACCGTTATTTCTTCATCATCATTTCAGCCTATCACAGTCGGCAGTTGAACATAGGCCTCTCCCATAGTTGCTACAAAACGAAGTCCTGAGCCACCAGCATCCATCGACTTCTCGTAAAACCGTACAGATCGTCGAGGTTGCCACTAGAGAACTTTTCTTCGCCAACGGTTATCGGTCCTACGAGCTACATGGCCGGCCAATTGCCATTTCAGCTCATCCTTAGGGCTATGTCGGTTACTCTTGTTCTGCTGCGGATATCATGGTTACGGACTTTATCTCGCAGATAAATTCCATGCCATTCCCTTTCCATAAACTTACTGATCGACTCTGAGTTTCCGCATTCAGTAAAGCACCACGTCTCGGTTCCGTATGTATCACTGGCAACACGAACTGACAAGAAGATGTGACGCAGTTTCCCGAACGCTGCTCAGCAGAGTTGTATCCGTATATCCAGTCCAGCGTTATTTATTAGCACGCAAATTAGGAAATCAAAATCTTTGTACCGGTATACATGTTAAAATATTAACAGCTTAATAGAATATTTGGTTTGCCTATATTTTAGCATAGATTATACATATTCAATTAGTTTTTTTTTAGCCGTGGCGGGCCGGGCGCTCGCCTTTAATTTCTTAGTAGACGGGTGACCTGATGCAGGCAATATCGTGAGGAAACCTTCATGTCTGAGAAATAAAAATATTTCGATATGTGAAGTCCGTCTACCCGCAATGGAGCAGCGTGGCGGACTCTAACCGGCTCTAAAACACTCTCATAAATGATAGGACGCCTTTGCACATCAGTTTGACATATGTTTTGTTACTTTCATTATCATCATAATCATCATTTCAGCCCGTTGCAAGTGTTGTTAATTTTTTTTAAAGAGTGTCGGTTATATAATATCAATCTTTCCGCTGATGGGTTCATTTCATACTCTCGGATAAATGGAAGCGAGTGCAAATGCAAATTTTTCCATGACCAACAGTAAGTTGTTCCGGGTTAAGGTGTTTTTGCATATGCAATTTACGTTTGTAAAACGCACCCATGGTACTGGATAAATCCTAGTGTAGAATAAATAAAAAAAACGAATTTTACGTATACAAAAGCTTTAATATAACTAAGGTGATAATGACCAAATACAGTTGAATTCATAATTATATGAATAAATATAATTTACTCATAGTCGTGTTATCTAAATTGGGAGGATATTCAATATTTGTTTATCTATTTATTAATATATCATTTCACACCCTACACAGCTAGACCATGATAAACCAAGTTTATTATGACTAAGTTTTATAATATTAAATACATTACAGTAAATATTTTTTTTGAAGCAGTTCATTCCGTGTCAATGAAAAAACTATTGTTTATGGTATACTAATAATAGTATTTTCATTATCAACTAACAATGATCGCAATTGTTACGGATATAAACTAATAAATACACGAAATATATACTATTTATGTAACAATTACAAATGTTATAAATACAATCTGGGAGGGGGGAAGTATAAGTTCGGTAGTGGACTTAATGTTGGCTAAAATTATTACGAAATTGTAATTACTACGTCATATACGGCATTAGACAAACTAATCCAATCCTCTTTTATAGGTATCGTAAGAAGTTTAATGATGTTCTCCTAGCCGAATTCGACCACGGCGACAACTGCCGACTACTGTCGAGAGCCATCAACTGCGCAGGAGATATTATAGTGCCACAAGTGTACGCGCAAACACAGAGGCACTCACTCGTCCCAACCTACCCGCGCCCGATGTAACGCTGATGCGATAAGATCGGAGGTAAGCTAGGATGCAGTGTCAGAAACACGGGGACAATCACAACACAACCAGACCCGAAAACCAACAATTTATGTTTCAGCACAAATGTTGGCTCCAGCTGTTATTCGAACCCAGGACCCGCGGCTTAGAAGTCAGGTACTCCGGCCACGCGGTCGTCAAGAAGTTTAATAACAATGTCAAGAATGTCTAATGATCTCCGATAGACAGTAAAATAGCCACGCCACTTTCAATTTACCTGATGGTAACTACAGAAATCGGTGAGGAAAACAGCGTCTAAGTTGCAATGCGTCTGATCAACCATTCACCTACGTGTCTACAAAGAATATCTATTACGGAAAATTTAAAAACTGAACTATTAAAAGGTTATGATGACGAATAAATCATTGCAATAGCTATTCCATATGTACGTTAACTTGCAAAATAGATATTTATTAATACATTGTTGATTTGTGACTGCTAGAAAATAAACAAGTAAATTTGCTGTTTCTTTTCCGTGTTGATATATTTTTCGAATTTCTTCTTTTTTATTAAAGAAAAGGCGAGACTAGCAAATCGTTCATACGATGGTAAGTGCAACGTCTGCCCATAAGAAATGCTGTCTCACCTAGAACATTTGCGACACCACACTACTCTCGTCACTCTGAGACATCAGGTCTTAAGTCTTATATGCCCTTTAATCATACTACTCGTAGCTGTCTGTGTCCTTCATTCAATTGAATTGAAATGAATTCAATTGAAACAGTAATGTTTGCACATCACTGATTTAGATGATTTTCGGCAGAATAACTGACACTAGGAATCCTAACATCAGTTAAAATATGGTAACGTAATTTAAATTTACTTAACACTACACTAGCTGTATCTATTAAGCACGTAAATATATCGGCTTCACCGGGAAAGTACTACGTTCTCAGAAAATACTATCAAAAAACATCAGTATGACGCTGCTGCGTTTCATATGGTTAGGGAAAGGGAAACCTTCAGACTTCGTTCTCAAGCTTCCGCGCGAAACTTTTACATCTGCAATGATCAAATTAAATACAGCATTTAATTTGATCTCAGTGAATTGCGTTTACGTTATGTTTTAATTATTTATATAATTTCAGTTTATTATAGATATTAATAGGCACTGATGTTGTTGTAAAGTAAATTGGTTGAATTCCCACATGCGATATTGATAATCTCTTTCTTCTATTTTTGCTACATGTGTGACATATCATTAAAACAGATACAAATCTTGTGACAATTTTAAAAATTAAAACATTATTTGTATTAATGGAAAAAATTAAGTTATTTGTTGCCTTGATTTTCGATGTCTCTAATAATCTCTAATAATCTAATGGTTGAGGTAACGTATGGCATAACTTACAACATAGTGAATACCAATTTAATCCGCCGTAATATCATCTGTATGATAATCCTTCAAAATTTACTATTTTTATCTACCAAAGAAAGAGAAAACTATATAATCGTATAGTAAGATACATATATATTGCAAGTCAATCGCTCAAACAACCTACACCTCATAACCCTCTTGTCGTCTTACTGTCGACTCTCATGACATTTATAAAAGAGAAGAGCTATGAATTTTCTCACGCCAATACCACATGACGCTCTACTCATAAATAAATAAATCAAAACGTGAAAAAATGTTCATTCGAATAAATTTTCTTCTGTATTAATACAACTTCATTTTATAATACGGTTGTATATTTTGATGGTTAAAATAAATATCACAACATAAATAAATTATAAACGCAACAGATTATTTCATCATTAATAAGATTATGCTAATTTATCAATTTCTTCCTATACTTCATTTTACTTAGATTTGGTATGTTTGCCTTTTATATCTATTATATTAAATTTAGCATTATATAGATACACATGTGTACATCTAATGCCCTCATTATAATTAATAACTATTTTAAATGGGGAAACTTGTACATAAAATACAAGCATTGTAATTCTTCTGTGTATTCGATATTATTTTATTTAAGAGTAAATTTACGTATGTTTGATATTGATTATGCATATGTTTGATGACAAGCAATCATAATTCGTTTATCCAATTATAAAATTTAAATGTATTACGTAAAAATGAGTTTTTTTTTCTATTTCTGTAATGATCATACAATACTACGTGTGTGAGCAGCTCGCTAGGCTACACGGTTTTTGACTTGATTGAATACTGGCAATTTTTCAGCATGCGTTTTATGCACTGCAATAAAGCTTCGCTCCGCAACTCTTAATTTAATTAATATTTTCATTATATAAATTGAATCTAAATATGTAATGAAAAATTCATTTACTGCTTAGACATATATTATAACATTATTATTTTTTATGAAAACAGGGATGTAAAACTTGCGTGCCTGGGTTTATTTTTGCCTCTAATTTTATCCATAATATTCTCACAACTTATTTAATGTTACACTAGTCACAATCATTATATTTCCAAAAAAATATTTTTAATCCGTAATTATACGCGTGCGGTGATCGCGGACCAATTGCGTTTGCATAGCTCACAGCTAGTCCCGGCAGACAGCGATCGAGCACTGATTCGGCATTGGACGTTGTTTTGCAAAGGTGAGGATTTCGGCCGTTCTCGGCTTGCTTCGGAAGCTCTCGGGATACTCATCTTGATTCCATTGTGAGAAAAGTGTTTCACAAATAAGTGGAACGATGCTTATTGTACCTAAACCTGGTTTATTTTACTTGTATATATACTTAATATTCTCTTGGCCAACATCAATAGTATTAGAACAATATTTCGACGAACAATATTATAATGACGGAAATACAATAATATTCGCAACTTTTCCTGTGATTCCTAAAAATTTGCTTCAATTAATGGATGTGTTTCCGATACCGGATGTTGTTGGGAACTCTGCGCTTGTCACTGTATATGTTTCTAAAACTTAATGTCCGACTAGGTATTTCGACAAGAGATCGGCAAATACTACTACAGGATCCGGCGTCATATCTTGTCGTCGAGTATACCTCAAAGTATATCTATATCCGGTGCGTATTGCTAGTGACGACTTATGGAACCGTGACACCACGTCTTCACTGAAAGCCGCAAGAGGACGCTAATAGTCGCGAAAGGGAAAGAAAACTAGGTTTTTGTCTATGAAATATAATGAACGAATGGTTCTTATTGCATATTTGTTGTCATCAAAATATAAACTTTTAGCCACTCGCGTTACTCCATAGTAAAATAACTTAGATATTAAGCTCAGTAACAAAATAAAATAAACGAATATTGCGGTATCAATATCAGTTTAACTCCTAATTTTTCTTACTGTATGTATTGAAGAACTAAATTTATAAGCAGACTTAAATTAAGGTCATTCTGGTAAAAACTGTGGTATGATAACTGTTGTGAATAGATAAATAAATACATACAGACAGACCTTTTTCCCATATAAGGGGTAGGCAGAGGCAACTCACGTAGCCGACTTTTCGCCCTCGCGGGTAACGAGACGTGATGGGTGTATAGTGACAGCATATTTTGGTGCTATTCTGCACGAATGAAACGCACGAACAACTGCACGAGTAAATAAATACACAATGAAAAATACAACGTTTGAAAGAAATTGAACGAAAACATTTTCACTATATTCAATTATTGCAGAGATTTGTTCTGTGGAAGAGCAAACAGACAACAGCACAGTTCGTTTAACACGTTCTAGTTGCCATGTCTCATTCCATATTCCTTAAGAAGAGCTTGTTGAGAAAACAACTATAGCTTTACTTTAACTTTCCTTGTAAGAAGTAAATTGGATTATTGTCTATTGTAGTCCTAAAGCGTAAGTTTCCTCGTATCTTCTCGTCGGTAGGTGTTTAGTATATTAAGTATTATGTCGGTAGTATATTAAGTATTATTTATAAAAAAGTAGTTTACTAAACTATCGTATTTCTTGATAGATTCAGTAAAACTGAGATTAATTTTTATACCTTTGCTACTGTGAAGAAATTGTTATCTAAAGCGCAATGAATGCTACGTTGTATTCGTAACTTATATCAATAAATAAATATTATTATTATTAAAAATAATGAATGATCGATGCTACTACTTTTTCACCACGCCATGGGTTGACTGGCAGAGAATGGTGATAGGCATTAAGTCCGCCCTTTGTAACCTTAATATTTAGGTGAACAATATTTGTTAAAAAAAATATACATAAAGAAAACTTGTAAAAAGTATTGACATAATTAACTTTTGCTTGGAACATTAGGTGTGAAAATTGCTGCTTTGCTAAACAGTACAGTTATTAGATAGTTGCGTGACTGCAGTTAAACTACCTGTCAACTTAATCGGATGTCCTGAGGCAAAATAGAGTATATTATGAAATAGAATAATTTTTATAAGGCAGTTATAATTTTTATTTCAGCTTTGCAATATTATTTTTGTATTTTAATAACACATATTTCATTTTGAATAAAATCATTATTCTTATAAAATACTACATTAGTTAGTTAATCAGAAAGCACAAGTAAATCTGTTGGTACTCGTATTTTTATAAAATGTCAATAGTTTCATACTTGGCCTTTGAATTTTTTTATTGACCTCAAATGTTTTCATACTGTCGCGAACGTATTATACAAACCAAATGTAAGTGTTACATGTTGTGTTATATGACAGGGGTATTTTGCGAACCCGTGTTGCTAAAAATATACGATTAATAACTATAATGTAAATAATCTGTATTAAATAAAAAAATTGTTGATGTGAGGCACTAGTACAGAGTACCTGGCTTCTACGCCGCGGCGCCTGGTTTCAAATCTTACCCTAAGCTTATATTTGAGCAAAAACACAAATTGTTGGTTACCGGTTCTGGTTGTATTGTGCATGTGAAATTTATGTCTATAAAACATACACACAAAATCCTAGTGTGGGTTGTTGTTTTTATAAAAAAAATATTCTATTGTACGTAGCTTCCACTCTACACGACTACAACCTCACTTCTGCCAATACAGCTTAGTGATTTTGAATATAAAGTGAGTAAACCTTAAAAGTTGGGATTGTCACATCCCAACTTGTACAATATTAACGAATTAACGACCCGAAAACTTCATTGAAATACATGGTCGCCTTTGTTCAGTGAAGCAGTAGTGTGCAAACATTACTGTGTTTCGGTTTAAAGGGCACTGTGAGCTAGTGTAATCACTGGGTATGAGATTTAAGAAGGGATGTCTCAGGGTGACCGGCGCAGTGTGGTGTCATACAGTAATCTTCTGGGTGTCACAGCATTTGTTATGGGCAAACGTTGCATTTACTAGCAGGTGAAAGTTTTGCTTGCTTCGTCACTTTATCCAATGAACAAAACGTTCTCCTTATTCTTTCCTTCATCGACGATTACCTTTTTTTTTATAAACTTTATGTCATGTTTAGACATATAAAACTATATAAACATAAGAATACAATACAAGACCTGTAGTTATGTAGTTGTAAGGGTATATTTAAATTCCATGTACATTACTACTATAAATACTACTGATGAATATTTCTTTAGTTAAATTTCCTTTAAGCTTGAAAAGTTAAAAGTCAAAGATATAAGTCATGTGATATTATGTGCTCACGGGCCGGGCGCTCATTTTAAATTTCATAGTAAGCGAGTGAACTGAGTTCGATCCCCAGCCAGGACCTCTAAAATTATTTTTTCTGCAACTTTAAGTACCGATTGACCACGTGTTAAGTAGTGAAGGAAAACATCCTGAGGAAACTTGTCCGATTAATAAAAATACTTCGTAGACATGTGAAGTCCGTCATCCCGCATTGGAGCAGCGTGGCTCTTCCCGGCTACAAAACCCTTTCAGAAATGAGAGGAGGTCTGCGCCCGTTTTCTTTTTAATTTCATTACATTTTATTACGGTTTGCTAGTAAAAAAGAACAACACTGTGTCTACAACTTCTAATATATCATAGTGATCACGTTTGTTTTTTTAGTCATCGAAGTTCTTTATTCCTTTAGTCAAAATGATCGTGAGTACACTTCAACCAGTTTAGATGGCCATGTGATACGGCACGGATCGCCTCATACTTCTAATACACTCATTTCGTATGAAATTGAATAATAATTTTCTAAGTAATTATATAATACATCCATGTAAGGAGAGCGTAAATGGAGGCATTTGCCCGGGAGTGGGACAGAATGGGCAAGACGAAAAAAAGTAATTTGGACGGAATTTGGAATTACGGTATTACGGTCTGAAGGACACTAAGCTAGTGTAATTACTGGATATATGGGAATTAAGAACTGATGTCTTAGGGTAACGCATATCTAGTGCTCTTTAGACTGAAAAAAAATTTTTGCAGTGTACAAACATTGTATTATATTTATTTACTGCTTGTCGGTAGAGTAACTGGCACCGCGGCGGTATCCACCATAGACATAATTCTACCACCAGTTATTTAAATTATTATAAACTACCTGTTCCCCGCTCGCTACACTCGGCGTAAATTCAAACTAAGAAATTAAAGATTTTTATTGTTAAAATATAGTTATATATCCAATCCTACAACATTTTCCATGACAAATTGTACCTCTATGCCAAATTACATTAAAACTCTTTCCGCCGTTTAGCGTGATTGTACAAACAAAGTAACGAACTTTGATATTTATAATATTATATACACATATTAGAATATTAAAAGTGATTACGTCCGCTTATAAATATTTACGTATCTATTTCATGTAGTGGTTATAAACAAGTCATTAAAGTGTATTACCTTTATTTCTGTTACTCATGCAACTGGGACAAATTTGTCACCGCTTAAAAGCATTGCAAGAACTTTTACTCGGTACTTTTACTGGTGGTAGAAATCCTATGCAGGGATCCGTCTAAGTAGGTACCACTGCAGGGTCAGTTATTCTGCCGTGAAGCAGAAGTGTGCAAACATTTCTGTGAGTCGATCTGAAGGGCACTGAGAACTATTGTAATTACTGGGCATATGAGACTTAAAAACTGATGTCTCAGGGTGATGAGCGTAGTATGACGCCACACAGAAATATTCTGGGTTCAGCATTTGATTTGAACAGATACCTTCCATCAGCTTTTAGTTGTATTACAAAATAAACAAATCTATTAAACATCGCAATCTGAAAGGTCTGTGGGATGGCATTTGTGTCATATATCTCATTACTCGCTGATAGTAGATAGTGACTCTCAAAATTTCCTTAGGGGCATATTGACCCGATTCGTATGGGTAAAACAAGATCGCAATAGTTTCTGAGTGCTATTGCATCTGTAGCCCAAAGTTCATTCAATAAGTTTCAATTTTTTTAGTTGCTCCGTTAAAGGAGCTTTTTTATCATAATTTGTAATGGAGATTTTAAAAATGGCTTTTGTAAAATTTTGAATGCACTGTGAAATAACGGTTTAATTTATTAGTTAATTTTATTTTAAGTGATATTACGTACTTGTCAAAACTACTCATCGATGTATATGAACACAAACACACGGTCAAAATCATAACCCTTTTTGCTTCGGCGTAGTCGGGTAAAAAATATAAGTCGTCGTCGTCGTCGTTTCAGCCTATCAATAGTCCACTACTGAACATAGGCCTCCCCCATAGATTGCCACAAAAGTTTGTAGCTCTCGTTTTGGGGGGATATTGCCATAGTTGCCACGCTTGGCAGACGGGTTGGCAACCGCAGTTTATTTATTCAGATGTTCCAGCAAGATGCTGCTGCCCATCTCCTGGTTTACATTTTCCCTCTGTCGACTTTTACGACACCTACGGGATGAGATGGGGTGGTAGATTCTCTTAGGCCGCTACCAGACAGCAAAATATAAGTATTTTCTTAAATATGCCGAGTACTTGACTATCCAATACCACTAATGGAATTTCTAGTTCTCTTATTAATTTAAAATCAAATCAAATTCTGTTGATCTTAAACATAAAATTTATTTGATATAGTCCTGAAAAATAAATAAATTTCTATTCTTATTTTTGAAGTGAAGCTGCATTTCCAAAATAAGGTAGGGCGCAAGGTGAGTAAAATTTCAAGGTTTAGGTAATTTCAATTTTAGTTTAGCAACGTCTCTGTAATTTTTGATTAACATTTTTGGATTATTTAATAATTACTTTTATACTGAGCAGTTATTTTACAGTAAGTTGTGTTTTTAATGCATGGTAATTTATTTTTATTTTAATCAAATTTCTAATCTATGTCTATAATTTTCACTTCTGCCACGTGAGCTGCACGTAAAAGATTATGGTGGATAAAATGGGGATAATAAATATTACAATTACAGATAAATGGTAATAATAATTGTAAAAATGGCTTTTGCATAATTCACTATAGTTCCAGGCGTAAAATACTAAAACGAATTTTGGAATGCACTGTGAAATATGTTTAGTTGATAGACTAATGAAAATCTTTAAAGCTAATAATAAGTTTATATTATCAATATTCTGAATTGGGAATGTTAATTATGTTTTCAATTAAAGATTATGTATACCTTAATTTCATCTTAGGTAAACATTTTACACATCGCCATATATTAACAGTTTAACATTATATACTATATATTTATATATATATACATTATATATATACATTATATATTTTTTATATATTTTTTTATTATTTATATATTATATACATTATATATTTTTATAGAGATTCGTCGATAAAACGGCCACCAAACCAACAAACTATTAGGTATCTTTTGGCCCGGTTCTGGTCTCATATTTTAACCGTGCTTATTCAGTTAGAATTTTGTCGAAATAGGAGCTATCAAAAAGTCGCTGCAAAAATTCGCCGGTAAAAGGTATTAATTGCTTTATGTAATCTCAGAGGTTGAGGCTAGCTGTTCCATATCTCGCGTTGGTTATACACCCAGCTGAGCTTAATATACAGGTTCTTTAAACTTAACGAAACCAAACAAAAGGCATGAGAAATGAAACTTACGCCTCGAATTAATTTTTAGTATGTGATGTTTATAAGGAAAGACGTAACATGACTTTTCTGTGGAATCTTAAAACAAAAAAGAGCACATGCCTTTTGAACCCTCTATATGAGTCGATCTATCTTGATAATAGGCGCAGGCCGTAAACCTCATCAGCGTAGTTAAGTTTCAATAAGACCAATTCTTCAACCAATCGTATACGAAGTTCCTCTTAGAAAAGGTCTCATGTTATATAATATCTTCAAACGATTAAAACAACTACGAACTATGTGTTTCGAACCCTCTTCGAGATTCGTTTAGTCTGTCAATAAACTTCCCCTTTGGCATTATATTAAACAATGGTAATAACTGTAACGTGTTTTGCGTTTTAGGTTTGTGTAATAAAATAATAATTTCGTAATTAATTATAAGTATGTAGGGATGTAACTATATATATATATATATATATATATATGTTTTTTTTTTAATTTTAGTAAAGGGACACTACCTGTCTGAGACAGACCGAGGGTTGCACTGAAAATCAGCGCTGCGTATGATCGCAGCTCATGCTGAGTGTAGACCTTTTTGTTTTGTCATACTGCAGTGCAGGCATACCTTGGATCGTTTTATATTTTGGCTATGCGTGTACTGTTTTGTGATATGCCAATAAACTTTTATCTATCTATCTATCTAACTACTTTTTAGTGCCAAATATCAAATATTTTGTTATATTAGGGTTGAGTACCAAGCAGTTGTTTTCGATCCACTCAACAATTCTCATTATCAGTAATCGCAATACAAGGATACTAAAACGGGTCTTAGGATCGATCCCAGAAGCTTCCCTTTGTTAAGAGGAGCATCATCAGAAATGAGCGTAGCTGTGTCATTTAACGGGAGTTCCACACGTTGTTGGCGTTTATCGAGGTAACTGTGAAACCACTGCAACGATTTATTCCCATAATAGCTTGGAAAATAGAAGAGAGGTGTTAATTCAAACGAAAGGACGGGAAAAGTCAAGCACTAACAAAGTGCACATTCGTCACGATCGTTCAAATTCTCGAATTGCTCGTGCAGACAAGATGTTATCTGTCACGTCTCATACACCACCCTCTCCATGATCTTCGACAGACATGGCAAAATACTGATAGGCCGTAAGCCGTTCATAACGACTAAGTTCGGATTTTTAGGTAGAGGCCTATCTATAGCCAACTTCCAGGCGTCTGGAAACGTTGACGTCTGTATGGATCTATTTATATTACAGGTAATAGTTTGTAGTTTACAAGATAAGGTTAATGATAACATGTTTAGACTTATGTAGTCGTATCCCACAGTATTAGATTTTAGACATAAATTTATAGTTTGAGATGACCTCCTGACTCTTTGCTGATAATGTGAATACAGCATCGCTGTATCTATGAAATTTGCAATACGTGAGAAAGGATCATGCAAAAAATGTTGATAATTTTATCTGAATCGAAAAAATGAGATGGAATATCCATATTTTGTTTATTGGGGAGTAGGTTACTTTCTGATGAGCTTCAGACAACTCAAGCTGGAGCTTGATGCGATGTAGTAGAGATTGAATTCTAGGGGATTTTGTTTGACAAGGCCCACTAAACTTGCGAACAATTCTCTTTCGGCTGAATTAAAATAAGCTGCGGACGTTTTGCCGGAAGGCAGCAGGTTGCTGCAAAGCAGGGGCTTGCTGTGAGGCGGTGAGAGCTTGCCGTGAAGTGGCGAGAGTTTGCTGTGAGGCGGCAGGAGCTTGCCGTGAGGTAGCGGGGGATTGGAGAGTCGGCGGGGGCTTTCAGAGAGGTAGCGCAGGGCAGGCAGAGTAGGAGTGGGGCAGGAGCTCTAAGGGACACCCTCTCGGAGAGGGCTTCTTGAAGAGCGCGTTCCCTCCAGCCGGAAGCAAAATAAACGGTTTGTCAATAAGGCTCGTATTATGTTCACGAGTCTGCCCGGCCCATTGATGTGATACAGCTTGTAAAACAAGCCGTCATGCCAGACTTCGTCAAACATCTTTGCCTTTTTGACGAAAAAATAAAGCCCCTGTGTCTATTGGCTTATGGGATAGCAAAGTCCTTATGCAGAGAGAAAGAGGGTCGATATGATCATTTGTTTTACAAAAAGAAAGATTAATAAATTTATTTGAAATGCTATATCCTGTTAAATAATTATAAACCTTATTTAACAACTATGACTTATATTTCTTTAAACAATATAGTAATGTAAAGCAACAATAATAAGTACACATTTTGACACTAGTACCCGCTATAAATTAATATTATTATTGGTTATTTGGAACATTTTAATATAATATTACACGAAATTCCACTTTTTTATAAAGAATTCGAGCAATGCTATTATCATTACCAATATTCTTTTAACCACTGCAACTAAGCTTGTGCGAGGAGATGGTTCGCGACAGTAAGCGAATGGCGGGCTCGATCCTGCGACGTCATATTTCTTAGACCGTACCCTAAACCATTAGACTATTGACGCTGAAAAGCTTAAAGCTAAAATATATAATAATAAATCCTTAACTGATGTATAAAATGTATGATAACATTTCAGAGGATGGTACTTAGACTCGTGAAGACAAATTATAAACACTTCATACGAAGTCTTAATAAGAAACTGAGCATTACTTGTACACTAATAATCGGTTGTCCTTTTGTGTTAAGATTTTTTGTAAGACAGACTACTAATTAGAAATCACTTAAGCTTTTATAAAAAGTTTATCGGAGTAAAACCTGGACGAACATATACACAATTTCATCATATCAACGAAGTTTTTAAATTTTATTCAGGATTTTTACAACAAGTTAACTTTTATTTTAAAAAAACCTTTTTCTATTTACCGGATTTTATCACAAATACTTTCCAATCTCTCTGAATGGCAAGACTATGTAATAATATTGTGTTGGGGTTGGCATTTTAGGTCGAATCATCGATAATCATTATCAAAATGCGGGTTTAAGAGCTATTCCAGTCCCAACGGGGCTTTTATGGAGGTCTCATTTCGATGCGTTCGATAACTATGCTAATGTTATTTGTTCTGACAACTTTCCGAACAGGAGCACTTACGGTACAAATAAAACATACACCAACCAACGGCTAACTAAAGTTTTAAATATGTCATTTTGAAACAAATCAAGAGCTAAAACGTTTGATTCATATATTATTTGAGAAATTTCAACATCATGATCATTGTTTTAAGTTTGTACAGTTTACTACATAAAACAGGCATCGTTTAGAAATTAAATTAACTTGAGCACTACAATATATACATAATTAATATTGTTACCAAGCCATGCTTAGTTTTAAGAAACAGAAAAGTGTCAGAAAACTGCTTCCTTATGGTTCGTGTTAAAATTGATGACTATATTTAAATAAGTGACACAAAATTGTCAACGTAACCAACTCAACTAAGTGTCAATGCTATTACAGAGTACCACAACGCATGTAATCCGTGAGTGATATGCAGCAATGTCATAAGTATTTAATACTTTACTTATAAGTAAAGTAAAATTAAATAAAATTGCCCTACTGCTGAGCACAGGCCTCCTTTCATTTCTAAGAGAGTTTGGAGATGGGGAGAAACCACCTTGCTGCTCCAATACGGGTTGGTTTGATTGAAGTCTTCGAAACATTTTTTATTTCTTAGACATGTAGGTTTCCTGAAGATGTTGTCCTGCACGTGGTCAATCAGCAATTAAATTTTTTTATGGTACTCACATCGAGAACCGTTAGCGGCGTAAGCGAATAGACCACGCCCCCACGTAGTCATCTCTAGCGCCCCGCAAGGGGCCTTGGGAATCTGTCCGGAGACTATTGCTCCTCTCAGTGGCTCCAATCGCCGCTGCAAAAATTCGCGCGGGGCTTTTGAGTGCACTGTATGAAGTGCGATGACGAGATTGGCCTAATGTGGCCGGACAGACACTAGGGACATTGTGTTATCACAAACCTTAGTGGATAATATCCTGATGATATTCCCACCATCACTGGCACTGGTCTCCAAGCCTGGCTATCCTCATTCGAGGAGATCCCGGCCGGGTGACCTGCCTGTGATAGTGGGTTGGGTTATTCCTTGTCTTAGTAGACTTCCGAGCTGTGGTTTGTGATATTCCGAGCGACCTAGCCTTGATTGTGAAGCAAACTGGCTATGCCGCTCAGGATAATAGGCACTGGGTTGGTGCCGCTCTGGATCGCCTTCAGGACGTCGTTGAGGATCGTGATCGCTGCAGATAACGTTGCAGCGCTATCCGATCCCAACGCCGTCGAAGGTAGAGCTGAATCTGTGGGCGCTGTGGCAACCGACACGCTTGCTGTTGGGCAAGACGCTGGTGCCACCTTAGGCTTCTTCTTCTTCTTCTTTTGGGAAGAAGAAGATGTTGTACCAGTGGGTGCAGGGTCCCTCGGTTGAGGCAGGTTCGCCGGAGCCATAAGAGTCGCCTGGTCCTGGGAAGCCTGGATGGTGTTAGGCTGGACCAGTTGGCTGCAAGTAGGGCGTGTCGAAAGCGCCGATGTGTCCGCCGGTTGCGTAACTCCCTCCTGTAGACAGGACACAGTGCGCTATTCGCAGTGTGCCCCTGGCTACAGTTAGCGCACGTAGGCGGGTCTTCTGTGGGAGGAGTGCCTAAACTGCTGGCACCGATGACATTGTGCCAGCCCCTTCCTGCATCTATCCGGACTCCAGGCATGTACAGCAAACATGCCTGGAGTCCGGATAGAGGCCAGCAGTTTAGGCACTCCTCCCATTGTTGCCACCGCCCTATGGCGTGTGTGCGATGTGGAGAGAACCATCCTGCCAAAGATTGTTCGTCAATATAATAAATTATTTCCAGGATTTTCTCCGTCCTCCGGAATTGGGCGAAGAAAATGCATCCGGGGCGTCCTTGGCGCGCCCGGATTTGGCGGATGAATTCGGGTTCGAATCCTTGGGATCTGAAGGCATCTGCGATGTCTTCTGGAGCCGTGTCCAGCGGCAATCCCTGCATTGCGACCTTTACCCCCCGTTCAGCCGGCAGCGAGTAGGAGAACCATGCTAGGCCCTCGTCCCGCTCGAGTTTGGATAGGTAACTCTGCAGGTACCTATACTCCTCTTCCGACTCCGGGAGGAAGCGGATGCCTTTGCCAAAAGGTCAGGACAGAAGGGACAGCAGTGTGTTTAGCCGTTGAACCAGTCGGTTGGGCTGAAGAGACCAACGAATAGGATAAACGGTGGTGGAGTGGGGGCGCGCGGCGCACCTTGCGGTACGGCCGACGGCGGAGCTCGTGGAGATTGGGGAATTTTGGGTGCCTGTCCGGCTGCCGGAATAATCCGGGGCAGTGGAGGGCGTGACACGCCAAGGGGCAAAGCCGAGGGCGTGGCACGTGACGTGGACGGCACGGGTGCCTTCTCGGGAATGGATGTAGCCCGAATTAATTTTAGGGCGGCCAATCTAGGGAGCCGGGAAGCGGCTGTACGGGGATCCCTTTGAGGGAGAGGTGTCGGTGCAAGTGCAACGGAGGGCATACTTACCTGCTCCGTTGGTGCAGGAAATGCGTAGGCCGGGCGGGCAGGCAGGCGGGTGGGCTCGGTGGTCACACTGTCGCCCTGACACTCCGCCACGTCCTCGCGCAGCTACTTTCTTTCTTCCAGGTCTGCTCCCTGGGGGCTTCGCAGGCCATAGATTGCCTTAAAACACGGTCTTGAGTCACCTGCATCCATCGACTTCCTGCAAAACCGTGTAGGTCGTCGTTCCATATATCTCTCTGTCGACTTTTACGACACCCACGGGATGAAAAGGGGTGGTAGATTCTCTTAAGCGGCCACCATACGGCAAGTATATAATAGTTTATTTATATTGTGTGACTCAGCATTTATTACGGGTAGACGTTGCACTTATCACCAGGAGAACGATTTACTCGTCTCGTCAATTGCTTTCATATGTCATAATGCCACACGAATAATCCAAATAGAAATGGGTAGCAGTGTCTAAGCAGCCAAGTTTTTGGAACGGCGGGTACCAATCTGCCAGCCAAGAGCTGAAAAGAGCCGCCGAAGGCCCTCCTAACTTAGGAAATGCTATCTAGAAGTGTAATGTATAACCTGTATACATTGTTTTCACTATGACGCCTTAAAAATTATATAGCATTACAGTTTAACGCGTTAGGTTACTTTGACAACAGTTAAGTCACGAAAGTACTACAGGCATTCCTTTGACATGTGTTTCCGTAGTTTTTATAAAGTAAAACAACGTTTTTCTGTGAGACAGAGCAAGTGAATGAATTTATTCCAGAACATAATTGTCATACAATCGTACAATAGTTCTTAATAACACAATAGATGGCATTACTGGTATTTTGATATAATACTAACACCCCCACTTATCAAAATAACATAGATGCCCACAACATTTTACTCCAGCTAAATTAAACAAAATAATTATACTGCTTTTAAATCCTGTATTCCTAATAACTGCAAAAAATAATAATGCTTGGTATAACCCAAACCTTTAGTAAACAGGTCTGCTGGCATTTCAGCTGTTTCTAAATATCTTAGTTCAATAATTTTATCAGCGATACAGTCTTTACAAAATTGGTAGCGAATATCAATGTGCTTGGTTCTCTTATTAAAACTACTACTTGAAGACAGCCTAATTGCACCCTGGTTATCATTAAATATAGTTATTGTATAGGACTCATTAATAATTTCCTTTGACAAATTATGCAAATAAATTGCTTCCCTGCAAGCATCTGCTATGCCCATATATTCAGATTCTGTGCTTGAGAGAGCAACTGTTTTCTGTTTTTTAGCCTCCCATGACACTATACTACCAGCTAATTTGAAACACATACCTGTGTAAGACCGCCTGTCAATAATATTGTTTCCCCAATCTGCATCAATATACCCTTCTAATTTATCATTACCACATCTAGTATATTTTAATCCATAAAATTTCTTTTTTAAATATCTTAAAATTCTTTTTGCATAAGCCCATGTTACATTATCATAGCAATTGTTAAATTGACTAAGAAAACTTACTGAATATGCTATATCAGGCCTGGTTAATACTGCCAAATACATGAGCCCACCTATTAGTTTCTGATAAGGTATTTGACTATCACAATTTTTATTTCCTAAATTAATATTCAATTTAGACTCCAAAGGTGTATCAGCTAGCTTACAATTTGTCATGTTGAATTCATTCAATAACTTATTAATAAAATTATCTTGGCTCAATGTAACAGTGCCACTAATTTTATCGATATTTACTGTCATTCCTAAACAATTTTTAACTTGTCCTAAATCTTTTAATTTGAACTTTGAAGATAACACCTTTTTTTAAATTATTACATTCAATATCATCATTAGTAAACACAAAGAAATCATCAACATACAATGTTATTATTGTTCTCTTTTTATCCTTTATTTTAGTGTACAAACATGGTTCTAATTTGGAGCGTTTAAAATCATTGCCAACAAGACATTCATCAACTTTCTTGTACCAGGCCCTTGAGGATTGCTTTAAACCATAAATAGCTTTATTCTGTTTAAGTACTTTATTATTATAGTTATTTTGAGAATTTGATAAGCATTCTGGTATTTCCATATAAATTGTCTCCTCAAGGTCCCCATTCAAGAATGCTGTAGTGACATCAAGATGTGAAACATCTAAACCAAGTTTTACAGATAATGCAAACAGTAATCTCAAAGTTGAATGCCTTACTACAGGCGAAAAAATCTCTGAATAGTCCACATTTTGCTTCTGCATATAACCCTTGGCTACTAAACGAGCACGGTAGCGAACACTATTATCACTGTTCATCTTTTTACGCAACACCCAATTACACTTCACTACAGTTTCATTATTCTTTGGCATATCTACTAGCTCCCACGCATGATTGTCCTCAAAACATTTAAGTTCTTCTTTTACTGCCTGTAACCACTGTTCCTTTTCTACTCCTCGTAGCGCTTCTTCCAGACATAATCCATTAGCATCATCAAACACTTCCTCCGGAATACACATATTTGACATTCCATACCTTTCTGGTTTCATTCTGATTCTGCTGGGTCTGACACGCTGCTCTGGTGAGTCATAAGCATCTTCAAACTCTCTAGGAACATAAGTATTATCTGAGTCATCTGATGTTTCAATCAGTGTATTCTCATCCATAGTCATCTTACTTGAACTTGGTCTATCCTTGACAATTGTATCCCCCACTGAACATGACTTTTCAATAATTGGTGTACTGGTAAGATTTTTTTCATCTTCCATGACTACGACATCTCTGCTTGTTGTCACACGTTTTGTTCTAGGGTTATATATTCGGTAACCTTTAATATCATCTGGATAACCCACCAGTATGTGCTCCTCTGACTTTCTGTTCCATTTCTGGCGCTTCTCTTTAGCCACATGAACCATAACCTTGCTTCCAAATATTCGCAAGTGACTTATGTCTGGTTTGCGTCCAGTCCAGACTTCATAAGGAGTCTTTTCATTCAATGCAGGAAGAACAGTACGATTTTGTAAATAAACAGCAGTGTTGGTAGCCTCTGCCCAGTACTGTTTTCCTATGTTTGCATCAAATAATAAGCATCTAGCTTTCTCTATAATTGTTCGATTATTCCGTTCTGATAAGCCATTTTGTTCAGGGGTATACGGGTTACTCCTTTGGTGAATGATGCCTTCTTTCTTGAGAAATGAGTCAAATTCTTTGTTACAATATTCACACCCATTATCGCTTCTCAATATCTTTATTTTCTTATTAGTTTGTTTCTCAACTTTTGCTTTAAACTCTGAAAAACATCGGAGTGCTTCACTTTTATGTTTAATGAAATACACATGCATCATTTGACTAAAGTCATCTATAAGTAATATGAAGTATCGGGAACCTGCTAGTGATTCACACTCCATAGGTCCACATATGTCAGTGTGCACTAAATGCAGTAATTCTTTGCTTCTTGAACCTTCATTTGTGAATGGCAAACGACACTGTTTACCCTCACAGCAAATTGTGCATGATGTCTTGTCAATATCAATATTTTCTTGGAGGTTCATTCCTTCTACAGCACTTGTCATTTTATTTAGGTATTTACTATTAACATGGCCCAATCGGCGATGCCAAGTGATCCCTGAGGCAGACAAATTAGCCACGACACTATCAGGTACTATCAACTTGTACACTCCATTATTCAACACAGCTGTGGCCACCAATTCACTGTTTCTTTTGTATACTTCACAGCCATTTGTCTTAAACTGAACTGTATTACCTGATTTTATTAAGTGGCTCACTGACAATAGGTTGGTAGTCAATCCTGGAGCGCATAATACATCCTTGACTGGTATTTCAAATTCACATTTATCGGTTTTTGTTACAATGGTCACATCTCCGGAACATAATACTTGCAACCTCTCGCTGTTAGCAACACATATATCCTTAATTTTGTGATATATAGCATTCTCAATCCACTGTTCATTAGCTGTTAAATGCATGCTCGCACCTGAATCAATGTACCAGTCATGTTTGTTGAATTTGCGACTCAGAAACACTGCACTAAACGCATTACTTTGTTTACGTTGTATTTCTTTTATATTCCTACTGGTATTATCGCTAGCTTTGTTCTAATGGCGTCTGTTGTGATTTGTATGCCCGAATGTTCAATCGCCATAATCATGGGCATGAATTTTTCAGAAAGCCCTGCTAGCAATAAGCAACCGATCCACTCATCACTGATGTTAAATCCTGTCCCACTTAACTTTTGTCCTGTTTCGATTATTTGCGTTACGTACGACTGCATGGAAACACAATTTTCTAGGCGAATCGATATCAAATTACGTAAAAGAGATATTCTTCGCGTAAATCCTGAATCATCAAATAATGCCTTTAATTTGTTCCATAGCTCCAACGAAGTCTTCACGTCTTTGATATGTACATATAACGCACTATCTATAGTCATTATTAATTTTGCCTTGGTTCTCGCGTCGTCTGCGGCTTCTATTATTTTTCCGGCTTCTGGCTTGATGCAGTGCAACTTATCCTCCAGGATCAGAAAATTCTCCGCCGCGAAGATCCACTCATTGTAGTTCTCTCGCCCTTTTAGCTTAGGAACATTTACTAGGTAGTTCGTTGTCATTCTTGCAAACTTTTATTGCAAATACTGAATAACACTGCTATGATCACTTTTACTTGAGAATAAACTACTAATATGAACAAAAAAACTAAATACACTGGGCTGGGCCCATAACCTATAAAGTAAAACAACGTTTTTCTGTGAGACAGAGCAAGTGAATGAATTTATTCCAGAACATAATTGTCATACAATCGTACAATAGTTCTTAATAACACAATAGATGGCATTGCTGGTATTTTGATATAATACTAACAGTTTTTAGTCGTTTGCGTCATTTTATTGTTTGTATATACTCCGCCGGGTGACCTGCCTGTGATAGTGGGTTGGGTTATTCCTTGTCTTAGTAGACTTCCGAGCTGTGGTTTGTGATATTCCGAGCGACCTAGCCTTGATTGTGAAGCAAACTGGCTATGCCGCTCAGGATAATAGGCACTGGGTTGGTGCCGCTCTGGATCGCCTTCAGGACGTCGTTGAGGATCGTGATCGCTGCAGATAACGTTGCAGCGCTATCCGATCCCAACGCCGTCGAAGGTAGAGCTGAATCTGTGGGCGCTGTGGCAACCGACACGCTTGCTGTTGGGCAAGACGCTGGTGCCACCTTAGGCTTCTTCTTCTTCTTCTTTTGGGAAGAAGAAGATGTTGTACCAGTGGGTGCAGGGTCCCTCGGTTGAGGCAGGTTCGCCGGAGCCATAAGAGTCGCCTGGTCCTGGGAAGCCTGGATGGTGTTAGGCTGGACCAGTTGGCTGCAAGTAGGGCGTGTCGAAAGCGCCGATGTGTCCGCCGGTTGCGTAACTCCCTCCTGTAGACAGGACACAGTGCGCTATTCGCAGTGTGCCCCTGGCTACAGTTAGCGCACGTAGGCGGGTCTTCTCGGGGACGGGGACAATCTTTGGCAGGATGGTTCTCTCCACATCGCACACACGCCATAGGGCGGTGGCAACAATGGGAGGAGTGCCTAAACTGCTGGCACCGATGACATTGTGCCAGCCCCTTCCTGCATCTATCCGGACTCCAGGCATGTACAGCAAACATGCCTGGAGTCCGGATAGAGGCCAGCAGTTTAGGCACTCCTCCCATTGTTGCCACCGCCCTATGGCGTGTGTGCGATGTGGAGAGAACCATCCTGCCAAAGATTGTTCGTCAATATAATAAATTATTTCCAGGATTTTCTCCGTCCTCCGGAATTGGGCGAAGAAAATGCATCCGGGGCGTCCTTGGCGCGCCCGGATTTGGCGGATGAATTCGGGTTCGAATCCTTGGGATCTGAAGGCATCTGCGATGTCTTCTGGAGCCGTGTCCAGCGGCAATCCCTGCATTGCGACCTTTACCCCCCGTTCAGCCGGCAGCGAGTAGGAGAACCATGCTAGGCCCTCGTCCCGCTCGAGTTTGGATAGGTAACTCTGCAGGTACCTATACTCCTCTTCCGACTCCGGGAGGAAGCGGATGCCTTTGCCAAAAGGTCAGGACAGAAGGGACAGCAGTGTGTTTAGCCGTTGAACCAGTCGGTTGGGCTGAAGAGACCAACGAATAGGATAAACGGTGGTGGAGTGGGGGCGCGCGGCGCACCTTGCGGTACGGCCGACGGCGGAGCTCGTGGAGATTGGGGAATTTTGGGTGCCTGTCCGGCTGCCGGAATAATCCGGGGCAGTGGAGGGCGTGACACGCCAAGGGGCAAAGCCGAGGGCGTGGCACGTGACGTGGACGGCACGGGTGCCTTCTCGGGAATGGATGTAGCCCGAATTAATTTTAGGGCGGCCAATCTAGGGAGCCGGGAAGCGGCTGTACGGGGATCCCTTTGAGGGAGAGGTGTCGGTGCAAGTGCAACGGAGGGCATACTTACCTGCTCCGTTGGTGCAGGAAATGCGTAGGCCGGGCGGGCAGGCAGGCGGGTGGGCTCGGTGGTCACACTGTCGCCCTGACACTCCGCCACGTCCTCGCGCAGCTACTTTCTTTCTTCCAGGTCTGCTCCCTGGGGGCTTCGCAGGCCATAGATTGCCTTAAAACACGGTCTTGAGTCACCTGCATCCATCGACTTCCTGCAAAACCGTGTAGGTCGTCGTTCCATATATCTCTCTGTCGACTTTTACGACACCCACGGGATGAAAAGGGGTGGTAGATTCTCTTAAGCGGCCACCATACGGCAAGTATATAATAGTTTATTTATATTGTGTGACTCAGCATTTATTACGGGTAGACGTTGCACTTATCACCAGGAGAACGATTTACTCGTCTCGTCAATTGCTTTCATATGTCATAATGCCACACGAATAATCCAAATAGAAATGGGTAGCAGTGTCTAAGCAGCCAAGTTTTTGGAACGGCGGGTACCAATCTGCCAGCCAAGAGCTGAAAAGAGCCGCCGAAGGCCCTCCTAACTTAGGAAATGCTATCTAGAAGTGTAATGTATAACCTGTATACATTGTTTTCACTATGACGCCTTAAAAATTATATAGCATTACAGTTTAACGCGTTAGGTTACTTTGACAACAGTTAAGTCACGAAAGTACTACAGGCATTCCTTTGACATGTGTTTCCGTAGTTTTTATAAAGTAAAACAACGTTTTTCTGTGAGACAGAGCAAGTAAATGAATTTATTCCAGAACATAATTGTCATACAATCGTACAATAGTTCTTAATAACACAATAGATGGCATTACTGGTATTTTGATATAATACTAACACCCCCACTTATCAAAATAACATAGATGCCCACAACATTTTACTCCAGCTAAATTAAACAAAATAATTATACTGCTTTTAAATCCTGTATTCCTAATAACTGCAAAAAATAATAATGCTTGGTATAACCCAAACCTTTAGTAAACAGGTCTGCTGGCATTTCAGCTGTTTCTAAATATCTTAGTTCAATAATTTTATCAGCGATACAGTCTTTACAAAATTGGTAGCGAATATCAATGTGCTTGGTTCTCTTATTAAAACTACTACTTGAAGACAGCCTAATTGCACCCTGGTTATCATTAAATATAGTTATTGTATAGGACTCATTAATAATTTCCTTTGACAAATTATGCAAATAAATTGCTTCCCTGCAAGCATCTGCTATGCCCATATATTCAGATTCTGTGCTTGAGAGAGCAACTGTTTTCTGTTTTTTAGCCTCCCATGACACTATACTACCAGCTAATTTGAAACACATACCTGTGTAAGACCGCCTGTCAATAATATTGTTTCCCCAATCTGCATCAATATACCCTTCTAATTTATCATTACCACATCTAGTATATTTTAATCCATAAAATTTCTTTTTTAAATATCTTAAAATTCTTTTTGCATAAGCCCATGTTACATTATCATAGCAATTGTTAAATTGACTAAGAAAACTTACTGAATATGCTATATCAGGCCTGGTTAATACTGCCAAATACATGAGCCCACCTATTAGTTTCTGATAAGGTATTTGACTATCACAATTTTTATTTCCTAAATTAATATTCAATTTAGACTCCAAAGGTGTATCAGCTAGCTTACAATTTGTCATGTTGAATTCATTCAATAACTTATTAATAAAATTATCTTGGCTCAATGTAACAGTGCCACTAATTTTATCGATATTTACTGTCATTCCTAAACAATTTTTAACTTGTCCTAAATCTTTTAATTTGAACTTTGAAGATAACACCTTTTTTTAAATTATTACATTCAATATCATCATTAGTAAACACAAAGAAATCATCAACATACAATGTTATTATTGTTCTCTTTTTATCCTTTATTTTAGTGTACAAACATGGTTCTAGTTTGGAGCGTTTAAAATCGTTGCCAACAAGACATTCATCAACTTTCTTGTACCAGGCCCTTGAGGATTGCTTTAAACCATAAATAGCTTTATTCTGTTTAAGTACTTTATTATTATAGTTATTTTGAGAATTTGATAAGCATTCTGGTATTTCCATATAAATTGTCTCCTCAAGGTCCCCATTCAAGAATGCTGTAGTGACATCAAGATGTGAAACATCTAAACCAAGTTTTACAGATAATGCAAACAGTAATCTCAAAGTTGAATGCCTTACTACAGGCGAAAAAATCTCTGAATAGTCCACATTTTGCTTCTGCATATAACCCTTGGATACTAAACGAGCACGGTAGCGAACACTATTATCACTGTTCATCTTTTTACGCAACACCCACTTACACTTCACTACAGTTTCATTATTCTTTGGCATATCTACTAGCTCCCACGCATGATTGTCCTCAAAACATTTAAGTTCTTCTTTCACTGCCTGTAACCACTGTTCCTTTTCTACTCCTCGTAGCGCTTCTTCCAGACATAATCCATTAGCATCATCAAACACTTCCTCCGGAATACACATATTTGACATTCCATACCTTTCTGGTTTCATTCTGATTCTGCTGGGTCTGACACGCTGCTCTGGTGAGTCATAAGCATCTTCAAACTCTCTAGGAACATAAGTATTATCTGAGTCATCTGATGTTTCAATCAGTGTATTCTCATCCATAGTCATCTTACTTGAACTTGGTCTATCCTTGACAATTGTATCCCCCACTGAACATGACTTTTCAATAATTGGTGTACTGGTAAGATTTTTTTCATCTTCCATGACTACGACATCTCTGCTTGTTGTCACACGTTTTGTTCTAGGGTTATATATTCGGTAACCTTTAATATCATCTGGATAACCCACCAGTATGTGCTCCTCTGACTTTCTGTTCCATTTCTGGCGCTTCTCTTTAGCCACATGAACCATAACCTTGCTTCCAAATATTCGCAAGTGACTTATGTCTGGTTTGCGTCCAGTCCAGACTTCATAAGGAGTCTTTTCATTCAATGCAGGAAGAACAGTACGATTTTGTAAATAAACAGCAGTGTTGGTAGCCTCTGCCCAGTACTGTTTTCCTATGTTTGCATCAAATAATAAGCATCTAGCTTTCTCTATAATTGTTCGATTATTCCGTTCTGATAAGCCATTTTGTTCAGGGGTATACGGGTTACTCCTTTGGTGAATGATGCCTTCTTTCTTGAGAAATGAGTCAAATTCTTTGTTACAATATTCACACCCATTATCGCTTCTCAATATCTTTATTTTCTTATTAGTTTGTTTCTCAACTTTTGCTTTAAACTCTGAAAAACATCGGAGTGCTTCACTTTTATGTTTAATGAAATACACATGCATCATTTGACTAAAGTCATCTATAAGTAATATGAAGTATCGGGAACCTGCTAGTGATTCACACTCCATAGGTCCACATATGTCAGTGTGCACTAAATGCAGTAATTCTTTGCTTCTTGAACCTTCATTTGTGAATGGCAAACGACACTGTTTACCCTCACAGCAAATTGTGCATGATGTCTTGTCAATATCAATATTTTCTTGGAGGTTCATTCCTTCTACAGCACTTGTCATTTTATTTAGGTATTTACTATTAACATGGCCCAATCGGCGATGCCAAGTGATCCCTGAGGCAGACAAATTAGCCACGACACTATCAGGTACTATCAACTTGTACACTCCATTATTCAACACAGCTGTGGCCACCAATTCACTGTTTCTATTGTATACTTCACAGCCATTTGTCTTAAACTGAACTGTATTACCTGATTTTATTAAGTGGCTCACTGACAATAGGTTGGTAGTCAATCCTGGAGCGCATAATACATCCTTGACTGGTATTTCAAATTCACATTTATCGGTTTTTGTTACAATGGTCACATCTCCGGAACATAATACTTGCAACCTCTCGCTGTTAGCAACACATATATCCTTAATTTTGTGATATATAGCATTCTCAATCCACTGTTCATTAGCTGTTAAATGCATGCTCGCACCTGAATCAATGTACCAGTCATGTTTGTTGAATTTGCGACTCAGAAACACTGCACTAAACGCATTACTTTGTTTACGTTGTATTTCTTTTATATTCCTACTGGTATTATCGCTAGCTTTGTTCTAATGGCGTCTGTTGTGATTTGTATGCCCGAATGTTCAATCGCCATAATCATGGGCATGAATTTTTCAGAAAGCCCTGCTAGCAATAAGCAACCGATCCACTCATCACTGATGTTAAATCCTGTCCCACTTAACTTTTGTCCTGTTTCGATTATTTGCGTTACGTACGACTGCATGGAAACACAATTTTCTAGGCGAATCGATATCAAATTACGTAAAAGAGATATTCTTCGCGTAAATCCTGAATCATCAAATAATGCCTTTAATTTGTTCCATAGCTCCAACGAAGTCTTCACGTCTTTGATATGTACATATAACGCACTATCTATAGTCATTATTAATTTTGCCTTGGTTCTCGCGTCGTCTGCGGCTTCTATTATTTTTCCGGCTTCTGGCTTGATGCAGTGCAACTTATCCTCCAGGATCAGAAAATTCTCCGCCGCGAAGATCCACTCATTGTAGTTCTCTCGCCCTTTTAGCTTAGGAACATTTACTAGGTAGTTCGTTGTCATTCTTGCAAACTTTTATTGCAAATACTGAATAACACTGCTATGATCACTTTTACTTGAGAATAAACTACTAATATGAACAAAAAAACTAAATACACTGGGCTGGGCCCATAACCTATAAAGTAAAACAACGTTTTTCTGTGAGACAGAGCAAGTGAATGAATTTATTCCAGAACATAATTGTCATACAATCGTACAATAGTTCTTAATAACACAATAGATGGCATTGCTGGTATTTTGATATAATACTAACAGTTTTTAGTCGTTTGCGTCATTTTATTGTTTGTATATACTCCGCCGGGTGACCTGCCTGTGATAGTGGGTTGGGTTATTCCTTGTCTTAGTAGACTTCCGAGCTGTGGTTTGTGATATTCCGAGCGACCTAGCCTTGATTGTGAAGCAAACTGGCTATGCCGCTCAGGATAATAGGCACTGGGTTGGTGCCGCTCTGGATCGCCTTCAGGACGTCGTTGAGGATCGTGATCGCTGCAGATAACGTTGCAGCGCTATCCGATCCCAACGCCGTCGAAGGTAGAGCTGAATCTGTGGGCGCTGTGGCAACCGACACGCTTGCTGTTGGGCAAGACGCTGGTGCCACCTTAGGCTTCTTCTTCTTCTTCTTTTGGGAAGAAGAAGATGTTGTACCAGTGGGTGCAGGGTCCCTCGGTTGAGGCAGGTTCGCCGGAGCCATAAGAGTCGCCTGGTCCTGGGAAGCCTGGATGGTGTTAGGCTGGACCAGTTGGCTGCAAGTAGGGCGTGTCGAAAGCGCCGATGTGTCCGCCGGTTGCGTAACTCCCTCCTGTAGACAGGACACAGTGCGCTATTCGCAGTGTGCCCCTGGCTACAGTTAGCGCACGTAGGCGGGTCTTCTCGGGGACGGGGACAATCTTTGGCAGGATGGTTCTCTCCACATCGCACACACGCCATAGGGCGGTGGCAACAATGGGAGGAGTGCCTAAACTGCTGGCACCGATGACATTGTGCCAGCCCCTTCCTGCATCTATCCGGACTCCAGGCATGTACAGCAAACATGCCTGGAGTCCGGATAGAGGCCAGCAGTTTAGGCACTCCTCCCATTGTTGCCACCGCCCTATGGCGTGTGTGCGATGTGGAGAGAACCATCCTGCCAAAGATTGTTCGTCAATATAATAAATTATTTCCAGGATTTTCTCCGTCCTCCGGAATTGGGCGAAGAAAATGCATCCGGGGCGTCCTTGGCGCGCCCGGATTTGGCGGATGAATTCGGGTTCGAATCCTTGAAATCTGAAGGCATCTGCGATGTCTTCTGGAGCCGTGTCCAGCGGCAATCCCTGCATTGCGACCTTTACCCCCCGTTCAGCCGGCAGCGAGTAGGAGAACCATGCTAGGCCCTCGTCCCGCTCGAGTTTGGATAGGTAACTCTGCAGGTACCTATACTCCTCTTCCGACTCCGGGAGGAAGCGGATGCCTTTGCCAAAAGGTCAGGACAGAAGGGACAGCAGTGTGTTTAGCCGTTGAACCAGTCGGTTGGGCTGAAGAGACCAACGAATAGGATAAACGGTGGTGGAGTGGGGGCGCGCGGCGCACCTTGCGGTACGGCCGACGGCGGAGCTCGTGGAGATTGGGGAATTTTGGGTGCCTGTCCGGCTGCCGGAATAATCCGGGGCAGTGGAGGGCGTGACACGCCAAGGGGCAAAGCCGAGGGCGTGGCACGTGACGTGGACGGCACGGGTGCCTTCTCGGGAATGGATGTAGCCCGAATTAATTTTAGGGCGGCCAATCTAGGGAGCCGGGAAGCGGCTGTACGGGGATCCCTTTGAGGGAGAGGTGTCGGTGCAAGTGCAACGGAGGGCATACTTACCTGCTCCGTTGGTGCAGGAAATGCGTAGGCCGGGCGGGCAGGCAGGCGGGTGGGCTCGGTGGTCACACTGTCGCCCTGACACTCCGCCACGTCCTCGCGCAGCTACTTTCTTTCTTCCAGGTCTGCTCCCTGGGGGCTTCGCAGGCCATAGATTGCCTTAAAACACGGTCTTGAGTCACCTGCATCCATCGACTTCCTGCAAAACCGTGTAGGTCGTCGTTCCATATATCTCTCTGTCGACTTTTACGACACCCACGGGATGAAAAGGGGTGGTAGATTCTCTTAAGCGGCCACCATACGGCAAGTATATAATAGTTTATTTATATTGTGTGACTCAGCATTTATTACGGGTAGACGTTGCACTTATCACCAGGAGAACGATTTACTCGTCTCGTCAATTGCTTTCATATGTCATAATGCCACACGAATAATCCAAATAGAAATGGGTAGCAGTGTCTAAGCAGCCAAGTTTTTGGAACGGCGGGTACCAATCTGCCAGCCAAGAGCTGAAAAGAGCCGCCGAAGGCCCTCCTAACTTAGGAAATGCTATCTAGAAGTGTAATGTATAACCTGTATACATTGTTTTCACTATGACGCCTTAAAAATTATATAGCATTACAGTTTAACGCGTTAGGTTACTTTGACAACAGTTAAGTCACGAAAGTACTACAGGCATTCCTTTGACATGTGTTTCCGTAGTTTTTATAAAGTAAAACAACGTTTTTCTGTGAGACAGAGCAAGTGAATGAATTTATTCCAGAACATAATTGTCATACAATCGTACAATAGTTCTTAATAACACAATAGATGGCATTACTGGTATTTTGATATAATACTAACACCCCCACTTATCAAAATAACATAGATGCCCACAACATTTTACTCCAGCTAAATTAAACAAAATAATTATACTGCTTTTAAATCCTGTATTCCTAATAACTGCAAAAAATAATAATGCTTGGTATAACCCAAACCTTTAGTAAACAGGTCTGCTGGCATTTCAGCTGTTTCTAAATATCTTAGTTCAATAATTTTATCAGCGATACAGTCTTTACAAAATTGGTAGCGAATATCAATGTGCTTGGTTCTCTTATTAAAACTACTACTTGAAGACAGCCTAATTGCACCCTGGTTATCATTAAATATAGTTATTGTATAGGACTCATTAATAATTTCCTTTGACAAATTATGCAAATAAATTGCTTCCCTGCAAGCATCTGCTATGCCCATATATTCAGATTCTGTGCTTGAGAGAGCAACTGTTTTCTGTTTTTTAGCCTCCCATGACACTATACTACCAGCTAATTTGAAACACATACCTGTGTAAGACCGCCTGTCAATAATATTGTTTCCCCAATCTGCATCAATATACCCTTCTAATTTATCATTACCACATCTAGTATATTTTAATCCATAAAATTTCTTTTTTAAATATCTTAAAATTCTTTTTGCATAAGCCCATGTTACATTATCATAGCAATTGTTAAATTGACTAAGAAAACTTACTGAATATGCTATATCAGGCCTGGTTAATACTGCCAAATACATGAGCCCACCTATTAGTTTCTGATAAGGTATTTGACTATCACAATTTTTATTTCCTAAATTAATATTCAATTTAGACTCCAAAGGTGTATCAGCTAGCTTACAATTTGTCATGTTGAATTCATTCAATAACTTATTAATAAAATTATCTTGGCTCAATGTAACAGTGCCACTAATTTTATCGATATTTACTGTCATTCCTAAACAATTTTTAACTTGTCCTAAATCTTTTAATTTGAACTTTGAAGATAACACCTTTTTTTTAAATTATTACATTCAATATCATCATTAGTAAACACAAAGAAATCATCAACATACAATGTTATTATTGTTCTCTTTTTATCCTTTATTTTAGTGTACAAACATGGTTCTAGTTTGGAGCGTTTAAAATCATTGCCAACAAGACATTCATCAACTTTCTTGTACCAGGCCCTTGAGGATTGCTTTAAACCATAAATAGCTTTATTCTGTTTAAGTACTTTATTATTATAGTTATTTTGAGAATTTGATAAGCATTCTGGTATTTCCATATAAATTGTCTCCTCAAGGTCCCCATTCAAGAATGCTGTAGTGACATCAAGATGTGAAACATCTAAACCAAGTTTTACAGATAATGCAAACAGTAATCTCAAAGTTGAATGCCTTACTACAGGCGAAAAAATCTCTGAATAGTCCACATTTTGCTTCTGCATATAACCCTTGGATACTAAACGAGCACGGTAGCGAACACTATTATCACTGTTCATCTTTTTACGCAACACCCACTTACACTTCACTACAGTTTCATTATTCTTTGGCATATCTACTAGCTCCCACGCATGATTGTCCTCAAAACATTTAAGTTCTTCTTTCACTGCCTGTAACCACTGTTCCTTTTCTACTCCTCGTAGCGCTTCTTCCAGACATAATCCATTAGCATCATCAAACACTTCCTCCGGAATACACATATTTGACATTCCATACCTTTCTGGTTTCATTCTGATTCTGCTGGGTCTGACACGCTGCTCTGGTGAGTCATAAGCATCTTCAAACTCTCTAGGAACATAAGTATTATCTGAGTCATCTGATGTTTCAATCAGTGTATTCTCATCCATAGTCATCTTACTTGAACTTGGTCTATCCTTGACAATTGTATCCCCCACTGAACATGACTTTTCAATAATTGGTGTACTGGTAAGATTTTTTTCATCTTCCATGACTACGACATCTCTGCTTGTTGTCACACGTTTTGTTCTAGGGTTATATATTCGGTAACCTTTAATATCATCTGGATAACCCACCAGTATGTGCTCCTCTGACTTTCTGTTCCATTTCTGGCGCTTCTCTTTAGCCACATGAACCATAACCTTGCTTCCAAATATTCGCAAGTGACTTATGTCTGGTTTGCGTCCAGTCCAGACTTCATAAGGAGTCTTTTCATTCAATGCAGGAAGAACAGTACGATTTTGTAAATAAACAGCAGTGTTGGTAGCCTCTGCCCAGTACTGTTTTCCTATGTTTGCATCAAATAATAAGCATCTAGCTTTCTCTATAATTGTTCGATTATTCCGTTCTGATAAGCCATTTTGTTCAGGGGTATACGGGTTACTCCTTTGGTGAATGATGCCTTCTTTCTTGAGAAATGAGTCAAATTCTTTGTTACAATATTCACACCCATTATCGCTTCTCAATATCTTTATTTTCTTATTAGTTTGTTTCTCAACTTTTGCTTTAAACTCTGAAAAACATCGGAGTGCTTCACTTTTATGTTTAATGAAATACACATGCATCATTTGACTAAAGTCATCTATAAGTAATATGAAGTATCGGGAACCTGCTAGTGATTCACACTCCATAGGTCCACATATGTCAGTGTGCACTAAATGCAGTAATTCTTTGCTTCTTGAACCTTCATTTGTGAATGGCAAACGACACTGTTTACCCTCACAGCAAATTGTGCATGATGTCTTGTCAATATCAATATTTTCTTGGAGGTTCATTCCTTCTACAGCACTTGTCATTTTATTTAGGTATTTACTATTAACATGGCCCAAT
Source organism: Luehdorfia chinensis (assembly GCA_019845155.1). NCBI lineage: Eukaryota > Metazoa > Arthropoda > Insecta > Lepidoptera > Papilionidae > Luehdorfia > Luehdorfia chinensis. Next base: position 6,916,226 of record JAHVAK010000282.1, read on the forward strand.
CGGCGATGCCAAGTGATCCCTGAGGCAGACAAATTAGCCACGACACTATCAGGTACTATCAACTTGTACACTCCATTATTCAACACAGCTGTGGCCACCAATTCACTGTTTCTATTGTATACTTCACAGCCATTTGTCTTAAACTGAACTGTATTACCTGATTTTATTAAGTGGCTCACTGACAATAGGTTGGTAGTCAATCCTGGAGCGCATAATACATCCTTGACTGGTATTTCAAATTCACATTTATCGGTTTTTGTTACAATGGTCACATCTCCGGAACATAATACTTGCAACCTCTCGCTGTTAGCAACACATATATCCTTAATTTTGTGATATATAGCATTCTCAATCCACTGTTCATTAGCTGTTAAATGCATGCTCGCACCTGAATCAATGTACCAGTCATGTTTGTTGAATTTGCGACTCAGAAACACTGCACTAAACGCATTACTTTGTTTACGTTGTATTTCTTTTATATTCCTACTGGTATTATCGCTAGCTTTGTTCTAATGGCGTCTGTTGTGATTTGTATGCCCGAATGTTCAATCGCCATAATCATGGGCATGAATTTTTCAGAAAGCCCTGCTAGCAATAAGCAACCGATCCACTCATCACTGATGTTAAATCCTGTCCCACTTAACTTTTGTCCTGTTTCGATTATTTGCGTTACGTACGACTGCATGGAAACACAATTTTCTAGGCGAATCGATATCAAATTACGTAAAAGAGATATTCTTCGCGTAAATCCTGAATCATCAAATAATGCCTTTAATTTGTTCCATAGCTCCAACGAAGTCTTCACGTCTTTGATATGTACATATAACGCACTATCTATAGTCATTATTAATTTTGCCTTGGTTCTCGCGTCGTCTGCGGCTTCTATTATTTTTCCGGCTTCTGGCTTGATGCAGTGCAACTTATCCTCCAGGATCAGAAAATTCTCCGCCGCGAAGATCCACTCATTGTAGTTCTCTCGCCCTTTTAGCTTAGGAACATTTACTAGGTAGTTCGTTGTCATTCTTGCAAACTTTTATTGCAAATACTGAATAACACTGCTATGATCACTTTTACTTGAGAATAAACTACTAATATGAACAAAAAAACTAAATACACTGGGCTGGGCCCATAACCTATAAAGTAAAACAACGTTTTTCTGTGAGACAGAGCAAGTGAATGAATTTATTCCAGAACATAATTGTCATACAATCGTACAATAGTTCTTAATAACACAATAGATGGCATTGCTGGTATTTTGATATAATACTAACAGTTTTTAGTCGTTTGCGTCATTTTATTGTTTGTATATACTCCGCCGGGTGACCTGCCTGTGATAGTGGGTTGGGTTATTCCTTGTCTTAGTAGACTTCCGAGCTGTGGTTTGTGATATTCCGAGCGACCTAGCCTTGATTGTGAAGCAAACTGGCTATGCCGCTCAGGATAATAGGCACTGGGTTGGTGCCGCTCTGGATCGCCTTCAGGACGTCGTTGAGGATCGTGATCGCTGCAGATAACGTTGCAGCGCTATCCGATCCCAACGCCGTCGAAGGTAGAGCTGAATCTGTGGGCGCTGTGGCAACCGACACGCTTGCTGTTGGGCAAGACGCTGGTGCCACCTTAGGCTTCTTCTTCTTCTTCTTTTGGGAAGAAGAAGATGTTGTACCAGTGGGTGCAGGGTCCCTCGGTTGAGGCAGGTTCGCCGGAGCCATAAGAGTCGCCTGGTCCTGGGAAGCCTGGATGGTGTTAGGCTGGACCAGTTGGCTGCAAGTAGGGCGTGTCGAAAGCGCCGATGTGTCCGCCGGTTGCGTAACTCCCTCCTGTAGACAGGACACAGTGCGCTATTCGCAGTGTGCCCCTGGCTACAGTTAGCGCACGTAGGCGGGTCTTCTCGGGGACGGGGACAATCTTTGGCAGGATGGTTCTCTCCACATCGCACACACGCCATAGGGCGGTGGCAACAATGGGAGGAGTGCCTAAACTGCTGGCACCGATGACATTGTGCCAGCCCCTTCCTGCATCTATCCGGACTCCAGGCATGTACAGCAAACATGCCTGGAGTCCGGATAGAGGCCAGCAGTTTAGGCACTCCTCCCATTGTTGCCACCGCCCTATGGCGTGTGTGCGATGTGGAGAGAACCATCCTGCCAAAGATTGTTCGTCAATATAATAAATTATTTCCAGGATTTTCTCCGTCCTCCGGAATTGGGCGAAGAAAATGCATCCGGGGCGTCCTTGGCGCGCCCGGATTTGGCGGATGAATTCGGGTTCGAATCCTTGAAATCTGAAGGCATCTGCGATGTCTTCTGGAGCCGTGTCCAGCGGCAATCCCTGCATTGCGACCTTTACCCCCCGTTCAGCCGGCAGCGAGTAGGAGAACCATGCTAGGCCCTCGTCCCGCTCGAGTTTGGATAGGTAACTCTGCAGGTACCTATACTCCTCTTCCGACTCCGGGAGGAAGCGGATGCCTTTGCCAAAAGGTCAGGACAGAAGGGACAGCAGTGTGTTTAGCCGTTGAACCAGTCGGTTGGGCTGAAGAGACCAACGAATAGGATAAACGGTGGTGGAGTGGGGGCGCGCGGCGCACCTTGCGGTACGGCCGACGGCGGAGCTCGTGGAGATTGGGGAATTTTGGGTGCCTGTCCGGCTGCCGGAATAATCCGGGGCAGTGGAGGGCGTGACACGCCAAGGGGCAAAGCCGAGGGCGTGGCACGTGACGTGGACGGCACGGGTGCCTTCTCGGGAATGGATGTAGCCCGAATTAATTTTAGGGCGGCCAATCTAGGGAGCCGGGAAGCGGCTGTACGGGGATCCCTTTGAGGGAGAGGTGTCGGTGCAAGTGCAACGGAGGGCATACTTACCTGCTCCGTTGGTGCAGGAAATGCGTAGGCCGGGCGGGCAGGCAGGCGGGTGGGCTCGGTGGTCACACTGTCGCCCTGACACTCCGCCACGTCCTCGCGCAGCTACTTTCTTTCTTCCAGGTCTGCTCCCTGGGGGCTTCGCAGGCCATAGATTGCCTTAAAACACGGTCTTGAGTCACCTGCATCCATCGACTTCCTGCAAAACCGTGTAGGTCGTCGTTCCATATATCTCTCTGTCGACTTTTACGACACCCACGGGATGAAAAGGGGTGGTAGATTCTCTTAAGCGGCCACCATACGGCAAGTATATAATAGTTTATTTATATTGTGTGACTCAGCATTTATTACGGGTAGACGTTGCACTTATCACCAGGAGAACGATTTACTCGTCTCGTCAATTGCTTTCATATGTCATAATGCCACACGAATAATCCAAATAGAAATGGGTAGCAGTGTCTAAGCAGCCAAGTTTTTGGAACGGCGGGTACCAATCTGCCAGCCAAGAGCTGAAAAGAGCCGCCGAAGGCCCTCCTAACTTAGGAAATGCTATCTAGAAGTGTAATGTATAACCTGTATACATTGTTTTCACTATGACGCCTTAAAAATTATATAGCATTACAGTTTAACGCGTTAGGTTACTTTGACAACAGTTAAGTCACGAAAGTACTACAGGCATTCCTTTGACATGTGTTTCCGTAGTTTTTATAAAGTAAAACAACGTTTTTCTGTGAGACAGAGCAAGTGAATGAATTTATTCCAGAACATAATTGTCATACAATCGTACAATAGTTCTTAATAACACAATAGATGGCATTACTGGTATTTTGATATAATACTAACACCCCCACTTATCAAAATAACATAGATGCCCACAACATTTTACTCCAGCTAAATTAAACAAAATAATTATACTGCTTTTAAATCCTGTATTCCTAATAACTGCAAAAAATAATAATGCTTGGTATAACCCAAACCTTTAGTAAACAGGTCTGCTGGCATTTCAGCTGTTTCTAAATATCTTAGTTCAATAATTTTATCAGCGATACAGTCTTTACAAAATTGGTAGCGAATATCAATGTGCTTGGTTCTCTTATTAAAACTACTACTTGAAGACAGCCTAATTGCACCCTGGTTATCATTAAATATAGTTATTGTATAGGACTCATTAATAATTTCCTTTGACAAATTATGCAAATAAATTGCTTCCCTGCAAGCATCTGCTATGCCCATATATTCAGATTCTGTGCTTGAGAGAGCAACTGTTTTCTGTTTTTTAGCCTCCCATGACACTATACTACCAGCTAATTTGAAACACATACCTGTGTAAGACCGCCTGTCAATAATATTGTTTCCCCAATCTGCATCAATATACCCTTCTAATTTATCATTACCACATCTAGTATATTTTAATCCATAAAATTTCTTTTTTAAATATCTTAAAATTCTTTTTGCATAAGCCCATGTTACATTATCATAGCAATTGTTAAATTGACTAAGAAAACTTACTGAATATGCTATATCAGGCCTGGTTAATACTGCCAAATACATGAGCCCACCTATTAGTTTCTGATAAGGTATTTGACTATCACAATTTTTATTTCCTAAATTAATATTCAATTTAGACTCCAAAGGTGTATCAGCTAGCTTACAATTTGTCATGTTGAATTCATTCAATAACTTATTAATAAAATTATCTTGGCTCAATGTAACAGTGCCACTAATTTTATCGATATTTACTGTCATTCCTAAACAATTTTTAACTTGTCCTAAATCTTTTAATTTGAACTTTGAAGATAACACCTTTTTTTAAATTATTACATTCAATATCATCATTAGTAAACACAAAGAAATCATCAACATACAATGTTATTATTGTTCTCTTTTTATCCTTTATTTTAGTGTACAAACATGGTTCTAGTTTGGAGCGTTTAAAATCATTGCCAACAAGACATTCATCAACTTTCTTGTACCAGGCCCTTGAGGATTGCTTTAAACCATAAATAGCTTTATTCTGTTTAAGTACTTTATTATTATAGTTATTTTGAGAATTTGATAAGCATTCTGGTATTTCCATATAAATTGTCTCCTCAAGGTCCCCATTCAAGAATGCTGTAGTGACATCAAGATGTGAAACATCTAAACCAAGTTTTACAGATAATGCAAACAGTAATCTCAAAGTTGAATGCCTTACTACAGGCGAAAAAATCTCTGAATAGTCCACATTTTGCTTCTGCATATAACCCTTGGATACTAAACGAGCACGGTAGCGAACACTATTATCACTGTTCATCTTTTTACGCAACACCCACTTACACTTCACTACAGTTTCATTATTCTTTGGCATATCTACTAGCTCCCACGCATGATTGTCCTCAAAACATTTAAGTTCTTCTTTCACTGCCTGTAACCACTGTTCCTTTTCTACTCCTCGTAGCGCTTCTTCCAGACATAATCCATTAGCATCATCAAACACTTCCTCCGGAATACACATATTTGACATTCCATACCTTTCTGGTTTCATTCTGATTCTGCTGGGTCTGACACGCTGCTCTGGTGAGTCATAAGCATCTTCAAACTCTCTAGGAACATAAGTATTATCTGAGTCATCTGATGTTTCAATCAGTGTATTCTCATCCATAGTCATCTTACTTGAACTTGGTCTATCCTTGACAATTGTATCCCCCACTGAACATGACTTTTCAATAATTGGTGTACTGGTAAGATTTTTTTCATCTTCCATGACTACGACATCTCTGCTTGTTGTCACACGTTTTGTTCTAGGGTTATATATTCGGTAACCTTTAATATCATCTGGATAACCCACCAGTATGTGCTCCTCTGACTTTCTGTTCCATTTCTGGCGCTTCTCTTTAGCCACATGAACCATAACCTTGCTTCCAAATATTCGCAAGTGACTTATGTCTGGTTTGCGTCCAGTCCAGACTTCATAAGGAGTCTTTTCATTCAATGCAGGAAGAACAGTACGATTTTGTAAATAAACAGCAGTGTTGGTAGCCTCTGCCCAGTACTGTTTTCCTATGTTTGCATCAAATAATAAGCATCTAGCTTTCTCTATAATTGTTCGATTATTCCGTTCTGATAAGCCATTTTGTTCAGGGGTATACGGGTTACTCCTTTGGTGAATGATGCCTTCTTTCTTGAGAAATGAGTCAAATTCTTTGTTACAATATTCACACCCATTATCGCTTCTCAATATCTTTATTTTCTTATTAGTTTGTTTCTCAACTTTTGCTTTAAACTCTGAAAAACATCGGAGTGCTTCACTTTTATGTTTAATGAAATACACATGCATCATTTGACTAAAGTCATCTATAAGTAATATGAAGTATCGGGAACCTGCTAGTGATTCACACTCCATAGGTCCACATATGTCAGTGTGCACTAAATGCAGTAATTCTTTGCTTCTTGAACCTTCATTTGTGAATGGCAAACGACACTGTTTACCCTCACAGCAAATTGTGCATGATGTCTTGTCAATATCAATATTTTCTTGGAGGTTCATTCCTTCTACAGCACTTGTCATTTTATTTAGGTATTTACTATTAACATGGCCCAATCGGCGATGCCAAGTGATCCCTGAGGCAGACAAATTAGCCACGACACTATCAGGTACTATCAACTTGTACACTCCATTATTCAACACAGCTGTGGCCACCAATTCACTGTTTCTATTGTATACTTCACAGCCATTTGTCTTAAACTGAACTGTATTACCTGATTTTATTAAGTGGCTCACTGACAATAGGTTGGTAGTCAATCCTGGAGCGCATAATACATCCTTGACTGGTATTTCAAATTCACATTTATCGGTTTTTGTTACAATGGTCACATCTCCGGAACATAATACTTGCAACCTCTCGCTGTTAGCAACACATATATCCTTAATTTTGTGATATATAGCATTCTCAATCCACTGTTCATTAGCTGTTAAATGCATGCTCGCACCTGAATCAATGTACCAGTCATGTTTGTTGAATTTGCGACTCAGAAACACTGCACTAAACGCATTACTTTGTTTACGTTGTATTTCTTTTATATTCCTACTGGTATTATCGCTAGCTTTGTTCTAATGGCGTCTGTTGTGATTTGTATGCCCGAATGTTCAATCGCCATAATCATGGGCATGAATTTTTCAGAAAGCCCTGCTAGCAATAAGCAACCGATCCACTCATCACTGATGTTAAATCCTGTCCCACTTAACTTTTGTCCTGTTTCGATTATTTGCGTTACGTACGACTGCATGGAAACACAATTTTCTAGGCGAATCGATATCAAATTACGTAAAAGAGATATTCTTCGCGTAAATCCTGAATCATCAAATAATGCCTTTAATTTGTTCCATAGCTCCAACGAAGTCTTCACGTCTTTGATATGTACATATAACGCACTATCTATAGTCATTATTAATTTTGCCTTGGTTCTCGCGTCGTCTGCGGCTTCTATTATTTTTCCGGCTTCTGGCTTGATGCAGTGCAACTTATCCTCCAGGATCAGAAAATTCTCCGCCGCGAAGATCCACTCATTGTAGTTCTCTCGCCCTTTTAGCTTAGGAACATTTACTAGGTAGTTCGTTGTCATTCTTGCAAACTTTTATTGCAAATACTGAATAACACTGCTATGATCACTTTTACTTGAGAATAAACTACTAATATGAACAAAAAAACTAAATACACTGGGCTGGGCCCATAACCTATAAAGTAAAACAACGTTTTTCTGTGAGACAGAGCAAGTGAATGAATTTATTCCAGAACATAATTGTCATACAATCGTACAATAGTTCTTAATAACACAATAGATGGCATTGCTGGTATTTTGATATAATACTAACAGTTTTTAGTCGTTTGCGTCATTTTATTGTTTGTATATACTCCGCCGGGTGACCTGCCTGTGATAGTGGGTTGGGTTATTCCTTGTCTTAGTAGACTTCCGAGCTGTGGTTTGTGATATTCCGAGCGACCTAGCCTTGATTGTGAAGCAAACTGGCTATGCCGCTCAGGATAATAGGCACTGGGTTGGTGCCGCTCTGGATCGCCTTCAGGACGTCGTTGAGGATCGTGATCGCTGCAGATAACGTTGCAGCGCTATCCGATCCCAACGCCGTCGAAGGTAGAGCTGAATCTGTGGGCGCTGTGGCAACCGACACGCTTGCTGTTGGGCAAGACGCTGGTGCCACCTTAGGCTTCTTCTTCTTCTTCTTTTGGGAAGAAGAAGATGTTGTACCAGTGGGTGCAGGGTCCCTCGGTTGAGGCAGGTTCGCCGGAGCCATAAGAGTCGCCTGGTCCTGGGAAGCCTGGATGGTGTTAGGCTGGACCAGTTGGCTGCAAGTAGGGCGTGTCGAAAGCGCCGATGTGTCCGCCGGTTGCGTAACTCCCTCCTGTAGACAGGACACAGTGCGCTATTCGCAGTGTGCCCCTGGCTACAGTTAGCGCACGTAGGCGGGTCTTCTCGGGGACGGGGACAATCTTTGGCAGGATGGTTCTCTCCACATCGCACACACGCCATAGGGCGGTGGCAACAATGGGAGGAGTGCCTAAACTGCTGGCACCGATGACATTGTGCCAGCCCCTTCCTGCATCTATCCGGACTCCAGGCATGTACAGCAAACATGCCTGGAGTCCGGATAGAGGCCAGCAGTTTAGGCACTCCTCCCATTGTTGCCACCGCCCTATGGCGTGTGTGCGATGTGGAGAGAACCATCCTGCCAAAGATTGTTCGTCAATATAATAAATTATTTCCAGGATTTTCTCCGTCCTCCGGAATTGGGCGAAGAAAATGCATCCGGGGCGTCCTTGGCGCGCCCGGATTTGGCGGATGAATTCGGGTTCGAATCCTTGAAATCTGAAGGCATCTGCGATGTCTTCTGGAGCCGTGTCCAGCGGCAATCCCTGCATTGCGACCTTTACCCCCCGTTCAGCCGGCAGCGAGTAGGAGAACCATGCTAGGCCCTCGTCCCGCTCGAGTTTGGATAGGTAACTCTGCAGGTACCTATACTCCTCTTCCGACTCCGGGAGGAAGCGGATGCCTTTGCCAAAAGGTCAGGACAGAAGGGACAGCAGTGTGTTTAGCCGTTGAACCAGTCGGTTGGGCTGAAGAGACCAACGAATAGGATAAACGGTGGAGGAGTGGGGGCGCGCGGCGCACCTTGCGGTACGGCCGACGGCGGAGCTCGTGGAGATTGGGGAATTTTGGGTGCCTGTCCGGCTGCCGGAATAATCCGGGGCAGTGGAGGGCGTGACACGCCAAGGGGCAAAGCCGAGGGCGTGGCACGTGACGTGGACGGCACGGGTGCCTTCTCGGGAATGGATGTAGCCCGAATTAATTTTAGGGCGGCCAATCTAGGGAGCCGGGAAGCGGCTGTACGGGGATCCCTTTGAGGGAGAGGTGTCGGTGCAAGTGCAACGGAGGGCATACTTACCTGCTCCGTTGGTGCAGGAAATGCGTAGGCCGGGCGGGCAGGCAGGCGGGTGGGCTCGGTGGTCACACTGTCGCCCTGACACTCCGCCACGTCCTCGCGCAGCTACTTTCTTTCTTCCAGGTCTGCTCCCTGGGGGCTTCGCAGGCCATAGATTGCCTTAAAACACGGTCTTGAGTCACCTGCATCCATCGACTTCCTGCAAAACCGTGTAGGTCGTCGTTCCATATATCTCTCTGTCGACTTTTACGACACCCACGGGATGAAAAGGGGTGGTAGATTCTCTTAAGCGGCCACCATACGGCAAGTATATAATAGTTTATTTATATTGTGTGACTCAGCATTTATTACGGGTAGACGTTGCACTTATCACCAGGAGAACGATTTACTCGTCTCGTCAATTGCTTTCATATGTCATAATGCCACACGAATAATCCAAATAGAAATGGGTAGCAGTGTCTAAGCAGCCAAGTTTTTGGAACGGCGGGTACCAATCTGCCAGCCAAGAGCTGAAAAGAGCCGCCGAAGGCCCTCCTAACTTAGGAAATGCTATCTAGAAGTGTAATGTATAACCTGTATACATTGTTTTCACTATGACGCCTTAAAAATTATATAGCATTACAGTTTAACGCGTTAGGTTACTTTGACAACAGTTAAGTCACGAAAGTACTACAGGCATTCCTTTGACATGTGTTTCCGTAGTTTTTATAAGTAAAACAACGTTTTTCTGTGAGACAGAGCAAGTGAATGAATTTATTCCAGAACATAATTGTCATACAATCGTACAATAGTTCTTAATAACACAATAGATGGCATTACTGGTATTTTGATATAATACTAACACCCCCACTTATCAAAATAACATAGATGCCCACAACATTTTACTCCAGCTAAATTAAACAAAATAATTATACTGCTTTTAAATCCTGTATTCCTAATAACTGCAAAAAATAATAATGCTTGGTATAACCCAAACCTTTAGTAAACAGGTCTGCTGGCATTTCAGCTGTTTCTAAATATCTTAGTTCAATAATTTTATCAGCGATACAGTCTTTACAAAATTGGTAGCGAATATCAATGTGCTTGGTTCTCTTATTAAAACTACTACTTGAAGACAGCCTAATTGCACCCTGGTTATCATTAAATATAGTTATTGTATAGGACTCATTAATAATTTCCTTTGACAAATTATGCAAATAAATTGCTTCCCTGCAAGCATCTGCTATGCCCATATATTCAGATTCTGTGCTTGAGAGAGCAACTGTTTTCTGTTTTTTAGCCTCCCATGACACTATACTACCAGCTAATTTGAAACACATACCTGTGTAAGACCGCCTGTCAATAATATTGTTTCCCCAATCTGCATCAATATACCCTTCTAATTTATCATTACCACATCTAGTATATTTTAATCCATAAAATTTCTTTTTTAAATATCTTAAAATTCTTTTTGCATAAGCCCATGTTACATTATCATAGCAATTGTTAAATTGACTAAGAAAACTTACTGAATATGCTATATCAGGCCTGGTTAATACTGCCAAATACATGAGCCCACCTATTAGTTTCTGATAAGGTATTTGACTATCACAATTTTTATTTCCTAAATTAATATTCAATTTAGACTCCAAAGGTGTATCAGCTAGCTTACAATTTGTCATGTTGAATTCATTCAATAACTTATTAATAAAATTATCTTGGCTCAATGTAACAGTGCCACTAATTTTATCGATATTTACTGTCATTCCTAAACAATTTTTAACTTGTCCTAAATCTTTTAATTTGAACTTTGAAGATAACACCTTTTTTTAAAATTATTACATTCAATATCATCATTAGTAAACACAAAGAAATCATCAACATACAATGTTATTATTGTTCTCTTTTTATCCTTTATTTTAGTGTACAAACATGGTTCTAGTTTGGAGCGTTTAAAATCATTGCCAACAAGACATTCATCAACTTTCTTGTACCAGGCCCTTGAGGATTGCTTTAAACCATAAATAGCTTTATTCTGTTTAAGTACTTTATTATTATAGTTATTTTGAGAATTTGATAAGCATTCTGGTATTTCCATATAAATTGTCTCCTCAAGGTCCCCATTCAAGAATGCTGTAGTGACATCAAGATGTGAAACATCTAAACCAAGTTTTACAGATAATGCAAACAGTAATCTCAAAGTTGAATGCCTTACTACAGGCGAAAAAATCTCTGAATAGTCCACATTTTGCTTCTGCATATAACCCTTGGCTACTAAACGAGCACGGTAGCGAACACTATTATCACTGTTCATCTTTTTACGCAACACCCAATTACACTTCACTACAGTTTCATTATTCTTTGGCATATCTACTAGCTCCCACGCATGATTGTCCTCAAAACATTTAAGTTCTTCTTTCACTGCCTGTAACCACTGTTCCTTTTCTACTCCTCGTAGCGCTTCTTCCAGACATAATCCATTAGCATCATCAAACACTTCCTCCGGAATACACATATTTGACATTCCATACCTTTCTGGTTTCATTCTGATTCTGCTGGGTCTGACACGCTGCTCTGGTGAGTCATAAGCATCTTCAAACTCTCTAGGAACATAAGTATTATCTGAGTCATCTGATGTTTCAATCAGTGTATTCTCATCCATAGTCATCTTACTTGAACTTGGTCTATCCTTGACAATTGTATCCCCCACTGAACATGACTTTTCAATAATTGGTGTACTGGTAAGATTTTTTTCATCTTCCATGACTACGACATCTCTGCTTGTTGTCACACGTTTTGTTCTAGGGTTATATATTCGGTAACCTTTAATATCATCTGGATAACCCACCAGTATGTGCTCCTCTGACTTTCTGTTCCATTTCTGGCGCTTCTCTTTAGCCACATGAACCATAACCTTGCTTCCAAATATTCGCAAGTGACTTATGTCTGGTTTGCGGCCAGTCCAGACTTCATAAGGAGTCTTTTCATTCAATGCAGGAAGAACAGTACGATTTTGTAAATAAACAGCAGTGTTGGTAGCCTCTGCCCAGTACTGTTTTCCTATGTTTGCATCAAATAATAAGCATCTAGCTTTCTCTATAATTGTTCGATTATTCCGTTCTGATAAGCCATTTTGTTCAGGGGTATACGGGTTACTCCTTTGGTGAATGATGCCTTCTTTCTTGAGAAATGAGTCAAATTCTTTGTTACAATATTCACACCCATTATCGCTTCTCAATATCTTTATTTTCTTATTAGTTTGTTTCTCAACTTTTGCTTTAAACTCTGAAAAACATCGGAGTGCTTCACTTTTATGTTTAATGAAATACACATGCATCATTTGACTAAAGTCATCTATAAGTAATATGAAGTATCGGGAACCTGCTAGTGATTCACACTCCATAGGTCCACATATGTCAGTGTGCACTAAATGCAGTAATTCTTTGCTTCTTGAACCTTCATTTGTGAATGGCAAACGACACTGTTTACCCTCACAGCAAATTGTGCATGATGTCTTGTCAATATCAATATTTTCTTGGAGGTTCATTCCTTCTACAGCACTTGTCATTTTATTTAGGTATTTACTATTAACATGGCCCAATCGGCGATGCCAAGTGATCCCTGAGGCAGACAAATTAGCCACGACACTATCAGGTACTATCAACTTGTACACTCCATTATTCAACACAGCTGTGGCCACCAATTCACTGTTTCTATTGTATACTTCACAGCCATTTGTCTTAAACTGAACTGTATTACCTGATTTTATTAAGTGGCTCACTGACAATAGGTTGGTAGTCAATCCTGGAGCGCATAATACATCCTTGACTGGTATTTCAAATTCACATTTATCGGTTTTTGTTACAATGGTCACATCTCCGGAACATAATACTTGCAACCTCTCGCTGTTAGCAACACATATATCCTTAATTTTGTGATATATAGCATTCTCAATCCACTGTTCATTAGCTGTTAAATGCATGCTCGCACCTGAATCAATGTACCAGTCATGTTTGTTGAATTTGCGACTCAGAAACACTGCACTAAACGCATTACTTTGTTTACGTTGTATTTCTTTTATATTCCTACTGGTATTATCGCTAGCTTTGTTCTAATGGCGTCTGTTGTGATTTGTATGCCCGAATGTTCAATCGCCATAATCATGGGCATGAATTTTTCAGAAAGCCCTGCTAGCAATAAGCAACCGATCCACTCATCACTGATGTTAAATCCTGTCCCACTTAACTTTTGTCCTGTTTCGATTATTTGCGTTACGTACGACTGCATGGAAACACAATTTTCTAGGCGAATCGATATCAAATTACGTAAAAGAGATATTCTTCGCGTAAATCCTGAATCATCAAATAATGCCTTTAATTTGTTCCATAGCTCCAACGAAGTCTTCACGTCTTTGATATGTACATATAACGCACTATCTATAGTCATTATTAATTTTGCCTTGGTTCTCGCGTCGTCTGCGGCTTCTATTATTTTTCCGGCTTCTGGCTTGATGCAGTGCAACTTATCCTCCAGGATCAGAAAATTCTCCGCCGCGAAGATCCACTCATTGTAGTTCTCTCGCCCTTTTAGCTTAGGAACATTTACTAGGTAGTTCGTTGTCATTCTTGCAAACTTTTATTGCAAATACTGAATAACACTGCTATGATCACTTTTACTTGAGAATAAACTACTAATATGAACAAAAAAACTAAATACACTGGGCTGGGCCCATAACCTATAAAGTAAAACAACGTTTTTCTGTGAGACAGAGCAAGTGAATGAATTTATTCCAGAACATAATTGTCATACAATCGTACAATAGTTCTTAATAACACAATAGATGGCATTGCTGGTATTTTGATATAATACTAACAGTTTTTAGTCGTTTGCGTCATTTTATTGTTTGTATATACTCCGCCGGGTGACCTGCCTGTGATAGTGGGTTGGGTTATTCCTTGTCTTAGTAGACTTCCGAGCTGTGGTTTGTGATATTCCGAGCGACCTAGCCTTGATTGTGAAGCAAACTGGCTATGCCGCTCAGGATAATAGGCACTGGGTTGGTGCCGCTCTGGATCGCCTTCAGGACGTCGTTGAGGATCGTGATCGCTGCAGATAACGTTGCAGCGCTATCCGATCCCAACGCCGTCGAAGGTAGAGCTGAATCTGTGGGCGCTGTGGCAACCGACACGCTTGCTGTTGGGCAAGACGCTGGTGCCACCTTAGGCTTCTTCTTCTTCTTCTTTTGGGAAGAAGAAGATGTTGTACCAGTGGGTGCAGGGTCCCTCGGTTGAGGCAGGTTCGCCGGAGCCATAAGAGTCGCCTGGTCCTGGGAAGCCTGGATGGTGTTAGGCTGGACCAGTTGGCTGCAAGTAGGGCGTGTCGAAAGCGCCGATGTGTCCGCCGGTTGCGTAACTCCCTCCTGTAGACAGGACACAGTGCGCTATTCGCAGTGTGCCCCTGGCTACAGTTAGCGCACGTAGGCGGGTCTTCTCGGGGACGGGGACAATCTTTGGCAGGATGGTTCTCTCCACATCGCACACACGCCATAGGGCGGTGGCAACAATGGGAGGAGTGCCTAAACTGCTGGCACCGATGACATTGTGCCAGCCCCTTCCTGCATCTATCCGGACTCCAGGCATGTACAGCAAACATGCCTGGAGTCCGGATAGAGGCCAGCAGTTTAGGCACTCCTCCCATTGTTGCCACCGCCCTATGGCGTATGTGCTATGTGGAGAGAACCATCCTGCCAAAGATTGTTCGTCAATATAATAAATTATTTCCAGGATTTTCTCCGTCCTCCGGAATTGGGCGAAGAAAATGCATCCGGGGCGTCCTTGGCGCGCCCGGATTTGGCGGATGAATTCGGGTTCGAATCCTTGGGATCTGAAGGCATCTGCGATGTCTTCTGGAGCCGTGTCCAGCGGCAATCCCTGCATTGCGACCTTTAACCCCCGTTCAGCCGGCAGCGAGTAGGAGAACCATGCTAGGCCCTCGTCCCGCTCGAGTTTGGATAGGTAACTCTGCAGGTACCTATACTCCTCTTCCGACTCCGGGAGGAAGCGGATGCCTTTGCCAAAAGGTCAGGACAGAAGGGACAGCAGTGTGTTTAGCCGTTGAACCAGTCGGTTGGGCTGAAGAGACCAACGAATAGGATAAACGGTGGTGGAGTGGGGGCGCGCGGCGCACCTTGCGGTACGGCCGACGGCGGAGCTCGTGGAGATTGGGGAATTTTGGGTGCCTGTCCGGCTGCCGGAATAATCCGGGGCAGTGGAGGGCGTGACACGCCAAGGGGCAAAGCCGAGGGCGTGGCACGTGACGTGGACGGCACGGGTGCCTTCTCGGGAATGGATGTAGCCCGAATTAATTTTAGGGCGGCCAATCTAGGGAGCCGGGAAGCGGCTGTACGGGGATCCCTTTGAGGAAGAGGTGTCGGTGCAAGTGCAACGGAGGGCATACTTACCTGCTCCGTTGGTGCAGGAAATGCGTAGGCCGGGCGGGCAGGCAGGCGGGTGGGCTCGGTGGTCACACTGTCGCCCTGACACTCCGCCACGTCCTCGCGCAGCTACTTTCTTTCTTCCAGGTCTGCTCCCTGGGGGCTTCGCAGGCCATAGATTGCCTTAAAACACGGTCTTGAGTCACCTGCATCCATCGACTTCCTGCAAAACCGTGTAGGTCGTCGTTCCATATATCTCTCTGTCGACTTTTACGACACCCACGGGATGAAAAGGGGTGGTAGATTCTCTTAAGCGGCCACCATACGGCAAGTATATAATAGTTTATTTATATTGTGTGACTCAGCATTTATTACGGGTAGACGTTGCACTTATCACCAGGAGAACGATTTACTCGTCTCGTCAATTGCTTTCATATGTCATAATGCCACACGAATAATCCAAATAGAAATGGGTAGCAGTGTCTAAGCAGCCAAGTTTTTGGAACGGCGGGTACCAATCTGCCAGCCAAGAGCTGAAAAGAGCCGCCGAAGGCCCTCCTAACTTAGGAAATGCTATCTAGAAGTGTAATGTATAACCTGTATACATTGTTTTCACTATGACGCCTTAAAAATTATATAGCATTACAGTTTAACGCGTTAGGTTACTTTGACAACAGTTAAGTCACGAAAGTACTACAGGCATTCCTTTGACATGTGTTTCCGTAGTTTTTATAAAGTAAAACAACGTTTTTCTGTGAGACAGAGCAAGTGAATGAATTTATTCCAGAACATAATTGTCATACAATCGTACAATAGTTCTTAATAACACAATAGATGGCATTACTGGTATTTTGATATAATACTAACACCCCCACTTATCAAAATAACATAGATGCCCACAACATTTTACTCCAGCTAAATTAAACAAAATAATTATACTGCTTTTAAATCCTGTATTCCTAATAACTGCAAAAAATAATAATGCTTGGTATAACCCAAACCTTTAGTAAACAGGTCTGCTGGCATTTCAGCTGTTTCTAAATATCTTAGTTCAATAATTTTATCAGCGATACAGTCTTTACAAAATTGGTAGCGAATATCAATGTGCTTGGTTCTCTTATTAAAACTACTACTTGAAGACAGCCTAATTGCACCCTGGTTATCATTAAATATAGTTATTGTATAGGACTCATTAATAATTTCCTTTGACAAATTATGCAAATAAATTGCTTCCCTGCAAGCATCTGCTATGCCCATATATTCAGATTCTGTGCTTGAGAGAGCAACTGTTTTCTGTTTTTTAGCCTCCCATGACACTATACTACCAGCTAATTTGAAACACATACCTGTGTAAGACCGCCTGTCAATAATATTGTTTCCCCAATCTGCATCAATATACCCTTCTAATTTATCATTACCACATCTAGTATATTTTAATCCATAAAATTTCTTTTTTAAATATCTTAAAATTCTTTTTGCATAAGCCCATGTTACATTATCATAGCAATTGTTAAATTGACTAAGAAAACTTACTGAATATGCTATATCAGGCCTGGTTAATACTGCCAAATACATGAGCCCACCTATTAGTTTCTGATAAGGTATTTGACTATCACAATTTTTATTTCCTAAATTAATATTCAATTTAGACTCCAAAGATGTATCAGCTAGCTTACAATTTGTCATGTTGAATTCATTCAATAACTTATTAATAAAATTATCTTGGCTCAATGTAACAGTGCCACTAATTTTATCGATATTTACTGTCATTCCTAAACAATTTTTAACTTGTCCTAAATCTTTTAATTTGAACTTTGAAGATAACACCTTTTTTTAAATTATTACATTCAATATCATCATTAGTAAACACAAAGAAATCATCAACATACAATGTTATTATTGTTCTCTTTTTATCCTTTATTTTAGTGTACAAACATGGTTCTAGTTTGGAGCGTTTAAAATCATTGCCAACAAGACATTCATCAACTTTCTTGTACCAGGCCCTTGAGGATTGCTTTAAACCATAAATAGCTTTATTCTGTTTAAGTACTTTATTATTATAGTTATTTTGAGAATTTGATAAGCATTCTGGTATTTCCATATAAATTGTCTCCTCAAGGTCCCCATTCAAGAATGCTGTAGTGACATCAAGATGTGAAACATCTAAACCAAGTTTTACAGATAATGCAAACAGTAATCTCAAAGTTGAATGCCTTACTACAGGCGAAAAAATCTCTGAATAGTCCACATTTTGCTTCTGCATATAACCCTTGGATACTAAACGAGCACGGTAGCGAACACTATTATCACTGTTCATCTTTTTACGCAACACCCACTTACACTTCACTACAGTTTCATTATTCTTTGGCATATCTACTAGCTCCCACGCATGATTGTCCTCAAAACATTTAAGTTCTTCTTTCACTGCCTGTAACCACTGTTCCTTTTCTACTCCTCGTAGCGCTTCTTCCAGACATAATCCATTAGCATCATCAAACACTTCCTCCGGAATACACATATTTGACATTCCATACCTTTCTGGTTTCATTCTGATTCTGCTGGGTCTGACACGCTGCTCTGGTGAGTCATAAGCATCTTCAAACTCTCTAGGAACATAAGTATTATCTGAGTCATCTGATGTTTCAATCAGTGTATTCTCATCCATAGTCATCTTACTTGAACTTGGTCTATCCTTGACAATTGTATCCCCCACTGAACATGACTTTTCAATAATTGGTGTACTGGTAAGATTTTTTTCATCTTCCATGACTACGACATCTCTGCTTGTTGTCACACGTTTTGTTCTAGGGTTATATATTCGGTAACCTTTAATATCATCTGGATAACCCACCAGTATGTGCTCCTCTGACTTTCTGTTCCATTTCTGGCGCTTCTCTTTAGCCACATGAACCATAACCTTGCTTCCAAATATTCGCAAGTGACTTATGTCTGGTTTGCGTCCAGTCCAGACTTCATAAGGAGTCTTTTCATTCAATGCAGGAAGAACAGTACGATTTTGTAAATAAACAGCAGTGTTGGTAGCCTCTGCCCAGTACTGTTTTCCTATGTTTGCATCAAATAATAAGCATCTAGCTTTCTCTATAATTGTTCGATTATTCCGTTCTGATAAGCCATTTTGTTCAGGGGTATACGGGTTACTCCTTTGGTGAATGATGCCTTCTTTCTTGAGAAATGAGTCAAATTCTTTGTTACAATATTCACACCCATTATCGCTTCTCAATATCTTTATTTTCTTATTAGTTTGTTTCTCAACTTTTGCTTTAAACTCTGAAAAACATCGGAGTGCTTCACTTTTATGTTTAATGAAATACACATGCATCATTTGACTAAAGTCATCTATAAGTAATATGAAGTATCGGGAACCTGCTAGTGATTCACACTCCATAGGTCCACATATGTCAGTGTGCACTAAATGCAGTAATTCTTTGCTTCTTGAACCTTCATTTGTGAATGGCAAACGACACTGTTTACCCTCACAGCAAATTGTGCATGATGTCTTGTCAATATCAATATTTTCTTGGAGGTTCATTCCTTCTACAGCACTTGTCATTTTATTTAGGTATTTACTATTAACATGGCCCAATCGGCGATGCCAAGTGATCCCTGAGGCAGACAAATTAGCCACGACACTATCAGGTACTATCAACTTGTACACTCCATTATTCAACACAGCTGTGGCCACCAATTCACTGTTTCTATTGTATACTTCACAGCCATTTGTCTTAAACTGAACTGTATTACCTGATTTTATTAAGTGGCTCACTGACAATAGGTTGGTAGTCAATCCTGGAGCGCATAATACATCCTTGACTGGTATTTCCAATTCACATTTATCGGTTTTTGTTACAATGGTCACATCTCCGGAACATAATACTTGCAACCTCTCGCTGTTAGCAACACATATATCCTTAATTTTGTGATATATAGCATTCTCAATCCACTGTTCATTAGCTGTTAAATGCATGCTCGCACCTGAATCAATGTACCAGTCATGTTTGTTGAATTTGCGACTCAGAAACACTGCACTAAACGCATTACTTTGTTTACGTTGTATTTCTTTTATATTCCTACTGGTATTATCGCTAGCTTTGTTCTAATGGCGTCTGTTGTGATTTGTATGCCCGAATGTTCAATCGCCATAATCATGGGCATGAATTTTTCAGAAATCCCTGCTAGCAATAAGCAACCGATCCACTCATCACTGATGTTAAATCCTGTCCCACTTAACTTTTGTCCTGTTTCGATTATTTGCGTTACGTACGACTGCATGGAAACACAATTTTCTAGGCGAATCGATATCAAATTACGTAAAAGAGATATTCTTCGCGTAAATCCTGAATCATCAAATAATGCCTTTAATTTGTTCCATAGCTCCAACGAAGTCTTCACGTCTTTGATATGTACATATAACGCACTATCTATAGTCATTATTAATTTTGCCTTGGTTCTCGCGTCGTCTGCGGCTTCTATTATTTTTCCGGCTTCTGGCTTGATGCAGTGCAACTTATCCTCCAGGATCAGAAAATTCTCCGCCGCGAAGATCCACTCATCGTAGTTCTCTCGCCCTTTTAGCTTAGGAACATTTACTAGGTAGTTCGTTGTCATTCTTGCAAACTTTTATTGCAAATACTGAATAACACTGCTATGATCACTTTTACTTGAGAATAAACTACTAATATGAACAAAAAAACTAAATACACTGGGCTGGGCCCATAACCTATAAAGTAAAACAACGTTTTTCTGTGAGACAGAGCAAGTGAATGAATTTATTCCAGAACATAATTGTCATACAATCGTACAATAGTTCTTAATAACACAATAGATGGCATTGCTGGAATTTTGATATAATACTAACAGTTTTTAGTCGTTTGCGTCATTTTATTGTTTGTATATACTCCGGACTATATAAGCCCTTCATTAGCTTATGCTTTTCATAAGATTACCCATTTTTTTAGGTTACCCAAATCAATAGGTTATCAGATCAACTGAGTTATCAACCTAAAATCACTTTATGTACACCTCGTACCGGCAACCGCAATGTAGGGCGACCAACCAATAGATGGAGAACCTGCACGGTTTTGCGGGAAGTCAATGAATGGTGACTCTGGACCGTGTTTTTTAGCAATATGGGGGAGGCCTTTGTTCAACAGTGGACTAAGATAGGCTGAAGTAAAGATGTCATAAGGGTCACCCGTTCAACCGTAACCGCTATCGTGATGGTTAATTTTGATAAGCGGAAAGTTGGACTCGTAGGTGTTATTCGTTTGGAACGGTCATTCTTATGAAAAGATTATCCACTAAAATTCAAAATAAACCCTTATCAATAACTAACTCTCTTCAATATGCAGTCCCTATTATATAAACGTGAACAATTTGTTTATCTTTTTCCTAACTAATACTTTACTCTAGTATTTTTTGTAATAAGAATTTTTTTAATAAAAATCTACTAATAATTAGATTTCTTTAAATAAACTAATTGAAATGAAGCTGTGAAAGCCTTCGGGCTAACAGTGACCACTGTTGCCCGAAGCCTGAAGGCATTCACAGCTACGCCGGATTGAAGGCTGGCAGAGCGTTGAGGGCGCTTAGCCGAAACCTTTATTTATGGATGACTGTCGCAAAGGCCCACGGCCTCGGTTACGACCGTCATTCTGTGCGCGAGAGTAACTGTCTCGAGGGTGCCCAACGGGGCCGGCATCGGCTCGGTCAGTTACTTCAATCGAGAGGGCAAGTTTACTTATACTAATATTATCGGAATTAACTAAATTTACCACCAATTCGAAATGCGTTTCCGCTGGAGAAGAAATGGCGCTAGAAACTTCAGCGACACTTCTGTTTATGATAGGAGAAAACCGGCCTAAAGTGCGGCGATATCGGGAAAAAGTATGTCTGAAACGCCCTCGGCGACGGCGGGGGCGGTATGATCGTGATTGTGTTGTTTGTGTGTGTCGTGTTGAGTAGAGCGCATGGGCCGCAGTTGCGTCGTCAGGGTCCTCGAGAACGTGTCTTGGTTTCCTTATCCCACGGGTGCGTGAAGGCGAGTCGAAGAATTGGCGGGAGGCCAACTTTAGATATTGGGCTATGACTAGTAGGTAAGAAGCCCTTAATCGATGAGAAGATTTACATTACGCAATAACCACAGTGCTCCCGTGGTTTTGCGCATGTATCGATTTTGTAATACCTGAAGTTGGTAAATTTGACGCTGGCACAATTGGCCGAATACAGGCTATATAGTTACATAGTGTAATTTTATTACGTAGGGACATTTTACTATTTTTATTTAATAACGGGTGTAATCGGCCGAAGATCAACGCCGCTCGGTTCCTTACTCGGTTAATGTGTGGAACGAAGTTGAGTCTCGAGTATAATAGGACACCTAAGTACTAAGTGACTGTATTTTCCCAGGGGATTAGACGATCAAATAACTTTTATGGTAGGGAGATGTGGCTGCGAAAAGTACATGGCTGCACTGTACATGGTTTCCTCACGACATTTTTCTTCACCGCCGAGCACGTGGTAAATCAGCACTTAAATTGCAATTAAAAATGTTGATGGTTCTGGCATCGAAAATCGAACACTCACGTACTATGAGCACCAGACCCCTGAGCTACCATGGCTAATGTAAAGGTATGAAAATGGTCAACTGGCTGAAGTGAACAGACCACTCAACTTGGCGTTTAATACCGTTATTAGGTTTGACGGAGCCGACCAAACTTATTGCCATTTGTCCTTCGCCTAGATGAAGATCACCGGCGGGCGTTGCGTTGTGAAGCAGCGGGGGTCTGCTGTGAGGCAGCGTAGGTTTGCTGTAAAGCAGCAGGGCTTGTTGAGAGGCAGTAGGGGGACCTGCGGTTGCGGGATCGGTGTGCTGTCGATCTCTTTAGCCGCTTTTTCGTGGCAGTCGGGCGTGGGAGAGACTCGCTATTTTAACTTTTTTTTCTCTTGCTCTTGCAGGAAGCCGCTATCACCGCCGGTGTCGCAGTCGGTGTCGCGGGGGTCCTCGGGCGACGAGGAAGATTCGCACTCCATCTCGGAGTCGGAGGACGAGGACCTAGAGGGGGCAAGCCTGGAAGATACCTCACAAGCTGAGGCGATTGACTTGAGAGTCGACAGCTCGCGGAATACCTTCTTGTGCGACTGTCTGGATCGCGAGGATTGCGTTACCTAACGCTTCCATATTTTTCTGTTAGTTTTTTATAACTTTGTTCTATCTAATTTCCTACGGGGAAGTGGCTGCCGGTTGGATGCCAAGGTGAGCGGCCTGACTTTCCTCCCTGCCCGGTAGGGAGGGAAGTTAGGCCACTCAGTATATATGAGTAATATATAGATAATACGAGTGCCTAGGTGTGTAGCCCTAGTGCGTCTTTGTATGTAGTCTTATTTTGCGCACTCGAGTGCCAGCTTAAAACTAATTATTTCTACGCGTGGACTTGAAAGTCGGTCCAGTAAACCCACATTGACTACTACCCAATGCCAATTTATATGGGCTTCTTCCGTTTGCGTGTTTTCCAGATGGGGCACCGCGGGCGTACGGGGCTAGCATACACTAGCTTCCTTACCACCGATAGGTGTCCGCTAGTGTAACAACAATAAGTGGATTAGCAAAAATGACGTTTCAAACAATTCTGGGAAAAAAGCGCAATGCAACGAAAGTCCCGTTGACTATTTACCGTAAGAAGTCAGAGCGCTGGTAGCTGCACACTTCGGTCGGATTGGCAGAGCGGGCCGTAGCGGGGCGCTATGCGACCGTCTGGCGTCAAGCGTCGAGTGCGACTGCAATCCTAACGTCATGTTAAGAATCCACTGAGAATACAACAGCTGTATTATCGGTATAATTAGTTTCTTATGAAACTAATTCGGCATTTTTGTCTTTCAATCTACCCAGGTCATTTATATAAATTAAAAATAATATAGAGTCAAATTCAAGGGTATTCTGACCTTCAAGCTGAACCATTTCTTTCCTTTTTGAAAGATATTCCTTAAAAAGATTTAGTGGAGTTTCTCTTATACGATATTGCTACATTTAATTTTCAACATTTAATATTCTTAGATGGATAACTTCACTCTGTCGAATTTTCATTGGCTGTACGTGCGCACTTCTGTTGCTTGCTAAAAGTTTACTCTCAACGTGCCAAAAGAGGTATACATTTTCAAAGTTTCGTGTTAGAGTTATTTTAATAAAATTACATAAATCGTTTTCTGATTATCAATAGGTGAATAGGAACTTTAGTCTTTCCAAGCTCTGAAATAATCACAAAATTTTTGGAAAGCATCATGAACTTCTCATATCCGATGTACGAGAATTGATATGCGATAAGATCAGATATTGGGTCAGAACCATTATTACAGGCACGTGACAATTATGTAACTATGCAATTTGTGTGCTGCATACATATATATTGGCTTTTAGGCTTACGTAATTATCGTAACCTACCCCTTAAATGGAAAAAAGTGTGATTATATGTATGTATGTATGTAAATTTAAAATAGGGACTATTTGAGTTTCCGGGATAAAAAATATCCTATGCCCGTCTCCAGGATTCAAGCCATCTCTGTGCCAAAATTCATCAAGATCGGTGAACCACGAAAAAGAAAGAAACACAGAGGGGACAGAGACAGTTACTTACACATTTATAATATTAGTGTGGAAGAATGGATTTATAATTAATTAAAGGTTTTTTAATGACATCAAAACTTTTTATCTCAGAAAATCAAATAGGATATCATACAGTATATTAAAAAAAAACTATACCCATGCTGACGAAGTCGTGGGCATCAGCTAGTAAGCTATAAAACCAACCTTTAATACGATTTCGTTTCGAATTTCCGCATTCCATAGAAAATCAAGAACATGCTGCATTTATATAATACTAGAAAATAATGTATTTAGAATACAAAATGTTTCAATATCACAACATCTGGCGCTTCAGCAATTGTAACAAATTGATCTTGGGCCTGCTTAGGCGTTTATCTAGCTGTCATTGTTAAACACTTAGAAATTATTATTTATAGGTATCTGTCGTCATATCGGAAATATTGTAAATAAAAGAGTTTGTCGGATATAAACAAATTTGCGAAGATATTTATATAATGGCGAATTTAGATATTTTAATGTGTTAGTCCTTGTATTGTTAAAAGTTATCATTAATATTATTATTACGTGTTTAGTATGTTTCACAGTGCATAGTAAATAATAATTTCAAGCTTTTGTGGCCATTTGTATATAATTTCTGCACTTTATTACAGCTATCAGATAAAGTCTTATTTTAATCTCTGCAAAATTATCCAATAATTTTATAAATGTTTTTTTTTTTACTTCACATCAAAAATCGTAAATGCTGTAAGAACAGCGCATACAGAGATTTCAAATACACACAATACAGAGTCATCAAATCCTATTTCTAATGGATCTTCCTTCTATAACTAAACTGTTAATTCTTTGCAACAGTGTCGTTCCTTTTTTTCATTTTGCTAAGATGACATACGACCACATAGTTCACCTAATTATAAATGGTCTACCACGTGTCCCTCAAGAACTTCATAGTTTTAGAATTTTAAGTAGTTAGTAGGCAAGATTGCGTAGTGGGTAGTCCACCAAGAATTGTTTGTAAGTTAATATATATCCTATTTGCGATATTTAGACGAGAATATTCTAGAACATTTATTTTCTACGGTAATTGTGATAATTTCTGTCATCCCTTCTTTATATTTTAATGTTTAAGCCATAGCACGCGTATTGAAAGTATGTTTAAAAAGTAAAGTTAAGTTTAAAAATATAATATTGGTCTTTTGATAAAAAGCCCAAAACATTACAAATATGTTAAGAAATATAATTTGTATATCTAATTTTCCTTTCGAAAAATTAACCCTTTTTGTCTGTAAGCCACGTGACGTCATTGTTTAATCAAAATACAGATTTGTAAGCCCTATTAGGTTATCTTGTGATAATTATCCAAAACGTAACTCCAAAAATGTATGTATTTTTAAGTGTGGTAATTTGGGGGGATTTTGCCATAGGTGCCACGCTTGGCACGCGGGTTGGTCTTATCCCCAGGTTAGAGCTTCAATTTTTTGTGGCAATCTATGGGGGAGTCATCCGGGTAGTGCTGCGCAGTAAGCGTAGGCTAGAAGCGTGGTGATCCTGTTCTTCAAAAATGGGTGATAACGCCCTCTTGAGAAACTACAGACCGATATTGCTTCTTAGCCGCGTCTATGTGCTGTTTTCAGGAGTCATTACGAATTATCTTGCACGCAGATTTGACAACTTTTAGCCTCCCGAACAAGCCGTATTCCGAAAAGGCTTAAATAAAGGGTGGAAGTGCTAATTTGGCAAAAATAGACAAAATAAGATTGAATCAAGAAGATTATGTACCAAGTTAAGTGTAACTAAATTAAATTTTGAGGTATAATATGTCAACAGAAAATTTTATTTAATAGACTTAAAATGTGGTTTTAACATTTATTTCCTTCGTGACCTGGGATCCTTGATAAAGGTTCTGTTTGCAACCAGAACCTCCCTCTCTCAAATTAATTTTGTACTTTAATTATATGGAATTTACCTTTTGAGAAACACACTCAACATAACTCTGTATAAATAAATAATCAAAACAGTTGCTTTTAAAGGAAATAATTCTCTTCTCTTTCTCTTTTAAAAATGATGCGCCACAGTACGATTTCTCCTATGTCGTGGGTGCGTTTTACAGACGTAAATTATATATGCACAAACACCCAGACCCAGAACAACTATTTGTAGGCCAAACAAATATTTGTCCCGTGCGGGAATCGAAGCCGCGACCCGCAGCGCACAAGCGGCAACAGCCTAATGGCAATATAATTAACCATCTCCTAGCATAAACTTTTAAGCTTAGTTGGAGTGGTTAACAGGAACATTTGTAATGTTAATGGCATTGCTAGTATTCTTTAAAAAATGACTCGTTGCAAGTAACCGCGATGGAATGCCTCGTCGCCAGTAACTGCGATTGAATGCTTCGTTGCTAATAACTGTGACAGAATGCCTCGTTACCAGTAACAGTGACAGAATGCCTCGTTCCCGGTGACTAAAGTAATGGCCTGTTGGCAGTAACAGTGATGCAATGTCTCGTTGCTAGTAACTGTGATAGAATGCCTTGTTGCCAGAACTGTGATGGAATGTCTCACTGCCAGTAATTGTGATAGAATACCTCGTTGCCAGTAACCGTGATGGAATGCCCCGTTGCCAATACCTGTGATAGAATGCCTCGTAACCAGTAACTATTCCAGAATTTTCATTTCCCGTCATTCACCACACAAAACGCTGCAGTATTGTACTGGTATTCCGCGTCAGCATGGTTTTCTCCGGCTGAGTGAACCCTTTTCCGTGCTATCATCAGTAAACCAGCGTAGCTCTTCTACGCGTGTTTTGTTTTCTGTTGACTTTTTTATGTGAATATATTTTTTTTAGTAATTGAACTTTAAAATAACATACGTTTGTTGTATTACGTCGATATCCTAATTAATAAAAATTGTATGTCATTTAAATAAAACGATTAAAAATTTTAATTTATTAATTAAAACTTATTTTAAAACCAACAATGGTTGTTAATATGCTTTCAGAAACAGCAGCAGTATTCAAATATTTTACTGACCACTATTCAAACAAGGTTGGATGCTTGTAATCTTTTGTTTACGTAGAGTTTAATTAATTCTAGTGCGACAAAAGTACATAAAGTACATGTAACATTTTACTGTCACAAGTTAGTCGGGTGCTCTCTACAACTAATCTGCTATTCTAAAGTTTTATGTAACTTTAATGAGTATAAAGTAAAAGTATTAAATTTAATATTTCAATATAAATTGTTAATTACAAATAAATTACAATAAATTACACAAAAAAGGGTTTTTTTTTAAATAAGCATAGATAATTTACACAGTAGCCATTAAACATCGTGCTTGTGCTCTAATACTGAGCCAATCCATACTAATGCACACGCAGTAATAATGTGTATATGTATGTATGCACCACTGCTGAACATAGGCCTTCCCCATAGATTGCCACAAAGTTTGTAGCTCTATCTTTGGGGGGATTTTGCCATGGTTGCCACGCTTGGCAGACGGGTTGGCAACTGCAGCTTATTTATTCAGATGTTCCTGAAAGATGCTGCTGCCCATATTCTAGTTCCTATTTTCCCACTGTCGACTTTTACGGCACCCACGGGATGAGATGGGGTGGTTGCCCTTAGTTGCTCTTAAGCCGTTAGATGGAAACCAGGTGATGGGCAGCACCATCTTCCTGGAACATCTGAATAACATGTGGTGGAAGGATTCCTGTGCAGGAATCCGTGTAAGTAGGTACCACCTCAGGGCCAGTTACTCTGCCGTGAAGCAGTAGTGAGCAAACATTACTGTGTTTCGGTTTGAAGGGCACTGAGAGCTAGCGTAATCACTGGGCATATGACACTTAAGACCTGATGTCTCAGGGTGAAAGGCGCAGTGTGGTGTCACAGAAATGTTCTTAGTGACATAGCACTTGTTATGGGCAGACGTTGCACATACCACCAGGTGAACGTTTTGCTAGTTCCGTCACTTTTATCAAATAAAAAAATGTGGTTGTCTACCCACCTGCCAAGCGTGGCAACTATTGCAAAATCCCTCCAAAATCAGAGCTACAATCTTTTGTTGCTATCTAAGGGGGAGGCCTATGGTCAACGTGTGTCATTTTTTTTCATTGATGTGATCGTGTGGCTATAAAGTTTCGTACTTAAATGTAGTTCCAAAATCAAACACATCGCGTTACATAAAAAATCCCAGTACCTCCAAAATGTGTTGTGCTAATTTAATAGTTACATGATTTTAATGGATCATATTACCAGGACATGCCTAAATTTATATGGAACTGTACCTAAGATACCCCTATTTAATAAAAAAGGAATCATCTAAATCGATCTACGTAGTCAAGAATTATCGCTGAACATACATAAAAAAGATGAATTGAAAGCCTCCTTTTTTCAAGTCGGTTAAAAATAAAACGTTGATGTCGACAATGACACTAGCATATCACAATTTCACAATTGTAACAATAGAAGAAATTTTATTGATAATGTGCTATCTATCTATGATCATTACAAGTTAATGATTTTCGGTAGAAATAATTTCAAGTTAATGTAACTGAATTATATATTGCTCAAACAAATTAAGTCAAAACTAACTTTAATGCTTTGCTTAAACTTGTTTCTTCGATAGTAAACATACCCAAACAGCGACTCAATACAGATGTGTGGCTTTGACATTTCCTAACTTATTGACCCCTTTAACTAGGGTCTGTGTTGGAAATTGACATTTACAAGAACCAACCAAAATTCTGTTAGTAGGGAACTGACGTGTAACGTTGTTAGATTTTGTATCTAAATAATTATCTTAATTTTTAAATCATGAGTTTTTTTTAAGAAAGCTGTGATTTATGTACATAGGCATTTATTAAAATATACTAATCTAGAGAGCCGTGGTAGCTCAGGGGCTAGGCGCTCGCTTTAAATTTCATAGTACGCGAGTGACCTGGGTTCGATCCCCGGTGCCGGCACCACTAAAATTGTTAATTGCAATTTTAAGTGCTGATTTACCACGTGCTCGGCGGTGAAGGAAAACATCGTGAGGAAACCTGCATGTCTGAGGAATAAAAAATATTTCGAAGACATGTGAAGTCCGCCAACCCGCATTTCAGCAGCGTGGCGGATTCTTCCTAGCTCCAAAACCCTCTCAGAAATGAGAGGAGGCCTGTGCTCAGTAGTGGGACATTTATAGGCTGAAACTTTACTTTTTTACTTTTACTAATCTAGAAATGATGCCACAAATTCAATTAAATGAATGGATTGTCCTCTGTTAATTTCATTCCGAATTCAAGTCAGCAATAAGTAAATTAATAATTATTAATTACTTATTCTGAATAAAACTTTGAGTATTTATTATATTATGTTTAGTTGCTCATAACTATATTAAAAAAAAAAACAAAAAAATCGCCGATATTCCTTTTATTAATTACATTTTTACCTGGTGGTAGGACTCCTGTGCAGGACTCTGTCTAGCCAGGTACCACAACAGGGCCAGTTATTCTGCTGTGAAGCAGCTGGTGTAAGCATTGGGCATATGGGACTTAACAACTGATGTTTCAGGGTGACGGGCGCAGTGTGTATCACACAGAAATGTTCTGGGTCGGTGGGGTTATGGGTAGACGTTTCACTTAACATCATGTAATAAAAACAATATCAGGTAACATAGATTATTTATAAATTGCCATCAACGATAATGTTTTAATGACCAAAACCCAAAAAGCACTTTATCTCCAAATTAAAAGAGGTGAATTGTTTTAAAAATAACCATATAGTTCAAAAAGTTATTTTTATGTCTCTATTCGTCAAAAAGTGATATGTCCTATTATCAAAACTCTAGCTTCAGATATTTGTAATTGAAGTTTAAGTTTAAAATGAATTGAAAACCGCAGAAGCTCTTACAGCGAACTTGACCAAAACAGCTTTAACCAGGGTTAGGTTTGCACTTATTTCCAAGCAATTAAAACTTCGACTTGAGCCAAGGTTTTTTGTGAGATTCAAATATTTTTTTTGTACTTTTCTCTTCACGATTGTGAAATAAACAAAACGACGTAAAGGATTTTTTGCTTTTTTGGCGGATAATCACGTCGGGGTCACCACTTTTGGTGAATGATATTGCCAATGAAAAGGGTAGCTACCCGCCAGGTCGAGTGGTCTGATCTGGGGAGGACGTCTCCTCCTACTAGTAATATTTAGATGTTGTATATATAGTGCACACCTCAGAAAACTTTCATAGCGCGATTATGGACGTATGCGAATATTTCTTGAGCTTCTAATGTGGCGACATAGATGTCGCCACACCTTAAAACATTTTTTACTTTTACTCCTCATGAGGTTTTTTAAGAAATATAAAGTATTTCAATTATATCAACTATATTATACTTGTTTAAATAATTTAAAGTTCATTCGTATTCAATAAAAAAATCTACAAAATTAATATATTTTGGAAATTAAGAGTTGATGTGATGAAGATTATCGCTTTTTGAGCGGTTTCGATGGTTGTAACTTTACTCGTAGCAACGACGACCAGATTTTAATAAACGTTAATATCCTTATTCTTTGTATTGTATTCAGTTTTTTGTCAATTTTATGAATATCATATATTTCATTGAATTAAAAACGTGTACGCTTTCAATAAAAAAATCAATTCAAAAAGGAAATAAAAAACAACATATAAATATTTAACACTGATAGGTGTCCGGCAGAGTAGAATGGCCTACCTCTTTCCTACCGTGGTGTCGTAAGTGGCGACTAAGGTATTGTACGAACACCTCGCCAACTAAAAACGTGTCTTATCTCATAATACAAAACTATCTTGACTTTTTATAAAACTTCTTAGTCAGCCATGGTAAAGATTTATCTTTATTGCCGATTTGATTCATATTCTTTATTAAAAATAGGCACTGCGAAATTAAAAGCGAAATACCTAAAAAAATTACAATCTTACATAGTTTCGATTTTTAGCGCCGTTCGATATAATAGTTGTCTATATCAACAACTACTGACTTTATAAAGCTTGTTAATTTATTACATAACAATTTATTACAGAGTTAAACATATTTATCTTGTAGTAAATGAATCCCAAAGAAAATCTGCACTAAATACAATTTTCAAAGAGAACTTCGTTTTGTCTCCGATTTCTTTGTTTGGTCGACTATTGTGAAGAAAACAAAACAAAAAGATTTAATCTAGCAAACAACTTACACTGAAGCTAAAGTTTTAATTGTCTGAAAAAAAGTACACACTTCACGTAGTAAAAAAATGTTTGGGTAAAATAATTAAACAACACCAAATATACTTATAACGACAAAATTAAATGGTCATTATGTTTCTAGTAGCTAAATTTATTTAAAATCATTTTATTAATTATGTGTTTACATAGTTTTAATTACTAGATGACTAGTAAACATATATTGAATCTTTTGTCTAACCTGTAGAAATATCATTTGGAAAAATATTTTAAATAGAAATTTGTATTTGGAAGTATCAAGAAACAATTCTTCGTGAAACGCAACTTAGTAAATTTCTCCATTATGCTACCCTCTTGCACAAATAACATTAGCATACTTATCGGGTGCGTCGGGATGAGACCTTCATAAAGGTCTACCCGTTGGGATTTGAATGGCTTTTAAGCCGGCTTTCCGATAATGATTGTCAATGATTCGGCCTCAAATGTGAACACCAGCACTATATTATTACGTGGTCTAGACGGCACAGAAAATTGTGTTATATATATTTATACTTTTATGTAAAGTATTTTATTAAAAAAAATATTGAGCAGAAACATTAACGGTAAATTAAAAAAAGAATACGAATAAAATCAATTCATCATAAAAAATAAAGAGCCGCGATACCTCAGGGTGCTCGCTTTAAATTAATAAACTAATAAGTGGCTCGCTTTAAATTTCATAGTACGCAAGTGACCTGGGTGCGATTGCCGGTGCCGGAACCACTAAAATTGTTAATTGTGATTTTAATTGCCGATTTTATCACGTGTTTGGCGGTGAAGGAAAACATCGCAATGAAACCTGCATGTCTGAGGAATAAAAGTTTTTCGAAGACATGTGAAGTCCGCCAACCCGCATTGGAGCAGCGTGGCGGATTCTTCCTAGCTCCAAAACCCTCTCAGAAATGAGAGGAGGCCTGTGCACAGTAGTGGGACATTTATAGGCTGAAACTTTTTTTTTTTCTGTGAAAGTGTGGTTTTACCCCAATGGTGCAGACCGGTTTATGTTCTTACAATACTAATCGTTGTAGTGGCTCTACTAATAACTGTAAAACATAATAATTTGTTAAAAAACCCGGAAATGACTGGTGATATTACGAAGTACTAAGATAAACAATATGAACAGCTCCTCAACGTTTAAATTTACTAATTGACTATTGAATACTACTCGTACTTTCGAGTCACGCTGTTTACAAAGAGACAAATGAGCAGGGTATTGGAAAGTATTTCGATTTAACCAGTGGAATTAAATTATTACTAAGTATTTTAAAGCGAAATAACTCAAACAATAGTACTTGTGTAAGAAATCAAATTTAATTTCTTAAAACACAAATGATCCAATTTCGAAACATCTGGCGTTTTAAGGATTGTAACAAATTGAATCTTACGCTACGCCTGTTCCACCCTCTATTAAGCTGTCATTCTTTTATATAGCGAAAGGATTATTAATGACAAAATTTTCATCTTATTGAAAACATTCAAAGAATTCTATTTTGATTTGGTATTAAAGGAAACATATTAAAGATAAATATTATTATATAGATATTTCATAGCATAACAAATCAATATCTTATGTATGTTTTTTATTATATTCTGCTTAGCTACATTATAATGTTTCATTAATACGCAAAATAATGTCAAATGTTAACAGTCAATACGTAGAAAAATTGCCAAACAAAACTCTGCACTTCAAAAAATACGATTTTTATACCGACAAATGTTTAATCACTGTGATTTGGTCTATTTATTATAAATTTTATGTAGCCAAAGCTGTGAAGAGAGAAATCACAGGAAATATTATTTTAATATTATAAAAACCGCATCGATTTTGTCAAAAAAAAAACGCTTAAGCATTAAATGCCCTTGAAGGAATAAGGGACGCCGTATTTCGTTACGAATGTGAGAATTTGGCGCAGCTGTTTCTTGTCGTTACCTAAGTGAAATGTATATTGTCGTCGTTGAACAATCGCACATATTTTCTAATTTTTATATTGCTTGCAGGTATTTTCTTTACCACAATATTTTTAAGGAAAGTTTAAGATTTTACAATTCATAATTTTTTATTCATACACATTTTTTATTTTTAGGAAAACTTACAGTTAATTATAAAATTTAGTTAAGTCTGTGTTAGAAATTGACATTTACAAGAACTGACCAAAATTCTGTTAGTAGGGAACTGACATGTAACGTTGTTTGATTTTGTATCTAAATAATTATCATAATTTTTAAATCATGAGTTTTTTTTTAAGAAAAAAGACATAGGCATTTACTAAAATATACTAGTCTAGAAATTATGCCACAAAAATTCAATTAAATGAATGGACTGTCCTCTGTTAATTTAATTCTGAATTCAAGCGAGCAGTAAGAAAATGAATGATGATTAATTACTTATTCTGAATAAAACTTTGTGTATTTATTATATTATGTTTAGTTGATCATAACTATATTTAAAAAAAAAAATAATCGCTGATATTTCTTTTAATTATTATTGTTTTACTGGTGGTAGGATTCCTGAGCAGGGTCCGTCTAGCCAGGTACCACCCCGAGGCCAGTTATTCTACCGTGAAGCAGTAGTGTGCTGTGTTATGGTTTGAAGGGCACTGTGAGCTAGCGTAATCACTGGGCATATGAGACTTAAGAACCTATGTCTCAGGGTGATGTAGTGTCACACATAAATTTTCTGGGCGGCACAGCATTTGTTATGGGCAGATGTTGCACGTACCATCAGGTGAACGTTTTACTCGTTTCATCACTTTATACAATAAAAAAAGCATTGGGCAGATGGGACTTAAGAACTGATGTTTCAGGGTGACAGTCGCAGTGTGTATCACACAGAAATGTTCTGGGACAGTAGGGTTATGGGTAGACGTTTCACCTAACATCAGGTGAACGTTTTGCTTATATACGAAAGGCCATTTAAAAGTTTCCACTAATAAATTAAGCCATTAAAAACTAAATAAGAACAGACAGATGGACAAACACAATAAAAATATGATTTTTAAATAAAATAAAGCAGTAATCATCATCATCATCATCATTTCAACCTGTCACTAATCCGCTGCTGAACATAGGCTATAGATTGCCACAAAAGTTTGTAGCTCTCATTTTGGGGGGTTTTGCCATAGTTGCCAGGCTTGGCAAGCGAGTTGGCAACCGCAGTTTATCTATTAAGATGTCTATGAAGACGCTGATACCTATCTCCTGCTAAAGGAGTAAATGTAATCAATATTGAAGAAATACACTCGGCGTCAAAAAAATCGCACATCCGAAAAAAATAATTTAAATACTATTTTAACACAACAGGCCAATGGCAATGTTGTGGTTTGAGGGTATCATTCGAAAGGTAATTTCATTAGCTTTCATGAATTTTAATTGAATTTTACTTTTATAACGAGACGAAAGAGAAATTAAAGAAAAAGACAGGGTATGTACAAATTTTCAAATTATTAATTTAAAAAAAAAATTAATAAATACAAAAAAAGTTCTTAAAACCTAGTGTTACCCCCCCTTTGCCTTGATAACGGCTTCCATGCGATCTTTCATGGCCTTACAAGGATCGCAACAACCTCTTGGGGTATTTGTTCCCACTCTTCAAGTACCGCATCTTGGAGCTCTTGAAGAGAGGCTGGATCTCGAGCTCGCACGCGCCGTTTTAGGTCATCCCAGAGATGTTCTATTGGGTTAAAGTCTGGACTTCGTGCTGGCCAATGCATAACAGGGATATCGACCTCCTGTAAATAATCCCGTACAATAGCCGCGGTGTGGCAACGAGCATTATCATGCATTAACATGAATCCATCACCGACATAACCAGCATACGGGACCACATGTTCCTCCAGGATTTAAGTAATGTACCGACCAGCATTTAATGACCCTTGCCCACGGCCACCCCGAGTCCGGGAAACGCACACAAGTTCCGTTTTCCCGTCGACGGAAATGCCGCCCCAAAACATACACGAGCCACCCCCGTATTCGACGGATTCTTCGAAGCAGGGTTGTGTGAACCTCTCCCCCTGTCTTCTGTAGACCCTTCTACGTCTGTCATTGCAGAAGAGACAGACCCTCGTCTCATCAGAGAAGAGTACGGTCCGCCACTGTTCTAGAGTCCACTCGCAATGATTGCGAGCAAACTCTAGGCGATCTCTGCGATGCTGTGCAGTAAGTTTTGGACCTTTAGCAGGTCTATGGGCTGTTAAACTCTTTTCGTGTAACCTTCTTCTTATCGTAGAAACACTCACAGATGTTCTCCGAGTTGATCGAAGCTGTTGTTGCAACTCAACAGCATTTGTAAAACGGTTTCGCAAAGATGTCGTAACGATGAAACGGTCATCTCTTTCTGATGTGCATCGTTTTCTTCCAGATCCCGGTTTTCTAACATAACCACCAGTCTGCTGAAAACGTTGGAACACCCGTCGAACTGAAAAACGGGACAGGTTCAACTGTCGAGCAACGTCACACTGCCGCATCCCCGACTGCAATAGGGCAATCACTTGAGCGGCTTCTTTAGAGCTGGTGTCCATCTTTACTTGTTCTTACTTGGGTTACTTGTTTACGTGTATTCACTACAAAGTCTAAATTACGACTGGCCCATATTTCATCCAGATCGACCCTTTTATACCCTTTTTAGGTGGTGTAACTAGCGTCCTTACTAACGAGCATTTGACAGTGTTTATTTTTGACGCTCTATAATGATAAATTATTTAATGATTTCATGATTTTTTTATTAATAATGTAAAGCTATTCAAATACCCATTTTAAACATACCAATATTTATATAAATATAATTCGTTTCTAGCCATTACAGCCATTTTTCGCGCAAACTCAGAGAGGTGCGATTTTTGTGACGCTGAGTGTATATCAAATAGAGAAAAACTTTTTACTAAGCTGTCGCTTAAGTTTACTATTAATGGTTTTAATTAAGCCAACATCGTGTTGTTTTGCCATATCATTGAAACACTTGCATAAAAGAAGCGAAGATTAAAAAGGAATCGTTTCTGAATTCGTTTAATGCGTGTTAAATATAAGAATGTTGTAAGTAAGGTTCCATATTTGAGATGCATATTCTAAGTATCTACGTACGAAAACACAATAAAGAATTTTAAAGGTTTTGATCGAGTTAAAATCTGTAGAAATTCTTAAGACAAAGCCAGGTGATTTAGAGGATTTATTTATAGTATTGCTGATATTATGATTTCTTATATTTACGCGAATACAACACATTTAAATAAAATTAGATTTTCCGGATTTTATCGCGTTTCCTATTAACCTTTTATAACCCGACGTTTCGAGCGCTTTACAGCACCCATGGTCACGGGAGGACTAAGGTGGCAGATGTCCTGATGTTATAGTTAACCCGGAGTACCATATGTTAAAATATAGTATTTAGGGACGTAATTTGTAATAGTAAAATAATTTTAAATCTACACAAGTCTTGCAAACGATGAACGCTTTATAGTGACTTTATCTGACTCAAAATCTTCATGCCGTCACCGTACAATAAGATTGAGTGGAGTACATGAAATATTTGAAGACGGCGTTAATAAATATGTTAAAAAGTAAAGGCCCCATCAGTGATCCCTGTGAGACTCCAAATGGTATTGGTAAAGCCTTGAAGGTGTAGCTATTAAGAGCAACATAATCATGATTAGCCTCTAAACAGTTTAAAACAGTCTAGGTTTGGAGAATGTTCGTATTATTTTTATAATTAATAGCTTACAACTCACAAACTAAACTACAGCTTTTGAATAAAAAAAAGTAAAGCTTATTCGAATTATTGTATCGACCCTAATGACTATGTAACCCAAGTTATCAAAAGTATACTATTATGTTATACAACCTATTTATATTCTAATACCTATTTAAATTGTATATTAAATTGAAATAATACATCATAATAATAATAATAAATCTTTACATGCTCGTGTGGTTGTGTCGCTTAGGTACCCAAAAGAGAGAAAAATTTGCAAAGGGTTCTACATCTTTGGTATTTCTTAATGTTTTTTATGGATATTTAAATTAAAACAAGTGAAACTATTCGAAAATCATTTACTTATTATTTATTATATGCCATTTCTATACAGTTTAAACCGTAAAATGGCTTAGGGGTACACTTATGGTCACGTTTGGAGTTTCCGGACAGGAGAGTAAAAATGTAAAAGTGTAATGACACTAAGCTAAAGAGCTAAGTCAAATCAGCAAAGGATACGTTGGGAGTCAATGATTACGTGACTTCCCTGATAAACTGCAGAAGAGTAAGCCCTAGTCGTTAGTATACAAAAAAAGAAGATCGAACTGGAGATTTGGGTACAGTGCAAAAAAATATTGTAGAATCACAAATCCCGAAGGCAGCTTCTACAACAAAGCGAAATGTTAGGATATGGTGCTGAATGCTGGACACTATTATTAAGTGAATTAAAAGATACAAAGATGAGAGATAGAAATAGAAAAACTATTCCAGTTGCAAAAGCATTACATTCTAATTAATTATTTACTAATGTTTAAACTCTAGATAAGATAAAATAAATGATTGAGGCATTTTATATAATCATAGTAAAAGGAGGAGGTAACAATGCAATTACTGATCCCGAAAACTTAAGTATGATTGTTATCATAAACAACAAGGGTTAACATAACATTTTTGTAAACACATAACTTGAATTTGGTACAATAAACGCACACAAATTGGGTAAATATTCATTATAAGTAATGTACTTCAGTGAACTTATGTAATTATGCTTATACTTACGAGTAGTCACTGATGGCATCTTAGGATACTCATATGTATGGAACGGTTGAGAAGTTCAAGGGCGGCGGATCACTTACCATCATGAGAGTTACTTACTCGATTGCTTAAAATAAATAAAATAAGAAATTTAGTGGGGTCATAAGAGAACACATATTCCAATTTAATCACCAGGATGTCATCAACGATTAATGAAAATACCACGAAATCTAACAGCATTCGACAGGTAGCCAATCTAGAATTGTTTCAGATTTTAGTCGAGTGAAAATTTATAGTGCTTATCTTATCTTAGATACAAGAAGGAAATTATTTTTCTAGATCGCTATGCATATATATGTATATCATATTTTGTTGGAGAGCGCCGTCGTTCCTCAAAAGCTACGATTAGCCACTTGTCTCGTCGATCTCGAAACTATGATATTCATCAAGTTACATATATCGGAGGCCTCACTGACGCTCACTAACATTTGAGTGTTACTGTTTCCTAGTACGTAATAGTATATAATAGTATATAAATTAAATAGGGTGATGTCTATTTTCTTACTTGAAATGCCTTAATCATTCAGCCAACCCCTATGTAAAGGTAATATATACTACGTAAAATTCTTCATTAAAGATAATTAATGTTACGTGTTAAAATTCAAAATGTGAAATATTGTAACACTTTGTGCAACTCACCGATAGGTGTCCAGCAGAATAGAATAGCACCTACCTCTTTTCTACCGTGATGTCGTAAGAGGTTTATTTTTATAGTAGAAAATGACGAAACGAGCAAAACGTTTACCCGATGGTAAGTGCTACGCCTGCCCACAAAAAAGGTTGTGTCACCCAGAATATTTCTGTGTGACACCACATTGCGCCCGTCACCTTGAGACATCAGTTCTTAAGTCCGAAATGCCCAGTGATTACGATAGCTCACAGTGCCCTTCAACCCGAAACACAGTAATGTTTGCGTACTACTGCTTCACGGCAGAATAACTGGCCCTGAGGTGGTACCTACCTAGACGGATTCCTACACAGGAATCTTACCACCAGTGAAGGTGACTCAGGTATTGTACGGACAACCTTTAGTCGCACAGTATAACACCATAATATGCAATGATGTCACTATACTGCTCGTAGGAAGGTAATAGAAATATTTTTTTTGACTCGCACCAAAATGGCGGTGACTTATTTTACCTCCCGTCACGTCTCGTTTCCCGCGGCGGCGAAAAGTGGGCGCGTGTGTGGTCTCTGCCTACATGTTATATGTAAAAAAGAGTGCATGTATGCATGCATGTATGTTTGTGCATAAGACAGCAAAGACGACATATTCTACCGATACTTATTTCACGCGTTTCCTAGATTTAAAACTGTAGTTACGACCATGAAATATTTATATAATTTAAAAAGAAACTATTTGGCTGATAACCAAAAAAGCGGCTGGATCGAGTAAGCCGCGTTGCTAATGCTACCACAACATCTGATCCCAGTTCAATTACAAACGATGCCTCTCGACTAGTGCCAAATTTACAAAATAGTCTTGGTGTTGAAACTGTAACACATTGGATTTTTTTAAAGTTTGCTCTCAAAGGAATTTTGTACATTAAGTTAAAGTTTTATATGTATATACATTACCATAACACGAGATTTGTATAAATGTATGTAGTGATAAAGAATAGTAGATAAAATAATGATATATAATAGTGTTCGTTTAAATAAAACAACCTAATAACATATTCAGACGTAAAATAACCACGTCAGTGACGACTGGAAACAGTCTTTTTGATTTGAGAAGTCTGGTGCTCTGAACGCCAATTCGCCGGCTAAGTGAGGCTATTAGGACAAATCCTCCCAATTCGGAAGACACCTGCAGTGGATTGTTTGTAAATTGATGAATAAAATTATATTGATGTAATGGATTCATATTTTAATATTTTATTCTAGCCGTGGTAGGTCGGAGGTAAGGCGCTCGCTTCATTTTCCATAGTGAGCGAGTAACTTGGTTTCGATCTCTGGTGCTAGCACCACTAAAAATAGTTGATTTCAAATTTAAGTACTGATCACAACTACGTTCTAGATGGAGAAGGAGAATATCGCGAGGATACCTGCATGTGTGAGAATTAAAAAGAGTATTTCGGTGACATGTGATTTCCCAACCCGCATTGCAGCAAGGTGCCGGACTTTTCCCGGATCAAACCTTTCGGTGATGAGAATAGGCCTTTGCTCGGCAGTGGGACATTTATATGCTGTTACTTTACTTTATGTTAAAATTATACCTATTAACCTTTTTATATTGCAAAATTTTTGCGATTGATGATATCTGAGATAGTTAGAATCAGGCGACCGTTTTGGAAAAGCATAAGAGTAACCACATAAGTTTACGTTTCTTATCGTTTCCCAATATCATTTTTCCCTGTCCTTATGTTTTTAGCAAAGTTGCTAATAGGCGCTGACAAAATTAAAGTATGCAGATGTTTTGGATTTCAAGAGCGCTTCACTGATGCTGGT
The DNA here is from genome assembly GCA_019845155.1 of Luehdorfia chinensis. Lineage (NCBI taxonomy): Eukaryota > Metazoa > Arthropoda > Insecta > Lepidoptera > Papilionidae > Luehdorfia > Luehdorfia chinensis. The sequence goes on from JAHVAK010000282.1 coordinate 6,956,989, forward strand.
TCGACGGTGCCTTGTTTTGAGCCAAAAAATATGTCGTGTCTATAACTTTGGTAATCAAAATCGTGTAATATCAATATTTCAGAGATTTTTACGCCAATAAAAACAGCATGAAACGCACTGATCTTTCGCTTTATTCCGATATTATTATGGGAATAAATAAAGTAAGATTGCCAATCACCTTCATTTATTAGGGAAACCGGCGGCGACCGTCTGTCGTAGAGTCTATGACACTTGATAATGCCTCGTTTTGGGGCGAAAAACGTATCGTGTTCTCGACTTCAGTGGTGTACATTACCCTAGTGGTAGTATTGTAGTGGTTGGTGGAGGGTATCTGGTGGCGGTGTTAGTTTGCTTGTGCACGCTACTGAGGGAGGGCGGGCGGTGCTATTCAAAAAACTAGGTAATATACACCATTTTTATATTTTGCATACGGATCTTAGCAAATTAACATAATCTCCGTCAGGGAAACCCATAGTCAAAATATTAATTTATACAACGTATTTCTGTATTATGCTCATCATTACCAGGGTAATGTTGTATCATAATATTTTGTTTGTTCTTCTAATAGCCGTTCTTTTTTCAGTATATACAAATCGGTTACTTTCAAATGTTTTTTATGTACTCGAATAATACACGTGCAATACACTCCATTTCGGAAAATCACAAATTTATAAGTCAAAACTTATTTTTTCCTTATGTGATTGTCACAATTTAACGCATATGGAAATTTATGTCTGAAAATTCGATATACACGAATGGGGTAATTGAAAGCTTAAAGGAATTTATTTCCAATTTCCAATGATATGAGATTTCCCGCCTATGAGATATGGCGCCAAAAGTACACATACGGAATTTCTCGCCTGTTGCTTTTAATTTGGGAATTAATTTGCCACCAATATTTTTTTTTACTATTGTATATTGCGAAATTTGTTAAGCCTCTATAGAAAAGAAAAAAATTTTCATCATGCTGCTGTTGTTTTATGCAATTATAATATTTGTATTAGTCATATTTATAAAAAAATAGTGTTCCTTTAATTCTTAACATTAGATGTGGTGGCGGCGTAAGAGAATCTAAAATACAATTTCATCATTGGCGCTAAAGATGACTAAAGGAAATTTCTGTGCAGAAAAACTTAATCCTCCGACGGATGGCACAATAACCATCTCGGATACGCTAGACAAAAAATATCCAGACCAATGACAGACAGTGATTTTTTAAACTGTAATTATGCAAATATTTTTGTAGGTTTCTTGCGGCAATAATCACAACCGAACCGACGATAAATATCAGTTGCCATTTTTGAAAAAATCGCTGTTGCACAAAGTGGTTGTATGTGAAAAGAAAATCATTGAAAAGTTCACAGTGGTGTAATGCCAACCATCGAGGTGATGTGGGTGTAATTTTGTGTTTCTGTCGCAATGTACTATGTCCACTCTCCGTGGTTTGATAAAAATACAAAGATACGACGCAAGTCACTACGCATTGCCAATCAAGCCGTTCAAAGAGATCTGGCTGGTTGGAGAGAGACGTCGACGACTAGAGACCCTCATCGTTGGATTTAGACCTAAAACAAAACTTTCGATTTAACTGGCTTCACTTATGTTCGCGTGAACGTTACAAGAAAAGTTACTTTTAGGTCAGAACAAATAAAATAAATATTCAAGTAGCTTGTGCACAAATATTACTGGAAGTTTAGTTTAGAGAAACCAATAATAAGTAAACAGCCTATAAATGTACCACTGCTGAGTATAGGCCCTCCTCTCATTTCTGAGTGTGTTGGAGACGGGAAGGTCGGCCACGCTGCTCCAATGCGGATTTCACATGTCTTCGTAATATTTATTATTCCTCTGACTGCAGATTTCCTCACGATGTTTTCGTTCACCGCCGAGCACGTGTTAAATCCACACTTAAAATTGCAATTAACAATTTTAGTGGTGCCGGCACCGGGAATCGAACCCAGGTCATTCGCGTACTATGAAATTTAACGCGTGCGCCTTGCACCTGAGCTACCACGGCCCTTAAAAATACAATAATATTTAATAAATACAATGTAAAATATTTTAAAAAAGTGTATAGAGAACGTTTGTAATTATTTATGAGACATGACTATTTTAAGAATTGACTGTCACAAGAAAGAAGTATACACTACCGGTGTTTATAAACGAGTCATATTAAATAGTAACACTATGCAGAGTAATGCATTTCTCGATGTTGCCTCTATGGTAAGCCGTTTCATTAACGAACAACACTCAGGCGACCCTACTATGAAAACGCATTAAGAAATACGGAGTCATAACAATCTAACAAAAAGGAAAAGAAATAGCTTTGGAAGTAATATGGCGGTTTAAAGCTTATAATTCGCTAATAGGAAACTGTCTCTGAAAAGAGGGGATAACACCGCCATTATTCTATACGGGCGGAGCCTTTTGTGGTACGAAGGAATCACTTTGAATGTCTTAAGTAGTTATTAAACGTTCTAAACGACATTATTGTATATGTTTATTTATTTTAAACCTTTGTTGCTTCCTTTACAATAAAAGGATACGAAGGGCGGTCTCTAGGTGTTTTCTCCCAGTCTACCCATGATGTGCTGAGACTTTGATATATCTTTGTTCAATATCTTTTCTTTCATGTATCTTTATTCAATACTACAACACAAAATACATTAGAAAATAAAAAGATAAGTAAACTATTAGATACGCCGTATTTCGTTTACAAATGTACGTTGGGTTGTAGCAACGAAAAGGCTGTCGACTCAGCATAATGCTATGGCCGTGTTGCCACAGCGCTGTTATTCTGTCGAAGCCTTAACTTTACCGAGCAGTTACCGGACATATTATTAAGAACTAAGTAATTTTTAGTGAAAATTAATTAAATAATTAATTTTTAATGCTTTGTGGCAATCTATGGGGGAGGCATATGTTCAACAGTGGACTAAGATAGGCTGAAATGATGATGATGAAGTAATTTTTAAAAAAGAAACAAACATGGGCATATGTACATCATATACATATACATACGTACACATACACACATGTATGTATTATTTAAATAAAATAAAATAGAATAAGAATGTATGCCGAAAATAACGGAAAAGGCCTGAAATACTTACCTCTAAACAAAGTATAAATACTATACACAAATGTAGTGTATATAGATAACAATAAATAAAAATAAACACATAAATATTTTTTATTTTATATATACATGTATATATAAAATCAAAAATGTTTTCTTACTTTCTTCTTTTATTTATTTTACAACTTTTAATACTCGTACAACTGCGTTACCTTCGCATTTACTTGCTATTTTGTATTCTTAACTACTGATCATCGTAAGACCGTGCTGAAGTGTTACGAAGTGATACGACAGAGTGGATATTTCCCTATTACTAGTTGGTTATTAAGCGGAACCGAATAAGCGTCCCACAGCCTAATAATAATTTTAATAATTTAATTCGGACTTTGCATCCATATTCGAGTTAGTAACAATGACAATACTTAATCTAATGTTAGTAAAAATTAATGAAAATAAAATATGCCGGAACATTATTATTTTGCGGCACGGGATGATGGCGACACATGCATTGTGGTCCAGTGCTTAAAAATCGGGCCATCTACTCTATCCGCCACCGTGCGCACAATTTTGTTGGGGCTGGCACGCACCCGCTTCCACACGCATGCTACTCGTTTACGCATTATCGCGTAAAAAAATCCACACAAATAATAAAAAAATTGTGCCGTCGTGTTTCAAAATAGGTACTACTGAACTTGCGTACTCGGAAAACGTTAACGGCTCTATGATATTAAGGTTCACGAGTCGAACTAACTCTTTCTCAAACTTAGAGCGAAGCGCAAACGGGACGGTCTTTTGCTTATACACCTCCATCAGCTGACCCGCCGACGAATATTCCGCTAATTGTTGTGCACCTTCTCTCGCACACCGTATACTTTGTGTCTGATGATAATTCAGAGTGAAGTCTTTAAGAGTACTCACTAAAAAGGCGAACCCGTTCTGGTCTACTAACCATGCCTAACACGAACCGGTCGCGTAACTATTCGCCCAACGCCACGATAAATCGCAGTCCCTTGCAATCCGCGAACACGTACTGTCCACTACGGTAACGTATCGTTGCTTTCCTGCCTGGCACTATGAAAGCGATGTCGTACGGCGAAACTGCATTTTTTATTTCAAAATTTCCATCAAACAACTCGATCACCTCCGAATAAATCAACGTTTCAATATGCTAAATAAAGATAAAAGTTAAATCCCTTATTAGCTTGTACGTATCTTCCACCGAAGTACTTGCTTTGTTCCACTTTTGACCGTTTTGTCGGTTAATTCATTTGCCAGAAACCATTGCTCTTATCGAGATCTGAACAATATTTAATACACCAACCGATACTGCAGCTATTTTTTGCTTCATAGTAACACCTCGTCGCCAATTGTTATTTCGAAGGTTTGAACTACGGGAAATGAGGAAGGATCGACTCAAGTTGGTTCGTTAAGCACTGTATCCGAACTAAAGACCCTGTAAGGACGCAGCCGTACGTTCGAGTAATTGGTCTACCCTCTTAACTAAAACACATATATACATAAATATACCTACGACCCGTGATAAAACTTTCTAAACATAAAGTGTGAAGCTTTAGTTTTTAATAAGTATCGGTATATAAATTGAACTCATTTTTATGTTAGTCCTATCAAATAATTAGTTGACAAACGCGGATAATTTATGCCGTGTCGCCAACGAGAAGCGTGCTTTATCTTCTAGAGCACAACCAAGTTGATTTGCACCGAGGATAATTTCAAATATGCTTAAATTCGTAATTTACAAAAATTTTACTTATAAAGGTATATCTTAAATTTATTTGATGGCTTTTATATAATTTAACACATTTTTTTTGACATTTATATTGTGGAGAATAAATTTTACTTCGTATATATGTGCCTAGTGGTCAGAGTACCTAACTTCTACGCCGCGGGTCCTGGGTTCGAATCCCAGCCGGACCCAACATTTGTGATAAAACACATTGTTGGTTTTCGGGTCTGGTTGTGTTGTGATTGTCCCCGTGTTTCTCACACTGCATCCTAGCCTACCTCCGACGAGTGAGTGCCTCTGTGTTGTGCGTACACTTGTGGCACTATAATATCTCCTGCGCAGTTGATGGCTCTCGACAGTATTCGGAAGTTGTCGCCGTGGTCGAAATCGATCAGGAGAACATCATCATGCATTTTCGAATTTTAATGTTTAAAAATCCTTATTTTACCGCAATTAATATATATGTCGAAGCTGAAGACCCAGGGTTAATTTTGGGGAAGCAGTACTACTGTCCCCATTTGAGTTTCAGTTCAGTTGTTTCAGTTGTTCAGTTGGTACAGTTGTTCGGCTAGGAGAACATCATCAATATATATTGTACATGTTTTCGAATATATAATATGTATATGAAAGCTTAAAGACTTTATAATATAATTGATATTATTGAACGATTTTTTACCCTATATGGAACTAAAATATCCAAATGGGATAAATTTATTAAGAATAAGAAAATCCTATTCAAAAAAGCACCTACTCATTTCAATTTAAAATTTTCTAATAATACACGTTACTGTTTTACTATTGTTTTCACGTTCTTATACCTTAGAGAGCTGTTTCCCGTCACCATTTAATGTATTATACGTTCTGAATTTACCAGGGACAAATCTGACATTTATTAAGGAAAATCTTGTGACAAATGGCCGTTATAGAATGGTGGTTATTCCATAAAAGCATGCTTTTAAGAGCTGGGGTATCGGATTTTCTAACGTCGCCTCTACACAGCGACAAATGCAATGGGTTTCAGTGGGTTCTTATTCTTCATTAGTCTGTAAAAAGTTCACTGTTCAACATGGGCGTCTTCTAAGTTGGTAATTTTTGTTAATATTTTTACCGGAACCAAGGTTCGATCTCATAAGTACCTAAAATTTCACCGCCTTATGAGATCGAACCGTCGTTGTAATCCCACTGAATGTAACTACTTCTTCACACCGGAACCACTCCCACCACCATCATTTCAGCCTACTGCACTGCATGTGCACTGCTGAACATATGCCTCCCCCATAGATAGCCACAAAAGTTTGTAACTCTCTTTTTGGGAGATTTTGCCATAGTTGCCACGCTTGGCAAACGGTTTGTGTGTTAGTTGATTTGTCCTTCTTTCACACAGACACAGATCGAGATGATTTTTTGCACAAATATAGTTTTTAGACCAGAGAGTAACATAAGATACTTTTTATCCCGGTTGGATAGTTCTGGAGCGTAATTCCAATAACTTGCTAAAATGACCCAACTGATTTTGATGCAATTTAGTATGATGGTATCTTAGGTTTTGGAAGAACAAATAGGATATTTTAATCCCGAAAAAAAGCACGGTTTCTGTAAGACAGCTTTTTAAACTTTAGCATAATTCTATAATTCCGACTTAACACTAAAACGGCTAAACGGTTTTGGACGAAATTTGATATAGAGGTTTCCGAGGACCTGTAAAACAGTGCCTGGCCCCATAACTAACAATTTGAGTTTTAGCACTAATGTGCTGTGTCGTGTGGCTGGAATTCGAACCCAGGACCCGCGGTATAGAATCCAGATACCTTGACCACTAGTCCACGAGGTTCTCCACCCGTCACGTCTCGTTTCCCGCGGGGGCGAAAAATGGACTGCGGATGGATCGTATGTTATCGTGGATTACCTGGTGGTGTGTGCTTTATCAATGAAAATGCACGAAACGATACAACCGCTCTAAGTTCAAATATAATTTAATAAACGCGGAATATAGAGAACTACACGTCAATGACGCCATGCAGTGATGACAGGAGTATATAACTGCCACGTTAATATTTTAAGCGAAAATAGACGTTGTAGTTTTGTGATGTGCAAACAACATTTAACCTAAGAGTGGTAAAGATTCATTGTTGACTATACTATCACCTAAATAAAAATAGTTAGTATAGAACTATTTTTTTTACTGATGACTCCGAACTAGGAGACATAAAGGAGTGTTTGGCAGTAAAAACCGTTATGGATACCGAACAAATTTTTATTTAAAGATGCGATTAACATTACTAATATATTATAATATATTACCAAACAGTTAACTCGATTGAAGTTGCATCACAACGTTAACCAATTACAGCGCTCCATTCAATGGTATGCGTATGCACAACAAAAAGTAACTTGTGTTTTCTTTATGAAATTAATTGCTTACCATATATACGAGTACCTATACATACCGAACGCGCTGAGAAATATCTTAATTACCATAGCGTTGCTCCTATACTTATGAAAGCAATTTTTGTGAATACGAGTCTTTGTGTATTGCACTCTGACACGTCGGATATCTTATGGATCAGAAAGAGTGTGGTTGATAGCACTACAGTGTTAAAGCATTCTCTTACCCTATGTCCTAACCCGTCAGCTCTATTATACATGAACTTCGTATCGCTAGCGTTTTAGTAGTTCGCTACGATGATACGAGTACGTTGGTGACGTTTTTAATTAACAGCAATTATCAAAATCGATATTAATCATATTGTTGCGTTATGAGGAGGTGCCATCGCTCTATACTTGTACGGCGTAAATTACACGCATTGACATGCGAGACTTTGGTCGAACTTTGTGCTTATGCACTATTAAGGGGTCAAACCCTCTTTCTACTGGTACGCCAGTTTGGCTGTGGACTACCGTTCGTTTTTCGACTTTACGTCTCCCTTCGAGGGGAGCGCGTTCAATGGTCGGCGCTCACCGCAGACGGCGGTGTTGTGGAGTCGTGTGCCTTCCCCAGATTTTTTTATTTATAAAAGTGTTGGGGTGCGAATACCTAGTATAAGGTAAAAAAGGGTTTAGTAATATAAACATTGAGAACCCTATTCAGGTGAGTGGGGTTAGTTATTAAAATTGTATTCGGGCACTGCCCACGACTTACGATTTCTCTGGTGAATACATCTTTCCATGAAACACCTAAAAGATCAAGTTGCTAAATAAACACAACGTAATTAAAGGTTAATTAAACGTAATTAAACATGTTATAAAAATATTATTATGAACGGCCTAACATGACATAACCTTTAGAAAGAAATCAAAGAAAGATCAAGTAATTTTCCGGGTATATTTATTTGGTATACAATTTTTATTTTATTAACTTAAAAAGGCAATAGTTACAATAGGTACCACTGCAGAACCAGATATTCTGCCGTGAAGCAGTAGTGTCCGGATATGACAGTGTGTCGGTCAGAAGGGCACTGAGAGAAAGTAAATACTGAGCATGTGGTACTTAAGAACTGACGTCGAAGGGAGTCGGGCGCAGTGTCAGTCACACAGAAATGCTCTGGGTGTCAAGGCATTTGTTACGTGAAAACGTTGCACTTACCATTAGGTGAACGTTTTGCACGTTTCGTCATATTCTACTATAAAAAAACCTCCTGGCTTACCTCCGATCTTATGACATCATTGTTACATCGGGCGCGGGTCGGTTTGGACGAGTGAGTTCCTCTGTGTAGCGGATACATTTACGGCACTATAATATCTCCTGCGTAGTTATTGTCTCCCGACAATATTTGGAAGTTTTCGCCGAGGTCTAAATCGGCCAAGAGAACATCATTATCATCATCACGAGTCAAATTCTTACTCTCTATTGCGTTCCCACGAGCCTTATAGTGACAGCATTGTATCAAGGAACAGGCTGGTGCGATTCTGTTCTGCCGGACACCCATAGTAATTAAGAAATATATATAACGATAATTAACGGTAATTATATTTTGTTTTTGTTTATTTCAAATATTATTTTTGAAACAATAAATGTGAGTAATTTACACTTGAATCAAACATTTATTGTATTTAAGTAATTTTGTGCATCTGCCATAACTGTTTGACATTACTGAAGCTATATTTGACAGTAGTTTCCCGGATCCGACTTTAAATCGATCTTTAAAATTGGGGTGACCTTTGCAATTTTAAGACTGTCTGGAAACATATCTAGTTTAAGCAGTTATTTATGCAAGTTAAGATTAAGTTTTTAATTTTTGGCGTATGATATTGCCAAGGGAAAGGGTGCTGCCAGATCGGGCGATCTGATATGGGAAGGACGTCTCTTCCTACTAGTGATATTTAGATGCTGTAAATTCGCGAATATTTCGCATCTCCGAAACTTTCATAGCGCGATTATGAAATGTATGAGATATTTTATAAGCTTCTCATGTAGCAATACAGATGTCGCTACATCACTCCCCTGCTGAGACTGGAAGTCGTAGTGAGCGGAGATCTTGAGTTAACCGGCGATATTGTCCAGGTTTTCAGTGCGTCGAGACATATGGAAATAGTGTTGATGCCGCATAGTCAGCGTGAGAATAGGGACCGCCGTTGATGATCCTCAGTGGCTGAGAGACTAGGAAGCACGCGTTTTGCCGACAGTAGTCTGGTGCTGTGACTACGATGTCTGTCGATGACGTTGTTGCTGTGCTTCGGATAAGCTGACTTCGTTGTTCATACTGGATTCACCATTTTGTCGTATGATAATCGATTAGTCTGATCTGGGAAAGACGTCTATTCCCACTAGTAATATTTACATGTTGTATAAATAGTTCACATCTCAGAAACTTTCATAGAGCGATTATGGACTAGAAGAGATGAGATATTTCTTGGGAGCTTCTCAAGCGTCCCCGGGGAGAAGTTTACTCTAAGTAGTCTCGAATCATCGTGATAGAACCGAGAGAGTGCTGGGGGCATTGAGTAAACTTCTAGCGAAGCGACAGAAGGGCCACGGTTGCGTTCCGAACGGAGATCCCGTGAACCCTTCTGAGCGCTGATCACCGTGGGGTTTGAGTCGGTAGGACTCCGACATATACCGGCTGCCCCTCGTGGCCGGTCGGGTATCCATGCAGGATTTCTCCACGTACGTAAAAAATGTAAGGTTATGCAACTACAGGTGTGGTGGCTGCGTAAGAGAATCTACCACCCCATATCATCGCGTGGGTGTCGTAAAAGTCGACAGAGGTAAAATAATAACCAGGAGATGGGTAACAGCATCTTCCTGGAACATCTTAATACCCGCCTGCTGAGCGTGACAACTATGGCGGCGTAAATGATAGGCACAAACTCACAACGGCCCCTAGTTTTCGGCGGCCCCGCTAGTGCTGGGTACGGAAACGGTCATAGTAACGACGGGGCAAGGGGGTGCAAATAATATACGGAGGAGGAGATCTTGCTATCACAAACGACGACTGGACCTGGCAACAACAGCATAACCGACCAGAGCATCCTGGAGATGGAAGAAAAGGTTACGCTGGGATTTTACAGGGTTATCTGAAGTCCGAAGACAAGGAGAGGACGAGGTTATCCTCGAATCTGGTAACTTGTTTCACCACCGAGAGGGTCCACCATCTGTCCCAAGGGGGTGTCGGGTTTATCGACCACAAGTTTCTCATTAACAACGTTATTACGTTAAGATCGGCAATATGTCGACTAGGGTTGCGTACTTTATACTCAGAATAACCAAACGGCATTCGCTGAAGGTTATTGAGGTATATGCACTTACCTCGGCTCACCATGATGATGAGGTGATAGTAATGATTAAGAATATCTCAAGAGCCATACATTGCTTCAAAACACATTAAACGGTTTTGATGGGAGATTTTAATGCAAAACTGGGCAGGAAGAAAGGCAATGAGGCTGGTAGTGGGGCAATTTTTAATAGGGCAACGGAACCCAAGGGGTAACCGCTGGCTGACTTTATGGAGAAGGAGAGACTCTTTATGATGTACTCCTTCTCTTAGAAGTGGCCCATTGATTCCATTACAGTGGATGATATGAACGAGAGGCTCGTGGAATCTGTTTAGGTGGTGGAGGCATAGTTTTAAAAAACTCGGTGCACAAAGTAGATCCAATAGCTCTTACACCATTTTCTCAATCTCATGGAGGTGTAAAATAAAGCTGCAGTCCTCAATTGACGAGTCAGCGTATCGGCAACTGAACAGACAAAACTCCCAATGTATACGGCGAAACCAACGCAACTTCAATACAGCCAGTATTGAAGGATCGATAGAGACTACCCGAGAGAGTGGTGCAGTAATTTCCGCTTTACCAGAGATTTAGAGTAAGATCGTGAGATTTTAGTGGCAGCTATACAAATCGTCGTTTGAGATACACTACTCCGATGATATCGCTTCTGAAAGCGGGTGGGAAACCGCTGCTACGCTGGAAGGGTAGAATTCATTACAAATCGAGTCGTAAGCAGACTTGACGAGTTCTAGCCTCCCGAACAAGCCGGATTCCGAAAAGGCTTTAGTACCATAGACCACACACGTATGCATGTGTACACCAGATTGTACAGCAAACCGAAAAGTAAAATCTCCTGCTATGTCTGACGTATAAAGACTATGAGAAAGCCTTTGATTCCATCGAAATTTGGGCGCTACTACAGTCATTTCAGCAGTGCCAGATTGACTATCGGCATATCTATTTGCTACAGTGCTCGCACAGCAATGTTACGATAACTATCCGTGTACAGAACCAGAGCACGAAACTGATCCAACTGCAGAAAGATGTAAGACAGGGCGACGTCATATTTCCGAGACTCTTCATCGCTGCATTGGAAGATGTCTTCAAGCTACTGGATTGTAAGGTTGCATTGGAATAATGAATCCGGTATTAATATCATTGGCGAATTCATACTTACTTGCGATTTGCCGACGACATAGTCACAATGGCAGAATCGCTAGAGGATCTTATATCTATCACCAGGCTCTATGACCTCAATAGCTGCTCCCACTAATAGGTCATAAGATGAACGTAGTTAACACGCAGATCATGTCACACCTACAGCGGTTGTTGTCGGGAACACTACGCTCGAAGTTGTCGTCGAATATGTGTATGTAGGACTGATTGTCCGACTAGATAGGACAGAGAGGTTAATCAACGGATCAATCTCGGCTGCATATTGGTCGGGCAACTGCGTCACATCTTCTCGTCGGGTATACCTCAATATCTAAAAACTACAGTTTTTAACCAGTGCGTGTTGTCTCAGTGATGACATACGAAACTGAGACGTGGTCATTTACTGCAGGCCGCTTGAGGAATCTCAAAGTCCCTCAGCGAGCTATACTCGGAGTTTCTCTGTGAGATAAAATCCGTAATGTTGGATACCATCGCAGCAGAACTAGAGTAACCGATATAGCCGTAAGGATTAGCAAGCTGAAGGATTAAGGATTAGGCAATAGGCCGGCCATATAGCTCGTAGAGCAGATAACCGTTGGGAAACGAAAGGTTCTGGAGTGGCAACCTGGTACCGGCAAGCGCGATGTCGGACGAAATCCCACTAGATGGAGCGACAACCTGCATGATTTAGCGGGAAGTCAATGGATGCAGGTGGCTCAGAACCGTGTTTTGTGGCAATCTATGGGGGAGGCATGTTCAACAGTGGACTAAGATGGACTGAAATGATGATAACGTTACAAGTCTCACATTCTTCACACCTTAGGCGCTGCTATCCGTTTTCAGTGTGAATATAATTGACATTGTCATTCTGCTATCTGTCGAAAGCCACGTGTTTTTTATAGTATTTTTCTTAGACACTTCTACTTTTAAGACACTCACAACAGATGGGGTGATAGATTATCTTATGGCACCGTCACATGGCACTAAAAAGATTCAAAAAATAACCTAATATGTATATTTTATTCAATTATTTTATTGTACTTTTTAAGGAGTTTCAATAAATAAATAAAACAAGTGTCAAAAACAAACATAATATAACAGTTTTATACACAATCATCCATAATGTATAAGTTATTTAATATGTCACATTCCGTTCGAGATTAATGTGAAATTCATGTTTTTCCTCATTCGATATTAAAGAGAAACCCACTATAGTTTTCTATTAGAAAATAGTTTTTGTTTTTCTTGTATTAATTTCTGGTTCATTTGAATTCAAAGGATTCGTTCGGTTTTAACTTTTTATAGACATGCAAACTCACACGCTTAAACTTTTTATTTTAATATCAATAATAAAAAAATGGTAAATTCTGTTTGTCTAATTAATTGCAAAAATGTACCTATGTTTTAACATTTTATCACATCTCTGGGTTCCAGAATGAAATATGCTAATAATTTAAAATAAATAATTTACTTTGATGATAATGTAACAAAATACGATATGTTATTAGCACTAAACAATGTGCTTATTAAAATAAATTTAGTTTTATTGATGTGGTGGCGGCACGTTAAAAGAATACTACCACTCCATCTCATCCAATGGATCTCGTAAAAGGCGAGTAAGGAATTAAACTGCACTGTGCACCCAACAGCGCATGGTGGCGATGGGCTCACCACCTATCACACCAAGTGCATTATATTGTTTTGGTGAAACGTGGATTGTGGCAGTCATCTGTTTTTGCAGTGAGTGCCCAGTCTCTGACTACCCCTTATGGGATATAGTCGTGATCTTATGTATGTATGTATGTATTGAAAATCAATGGATTATACAAGCGTAAATACCTAGATTCAAAGCATGTAAAACAAAATCGTCATTAATTAGTTAATCCTTCCTTGAGTTTTCCATTTTACGAACGCTCGTGGGTTTGTGTTAAAAAATATACGTCTAAAACTATTAAAAATTTATTGCATACTTTCTTATCATTATTTTTCAAAAAAACAAATTCATCATCAATACAATGAAATAATCTTTTATTTTCATGATTTTCTTTTTTAAGCCTTTTTATGCTTGCCGGACGCGCTACCGCACACAAATTTACCACTATCAAGAGCCCCACGCGCTCGAGAATTCTAAGAACTCTAAAATGAATTAGCGACCTATAATGATTTTGTATTGCAGATTACGCTTTATAATCCACTGATTGTTAACTACACGACTAGAAGAAATCAATAAATTAATGGTTTTCGTCTAAAACAGTATTTAGCAGTTACAAGCATATCGAAAATGCTACATTTGTGCTCCACTTACAGCTGTTACCCTAGTGGTAGAACAGCAAGAAGATCTATAATATTGATATATACGTTAATATAAGAAAAAATAATTACAGTGCAGACGGACGTCATTAGCGTTATTAATGTGAACGTAGAGTTGCCGACGCGTGTACACCGTTTACATTTACGTGATAAAATTTACAATTTTTTTATTGGAGGCAATTTTGTCACTGATTACTTTTAAAAACATCTGTTTAATATTTATTTTTATGCTTTATAATTATTTTATTTCTTCAGATATTAACATTTATGTGATGTATACATGTGTTTCTTTTCAGAATTCAGATGTTTTTTTTTTACCTAAGTAATTGAAAATGCACGATGACTTCATAAATTTTAACGAGTTGCTTTTTGTATTTATTTAATCGAATTTTATTTAATTGAATTTCATCGTTATAATAACATTTTAAATAACATACACCCCAATACTCAATTATAAAATATGCATCCAATAAAGTATTGAATATTTGGTGATTAATTGATTTTAAATACCGACTAAATATTATATTGCTAACTATCGATTATCATTCGGAATAAACTAGGCGAAGAAGCAGTTCCTTTGTTCTTTATAAATCGAGGACAGAAGTCGTTTGTCGCCATTATATCACGCTGATTCGACATTTATAGCTAAAGCTGCAGCATTCTACATAGCTCCTGGTTAGAGGAATCTTTTAAATAGTAATTCCTTATCCATTTATTGGTAATACTGTTATAAATCACTAATATTTAAAACAGCTGAATTTAAATTTCATCAATAATGTTAGTTTTCAGTAGTTTTCAGTATTTGCTACAAATCACACTTTTACTTCTAGTACGAGTATATAGTCGTATAACATAGAGTATAACATTTACTAGGTTATAATTATGAAAAAATGTCGAAAGTCAAAAGCCTTTTCAAACATTTCTCAAAAAATATGTGAATGTATAAAATATGCAGAATGTAGATTTATTCCATTACACAATATTAAATAATTACGCCTACACAATAATTCAAACATAATATGCTTACGATTCATAACAATTTTTCTTCTTTGAAGACCCTGTTTATGGTGTTGATTTACCGCATGCTCACGTCGTGAGGAAACCTGCATGTCTAAGGTATAAAAATATTTTCAAGGTGTGAGTGAGGGAACATGTTTGGTCCGCAAATACCAATAGGTGCAGCGCGGCGGAGACTTCCCAGCCCTCTCAAAAATGAAAGGAAGGCTGTTACTTTACTTTTATTTTTAAACTAGCTGATGCTTGCGACTTCCTCCGCGTGGATATAGGTTTTTAAAAAATTCTGTGAGAATAATTTGATTTTTCATGATATAAAGTATCCTATGTTCGACACCATTACTGGAAAATTAACACTATTCAAAATTACATAATGAAGCAAATATCAATCACGAATTTGATAATCTTACAACGTGAACATCTTTGAAGGCAACTTACCGTTGGACTTACAAATGTAATAACGGTCGAAAACTGAAGGAAAATTTGTGAAAACTCTAAAAAATGGTGATAAATCGCGGCGGCCGTCTAGCTCAATGGTATGCAATGAAAGCACCGCGTCGTTGAATCTGCTGTCATAGGATAATAAAAGAAGGCAGAAATAAAGAAAAAGTATTTATTTTCACAGAACTGTCATGCATACAAAATAATGAACCTTGTATTACGGACGGCGTTGTATACGGAAAATGTATGAGAAAATGAATTTTCTTCATAGTTTTAATTGTTATTCTGCTATTCGGGGCATAGACAAATCCAACATCCTACAAATCGTTCCAGCCGATCTAGGGTTACAAATGGTGTAACTAACCCGACTTTGTTTTATATATATATAGATGTTACGTTCACTAAACGGTTATTTCCGGCAAAATGTTGACACCTAAGAATATTATAATTACGCAGATGAAGCATTTCTGAAATAAATTTAAAAAAAATATTATCTATGCAAGAATCCGTCTAGGTAGGTACCACCCCAGGATCAGTTATTCTGTCGTGAGACAGTAGTATGCAAACATTACTGTGCTTCAGTTTGAAGGTCACTGAAAGCTAGCGTAATCACTGGGCATATGAGACATAAGAACTGATGTTTCGGGGTGACGGGCGCAGTGTGGCATCACACAGAAATGTTCTAGGTGACACAGCATTCGTTATGGACAGACGTTGCACTTACCATCAGGTGAACATTTTGCTCGTTTCGTCATTTTATGAAATAAACTTAAAAATCAGAGAAAGCGAAAACAGAGAACTTTTTTAGATTAAAAAATGTTAGCGTAATATTTTTTTACGTTGCAAGTTGACAAATAATATATTTCCAGTGGTAAATGATTACTGTGGAATTAATAAGGCACAAATCAATATGTTCAGTTATGACGCCACATTACTATTGTAGTATTTGGGTTTTTGACTCTCCTCACTCACCATACAAAGCGCAGGAAAGTAATGTTGTAATTTTGCGCTGGTATTCTGTAAGTATGGTAATCTACCAGCAGTCGTGCCTACCCGATTACGTAGTGCACAATCGTCGCTACATACCATAGCAATTTTACTGCAAAGCTGATGGTATAAGGGTAAGTTTTGTGTGTAATTTTAGGTGTTGTTTGATTGTCAAATACCTTAATTTTAAGTGTTTGACAATCAAACAGAACTTGCCCTCCATAAGCATCACCTAGAATATTTAAATTTGAAATTGTTTGTTTACTTACTTATAATACAAATCAAAGCTGCGTAGTGCGATACCTATGAATGTATATATGTAAGTTTCATATGATTGAAATATTATTGATGAGATATATTTTAGTCTTGTTTTTCTTATTTTATTAGTACGTAAGTACTTAATTATGTTTTTTTTAAACACTTATTACAATATTTCTCCGTGTACTCAGTTGACTAGGAGAGAATGTGAAAGGCATTAAGGCCGCTCGTTTGTAATCGTTTTTATTTTTTAATTAGGTGAATTTCAATAAAGGACAGGTAAATATCTAAGTGTAATCAAATTTATATTTTTAGCGTTAAAATAATTTCAAATTTATAACTCTTTACTCGCGGCGAATTCGCGCCTAAGGGGATAACCTGGAACGGACATGTGGATGCTAGCGAAAAGATATATTTTCAAGTTTACTGGGACATAAATAATAGTCAAGTGACAGGTCGATGATAAACTCTCCAACGAAAGTTCATCTCTCGTCTCTTCCTGAATGTTGAGCAATTGCTAAATTGGTTTAGTTGTTTCGTTTTCTTTTTAATTAATACATAATGGATTATCACGTAAAGTTAGTATATAAGAAATTGAAGAAATAGGATCACTTGTATTAGTTTACACAAGTTAGCTCATAATATGATAAATAATCCAATATCTATCACATCAGGAGTTATTTTTAAATATATATATACATAATAGGTTGGAGAAAAGTTTCTTCGTATTTTATATGAAAACTTAAAACATTTTTATCCAAAGTTTATTTACATTTAATTACAGTATATATATACCATTTTGTTCGATGACTTTTTGCCATCTTGAAGGTAGTGACATGATCTCGTTGCTGTAGAAATTTTGGAGCAAAACGCGACTAGTAGTTTTGGCAGTACTCTCTTGATGTTAACCTGACACTACCTAAAGAATTCTAAAAATACCAAAAAAGGCGAAAATCTGAAGGTGCGAGGTCAGGGCGAATGCATTAACACTTCCCAGCCAAACTCTCATTTTTGTTGAGTGGTTAAAGATGTGTGTGGTCTAGCGTTGTCGTGATGAAAGACTTTCTCCTAACTTCTTGCTTTATTCGCATCAGTTGTTTGCAGTGAAGATCCGAATCGATGGTTTTGACCGGCGGTAAAAGCTCATAATGTACAACGCCCTTGTTACAATATGCACGCTTTTGTTTCAATATTCCCCCTCGAACACACATTTCTTCATATCTAGAAAAAAGTAAGTTACTAAATATGTCAACTAGGCTACAACAACAATTTGAAGTTGGTTATTTGGGGTGGTAAGATCTATGAAGAAATTTACCTGGTCCAGTGATTGCAAGTTTTATTTCAAAATTCGTTATAAAGAACATCTTTTACAAAAGTAGTCCTGTTTTGCAATCCAGTAGCCTTCTTTACTTTGTGATACTTTTAGCTACATCTCATATATGTGCCTGTCTGTATGTATGTGTATTCCTATATGTGTATGCATTCATATATATAGATGGATATCTTATTTTTGTAAATCGGGAGGACAATTTGAAAAATGGAGAAGAGTTTCGCACGTTTCCTTATGAAGCATGGAAAACCTCCTCAAACCATTTTGAAAGAGATTTACTACTCGGTCTACTGGGGCTCTTGAAAAAATATAATTTATAAAATTCACAACCTCTTTAAGTAAGGTGTTAAAGATGATCCTACTGCGATATGAGGCTACTGCGGAAGATGAGAAAAAATTACAAAATAATATTGGAAGATGCCCAAAAACAACGCGCCCGTGCACAAAGCGCATGTCACGACGACTGCTGTAAATTTTGAAAATAATGAAACCTCTCGTTTTATCCCCTAGTAATTATTATTTATTTCCAAAAATAGAAAAGGGGTTGAAGAGGGGCGTGAGAGTGACGATGAGAAGAGCATGGTTTCTGCTCATTTTGAGGAGGGAGTCAAATCCTTTTTATTTGACGGAATAAATATGTTGATTAACCAATACGACATTCCACATTGAGAAGCAAAAATAATTTTGACTATAATTTTATAGTACTTGGCTTACACTCCGCGAACTTATTTATCTCCCCCCGTCCCATTACCTACGAGTACCTTGGGCGTAAATGCTGTCATAGTTGCATAAATTTCTTCATTGTAAGTGCCAAAGGGCTACACAAAACGGTAAATTACGATTGAACGCCTTCTACTAATTACATTTTGGCTTATGAACGAAGAACTTTTGTCAATGTTATAACAAAAACAGATGAACAAAAATTTACAATTTGTTTATATGTTTCTGTTATAACATTTGAATGTTCTAACATATTTTTTACAACCCTCAACAAAATGTGAGAAAATAATAAATACTAGATGTTCTAGCGCTAAGTTTTTAGTTTGATATTGTAGTGTTAATATTGTTACTTTGTGTATTTAATAATATTTCTTAGTTAATATTCAAAATTAGCTATATTTTTGTAGTTTTTTATTACAAAAATCACACCGAAAAACAGATATTTCTAATTTTTTGAGTTTTACATTTAAATAATGAGAAAACACCTTAAGAAAATCTCTCCGTCTAAAATGGTGACCTCAAGAACACACTTTGAAATAAGGTATTTTGTTTTCCGTGAGAAAGTTAAATTGTATTTCTTACAAGTATTGTTGCTTGAAGTTGCTTGTTCTGAAAACAGAACTCAAAACAAGACGTTTTGTGCCCAATGAATTTTAAGTATATTTACTAAATGCTATTTAAATCACTTGTTTACATTAAGCTGTGAACGCACAAATTATAACTTGATAAATTTCTTGAAATAAATAAAAAGGACATAAGTATACCACCACACAGGTCTTTAAAAACAATTTGTTATCGTATAACGGCTTTTCAGAGCTTCATACATATAATATTATATTCAGCAGAAAAATGTTGTGTATAATAAATATCCTAATTACAAAATTAAACGCTTATTTAAGTAGTCAAATACTAATAAAACTTCAGTTGTTTTTCTACCACAATAGAACTGTCATTCTCGACCGGGTCAACGTAAAGAGAGACCAAAAAGTCATATTATTTAATAACTCTTACTAGAGATTTTTAAACTGGTAAATATTTACATAAATATTTAAATTTTTCAATTACAGTTCATTGAGTAACAACCCGATTTTTGACACTACTATGATGTGTAACTATTATTATCTAATTCTATCTATTCTGTCTAATAATAACTGTGTTTTGGTCAGAATGGCACAGTGAGCTACTGTAATCACTGGGTATTACTATACTTAAGAACTTATTTCTCAGGGTGACAGGGTGCAGGGTTGTGCAACACAGAAATATTCTGGGTGACACAGCATCTGTTATGGACAGACGTTGCACTTACCATCATGAACATTTTACTCGTCTCGTCATTATATCCCATAAAAAAATAGTATATTTCACATTGATGCTTGGCAATAATAAGTAACATTATGTCACTTTCTTCACACTTTAACTATTACTGTTAATGACAATAACTATACTGATATTTTTAATCGTTTAGTAATCGTAATCGCATCGCAATCATAGCATACTACCTTGGAATAAGAATAGATAACTTCTGAGTTTTGAGTTTCCCGACCTCTCCAATCCTCAATCCTTACGCTCCTCTAAATCTCATCAAGTAAAGTCTCTTGTCCATTCCACTGTTTAACACAATTTTACAGTGACTTTTTAACGTAGCCGCCTAAAAAATTGTGGAATGCTTTTCCTATCCTATCTGGCATGCTAAATCTCTGCCCATTTTTAAAACCCTGCTTGCAAATCACTATCTGTCATTTCTAAATACGCCGTCTAAATTATTATTATTAATAACTATTTTTGTATTAACATGTATTTAATTTTTTTGTTATAAAATATTTTAAGATAGAAAAATTATATAGTATTTTGTAGATACTGGATATATTATCCACTTTGATTTGTTTCTGTCCATTGTTGTTGTATGTACACCGCCATCCTTATTTATTCAATTTCAGTTCTTGTCTATCCAAAGGTTGCCTGGAAGAGATCTTTTTTAGAGGTAATGCCGCATTGTACTTATTTTATATTTTTTGATTATGAGATCTTCATCATCATAATTTCAGCCCACAACTATTTCACTGCTGAACATAGGCCTCCACCATAGATTACAACAAAAGTTTGTTGCTCTAATTTTGGGAGGGAGATGTTGCCACACTTGCCACGCTTGGCAGGCGGGTTGGCAACCGCACTTTATTTATTCAGATGTTCCAGGAAGACTTGTTCTTGGTGACACAGTACTTGTTATGGGCAGACGTTGTACTTACCATCAGGTCAATGTTTCGCTCGTTTCATCACTTTATCCAATAGAACAAATTCGATCTGAATCTAAACCGTATATGTTGGACATATCTCATAAATTCTTTCAAAATGATAATATTTGCAACTGATATTATAAAAAAAAATATTACAAAGTTATTTGAAAAATAATCTAAACTGTATAGCAGCACTTTCTTCAAAATGGAATACATCTTGTTCGAATTACTTACACACACACATACATGATACGACTTTAATGTTTATGAAAACGAATGTACACCCGGATGATCTGGTTAGAAATAACATAAGGCAGTACCATTACTTAGTAATCTTCGTTGGAATTCACACACTGTCGGATCATTATTGTCGCGTAAATTCAGTAACAGTGATCTATTTTCGTCCGGCGCGTGTCGCAACCTAACCCACTGCGTCTGCATGTTGCGAGGCTTGGCGCTACCGCCGCCAGGTGCGGCTTGGCCAAGCCAATGTCATCGTTTTAATTTGATAATATTTTTTTAACTTTACTTAATTTTGTTAGCTCCAAAACAATTAAAGGCTCTGTGCAATAGGTTTTTTTACCGCTTTAAATTACTCAGTAAAATGCAAATAAAATTAATTATTTACTGCTGACTGAATAACGGTTTCAGGGATAAAGTTTTAAAGACAAGTTCTATTTGTGCTATTATATAATAATGCGGCCATACAACTACCTGTATTATCATTGAAAAATATTATTTTATGAACGTTTGTTTCTTAGACATTTTCACATCATATTTTTTTAAATAAAAGGTGACAACCGAGTACTAGCATATAGTTCTATCTCTGATAAACGGCCACCGTAGCCGACCGACACCAACAACTAAGTTCGCTGATGAATTTAGATGAAAGTATGTAATCACCTCAGACGTACTATATCAAAAAACACAAAAATACAGTCAGCAACTCAAAAAAGACTCATTGACTCATTTGGATTTGCATCTCGTCAGCCGTGTCAAACTACAAATTTAAAGACGTCGTGAAACGACAGTTGATTTTATTTAAAAGGCTACTTTATGTCGTAAACATTAGATTACATTTGTGTTTATTTAATTGGAATTTATCACTTTTGTCATTATTTTTATGTTTCGGATTATGATGTGATTTTTGTATGGAACTGTGTATCTTAGGTTTTTTGTATATCAAAGACCTCAGAGGACTAAGATCAAAAGCCTCGTCGCCAGTAATGGAAACTTGAACAAAATATCTGATTAAGCAGATCAATTTATTAGTTGTGATGAAAATCGTTATTACGCTGTTCACAAATTCCTACAATATTAAGAATATTCCAGATATTTTCAGGATCTGGATAGTCTATTGACTGGTAAATATGACATTGTTGTGTATCTTTTAACACTGTAATGCAGGGATTCTTAAGTATCTATTTTTAATTCTGAATATTGTAACTGGTTAATATCCTAAATAACGTTCAAAACCTCTCTTTAAATAGTCAGTGTACCTCATTAACCAGCAGACCTCCTCACTTCGCTCGGTGAACCAGCAGACCGAGTCATCTTTCGTAGAATAAGTAATCGCATTTTTATTATATATTACTAAGCTACATACTGATATAAAACATAGTTCCTAAACAGAAAAACGGCAACGTTAATTTTTATTACCTCTTGATCCATTTACAAAAATTTACGAGTCCTCTAATATGAATTTGGAAATTATGCGTCGACACGCAATATTCAAGTTCGAACAACATACAATTTACATAAATCTATTAGGTTTGATGCAAAAAGGTGAAAAGCTATTAGCCAGTGTCAACAAAACAAGAAAGTACTTGTACGTGACTCCAAGAGTTAACACGGGACAACAAAAATGTTTACGTAATTACTTATGAAATTGTCTCAACTCTTAAATGAATTAAAATGTACTGACATTGATTTTTTGTATACGATTCTTAATCCGTCTTTAAAATTTATTTAGATTCTCAGAATTATATTCAAAATTTACTTAAAGGTGAATACGAAAGTAAGAGTGATTTTAGTTTATTATAAATTATATTGACAAATGTTGTTCCAATTTTTAAGGAAAAAGTCCAGTTTTATTCTCTGTTAAATAAAAGTTTGTTTGTCGATATTCTTGAATTACCAAAGTTACAATCTTCTTATGAATTACGTGTTCATCTTCTGTAAATTATTTATATTTTTAGTAACTAGTGGTCGCTTAGTTTTTTTTATATAAGAGGGCAAACGATCACGTGATGGTAATGATGACCCCCGCCCATGAACATCTACAATACCAGAGGAAAAGCAGATGCGCTGCCGGCCTTTGAGAAACGAATATGCCCTTTTTTTGAAGTTGCCTAAGTCGTATCGGTCCGGAATACGGCTGGCGGCAGCACATTCCATAAGGTGCTTGTGCGGGGCAGAAAATTCCGCGAAAAACGCACTGTGGTGGAATGCCATCCAATCAAGGCGGTGACGACGGAATTTTGAGCTGCGCTGCAATGAGCGATGGTGAATATCAGCGGCTTTTTTATTGTTTAAAGTGACGAAACGAGAAAAACGTCCACCTGATGGTAAGTGCAACGTCTGCCCACAACAAATGCTGTGTCACCCAGAATATTTCTGTGTGATACAACACTGCGCCCGTCACCCAGAGACATCAGTTCTTAAGTCTCAAATGCCCAGTGTTTACACTAGCTCACAGTGCCCTTCAAACCGAAACACAGTAATGTTTGCACACTACTGCTTCACGGCAGAATAACTGGCCCTGGGGTGGTACCTACCTAGACGGATTCCTGCATAGGAATCCTACCACCAGTAAAAAGGCTGAAAGTAATCCGAACAATTCCTCGGAACACCCCCGTGGTAGAACCTATAAAAATGCAAAGAGATTCAACATTTCTTCGCAAAGCCAGGCGCTCAAGCCTATCGGATAGAACATGATCATCGACCATTCATCATCATTGTATTGACGTTTAAGTAACTATTTATTAGCAACTTAAATAAAATAAAATAAAAATAAAACGTTTGTTTGACTTATGTAGCAAGTTCGGCAGTGTTATTTATTTTGTTCAATTTTATGTATTTGTAACACATATTATATATAAATTTTAGCTTCCTCATTTATTTTCCATACAAACTTTAACTATGCCCAATCTCAAACTCCTTTACGCGCGCATATGCTTAAAAAGGGTTACAAAGTTTCTGTTCACGTATTAATATATAGATTATAATATTTGTATTTAGATTGTTTATTGACATCATTTACGTAGGATTTTTTTTGTTTTTTATATAATAGGTGGCAAACGAGCAGGAGGCTGATGTGATGGTAAGTGATCACCGCCGCCAATGAACACCTACATTACCAGAGAATTTAGATTAATTGTTTTATTCAATTTATGGCCAGTGTCATTTTATGATATCATTTACTTAATATACATTATGTTCTATTAGTTTTGCGCATAGACACACAGTGACTATTGAGACTGCAAATCCTTCCACCCTTCAGTATATTATGATGGAACAACTGTAAACTTAGTTATAGAAATATTGTGTTTATATATCTAAGATAACATGCGAAAATAATTCATGATCAACAATGTCTAATCTGACAATGTAGCTTTTCTACTTGGGTGATGACTTTATTTATCATCATTCATGACCATCATTTGAGCTTATGACTATTCCAACGCTGAACATAAGCCTCCTCCATAGATAGCCACCAAAGTTTGTAGCTCTCATTTTGAAGAGATTTTGCTATACGAGTAGTTGCCACTCTTGTGAGGCGGGTTGGCAACTGCAGTTTATTTATACAGATGTTCTAGGAAGATGCTACTGCCCATCTTGTGGTTTTAATTCCCTCGGTTTTAGAGGTTTTAGTCCCTCTGTCGACTTTAATGACACCCACGGGATTAGCTGAAAATGAGATGGTGTGGTAGATTCTCTTAAGCGGCCACCACACGGCAACTATATTATGTTCAGGCTGTTGATAATTACGATGATACTGAGGATTAAAGTTCTGGAAAGTGGCTACATTTCGGCTCTAATGAACTGGAGAAAGTAAATTAAGTTAATAATACTACTACTCGTATTTCTGTTCAGTTGTATGTATGCATGTGTATATTTATACATACATACATAAGATCACGACTGTATCCCATAAGGGGTAGTCAGAGACTGGGCACTCATTGCAAAAACAGATGACTGCCACAATCCACGTTTCACCAAAACAATATAATGTACTTGGTGTGATAGGTGGTGAGCCCATCGCCATCATGCGCTGTTGGGTGCACAGTGCAGTTTTATTATGTTGTATTTCTTTAGTTTTCTCGTCTGGTTGGGATATATATGAATATATAGATAAATATATAAAATAAGATAAAACAAATAAGATACTATAAGACATATACTAAACAATACTATTCAATAAAATATATAATTAAAATCCCAACCAGACGGGAGCCCTCGGCAGGGAAGACCCAACGACCGAGGGATGGAAAAAAAACCGGCGGACACCCGGTCCATCAACACGATATCAGGCTTCTTCGCAAGAATAGTCCTGTCCGTGATTATAGCTCAGTCCCAGTAGAGCCTTAGTATGTTCATTATTATGTGTATATGTTTATATATATATACACATACATATATATATATATATATATATATATATATATATATATATATATATATATATATATATATATATATATATATATGAATGTGTGTGTGTGTGTGTGTTTCTTTGCAAAGACATATTTTGTATATGTTTGTATTTATTATTTCATCATATATTTATAGAGCTCTATTTCAATCGCCGGCATACCCTCTTTCATAGTTTCTTCAATTATGTCCATTTACCGGTTGTCTGAAAGAAATTGCTCTTAGCGATAGGACCGCCGATTGCTGTACCTTTTTCATTATTATTTTTGTTTATTACATTTTTTATGTACATTGGTGTATAATGAAGTATATAAATAAAATATAGGATCCGATGAAGCTGTAAAAGTCAAAAAGGCTAACAGCAATTACATCACCGAAATTATATATATAAATAAAATAAATGCTTTAATGGCCAGGAAAAGGGAAGCCAAAAACTGCTGATTAGTATGTAGTTGGTAGTCACAGGAAAATGTCGTTTAGATCAATTATTTATGTTATAATTATAATAAATACAATTAATTAGCTTTTTTTTATTACCAGTTTTGTTACAGTTTATTGCTACAAATTATTTACCGTATGATTTACGCTTGGAAACGAAACAAATGTATATGTTTTTGCGCAACTAATACTAAAATAGTATCTGATCTGTACAAAATCACGTCGTATAAATTTTACTTTATGCACATTTACTCTCGAAGTCGAATTAAAGAATAAAAAAAAGTTAAAGGGCTGGGAATTTAGCGCAACATCAAATGAATTGAAAATTATGTTTAAATTTACCTATTTACTATTATATAAATAACCTTACCCAATCTAAGGTAATGGCTTTCTAAAGTACTGTAAACATTAATTTCAGTTAGAAAGTTAAAGTAGTTAGAGTGACAATAAAGTAAACCCGTTAAGGGTGAATTGTAGAAGGTTATTTTGGTAAAATCTATTGTTTCATATACGCAAGTAGCAATTCATATTAATAATCGTGTATCAGAAATTATGAATCGTATAATTTTAGCGTATATAAGGTTATAAAGTTTTTCTTGTGTCACTGGTTGACTGTAGACATAGATTACTCCGTAACATTATTTGTTCATTAATTTCATCTATAATTTTCTTAATTTGTGAAATATTTATTTATTTAAAACATACACTGTACTAGTTGATAGAGATAGCACCAATACACCACTAGCTAAAACATCAAAATAATCACAAAAAATAAAAATTATACATTTTTATCACGACAAAAAGCGCAGCCTCTTTTATTCAACTCTCTATCTAATTTGTATATTTTATTTAAATTTTTATCATTTTAACAAAGCGAAATCGGATTTAAATTCGAATTATAAATAATATTTACACGTGTTTAGAGTCGAGGTTATACAGCTGGCCGCGCACAATGTTTGCTGCTCGAATCTTGATACTAGCACTCACACATACAACCGTATATAATAAAAAGAGTCACAGAAGAAGAGAAGAGGGGCATAAAGCTTTTTCCTTACGTGACGATATCTGCCAGTTTACTCTACTGTAAGCCGCGTAAAAGAGCTTCGTTCTAAAAAAAAATTAAAAATATTACATTCCTACTCGTATATACAGTCACTCCTTCTCAGAAAAAGTAGGGTGTGATAGGTAGGTGAAATAGAAGCCCGTAGCATGTTTATTTTATTTATATTTAAGTTTTATTTAATGCCGCGGCAGGGTAATATGTCTTTAGGTTTATGTAGTTTGTTGTATGTACGAGACTCTAGTAAAGCCAAAGATAGTCAATTAATAATACCGTGTATAGTTTTTATTGCACCCACCTATCACACTGCTGTATATAAGCATTTCCAATAATAATAATACTAATTATAGTAAGTAACTCCTAAGTAGATAGAGAATATTTCAAAAGCATTGCACTGAGCAAGTATGTCGCCGAGCAGTAGTCGTACACGCACAGTGGGCGCGTTGCCTTATTACATTTCGGCACACTCATCTTAATTTTCTCAAAAACAGGCTGGTTCTCGATTTTATTCTGTATCAGCATGTAGTAAATAGTAATGCACTACCAGGAAAAGTTTTCGCCTTAGCGCCCACGTCTCTGTGCCTCCATGACCATACCCAATACAAATAACAAGGGATATAGGTAAACGTAATACTTGCCAGTTGCCGACGTTATTCAAGGTCCTCCCAGGGCTGACTAGCAGACAATACCACATTCAGTCCGCCCATTATTTTTATTCCCCCGTGTGGTGGCGGCTTGAGAGGATCTACCACCCCATCTCATCCCGTGGGCAGATGGGCAGCAGCATCTTCCAGGAACATCTGAATAAATAAACTGCGATTTCCTGCCTGCCCGCCATGCTTGGCAATTATGACGTTATCCCCCCACAAGGATCTACTAACTTTTGTGGCAATCTATGAAAGAGGCCTATGCTCAGCAGTGGATCAGTGATAGGCTGAAATTATGATTATGATGATGATTGTTTACATTAGATTAAGGTGTTCTTGAAAGTAGAAGGCGTATTGTAGAACCTCAAGCGCCTACTTCCACGCCTTAAAATATATAAATTAATTATTTAATTAGTTATCTCTGGAGCTACTGAACCGATTCTTCAGTGACGTAGCCTATGTTTTATTTAAGTAAAACTAAGTTTCCGGTTTGAAATCTCAATGTTTATAAATCAAGTCGTAAGAAAAACCGTTACTTTGATGGTTTATCGGCATGCGCTGACCAAATAAGTGGATACGAAATTTTATACAAAAATTTAGTTTTTTTAAGATTATTTCATTATTCTAAAAAAAGTCAGGGGCATAATATACGAAGTATATTGTGACTTCTTTTATGTTTAAGCCACAATAAGAACTTTTAAAAATAAAAATATAAGGTCATGTCAAAATCATGAAAATACTTTTGACACAATCAAATTATTTTTGGTAGCATAGTTTATATCATAATGAAAAATAAAAATAATTCATGGGTCCGCCGATCTAATTTATTTTTCGGGCCGAATTCGTCATCAGCATTTATATTTAAAACTACATCTACATCATAATATACTTCGCGGGTGAGAATGTTTGTTAGTCCTTCAATAAAGCCAAAATGGCTCAACGAACTGATAAAATTTGATATTCAGAATAACACAAACGATATATGTATCCTTTAATTGTGAATTCTGAAGTCCACGCTGAGCAAAAGCTGTAAAATAAAAATATAAACATAAAATAGAATACATATTTATTCTTTATACTAGCTGCCTATCATTGCTCTCTGAAAAGTCCTCTATCTGTCAATGATAACTGTCAAAATCGATTTTGGAGATTAGCGAGGACAAGCAAACAGACAGACGGACAAAATTTTTCAAAACGCGTGATTGAGTTTTGGTGTCCTGCAAATTACCTTATTAAGAAAAAGTTTTTTTTTGCGAGAATATAGATTAAAACCTCAATTTTATTTATGTTTATAGATACATTTGTAGTAGATTTGATATCTAGTCTTATACTTCACAAAAACATAAAATGCAGAAAACATAACGAAAAATAACAATTGTATGGTTAAGAAATTTTAACAAAAAATACAACAAACCAAAATAACAGGAAAGACATGACACAAATATCATAACAACGTAAATGTCTTTCAGCTTTAGACAGAAGTAGATTACCAGGGAAGAGTAGCCTGCGGATATCTGATGTCAGCGTGGGCGGTTAGTATAAGAGCAAAAAGGTCAAATTTAATTCCTGTTATTTTGTATATACACGTCAGTAAAGAAATACTGTACACGAAGAATAGTGTTCTCGCATAGGACGGGAAAAATACTTAAGCAAAACGTATGTACGAATAAAATAAATTTATGTATTAATATTATTACCTTATGTAAAATTACTTTTGACACACACAAAACGCAAAACTCATTTTGTGTTTATAAAGACTTCAAAAAACTTGCTATTATTTATAACCGTACTTTAGATCACTCATATACGGAAATAATGATCAGAATGATATTATGCGCTTATTGTTAGGTACCATCCCAGGGCCAGTTATTCTGACGTGAAGCAGTCGTGTGCAAGCATTACTGTGTTTCGGTTTGAAGGGCACTGTGAGCTAGCGTAATCACTGGGCATTTGAGACTTAAGAACTGATGTTTTAGGGTGACGGGCGCGGTGTGGTGTCACACAGAAATATTCTCGGTGACACAGCATTTGTTGTGGGCGGACGTTGCACTTACGACCAGGTGAACGTTTTGCTCGTTTCGTCACTGTATTCAATAAAAAAATGTTATATACAAAAGAAGTTTGCATTTAGGTATTAACTCAATGAAATGGCAATGTATCCCCTAGGTGAATGTTGAGAACAAGTTAACAGGGCTACGAGCAGGTTAATACATTATCTTTCATCACTTTGCTATATTTATACCCATTTCCTAAAATATTACTAATAATAGAGATCCGTGGGGGTTTTTCGTCTTTGTTCGCCTGTTGGGAAGTGCCACGTCTCTCCATAACAATTTTGGTGTTACCCAGAATAATGCAATGGAAAGTTCTGTGTACTGCGCTTGTCGCGGTTCTTGGAAGGATATACGTAATCATCAGGTTTGGCCGGTCGGTCAGTCGTCTATGAAATGTGCCACCTGGAAAGCTGAAACAACCCAGCAAGTTCCTATGCAGGAATCTGTCTAGGTGGGTACCATCCTAGGGCCAGTTATTTTGCCGTGAAGCTGACATTACTCTGACAGTACCGTGAAGCAATAGTGTGCAAACATAACTGTGTTTCGGTTTGAAGGGCACTGTGAGCTTGCGTAATCACTGGGCATATAAGACTTAAGAACTGATATCTCAGGGCGACGAGCGCAGTATGGTGTCAAACAGAAATGTTCTGGGTGACATAGTATTTGTTATGGGCAGGCGTTGCACTTACCATTAGGTTTTGAACGAGAACCAGAACGTTTTGCTCTTTTCGTCGCTTTATCATATAAAAAAACATTAAAATAATCTGAAACCATCTACAGTCATTGCAACGTTGATTTATGATACGTTATCCCGGGATCCTAAAACTATCCCGGGATTAGAATACGTAGTTTCTAAATCAGTTAAATTAAATAAAAAAAAACTTATATAATTTGTAACATAAAAATTGATTATTAATATAAAAACAATTTTTGAATACCAAGCCTGCTACGGAGTTTACTGCCAATGTAACGGCAGCCGAAAACGCTCGCTCAGGTTTTACACTGGTTTCAGGAACAGACAATTTATATTTATATGCTAAATCTAAGTGATATCCACGAACTACTCTATTATCAAACAGGCTCGTTTCACGTCGTCACATTTATCGACCCCGATTCATTTTGTACTTCAGAATCTGGAGATTCCATGCTTATATCAATTTCCAGCTGTAACTATTCCTTTAGTGTCAATCGGGGTTGGGAGGTTTGTTGTCTAGGCTCATTACCTGTTTGTGATCCTGACCTTTCATTTTCTTCCGCGTCATCTCGACTATTTAGTCTTCTGGCAATACCTATCTTAGTTAGTTAGTTCTTCACTAAAGCGTGTGTAAGAACTGGAAATAAGTCAAGCTATTCCAAATCCGATAATAACTAATTGTCATCATCTTTTCGTGGATTTTGTAAATAATTCAATATACCAGTTAACTCATCACGTTGTCGTTGCGTCATACGTAGCACTAAGGATGTTTTAGTTTGAGTTTTTGCTAGACAATGTTTTTTTAAAAAAATTAACGCCGCATTAGCTGTGTATAAATTTGCATCTCATCGACTGATTGATTTTACTGTCAATTTAATTGGGGTCAGGATATCAACAATATTATTTACAAAATCAAAATCATCGTCTTTTATTCTGATTGGATGATTGAGATCTATAATAGATTTTTGAATGCAGGTTTTTAAAAGATAAAATCACTCCGGCGTGGTTTAAACGACTTTTTCACGTGGTTTTACAGTCCAATAGAAGTGACAGCCCTTTTGGAATCTTCACATTTTTTTTAAGTACTGTTTCATTTTTTAATAGTGATCTTTTGAAATACTCTACAACTTTGCGGATTTTCTTTATCAGCTTATTAATATTTTCTTCTCCTGTTAACTCTGGTATCTGTTCTCGTGCATGATCATTAAGATTAAACCTGATTCTGACAGTCTAACTATTTGAAATTGTCATCATCATCGCTGTCGTCTATATTATCAGCTGTGGTAGTGGTAGGGACTTGCAATTTTTTTTATAAAGCACATCACAGACGGCCAAATGCGACATGTTACCATGTGCAAGACGCAGTTGTTGGTCAGTGCAATAAACTGTCCCATCGGTATCATAACGTTATGTCCATCGGTTACAATAGCCACGATATCAGTTTCCAGGGAAATTCACTTAGGCTCTCCTGTAATATACAAAGATAATTTTTAGCCGTCATCATCATATTTATCGTCAGAATCTTGACTTGTTGAAGCTGTTATACGATTTACATCAGCAAAAAACTTGATGTTATGTTTTGATGATAAATGTGTATATAATCCCTTAGTCAATCCACCCAAAGTCTTGACTTGAGAATGGCTGGATAATCCCTATTTTTTTGTGGGTGGTGGTAATAAGTAAATGCATATGTGATCTTGTTCTTTTCAATTTCCTATTATTTTTTATAATAGTTACTCACGTTTAATTCTCGAATATTACCACTTATTAAAGTATAAAGTAATTATGCACTAGATTTTTTGCATTGCACCATCTGCTAGGACACAATTTTCTCGTTTACTTACTTACTTAACTTTGCTGATTTTTATTATTACTATGGCCATAATATTCGACATTGCCGAAACTCAAAGGTCTCTGGAAGCTTTAATCACTCGTAGGATTGCAGACTCTGAGACTCCGACACCAGCAAAAGTAACGCTGCGGAAAAGATTACCCAAGAATTTTCAGCCTTTCTATTAATAATGAGAAGAATTAGAAATCTATTATAATGAAGGAAAGAAAGTTAATTTGTTGAAATCCGCACGCAAAATATAAAATGGTGTAAATTAACTAGTTTTGAAGACTAGGTAATATACACCTTTTTATATTTTACATGCGGACCTTAGCAAATTAACTTTCTTTCCTTCAAATAGAAACATGCAAAGAGATGCATTATTTTGTGATGACCTATTATTAATTATAAATATTATTTTTTCAGGACTGAATATATTACGTATATAATAAATTTACTAAGACAGTTTATACGTATGTCCACCTTTACAATAATTAATATAGGTAATGCAGGCGTATTTGCAAGTTCATTTTATGATATCGACATTTATAAATTGATACGCGAATACTTCACATTTAAACAAAACTAATATTACTGATTTTATCGCGTTTAATATTAGTAGTTTAAAATTAAACGCGAAAAATATTTAATATTAGTTTTGGTTAAATATAAACTTATATAAAATTATTTACTAGTTAGACAAAATTTTATTTGAACCTTTTACGTCTAAATTTACGTTTAAAAAGGACAGTTGTGTCACTTTATTTGATGTAAGGCGCGTGCGACGGTCATTAATAATTAGTCCTGTTTTACTTTCATATTATTGGACAAGTTTTGCCAGATGGGGATAAGTGAATTTATGGCCACGTCACCATTGAAGCGGACAGCTCCAAATGGACAAATGTCCCCGTGGAAGATTTGTAGCAGGTCATCATTTAAATAAGTGTCGATCTCTTTAATGGCCTTGGACTGAGGTATTTTGCTTTTGACCCATTATTGCGTTAAGTATGGCCCGTAACCCATCGCAGTTACTACTAGTCGATGGGATAGTTGACTGTTCCTGTGCATTTTCTTGAGCAATCATCGCGACAATGTTTCCTGCACATATTTTTTCGTATTTATGGTTTCGTTTTGGTCACTGAATGCAGATAATTTGTATTTGGGGTCTAGAAACGTGCACGCGGAAAATGTTCTATTTTTTTCTACAAGTCCAAATTTACTCACCAGCCCTGTTCGTAAACGATAAATGACATTGTATGATACTTCATGAAAATGGTGGTCAAATGTTCATCACAAGCCGTTATAAGGCAACGTGTCATCACAATGACTTCCAATCATATACTTTTCACCACTAATCGATTCGGTGGCTTAGTCAAACAGCTGTCATCACACCACTCTGCGCCCATCACCCTGAGACCAGTGATCACACTAGCACACAGTGCCCTTCGAACCGAAAAACAATCGTCCTGGGGTGGTTTACCTTAGTTCCTGCATAGGAATCCTACGACCAGGAAAATACAATACATTAATTATAATAATATATAAATCTATATATGTATGTATATATATATATATATATATATATATTATATATATATTCATAAATTATTCGTGAAGACGTACAATTGTTAATTAATATCGAACTGAAAATTAAAAAGTAAAAGTTTATCAATAATACAATGCAATTCAATTACATTTATATTTCAATATAAACTGATTTTATATCAACGCTTAAAACTAAGGCCGGAGTTCACGGACTGAGTCTTTAAACAACTATTCGCTAATCAACAAACATTAATATTTAACAATGGCTTAAAACGCGTGTATAGATTTTAATATTCACCGTGATATTTCATTCCATGTTTAAGTAATCAAGAAATTTCAGAATGTTATTACTCAAGTAACGAATAGTATAATGCAACAAAATAATGTGATAGCTAATCATACTGACCGTCCTGATTTATTGTGTCATTTTAATTAATATTGAAAAGCACTTACTAGACGTATGGGCAGGAACTTTGTATAAAATGATTTCTTATATTTTCGCGAATATTACATATTTAATAAAACTAAATTTACAGATTTTATCGTGTTTAAGTTTTAAGCTATCATTCATTTATTTACATTGCGTAGTATAGTTTTCAGCTGAAGGTACCCCAGATTAACTATGACATCGGGACATCTGTCACCTCAGTCCCCTCCGTGACCATGAGTGCTGAAACCACTCGAAACGTCGGGTTATAAATAGTTATAAAAACTTTATATACAAGTTCATTACAAATGGCGCATTTTTTGCTTTGAATCTGTCGCTTTGTTGCTTTGTTTTTGTGCTGCTGGCGTGTTCTATCTATTATATTATTAGTCACAAAGTTAATACTAAATTTAAAAAAAAACATGGAAGTAGCCAAAAACACACTATTTACACCATTAAAATTAAAAAAAGAAACCCTTTGGAACAATGACTGTTCTCGGTTTATATATATCGTCATAGCAACTGTCATAATATTGTTAAGCACGGTCTGAACGATGTGAGATAACCGACCGAAATTATTTAAAACGATTGTTTAAAGATTTTTTTTTTTAAATAATTATTTATGTGACGGTGAACAATGGCAATAGCTCCGCTGTAATTCCGTTCTCGCCCGGCGCTTTGCCATTCTTGAGCTGTTTGAGAGCCATACTAATCTCGCTCAGACTGACGTCCGGGATATCTTCGGAATAGTGTCGGACGAGATTTGCTCTTGGGTCGTTACTCAGTGTGGCTCCAACGATGATGTGTACAACTGTCCATAATATCTCTCGATCTCACTCAAAATCTCTGGTCCAGCGGAAATGACGCCACCGCTATCGGTCAGATCAGGCAGACAGATCCCTGGCAAAGACCTTGGAGCCTTGGTTTCGGTCTATCGCTTCCTCAATACGAGAAGTATTGAAGAAGCGTAAGTCTCGCCGCATACATTTGGAGATCTGTCTATTCAGTTGCCGATATGCTGACGCATCTGTTGAGGACTGCAGCCTCATTTCACGCCTAACCTCCATGAGATTGAGAGTGTGGTCGGAGAGTTTCTGGATCTTTTTGGTGCGGTGGGTCTTGCAAATCTTTGCTCCCACCGCATGGACAGTTTCCACGAGCCTCTCGTTCAAATCGTCCACTGTAACTCAATCATCCCGGCACTGAAAGCGATTCTGCTATTCGATCTGGAAGCTTTCGGGGTTTTGGATAAGGGCACGAGATGGACGGAGCGTGGACTTCACCAGACGCGACCTCTCCAGCTTTACGTTCAAGTTCTATGTGCCTCTTACCATTCGGTGATCACTGCCAGTTTTCACCCTAGCGATCACAGAGACATCACTGAACAGCTGTCGTTCGGTCGTCAAAGCGCCGGGCGAGGACGGAATTACAGCGGACCTTCTGAAAGCCGGTGGAAAACCGGTACATTTAGTCCTTCAGAAGCTATTTAATTCCGACATCCACGGCGGCGCTACGAAGGAAGTGTGGAGCAGAAGCGTGGTTGTCCTGTTCTTCAAGAATGGCGATAATGCCCTCTGGAAGAACTATAGACCGATGTCGCTTCTGAGCCGCGTCTACGTGCTATTTTCGAGAGTCATTACGAATCGTCTCGCAAGCAGACTTGACGACTTCCAGCCTCCCGAACAAGCCGGATTCCGAAAAGGCTTTAGTACCATAGACCACATACATACCCTTTGCCAGATTGTACAAAAGACCGATGAGTACAATCTCCCGCTATGTCTGGCGTATGTGGACTGTGAGAGAGCCTTTGTTTCCGTCGAAATTTGGGCGGTGCTACGGTCGCTTCAGCGGTGGCGAATTGACTGTCGGTATATCGATGTGCTGTAGTGCTTGTATACTAATGCTACGATGGCTATCCGAGTACAGAACCAGAGTACGAAACCGATCCAATTTCAGAAAGGTGTAAGACAGGTTGATGTTATATCCCCGAAACTCTTCACCGCTGCATTGGAAGATGTCTTCAAGCTACTGGACTGGAAAGGATACGGTATCAACGTCAATGGCGAATACATCACTCACCTTCGATTTGCCGACGACATAGTCATAATGGCAGAATCGCTGGAGGACCTCAGCGCTATGCTCAATGACCTCAATAGTGTCTCCCAACAGGTAGGTCTTAAGATGAACATGGACAAGACGAAGATCATGTCTAACGTCCATGTCACACCTATACCGATTATTGTTAGGAACACTACGATCGAAGTTGTCGACGAGTATGTACTCGTATACCTAGGACAGATTGTCCGACTAGGTAGGTGCAACTTCGACCAAGAGGTCAATCGACGGATCCAACTCGGCTGGGCAGCGTTCGGAAAATTGCATCACATCTTCTCGTCGAGTATACCTCAATGCCTGAAGACAAAAGTATACAACCAGTGCGTGTTGCCAGTGATGACATATGGAACCGAGACGTGGTCCTTCACTGCAGTGCGCATAAGGAAGCTCAGAGTCGCGCAGCGAGCTATGGACGGCTATGCTCGGAGTTTCTCTGCGAGATAAAATCCGCAACGATGTTATCCGCAGCAGAACTAGAATAACCGACATAGCCCCAAGGATTAGCAAGCTGAAGTGGCAATGGGCCGGCCATATAGCTCGTAGAACCGACAACCGTTGGGGAAGAAAGGTTCTCGAGTGGCAACCTCGTACCGGAAAACGCAGCGTAGGGCGATCCCTCACTAGATGAAGCGACGACCTGCACGGTTTTGCGGGAAGTCGATGGATGCAGGTGGCTCAGGACCGTGTTTTGTGGCAATCTATGGGGGAGGCCTATGTTCAACAGTGGACTGTAATAGGCTGAAATGATGATGAACAAAAGCCTAAGTAAGATTTCTCCTCATGTAAGATTTTATTTTTGTCTCATCAATGCTCTAGATCCTTAGTTACCAAAGTGGTCCTGATACGGGAGACTCGACAGGATCTACGTTGATGTAACAAAAAAATGAGTTAATTGGTTATAGTTTTGGGAATATGGTAGAAATGTAGCTGCAGGGGGTCCACCGGAACCAGCTAAATTTTGAAAGTGGTCTATGAGAATAAAAGTCTGGGAACCTCTGCTCTTGATTGATGAGGAGAGTGACGTGATGGCTCTTACTTAGTACCTACCTACTCGTAATTATTTTTTAACTTTTAGTTACAATAAAACCGTTTCACTTGAAAAATTTATTTTAATGAAGGAAAGGAAGTTAATTTGGTACGATCTGCATGCAAAATGGTGTGTATATTACCTAGTTTTTGAAGAACACCGCCTGCCCTTATTATTTTGTTTCCGAATTTTTAGTTTTTTATTTAGTAACTTAATATTTCTCATTCTATTTAGTTCATTAAGTGCCTCATTACAAAGTTTCTTTCCTGAAGACCTAGATTTTAGTAATGTATTGTGTGTCTAAACTCTAAGATCCGCCATTTTGTTACGGACGCTTTTTTGGATTAGGTATTTTTTTCTACAGTTTATTATGTTCTACTCAAGTGTCAAGCAATTAACGGCAATTAAAGCTATATTGTCGGGATTGACAAAAAAATATCCGCTATTTTGCGGAGGCGGCAAACTTGGATTTGCAATTTTTTAATGGTGTACTGTATTCTACTAGTTAAGCCCTTTCATTTGATACCAATATTGGGTTGAAAAATATGTAATCCGCCATTTTTTGGCGGCAGCTAACTGGGACTTACAATGATATTGAATATACGTAATTATATTGTCATCAGAACTAAAAGAATGTACCAAATTTCATATCAATCGGTCAACAGGAAGGGGGTAAATTTCAATTATTATATTTGACCCACACAAGACACAAACAAAGCAATCTAAATGAAACTGTTTAATAATAATAAATTGCAGTAAAATATGTATATTAAACTGTAGAACCTAACCAAATCCGAGTAATTCGTCTTCTCTCTTCTCTCCAACAAGATCTTACATCAAACAAGTCCGCAGAGGCTTATACTCGTACAAACGATTTTATAAATACATGTATCGACCGGATTTAGCTGTATATTTGTATGATGTCAATTATATAATTATTTCGGTTGATTTTGGTTGAAGTTTGTATTGCAGAGTAAGGCCATTCCGAGTTAGGCAGATTACTGCAATTCTTATGCTGTGCGGGTCTCAGAGGAGGTGGTGACTATCTGTCTTCCGCCACATCACACTCGATGTCGCTTTCCGCCGTCCCGATACCAGCCCCATTCGCCGAGAAAATATCCCCCATGCTCGAAACCGCTACTGCTATACGGTCACCGGTGTGTTTGTCGGTCTGTAGTCGACTCTTTAGACGTCTACTTGTTTAGACGAGACAGTAGAAACAACATTTCATTTAAAAATGAATTCTAGTCCCAAATTTGCGAAGCAATTATGAATACTTGTACAATTTTCTTCAATAAAACCATTTTATTAATGCATATTAACTAGTGATCTGATTTAAACTTGAAACCGAATAAATACAATACCTCCAACACCCCTATAAGAATGTTTGCAGGGTAATACGAAAAACCTTTAGCACTACTAACTTCTTTAAAAAATCGTACAGAGATGTTATTTAATGCATATTACAATGCATTTGCATAAACATGGACACTACAAATATACGAGTATTATGCTAAATATTCGGCACTAAGCAACTGCCCCATTCACACAGGTCCCGGTCATATTTTAAAAATGTGATAATTACGTACAGTAGCAACATAATGCTCTTGTTTCGTATATTGAGTGATGGCACTCGAACCGAACCTGAATTTGGTTCGCATAAAAAGTTACAAGTATTACTCACATAGTATTTTAAAAACGTGAATGCAGTTAATGTAAATAACTTCATGCATCTTATTAGCGAACTATACTTAAACTTAACACTTAAACCGACATTGAAGATTAGCGCAGCAAAGAAAAACATTAAAGCACTTTAGGCAAATGAGTTCTCGTTGTTTCGGGTACTCCGATAAACTTAGGCGATTAAGTCTTCGCTAGATTACGTGCTGACTTATTGAGAAGAAATTAAAACTTTGAAGTTATTTTCTATAAATTAAACTGTTTTGTTATTCACATTCAAACTAGAAAAGTTTATTTTTATTGATGAAGATTAATAAAGATGGGCGCATCCCGCCTGGATAGGTACCACCGCGTCGGATAGTCTGCCGACAAGCCGTTGTAAGGTTTGAAGGGCTAGTGTTAATTACAAGTCATATAAGACTTAAGAACCGATTTCTCAAGGCGACAAGCGCAATGCGGGGTTCACAGAACTTTCCACTGCAATGTGAATGACGGCTCAATAATCTTTTTTTTTTTGTTATTGTTTCTAGATTCGAATCCCGGCCGGTGGAATCGGAAGTCGAAAGGGGTAGATAAGTCAGAGATTTTATTTTTGTGCTGTTACGGCACTATAAGAAATCAGACGTAAGATGACAAATTTGTTCAGAAAATGTATTCGTGATCTAAATCAATTAAGTGGACATTGACGTATATTGAGATTTACGCAATTGTTGACAATTTGAGTTTGTTATTTGATTTTACATAAATATATTTACAATAAATATAATATGTGAGTTTAATTACTATATAATATGTTTTATTGGTTTAGCTTTAAGTATTTTCTAACCTTCCGGACTTTTTAAAATATCTTACAACCTTATTAAGAATTTTTTTTTAAAAAAAACTAATATGTAACCTGCAATGCCTGTAAACATAAATCAATGACTTCAACTAACTTCTATTCTATATGCTTATATAATTTGATCAAGATAATGGGTTCACTGGCGATAGCGTTCCCATGCATCAATCCAATCTAGGTAAGTACCAGCAGAGTGCAAGTTTTTCTACCGTTGAGCAGCAATCTACAACAAATTGTCACCAAAACATTAGAACACTTGGTGCCATCGAAATATTTCATTCTTTAGACGACTGCGTCTCCTTTTATTATTTAGTACTAAATACAATTGCAGTTGGATATGCAACGTTATCGCCTTACTTGTGATTCAGTCATTCGTTCGTTTCAACCTACAAGACCACTGCTGAACGTAGGCCTCCCCATAGTAAGCCACAAAAGTTTGTAGCTCTCATTTTGGAGAGATTTTTCCATAGTTGCCACGTTTGGCAGGCGGGTTGGCAACCGCAGTTTATTTATTCAGATGTTCCAGGAAGATGCTGCTGCCCATCTCTTGATTTTTATTTTCCCTCTGTCGACTTTGACGACACCAACGAGATGAAATTGGGTGGTAGATTCTTTTAGGCTGCCATCCACACGGTTGTATCAGTCGTATCCACTTAAAACAGCCAAATTGAAATCGATCCAGGACGATCCCTCAAAATTTGTGGAATATCGGTTTCATAAACTAGCGGAAATACTCT
Organism: Luehdorfia chinensis; assembly: GCA_019845155.1. NCBI lineage: Eukaryota > Metazoa > Arthropoda > Insecta > Lepidoptera > Papilionidae > Luehdorfia > Luehdorfia chinensis. The sequence continues at coordinate 6,997,716 of JAHVAK010000282.1, forward strand.
GCTCTTCAAAATAACGGAGCAACTTAACTTATGTTATAATATCACTACTTCTCACGTCTTTCATCTGATAGATTCGCCACACGTCTGCTTTTCCGCTTAGTTTTGATCTTTACTTTAATATTCCTTTTCATGCGTCAAACTGTCTTCTCCACATGTGTATATTGTCGATCAGTGACTGCTCCGGATACTTGAGCTACACCTATTCTGGCATTATCGCTTCAATAACTTAATCATTATGTTACGTAGAATACGTCAATAATAAGCAAAGAATTCAAAGTAACCAGTAAATTTATTGAAAATTGCAAAAGTTTAGAAAATTTATAAAATATGTTTTCATGAAATTATGCTTGAATTAAATTTATTTTTAACATCAAGGTCATTGTTGTCGGTGCATGCTCGGACTCTAAGTCTGTGCATGCTGGTGTTCAACAAGGCTGCCTGCTATCGCCCACACTGTTTCTTCTGCGTATCAATGATTTGTTACAAATTAGTAACATTCATTTCTATGCGGACGAAAGCACTGGCGATGCCTTGTATAACGGCCGTACCAATATTTCTCGGGAATACGTCGAAGAGTACCGTAACTCACTTGGTTCTGAAGTCGAGATTTTGTTAGAAAAAATCTCTAATCTGGATCATCCCCAAGGAGATACAAGTTTGCGCGTTTACCGCTAAATAGAAACCCGTCGTGTCTCGTCGTTTTGGGAGCACTCTCCTTGTTATCTGAGCTAGTATCGGAATCCTTAAAGTTGACACATCGTAAAGTTCAGTTCCGTGGCCAGGGCACCATCACCATGTCGGGACGATCACCCTGTTCGGACGCCCTATTCCCTGGGAAAAGAGCGTCAAATACCTCGGGGTCGATTTAGACGCAGCGATGTCATTCGCTGCACACATTAAGAACATTAAGAACGCACGAAATAGAGCGGCTTTTATCTCATGCCGACTATATCCATTATCTTGCTCTTCAAGCACAATGTGCCTTCGACACAAACTTTGCCTCTATAAGACTTGCATAAGACCCGTAATGGCCTATGCATGCGTCGCTTTCGCTCGCGCGACGAGCAATCAATTAAAGAAGTTACAGAGCGTTCAAAATAGATTCTTGCGAACTGCCGCCGGAGTCGGTTGGTATCAACGGAACGTAGATCTTCACAGCGAGTGTGAAACGCCCTTAATCTCTGAACATTATCACGGCGGTTTTTCGAAAAAGCCGCGGCTCATCCAAACCCGCTGCTGGTTAAAGCAGCAAATTACCGACCAGATAGAAACGCGACCGTACGCAAACGTCGCCCGCGAAACGTGCTAGACGACACGGACGTCTCAGCACTCCCTGACCACGATACGGTCAGTCACGACCCAGGCTACACTGTACACACAGTTAATAGCTTTAATATAACACGCACCACGACGCGCGACCACGCGCAGTGAACACAGTATCCGATGAATCTGTAAAAACCAAAAAAGGCTTACAGCAATTACATCACCGAAATGATATATCCGTGGCCATTTGGAAGGAAAGGCCAATTTGCCCTCAAAAAGCTTGGCGAGCGGGATAGTATATCACGCCGGTCCACCGCTTGCAACTGTACAAGGTATAAGTTCGGCCATCACATGAAGTACTGTTCTCATCTCTGAGCAGGAGCAACACATTTGATTTGATTTTTTGACCGCATCCAGTGAAGCGCGGCTCTAATCGTCAACGATCAGGTTCTTTCCGATCAGCTTGATTCCATTAGTCCTGCGAATACGTTACGTATCTTTGCATTTTTTATCGCATTTGCCATGGCGTTCCGTGGAATTGTTTGGAATTATTCCAGCCGCTTTTTATTGCCATCGTACATCGCGGCACAGCACAAATTCCATCCACATCATCTTGATCAAACCGCCAGCGATATTTCCGGACCGATATGACTTAGGGACGTTCAATACGCACCCGCGATTTCCGTGGTATTGCGGATGTTCATAGGCGGCGATGATCATTTAACATCAGGTGAGCCGTATGCTCGTTTACCTCCTCTACTAAAAAAAAAATTACAGAAAACGTACAATAAAAAATATAGTTTTTTTTGGAAGCCCAATTTAATTTAAGTAAGTATAGCGTGTAATAGTTTATGTGACTAAAATAAAAAATATAATACTGAAGTAGTATTATATTTTTTATTTAGAATGATCAAAGACCAAAATATCTACCTAAATAACTATTATTTCAATGTAGATTTGGCTTGTAACCAAAAACAAAGCGGGATCGACTGTGTCGCTACGTAGACCTTACCACAACATATGATCCCAGTTTAATTAGATATTATGCCTCTTGCCCAGTGCCAAATTTGGAAAATAGTCGTATTATTTTGTATTGTAAGCATGCCACCATCGAGTCTTACAATTTTACAGTATATATTATAGCTGACTACGTAATGTTTTTTTCGTATAAAGTTTCGAAAATTACTTTTATTGTTTGAAGACACAAATTATTTATTTTATTCATTTATTTGAACAACAGCAGTATTTTTGTGCAACATTTCTAATTTTCATAAAATTACAATTTCTTAAAAATTATGTAGGTAATAAATTACGTAATATTGAAAAATAAGCTTGTATATTCATATTAACTCATTTAAAAATTTCTATGTATGTAACCCATTAATATTTTTTTTTCATACGTTTGGATTGAAACTAATTGAAATACAGTTATCCTGGTATCTATTCCTGAATCGGAGTTAAAAAATACAAGCACATAAATCCTTAATCACTTATGAAACAGCCCCAAATCGCATCATCTATTTTTATTTTATTAATTCGCGAATTACAGACTATGCCTAAAAATAATTGACCATTTAGTACATTTTTTCTGTTATATTTTTTATTTTTATTACACAATAAATAAAATCTGTCTATACTCAGCATTGCCGCACTTCACCATTCATTACAAAATATGGCATATTTCGGCACAATAGTTATTTATTATTTATATACATTACTCTAGTTATGAATGATTATTAGTTCTAGATTAATTTTAATAGGAAAAATCTCGGTAAAAAGTATATCTTCTAAGCTAGATAACTTAAAAAGTATAATGTTTTAGTTGGTAAATAGAAATAATAATTGCAAAATGAAATAAAACATAATGAAGTATCGAACTTAATTATTCTTCTTCATATTATTTGTAATGGAGGAGTATGGCGAACTATCCGGTAATAGCACAGTGACTACTCCTCCTTTTAAATTTCATAACGCATATGACCTGGGTTTAGTGCATGAGTGTATCATATTTATTAGGAAAATACAAAAAATGGTACCGTTTTATTTATAAATGTAGAAGAATTGCAGCAAAATGTCTTGATGCGGTCCGGGTGTTGTACGGTCATACTCGTACGTTTAAATTACATCAAGTGTGTTCGGTGTGCAGTTTCTCATCGCCAGGATAATATCGTGGCTTAGAGTTATTGGGCTATATAGCTTTAAAGGAAAATTAAGAGAATATTTTCTTACAATGACTAAAGTCACCAATGGAACATAAATACTAACACCACCGAAATTGGTAAAACTGAAAAAAGAAGCTGCAATTACCAATAACTTATTATAATTACATAACAGGTGTAATTTGGTGTAATTACTGCACAATAAAATAATGTATCTACAAGAATTTTTATGTTGAATCCATTTTGACGTTTATTTGTATCGATATATTGATGATTCTATTAGCCTCTTATATTGACGTTTTTAACATACATACATACATACATAAGATCACGACTGTATCCCATAAGGGCTAGTCAGAGACTGGGCACTCACTGCAAAAACAGATGACTGCTATAATTCACGTTTCACTAAAACAATATAATGCACTTGGTGTGATAGGTGGTGGGCCCATCGCCACATGCGCTGTTGGATGCCGAGTGCAGTTTAATTCCTTACTCGCCTTTTACGAGATCCATTGGATGAGATGGAGTGGTTGTATTCTTTTAACGAGCCGCCACCGCACGGCTAGTTTGGTGGCATGGTGACGTTTTTAATGTCTGACCCAATACCTTCGATGCTTTAATGTACAGATTATTCCTTAATTTCTACTTTTATATTTTCAGTTTATTCTTTATTACTTCCAATATCATGTGTGATTGTGTCTTATTATGCACATGTTGCATAACGCTTCTGTCGTTATTTCACTTCCGTTTCAGCTCAATTTTCGTTTAACTAATAAAATTGTACCTGAAGCTTAATGTGCCCCAGTATTATTGACGAACAAATTTCTAGCATCTTGAACGCCCGTGAACTAATAAGGTACGCCGTAATACTTTATGGATGTTAGAATGTGCCACAGCTGTTGCGTATACCTTAAGCTTCATGTTCTTATGGAATGCCGGTTCTTGTGTAACGGTCTTAGATTGTTCCTAATATATTGGCATTTTGACATTACGTCATTCAATGCATTTAAGTTACTATTATATATTTAATTAAAAAGGCAGTAAGAAGTAAAATACACATAAATTTTTGAACTTTATGTGTGTTTGACATATTTGTGATATATAATTTCGGTGATGTACTCGTAATTGCTGTTAGCCTTTTTTGGCTTTTACAGCTTCCTCGGATACTATGCTCACGGGCCAGGGACGCGCGTGCCAGGTTTGATTTGACCCAAACATAAATAAATAAATGAACTCCTACAAAAACCTCGAAATTCGGACTGTATCGCGTTCGCTGCGTACTTGCGCGATTTAGAATATCTCAATATGATTTTAAGTCATCTAATGACCGTCCGAGGGAGGCTGCGGGCCTCCATTCGGACTGTCGACTTGTGTGTCGGTAACTCTGGGCGGTGGGAACCGCCCTGGAACACGGGTGTATCGTGTGTACGCGGTGTGATTGTCGACTGCTGCGCGTCGCTCTCTACGGCGGTCGCGCGTCGTGGTGCGTGTTATATTAAAGCTAAGCCTGGATCGTGACTGACCGTATCGTGGTCAGGGAGTGCTGAGACATCCGTGTCGTCTAGCACGTTTATATTTGTGAACATGTGTGCTGAAGGTAAGAGAGGCTGGTCTACCTTAGTAGTTATTTATGTATTATTGTATTTGTCTTATCTGAAATGTTTAATGGAACGTGCTTCGGTTGTCTATGGGTGTATTCTTTGTTTTGTGTATTTTTGTTTAATGCATTCGCTTACGATAAAAAAAATACCAAAACGAGGATAACGTCAGAGGTCATTACAAAACTACAATTGGGAACGCTATTGTATAATTATTATTACAGAGTGACGGCAACAAGATTAGCAATACCATGAACGAGGTATTTTATCATAGTCGACTGATGTATACCATCTTGATTATTTATCAAGTGCGATACAGCTGTTTGGTGTGCCGTGTGGTGGCGGCTCGTTAAAAGAATACTACCACTCCATCTAATCCAATGGATCTCGTAAAAGGCGAGTAAGGAATAAAACTGCACTGTGCGCCCAACAGCGCATGGTGGCGATGGGCTCACCACCTATCACACCAAGTGCATTATATTGTTTTGGTGAAACGTGGATTGTGGCAGTCATCTGCTTTTGCAGTGGGTGCCCAGTCTCTGACTACCCCTTATGGGATACAGTCGTGATCTTATGTATGTATGTATACAGCTGTTTATGGGCAACGGTCATCATTGATTATCAGTTGAAGTATGGGTTCGGAAATCCATCTAGGCGTAACTAACTACCTAAAGTGCCCTACAGCAGGTCCACGGACCTCTGGTTTTTCTTAAGTGTTATTCGGCCGTGCTGTTTCAGTGCAGATATATTTTGTTCGGATTTCAAATCGCGACAAAAAAATTACAACAGACATGACGACGACGCCTAGTCTTGTGTAACCACCAAACTTATGATCCAATTATGCTTAAAATTCAGTTAACGGCGGATTGAATTTGGATTGCTCGCGTAATTATAATTTGTCTTATTACAATGAAACACTAACATTTTTTATTAATTGTTTAATATTATATTACTATTTTATAGCATTTCCAATATATTTTTATTAATTAAAATAACACTTATGTTGATGACCTTTAAGTACATTCTGAGACATGTCTAATAGGACAATTATTTTGATGACGATTCAATAGCTCTTATCACGAATTTACGCTCCACTTCTTACTTTTTCAAGTCATTAGTTTTTATGAATAATTGCTTATTTATTGTTGCCCGTTACTCAAATAAATTATCCTGATATAATATGATAAGAATGATTAAGATGTTTTATTAGCGCTAGTATTGGATTACTAAAATATTTATTTCGCCTCATACACAGTTTACATTAAATGTTAATATTTACAGTAGTTTTTCGCACTTACTACCTGTTAAGAGTCGTTGCCATAGTTACTGCTATCCATCGAAAGACCACTGATTAACTTAAATCACCTAACACAAATTATCTGATTCTAGTCCTTTATTTATACCAGTAAATTTAAAAAACTTTGAGTACTTAACAACAATTACCTTTTCTTGGAATTTAACTACTACTACCAGACTAAATTCCGAATATGTTGCACTGGTTGTAGCCTTTTCAAAATATTAAATATTGGTTTTATCGGTGGAACAGTTTTCGTTTACATTTCTATTGTATGTAGAATATTAGAAAAGTTTCTGCTTGCTCTGAATAATACAAAACATGAGACGCAAATATTGCAACAGAGCTAAGGATAATCATCCGAATGCGAGCCAGTGCACAATATGTAAGCGTAGTTTTCAATAGAGCCATTTATTTTTTATCGTTCTATACGGTTAGTAAAAAAATACTGCCATCCAAAAGTAACCAAAAGCACCTGAAGAAACCTGTTATTATACAATAGAAGACTATATTTAAAGACTTCTTTAGTTTTGATTTATCTGTAAATGTGTTTGATGTTAAGCAGCGACTAGCCTATAAAATTAAAAAAATCAATCTTGACCTGAAGGGCATAACAGGTTGAAAATCAATTCCTATTTCTAAAATCTCAATTAAAAATAAACTATAAACCTCTTGTTTATCCTTCTATCGAGTAAATGTACAGGAGAAAATCATGAGTCATAGACAAACATTAACCTTGCACTGAACGGATGTCGAGCGAGCTGAAAATGTATCATTGTACTCTCGGGTGATATCCGTCGACGGGAGGGAATTAAACCTATACATCTACTTCTTTCTCATCACTTAAAGTATTGCTACATACATACATACATATAAGGGGGAGGCAGAGGCTACTCAACTAGCCCACTTTTCGCCCACGCGGGAAACGAGACATGACGGGTGGCGAACCAAGTCGCCGCCATTTTGGTATGAGTCAAAAAATTATAATTCCCCATTGCGTTCTAACGAGCACGAGTATTGCTCTAGTATGTATTAAACATAAAATCTTGATTAACCTAAGAAATACCTTACATATTTATTGATATATAGCCTGCGTAACCATAAATGTCAATATATGACAAAGTATATGTTAATACTAGCTGATTCCCGCGACTTCGTCTGTGTGAATATGTTTTTTTTTTAAATATCCCGCTTTCGCATTTATAATATTAAATATCGATTATATTTTGTATATGTAATTTTTTTTAAAACGTTCTTTGATAAATTAATATATTTGCTAAATGTCTGTGTACAAAAAAATGTCATGGTTTTTGAAATTAGTAGCCTACAAAATATAAATGACCGAGAATCTATAATCTATAGATATAATAATAATTGATCTAGACATTTTTCGATCCTATGATTTCGTTTTAAAATTTTACCATTTGTATTCATACTGAAATCAGAATGATATTAAAAGAACGTTAACTTTATGTAGCTGTTCAAACTAGTTATTCCAAGAAACCAGCAGGATTTTTATTTTGATAGTGAAACAGCATACAATCTAATACTGAGAGAAAGTTACACTGTTAATTAAAAACTAATTCATCGTATTCATTATACTTAGCAGCTTATGAACAATTTGCTCTTGAACATGAGATTCTCCTAAGTTAAGAGAATTCGCCGCAATAGACACTTTTGGTAGCCGGATTGCCGGATTTAGCATAGCAACTTAGATGCTGTTATATGTCTCCTACCTGGAAATATTTTTTTTTATAGAAGAGGGGGCGAACGAGCAAGTGGCTCACCTGATGTTAAGCGATCACCGCCGCCCATGAACATCCGCAACACCAGGGGAATAGCGTGTGCGTTGCCGGCCTTTGAGAAAGGAATAGGCCCTTTTCTTATTCTATCATATTCAAAACTGCTATACTGATATCTGTCGGAGATTAAGAGATTTTGGTTTCTCTTGACCACCTTTAGCGACACCAACAAGTGGTTAATTGATATTATATTTTTAATAACTATTATTTTTACAGGATATACTATACATTCATGTAATCTTGACACTGCATACTTATATATACAGGGTCATTCGTAATGTCCTATACATCCCGGCAGACTGGGAATAGGGACGATGTGTCTGATGCCCCAAAAAATATAATGAGCCTCGTAGCATGATACCTGTCGGTGATATGTCGTCTTAAAGAATTTGCGTAAAACTCATAGTTACCTATCCTGTTAGACAGCTGATCGAGGCAATGAACTCATAAATTTAATTGGGCGTTTTTCCAATGAGCTCCCATCGAATGAACTCGTAAATACTAGGCTAACATGAAACTTCAGGAAATCTGTTGCGAAGTAAATCTGTTAGTATGACGCCGTATTTTCGGGACAACGAATGTTTGAATCCATTTTTCTCATATTTACATCGTTATTTAGTCTAGTAGAGATTCTTATTCTTATACAACGCAATCGCAGTATTATGCTAGTTTGAAATTGTATTTGTTTTAATTATTAAAAATTGGTTCAAACTACAGTATGTTGATTTATTTACTCATTATTCTTTTTTATTTACTTAAACTCTTACTGAACTCTTACTGAATTTTTTTCAGAAAATTTTGGGTAAAGATGCATAATTGTCATTGTCAATCTCGTCAATCTAATGAAGAACTCACCATAGCATAGCCTAGTAATAAAAATAGAGTGTGGGGTCTCCCATTTAGCAAATACAGGGCCTTAAAGCAATCGTTATAACATCATAAGTCGCTGAATCGATATTTCCACCAGAAAGCAAAAGTTGCTTGTTATACACGTTGCAGCCTCCGTAGATGGCAGCAATCAAAGGCATTCTTTGCATTTGCTTGCGGTGAACGCATACAAGTTTCTTACGGCAAACGCCTAAAGATGTACCTTCAAATTATTAAGGTAAGTATAGACACATCACTGTGTTAATGTAGTCCAGCTACTGTCGATGTCGGATAGTTATTATTTAACGAAAATGTACATCTATTTTTCTGAAGTTCAAGGAATTATTTTAAAAATGTTGTGAAAGTTTCCTTGACTTTATGATATAAAATTGCCAGTGCTTCCTTCCACACTAGCTTCCTATTGAGACATAAATAGAGGAAAATTTACCACGACACTAAATTTTTGTAGCTTCCTATTCCGTGACAAATATAGTGACTTCCGGTACCTGTTTAAAATGCAACAAAATTATAAGTATTTTCTTAAAAATAAGATACTAAAAAGTTTTACTTCATGTATTTTATATGATAATAATTTTAGTAAAATCAAACTACACTATTTCGAACTCAAAATGGCCGTTTGAAAATATTTTGTTTATAATAAGAGTAAAACTTAAAAACTAATGCCAAAAAAAATTTGTTTTTTCTGATGTACAATTTTTTTAATGGAAGAGAATTTTTTTTATTACTTAAAAAGACGAGACTCACAGATCGTTCACCTAATGGTATGTGCAACGTCTGCCCATAACAAATGCTGTGTCACACAGAACATTTTTGTGTGGCACCACACTGCGTCCGTCACACTGACACTTTTGATCTTAAGTCTCATATGCCCAGTAACTACACTAGCTCTCAGTTGCACCCAGACAGAAAAACAGTAGTGTTTGCACAGCACTGATTTATGGCAAAATAACTGACCCTGCAGTGATACCTATCCAGATGGATTCCAGCATATAAATACTACCACCAGTAAATAGATACATTAGGTCAAAATATTTCACATGTAACCAATACATGTTCGTAATCATTAGAATTTCGTTTTGTGGTTTTTGTTTTAGTTTGTATTTTTATATAATTATTTGCATTTTTCCAAACGGATAACACTAAAAGATTTATAAGATCCTAGTTTCCAAACTGGAAATCATTAACCATTATGAAACGCGGCAAGTCATTTACCCAGATATACGCATACACAGATGCATGCAATGTTTTTTAATTTTGTATAAGACAGAGATACTTACCATAAGAGCTTATGAAGAACATTTTGGTGCCTATTATTAACCACAGCACAGGAAATATCTTCAGCGTGTATAAAAATAAACAGATTTCGCTGGCTTTGATTGCAAAAGTCCGCTTGATCGCCAGTTGGAAATGCACATAAATCTGCATGAGGCACAGGCTCCTAGTCTATTTACTGAAACAGCCATCATTTGTCTTAAGCAGACTGTTCGATATCATACCACAAGACAGACTTATAAAGAATACTAGAACTTCCAAGAAGTAAGTAAGAAATATAATGTTTTGGTACAAAAATTTAAGTAACGTGGGCGGACTTCTACTCTGCAGAGTATAGATTGGAGTTCGGGGTGGGACAGGGCGACCTAACTTCGCCCAGGCTAGTTCTAGTGTTATTGGTCTACAGCTAAGTAAAATGACCTCTGGACCCGTTGATGAGTCAATCCATCGGGACGACGGGTAAAACCCGTGTTAGCTATGGCATTTAAAAATTATAATAGGTGAGTAGCATAAGCAAAAATAAAAAAAAAATCTTTTTACATGTTACTTATTTACTAAAATATTGTAATGCCATACTTATACCCTATAATGCAGTTACAAGATAATATGTTACGCGCCACTAGCCTAATGGTTTCATTTACTGACTGCGAAACATGATATAGCAGGATCTGTCTTGCCATTCAACTATTCTCTTAAAATATCTTCTAGCACAAGCTTTTAAGCTTAGTTGGAGTAATTGAGAAAATATTAGCAATATTAATGGCATTTCAAATTTTTATAGGAAAGGAAAAATATTTTAGAACGTGTATTAAAAAGTAAAAGGACAGAGAATGTTGGAATGTTAGAATAATATCTATCTGAAGATAACGCTGTAGATACGAGTATCTTACTAGATTCTACTTCCCTTTTCTATTTCATTTTGTTTATAACTTTACACAAAACATTACACTTCATCATCATCATCATTTCAGCCTATCTATTCCTCTGCTGAACATAGGCCTCCCCCAATTATTGCCACAGCTTGCAGCTCTCATTTGGGGGTTTGCCATAGTTTCCACACTTGGCAGGCGGGTTGGGAACCGCAGTTTATTTATTCAGATGTTTCAGGAAGATGCTGCTGCCCATCTTCTGGTTTTGATTTTCTCTCTGTCGACTTTTACGACACCCACGGGATAAGATGATAACTTTAAAAATAATTTCAATGGGCATTATATTTATAAACGTGTTGGGTACTGAAGAAAAGTGCTAAATTCTTCTAAGGCGTACATGGAGCTCTGTACACAACAGCAATTGTTTTGTGTCAGAGTTTACTTATTTAAAAATAAACCAGCACTCAAATAACATAGTCACATTATAGTACTTAAACTTCGTCGTGTCACTCAAACAAAGTAAGAACTCATTATAAGGTGTCAACATAATGCACGTGCTTCTATGCAATGAACCAGAAAATAATTATTTAAAGTGCGTCGTAGCCTGATTTCATTTACAAAAAATATTTACGCTTGTAATTTATACAATCCACATTTTAAAAATAATTAGTATTAATTAATCTTGAAGCCCGCCGTGTGGAGGCGGCTTACGAGAATCTACCACCCCATCTCATCCCGTTGGTCGTCAAAGTCGACAGAGGGAAAATAAAAACAAAGAGATGGGCAGTAGTATCTTCCTGTAACGTCTGAATAAATAAGCTGCGGTTGCCAACTCGCCTGCCGAATGTGGCAACTACGGAAACACTCTCCAAAATGAGAGCTGCAAACTTGTGGCAATCTATGGGGGAGGCCTATGGACTAGAAATTGACAAATAAATGACAATTAAAATTTTAATTTTTGACAAAATTACCCAAAAGGCTGATTTTAAAACGTTGCGGTTACAGTTTGTCTTTTCGTTTAATACTTTTTTAGGTTTTTTAAATGCCGAAGCATTACTGATACTCCTTACAGTCACACAACATATTGCTGTGCAGATGTTGCCGCAACAAGCTGCATTAATTCTAACCGAAAAATATAATCAAAACAAACATCAGTTCTGTGGTGCGGAGATTCATGAATTGGCCGAGTGTAAACAATAGCTCAGGGGCTAGGCGCTCGCTTTAAAAATTTCATAGAACGCGAGTGACCTGGGTTCGATTCCCGGTGCCGGCACCAGAAAAATTGTTAATTGCAATTTTAAGTGCTGATGTACCACGTGCTCGGCGGTGAAGAAAAACATCGTGAGGAAACCATGCAGGATCTGAGAAATATAAAATATTTCGAAGACATGTGCAGTCCGCCAACCCGCATTGGAGCAGCGTGGCGGATTCTATCTAGCTCCAAAACCCTTTCAGAAATGAGAGGAGGCCTGTGCTCAGCAGTGGGACATTTATAGGCTGAAACTTTTCTTTTTCTTTTAAACAATATAAAAGGGCATTACGTAAAGCATGAAATCTGTGTTGTTGACGCTCTGAAATTTTCTAGAAATGTTAAGAATCCCACTATGAACACGTACTGTTTCCGGCAACGACATGTTATTTTAAAAATTGTAGCCAAGTGCAACACAGGTTACTTTATTACATACTTTATACGATAACGAAGTTACCTCACAAGAGGAGTCAGTAAAAATGCTATGTGTAATGTATTGCTTCTAACCGAGGTTGTAACGAATTTCAACGGCTTTAGATGTAAAGTGTTGTTAAAGGTTGTGCCTATACGTTTGCTTTTATAGATGTTGTAGAGGATACATCGGTACATTGATATGCTTAATGATGATTCAACTTTGATAAAGTGACTGCCAGACCATCAGTGCATGAAGTACTGCATAAAATTAAAACTTTTAGTATACAGAATGATGTTTATTCAGTTAAGACGCGTTATAGAAGCACTGATAAGGGCCTGAAACTGATTGTAATTAGGACGATATATAATACATTGCAAGCATTACATATTTATTGTTAGTTAATGTTGACGTAAAACCAGATATATAAATAAATATCTATGGACAATTATCATAGCAAAATTTTGTTAGATGAGTTTAAAAATAATGTCCACTACATCTATCCCATTAAGCAGGTGTATCCCTAGAAGTATACAGGTGACGTGAGCAGGCCGATGTAAGTAAAAAAAATACACTGCCTTATTTATCATTGGGCAAGGCCATGTCGTCAAGAAGAGCTGTGACGATTCTTTACGGTTCATTATCTTGGACTAATTACATGATAATGTGGAATTATCGTGGATACAATATATAAGTATCGATACAATGTAACAGATGTTTGAGGTATACGGCCCGATAATATTATACAACTTAATACAGGTAAACAGCACTTAAGTTTTCTATGGCAGGAAGGTTTGTATCGCGATACGAAGGTTCATGAGTGACTGAGGATTTACATTACGCCGAGAGCCTAAAAACAATTTCACCGAGGAGCAATGCAAAATTTCATAGCGTCGATTAATTGTCATCGCTTTTCACAATCTATACATAAGATCACGACTGTATCCCATAAGGGGTAGTCAGAGACTGGGCACTCACTGCAAAAGCAGATGACTGCCACAATCCACGTTTCACCAAAACAATATAATGCACTCGGTGTGATAGGTGGTGAAGCCCATCGCCACCATGCGCTGTTGGGTGCACAGTGCAGTTTAATTCCTTACTCGCCTTTTACTAGATCCATTGGATGAGATGGAGTGGTAGTATTATTTTCACAATCTATGTATGTCAAAAATATTCGTTTAAATATGGCTTAGAATTATATCATTGGTGGCGAAATAAACAAGATGTGAATTCAGTCAAACGAGTGCTGCAGATGCGAGTGAAACGGATAACAAACAAATTGACGGCGTAACGGACCCCTTGCAATGTGAGCCCTCTGCAGCTACGATAACGTGGAGCACATACACAATAACACACATGTGTAAGATGGCCTTATGAATAGTGCTACGGAGATTCAAGTATCTACTATGCACGAGAAAAATAACGAGTCCCTTAATATGACATCTAAGAATTTCACAGTTTAGTAACGCTCTAAAGTAAAAGATGTGTAATGTCTTGCGCTGGAATGTTTTATCGCGTTTTTTGCTATAAAATGTAAGATTGCACTTATACAACATTTTAAGTTAACCGGTCAGGTAAAATAGATGGAGAATGGAGAAACGTACCTGTAAAACGTAATGTAGTTGATACAGAGAAGATTTCTCTTACGATTCATTTTTCGGCGGCTATTCATTAATATTTGTTGAAAACTTATCAATGTCTAGGATATTAGTGAATGTACCTATTACGGTGGAAAACCATAGTGCCTCCTGCTGCAACTAATGACATTACTACTTAAAAGCAGATACAGTTTAGAGTACAGCCGTAGGTATCTAAAGTTATCTCTGGGTCTTCTTAGAATGTGTTATCGTATCGAAGGCAGTTTGAATGTACCATTGAAAGAATGAAAGAAAGTGTCAAAGGTACCTGTTATTTTGAGTGGATCACACACGACAGCAATTCTGTCAGGTATTTGAAGGCTGGCAATGGCAGCCGAGACACTATTGTCAATGAATAAAGACAGACATTGCATTCTACGGCTAGGCGACTGTTACATACGAGTATATAATTTTTCTTTGCATATTTTACAGAATAAGAAAGATTAAACCAGCCAACATGCCCCAAGGATATAAGATCTACCTCATGTATTCCTGAGACATTATACAGGTGTAAAAAATGCGTTACATTTATTTATCTTATCATTGGTTTAATTCAAATTTGCCACGGATTTGCTTATCATGGCACTTTGGCGAATGGCAGCTTACGAAGCTTGTTATGCTGCATCTATCGGATATTATTACTAATTTTACAAGAGCTAACAATGTAATCCTAAATTTTTAACCGACTTCCAAAAAGAAATAGGTTCATAATTCGTCGGTATATTTTTATGTATGTTATGGCATACTCACTATTATATGGAGGGGTACCTACCTAGACGTATTCCTGCATAGGAACCCTACCACCGATCTACGTAAAATGAGCTTAATTTGTCTTGTAGTCTTGCAGTAGTATGCCTGGTTTTCGATTGAATTTTATTAATTATACGATTCCAGGGCAGTGGTAGCCCATTACTTAGCACACTGCAAGCTCATTTTGCGCAGTTCGGACCAAAAATAATAAGTAAAAGCTGAAGGTACTCCGCATTAATTATGACATCGGGACATCTGTTGCCTCAGTCCTCCGTGACCATGGGTGCTATAAAGCTCTCGAGGTTTACTAATAGTTGAAAAATTAAACGCGATAAAATCCATAAAATTAGTTTTATTAAATTAGTATGTTTAAAAGTGTCTGTATGAAAGCTAAAGCTGATTTCTTAAGCAATAAAATTAAACTATCTTGTAATGAGATAAAAGCTACATGGAATATTATTTATTTAGAAACTGGCAGCTTTAATACAAAAAAGGAAGACTTTGCTTTGACTATTGAATGAATGAAATATACTTTATTGTACAGTCGATAAACAAAAATCCAAATCAAAACAGAAAATGCTTTATCCCTTACAAGCGATCTCTACCGGGCAACCACGTTGCAAAGGATATTATGGCCAGTGATAAAGGATAAGGTTTTAAGGAAATGATTAAAAAAAATGGATTACCAAAAAATTGTTATCAGAGCGAAGAGATAGTGAGCAAGCGATGGGCTGGTGATCTTCTGGTCTACCTTACTCATCTATGGGCGGAGGCAGTCAGAGAGCAAGGGGGAGGCAGGAGGCCCTGGCAGTTAGTTTGGACATAGCTAAGGCGTTTGATCGTGCTTAGCACATAGCGCTTCTTTCAAAGTTTTCTTCCCATGGGCTTCCTGAGAAATTATTCTATTATTTTCGCACCAGTTTTTCGAAGACCGGAGCATCAAGGTCGTAGTTGACGGCTCGGACTCCAAGTCAGCGAGTGCTGGTGTTCCACAAGATGCGTGCTATCGCCAACTGTGTTTTTTCTGCATATCAATGATATGTTGTAAACTAGTAACATTCATTGCTGTGAAGATGATAAAGACTGGTAAAGACTTTTATACCGACCGTGCTAATATTTCTCAGGAATACGTCGACGAGTGCCGAAACGAACTTGCGTCTGAATTGAATGATGATTGTGTTAGACAAAATCTCGGATTAGGGCGGACTTAATTTAGCCTACTTCAACCAAAATAAGACACAGGTTTGCGCGTTTACAGCTAAAAACTCCTCTTGTTGCCTCAGCCAGTATCGGGATCCTTGGCGTTGGCATATCAAGTGACGTTACAGTTTGGCTTCAAATTGGCTTCTAAAAAGCTTGGCGTGTTCAGTAGAGCAGGACAGTACTCCGTTCCGGCCCACCGCTGGCAAATTTTCAAGGGCAAAGGTTCGGACCTCACATGTACACCTCACCTTTGAATGGGGGCATCCAGTAACCAGCTTCTTTCATTTGACTGTAATCAACGAAGAGCGGCTCGAATGGTTGACGGCCAGGTTCTTTCCGATCGGCTCGATCAACTGGCCTTGCGAAAGAGATGTTGCATCTCTTTCCATTTTTTACAGAACTTACTACTGGGAGCACCCTTCTACTCACCTCACTTACTTGTGGAGCCCAAGATGGAAATATGTCAAGATATCGCCTAATTTTTTACGGTCCTCACTATATGGCACGAATGTTTCGTCAAATACAATTCTAGGTAACGTTGGAAAGTTGATACCTGTGACCAATTTTTGGCATCCTATTATAATTGCCTGAGTTTTTGATGGATTAACTTTGTACCATATGATTTACTCTGTTCCACAATTGAAGCAAGATCTTTATTTAATAAGTCTATAGTTTTAGGTAACTTCAATCAATATAGTCTGAACAAATACTTGGAGATCATCAGCATACAGGTAGTAGAAAGAAGATAATCGTAGAGTATTAGAACTTATGAAAATTTAAAAGAGTAAAGCAGACCACACGCCCCCTTGCGGTACAGCGGCAACAGTTGTGCACCAGTTAGAGAACGAATGATCAATATGTGTCCGATGTCGGCGAACAAACAAGTAACTATAAAACTAGTCAATCACGTCAGGAAATATGTTAAGAGAAGCTAAGATAGCTAATAAGATATAAAAAACCGACATTGGTAAAAGCACTGCTAAAGTCAAGTAACGTCAATACTGTTACGCAGTGGTTATCCATTCCCAAACGGACTCGGTAATATTTACTAAGGCAGTAGTCGTACTATGACTAGTAAGGAAACCGGATTGAAATGGATTGAAGAGACTCCGCCTGGATAGGAAAAGTCTCATTTGTCGATGAACTATGCGCTCAAAGACTTTCGATAGGAATGGAAGAATGGAAATGGGGCACTAATCCGAAAAACTTGAGGAATAGCAGCATAGCTAAAGATAAATATAAATTTGCAATTGCCCGTTCATTTCAATAAACACAGCTTTTATAAACGACAAGCAATTTGACTTTACAAAAGGAAGGTCAACTACCGATTTCGGTGTTACAACTAGTCACACATGTTCTACAGACCTAGGAAGATTTTAATGACACGATCGGTGTGTTTTGTGATCTCTCAAAGGCATTTGACTGTGTAGAGCATAATAATTTATTTCGTTAACATAAATACTACTCCATTCCCTGAAGCCTTACTAGATCACCGAAGCGATTAACGGTGTTATATAGTCAGGTTGTTCAGTAAAAATGGGTCACACCATGTCATATAGCGTAACCCTAACTCTGCACTTGCAAACCTGGCTACTAAATTTATGATGTAATTTTTATGTAATTTATAAATGACATTATGTAATATGGCATTCCAACACAGTGCGGTTTTTCGCGGAATTTTCTGCCACTGCACTACCACTCTATGGAATCGGCTGCCGCCGGCGGTTTTTCTGGACCGATATGACTTAGGGACCTTCAAGAAAAGAGCCTATTCCTTCCTCAAAGGCCGGCAACGCACCCGCGATTCCTCTGGTGTTGCGGTTGTTCATGGGCGGTGGTGATCACTTATCATCAGGTGAGCCACATGCTCGTTTGCCCCCTCTCCTATAAAAAAAAATGGCATTGAAAAAAATAAAGACCCCCCATAGTTTCTTGCCGCTTCTTATCTGAGAAGGTCTTATTTTTTTTGAAACGGTGTAGATTTTGACATTCATAAGAGCTTTATACAAGCTTAAACTGAATAAAGAAATTTTGACTTTGACTTTGACAGCATTTGTTATGGGCAGACGTTGCACTTACCATCAGATGAACGTTTTACTTGTGTCATCACTATATCCAATAAAAAAGGACGTATGATTTCCTTAGCTTCTCATGTGGCGATATAGATGCTACACTTGTAAATTTTCTGTTTGATTGAATCCTGACCGACTGTTTTTGTAGTAGATAAGGTAAAATTGTCACCGCACTACTTTAGATTGGTGAACTGATGTGTCTGACACTGCTAAAAAAACCAAAAAGAATTGAGGAAGAAAAGTCTAGCAATCTCATACCGACTTTAGATAATAAGATGAACTAGACGATTAGATGAAGCGAATTCGCAAAGTTTGTAGAAAGGTTATTTAACACCGAGCGTTATAGCAATCTGTGGTTGAAGTCTATGTTCGGCATTTCACTATTGACGAACTGAAAAAAGAATGTTCAACATTTTGTCTTCTAAAATATATTTTTTTTTATTTGATAAAAGTGACGGAAACGAGCAAAATGTTCACCCGATGGTAAGTGCAACGTCCGCCCATAACAAATGCTGTGTCATCCAGAACAGTGTGACACCACAATGCACCCGTCACCGTGAGACATCAGTTCTTAAGTCTCATATGCCCAGTTATGATAACGCTAGCTCTCAGTGCCCTTCAAATCGAAACACAGTAATGTTTGCACACTACTACTTCATGGCAGAATAACTGGCCCTGGGGTGGTACCTACCTAGACGGACTCCTGCATAGGAATCCTACCACCAGTAAAATAAAATATGACATTAATATTTACTTATAAATCATTAATAATCATATATACTAAAAATATATGACTTTTTGAAATATTTAGTTTTGTGTTTCCGTATTAAAAATTGTTGAATAGGTTGAATTTATATGTTGTGAATGGTTTTGAGAGAACGAAAGACTTAAATATTGCCACGGATCTAAGGATAATCATCTGGCTGCGAGCCAATACACGATATAAGAGAGCCGCTTCTTTTCATAGAGCTATTTAGATTTTTATCGTTGCTCAATACCTCAAGGTAAACAAAAAAAGAAATACTGTGCATATTTACGTGAGATTTATGTAATATTTTTACATCATTGCTACTGTATAATTTCTTTAACTACTTAAAATTCAGAACATCATGAATTGTAAGTGGTTAAATAAATTATCCATGGAGCTAAGCATGGGTAATTGCTACCCGGACGACTCAAATGAGCTTTAATCAATTGCAAAGTTACTCTTATAAATATTACATATTTACTCGTATATCATTTTACTCTTTTTTGTTAGCTCTTAAAGAGTGAACAGCTATGACAAAGAATAAAAATATGTACGTATGCTTCCACTCTTTTTATTTTTTATACTTATTGTCTAAGTCGTCGTGTAAATTGCAATATAATTTTTACGATGTGACGCATACGATAAAAAGCTAAATTTCTCTAATAACAAAAAAGTGATTGAATATAGGTGTTGAATATACTCAGTAAAAAAGAAAACTAAATAATATTGCGTTAAGTCTTTAGAATAGATATTATACGCTTTTACTTTTACGCCGCGAGTTCGTGGTTTGAATCCCAGCATGGTTAGTTTGTTTCTAGTCTGGTTGCGTTGTGATTTACTCTGTCTCTGACACTGCATCTTAGCCTACCTCCGATCTTATCGCATAATCAACTTACATTATAAATGCCTCTGTGTTTGATCGTGCACTTATGGCACTAAAATATCTTCTACTGGTAGCTTCTGTCAGTATTCGGAAGTTAATCGGCAAAGCCAAGAATCGGACGAGGGGAATCATCAGCCTTGATTTATTGTAAAAACAGCATCGATCAATAAAAAAGAGACCAGTTTATGAAATCTCCTCTCGTAAATATTTCCATAAAATTAATAATTCCTACCGGTAATGAGGAACTGAAAGAACGCTGTCAGAATAACGTGAGCCACGTGGTGGTCAAATAATAAAGTTACATTTCACTAAATCACTGACTGGTATTTCTACGTCGTACGACGTAATTGAGTGAGTGCGCTTAAAAAAGTGATGATACATCTTTACACACAGCTATGCAAATTCACGGTGTTATCAGTGATCTATTTCCCTCATGCCTAAAATTACTCTCCGGGACAAGTTTAAGCAGGGTATGATTATCCAATTAACAATCGAAAGTTTTTTACTGCTCAATATACAATAAAACGTTGAATTTGAAAACAAAACTGACAACCTTATAACAGAAAAGTAAATGAGTAAATAGTGGTCAGAGTGCCTGCCTTTTACACCTCGGTTATTGGGTTCGAATCCCAGCCGGAGCCTTTATTTGAAAAAGGAAAACATCCTGCATGTCAAAGAAATTAAATATTTTTTGCCGACGTGTGCAATCCGCTTATCTACACTGAGACTCTTTCCGGTACCAAAAGTCGTACACTTTCTAGTCTTATTCACATCAAATTCTATGTGTTTCATAAGATCTGAATGTGCGTTAGATGGAGTATAAGAGTCAAGGAAAATAGTAATATATCTAGACCTGAAATAACAATTTAACTTTTGGTCTAACATATCCCTAGTTTCTTGGAATGACGTATAAAATCGTAACTTTTATCATAAAGGAGAGAAACAAAGTTAATTTGCTAAGATACGCATGCAAAATGAAAATGCTTTGCATTATCTAGTTTATGAAGAATATTACCTGATCTTCCACGATAGCATACACAATGAATAATCTGATACGGCGGTATTAGTTCGCTTGTGCATCATGGATCGTCATACCCTCCACCACTATACTTCTACCAATAGGCAGTACATACTCGTACAACTGAAGACGAGGACTCAACGCGTATTTCACATCACGTCTCAAAGCCTTTGGCATCTTTGTTTCTTTCCTTTACTGTTATGAATTTATTGACTGTCATGATTTTCAACGAGTATACAGAAGCAAGTAATATCAAGTAACAACGCAGCCAAACAGCGATGCCTAAACATTTAAATTAATGTCTCATGTTATGATAAACACAGACTAGTCAGAAAGTACACGAGAAGTGACATGAATAGGAAGAAGTAATAAGAATAACTAATAAGTCCTTTTTACTAGAATTTCACTTGTTACTAACAAGGGGAATTAAAATTTAAAAATAGAAAATAGCCGAAAAAATATGAATAGTAGAATTAAATAAATAAGTTGTTTGAATTATAATGAAACGGTAGATGAAGAGAAAATTTCATGAAATTGTACGTTAAAGCGGCTTAGGACTGTAGTCGCGTAGGCGCATAGCCGGCCTTTGAGAAAGGAATAGGCTCTTTTCTTGAAGTTCGCTTAGTCGTATCGGTCCGGAAAAACCGTTGGCGGCAGTAGATTCCATAAAGTGATCGTGCGTGGCAGATAATTCCGGGAAAAACACACTGTGGTAGAATGCCAACCATCAAGGTGGTGCCGATGGAATTTAGATTTCTGCGGCAATGTGCGATGGAAAAAACCAGCGGCTGAAATTAATCCGAACAATTCCTCGGAACACTCCCCGAGGTAGATGTAAAAAGAGTCTGAAGAAAATGCATCTCTTTGCAAAGCCACGGTCACTAGTCATCATCATAATCATTTCAGTCTGTCACTAGTCCACTGCTGAACATACGCCTCCCCCGTAGATTGCTACAATAGTTTGTAGCTCTCATTTTGGGGGGAATTTTGCCATAGTTGCCACGCTTGGCAGGCGGATTGGCAACCGCAGTTTATATTCTGATGTTCCAGGAAGATGGTGCTGCCCATCTTCTGGTTTTAATTTTCCCTTTTGTCGACTTTTACGACACCCACGGGATGAGATGGGGTGGTAGATTCACTAGTAATTCCTCGTAATCGTTCTGAGTTCTTCCCATTTGGCTAATTTTGTAGATCGAAATTTACCCTACCACTAAAAGCGACTGAACCAACACCCAATAGTACGTTCATTAGACGCAAGTCCTATAATAGGATTGATGTTACACGTCGTTTGTGCCGTTTGTACCATGTCGGAACGCGTTTTAAAAAATGTTCAGCCTACATGCAACTATAAACAGTTCAACTGTTTGTAGCAGTATGTCTTAATTTTAAATTTAGATACACAAAAGAACAGTACACATAATTTAATTAAAAAATAGTATCAAATCTTTTCACCAGCCGGTAGTAAAATACTTAAGACAATATATTACACTAAATGACATTGAAACCAGTATTGTTCTAAAATATAAATTACAGTAATAAAAGGTCATAAAAAATGTTACTGATAGATAAATAAAGAACATGTATACATAACATTTACACAACAAAATAAAACAAGATACATACAAAACAAGCAAAGGATTGTATCATTGAAAGTACTCAAATTTATTTATATTCATATAAAAATTATTGTATTATATTGTAGCAGACATTATGATTTTATTTATTATCAATAAATAAAATCATAATGTCTGCTACAATAATTGTGTGCTAAAGCACTTAAAAGGCTTTGAATTACAACTTATCGAAGGCATAAATGGCAGAACGCATACTAAAACGCATCTACGTTCTTCACTGAAGATGAATGTTTATTAAAGGAGAGAAAGTTAATTTGCTAAGATCCGCATGCAAAATGTAAAATGATGTGTATAACCTAGTTTTGAAGAGCACCGCCCACCCTTCCTCAACAGCGTGCACAAGAAAACCAATACCGCCACCGGGAGCCGCCACCAGATACCCTCCACCACTACAACACTACCACTAGGCAATACACACCACTGAAGTCGAAAACACGACTCGTGTTTCACCTCAAAACGAGGCATTATCAAGTGATATTGACTCTACGACTGTCAACCGCCGAGTTATATAAATGTGTCTCTGGGCCACTATGTCCAATTACCATCAGGAGGAGACTGAACAATTTGTCACTTTTTTAGTTTTGACTTACCTTAAAGAAAAAAAGATAGGTCCAATACAATAAATACGTTGCAAAAACATTATTAAAGCGCCATAAGACTATTTATACCGCAGAAGATGTAGGTTTCGCGAGCTATGAGTACTTAAATCACGTACCAATTAAATTTAGCTAGGACTAACCGTTAATAGAGTCTTATTTCTTAATCATTTTATTACCTATTAAAATTGTTAGCAAAACTAGCCTTTCAAAAATCTAAAATGTTAATTTTTTGCATAAACCGCACTTATTATGGTACATGAATAACTACAATTTATCCTTTTGCTGAACCAGAATACATTCAGGAAATAATGAATCATGGACAATCACTGTCCTCGCAAAGGACGGATGCCGGAGGAGCTGAAAATGCTTCATCCCTCAGCCGGGTTATTTCCGTTGTCTGATATGACGTTTGTATCGCCAAGTGTTCCTAGTCATGCTAATAATCTGTAATAAAAGCTATTTAAAATAGTGGTCATATGGTACGAGTATTTCACAGATTTATAGGTTTTAAATATATTTTCATAAAACTTTTAACACGTTTCATTATGATGATCATTGTTGTTAATATATTGATGTACTGTAAAATACGGGTCAAAGAATTTGTATGGGCTCATTAAATGTGTTATCCACAAAAATGTGATTAATACCAAAATATATATGGATTCTTGTAACTTGGAAATTAGAAAAGTATATTTCATCTTTATATTCGATATGACAAAGCATCATGAATCAAAATATACTCCTTTCCCGTACGAGGCGGACACTACATGTGTTCAAACTGCTTCATCACTCAGCCGGGTCATTTCCGTTTACGGATATGAAGCATGTATTACCACTTACCATCGCAGACATACTAATGATCGCTCAAGTATACTTGCAATTTTGTAGCATCGTATAAAATTTTAGTCAGTCATCAACGAATGAAATGTGATAATAATGTACGTCTTTTTATTGAGTAAAATAACATTTTAATTACTTTTGGATAGTCTAGTTGTTTTTATGTGTCTTTTCGTGATCGGTTGTATGTTAATTAAATATTATTTAGTAAAATTCGTTGTAGAAATAGTAGTATCTAATATAAGTAGAAAGAAATGTTAAGTTTGTATATAATATTTTTTATTCCTCGTACATCGGTAAGTAAAATTTTATTCCGTCTAATGTAACGCAAAGGTGACCAATATGTTTCATTACTATGCTAAGTTCGTTGTACCAATTAACGTGTACGTTCCACGCTGTAACTACAACATTTTATAAACGTATTTATAAAGTCAAAGAGCGTAAAAATATTTATCAACGTTTTAGTAAAGGCACGCTAAAATTATAGTTTATTATTAACATTACAAACTTTTTAACTTTTTCCTCCCCTGTGTGAACTGTGTATGAGCCGCTATTATCTCATCGGTAACATTGTCATCTTAAAGCGGTCAACTTAAGGCACATTACAAGTAATGTTTTCTTTTACACAACATGCCAGCAGAATATGCAGAACTACTTAGACATTGCCTTGCAATCTGGCTATCTATTGTGGAAGGAACAGTACTACAAGCAAGTAGATGGTGTGGCGATGGGCTCTCCAGTATCTCCCATTGTCGCCGACATTTTCATGGAAGACTTTGAGGAGAAAGCCCTCCGTACTTCTCCTGTAAATCCAAGATTCTACAAGCGGTATGTAGATGATACTTTCACAGTTTTACCATAGCATAAAGTAACTGCATTTCTAGACCACCTTAACTCCCTAAACTCTAAAATTCAATTTACAATGGAGTGAGAGGCAAATAACTCTTGAGCTTTTCTAGATATGTTAGTAATTCGGAATCCTAATAACACCTTGTGTTACACTGTGTATAGAAAAAAGACCTATACTAATAGGTATTTAAATGGTGAATCTCACCACCATCCTTCACAAGTTAGCTACCGTGGGTTAATCTTTGTTTCAGAGAGCACAAGGGATCTGTGACAGTAAATACCTGGCCGCCGAGCTTCAGCATGACAAGCAAGTTTTGCAAGACAACAAGCTTCGGGTTCCGCGCCTTCGTCGCAGTGACCGAGTGAAGCCGGCCACAGTCGAGCGTGTACCTGCTGTTCTTCCATATGTCAGAGGAGTCACGGACAAGATTGGCTATATCTTGAAGCGAGCTTCTATAAGAACATTTTTCAAGCCGCCGAAGAAGATAAGTCAGTTTTTACCATCTGTCAAGTGTAACATCCCTCTACAAGATGCAGGAGTATACAAGCTGGATTGTGAATGTGGTCTCTCTTACATAGGGCAAACTAAAAGATCCATTAAAACCCGCGTTAAAGAACATATAGCTGATGTGAAGCATCGACGCTCTAGGAAGTCTGCAGTCTGTGACCATGTTCTGGATCATCCCAACCATTACATCAGATTTGATAGACCACAAATCCTTGCAAAAGAACACCGATTCCTACCAAGGATGATTCGCGAGGCTATTGAAATTAAAAACATCCTAATTTCAATAGGGAAGATGGTTGGGTATTACCACCAGCTTGGTATCCTATTATTAATAAAATTAAACCAAAAACCAAGCATACAACTGCAAGGCTTCAAGACACAGTAAGCTCTTTCTGCGTAGATCGGACTAAAAATAATAATTAAAAGCTGAAGGTACTCCGGGTTAACTATGACATCGGGACAACTGTCACCTCAGTCCCCCCGTGACCATGGGTGCTGTAAAGCGCCCGAAACGTCGGGTTAAAATAGTTCTAAATTAAACGCGATAAAATCCGTAAAATATAGTTTTATTTAAACACATTACAAGTAGCTTATAAAAAACCATTTGAAATGAAATAGCTTAGGACTTGTTGAGTGCTACTTTGAATTCCAACATACTTGTCTTACCGACAACCTGTGCCACAAACTAGACGGCAAGACGCTACCCGTCTCCTCATAGGAATCAACTCGGGCAGTGACCAGTGAACATCGACCCACAAGACCCAGCCTTAGCAAAAAAGACAATTCGGCGGATATATGGATGGAGGCATTTTATGACATATCAGTGGCTCCTTTATGGATGCCAGGGGCAGAGTATTAAAAGGTATTATGGCAAAGAGCAACCCACCCTGTCTTGTTAGAGCGAGCTTTGACGCCTCTTATTGAATCAATTATCTAAAGACCCACTCGGAAGACGAATTGATAATCCGACAACTCGTGGCCATTCTCCCTTAGATGCGAAATGAGTAATGATTCGCTGGAAGAGCTTGTCTACCTCATCGAATAACGCTATTGGTGGTAGGCGGAAGGAGACTCAGCGCGGCGTCCTTCCTTCTTGAGGAGGATTAGCCGTATATTAGTCCGTATTCCACTGTGCGTGGAATCGACCCTCCTCCAGACAGGCGACAAATAGCCTACGGAGCCGGTCTCCTAATGCCTCGTGGGTCAAGATCCAGGCGCGACCAGGAATGCCGCCTGACCTCGGGCTTGTTGTTTATGGCTCGGAGCCTTTGGATGGCCGCGCTGAGCTCTGCCTGCTTTACTCGCAGCACCCCGGTGCCCAGTCTCTACTCTTTTTGCAGAGGAGCCATTACCGGAGGTTGAAGCTTTAATACCTAAATTAAAAACACCAGCATCAAAATGGATATTTTGTCCTCATAACATCTAAATTTTCTTGAGTGTAGTTAGAGAAAGCCTTTTAAGTCACAGCGCAACAAATAACTAATATTATACTTGTATTTTTTAATTACCTACGACCAGTTCACGACAAACAAAAATTTTTCACATTAGTAATAAACATTTATTAACTATTTTACTGTTAGTAGGATTCCTATGCAGGAATCCGTCTAGGTAGGTATCACGCCAGGCCAGTTATTTCGCTGTGAAGCATTACTGCAGTATGCAAACATTACTGTGTTTCGATCGGAAGGGCAATGATAGCTAGTGTAATCACTGGGCATATGAGGCTAAAGAACTGATGTCTCTAGGGTGGTAACACACAGAAATGTTCTGGGTGACACAGAATTTGTTATGGGTAGACGTTGCACTTACCATCGGTGGTTTTTTACGTTTTGCTCGTTTCGTCACTTTGTCCAATAAAAAAAATAGATAAACGTTTATATGTCATTATACATAGAAAAACCTAATCAACGTATTGAAAATAAATCTCATCAATGCGACGGGTTTGTGAACATATGTACACGCATATATACATACATACATGCAACTACGACTTTTTTCCATATAAAGGGTAGGCAGAGACCACACACGTAGCCCGAGTTTATTTAAGTATTTATGTTTGGGTCAAACCAAAACCTAGCACGCGGGCCCCTGGCCCGTGAGAACAGCATCCGATGAAGCAGTAAAAGCCAAAAAGGCTAACAGCAATTACATCACCGAAATTATATACACGTAGCCCACTTTTCGCCCCCCGCGGAAAACGAAACATGCACGAAAAAAATCGTGATCGGATAAATAGTAAGCCACCACTTACAATAACAGTTCACTGTTTTAGAGATACCGTACCAAGGAATGGAATCTCGCAGACTATGACATTAAAGACGAGCGCCCGGCCCCTTAACTACGATGATAACCACGTACAAAATATTATAATTCTACCTCACGTCTGGGATCAATGTAGGGAATATTCAGGCAGTCGCTGTGGACAATTGTAACAAACTAGCGGTCTACACGTATATATGTACGCACACAACAACATCGGCCTCTACACAATCGAGCAAAATGATTCAATAGATCAATGTCGGTGGTGCGGGGAAACAAGTAGAGTAGCAATGTCACGTACAAGGACCCGGGCGAATCCTCAATAGCTGTTGAGGCTACATTGTGCAATACGTGTTATGTTACCTTTACCTTTTCTTAATATTTTGTCTTGACATAATAACTAAATTGCTTAAAACGTGTTGTTTAATGTTAAAATAACTTTTGTAATAAAAAAATAACAATGTAACAGAACTTTTATTTCTTGCAATTACTCAATAATCCTTAAATCAAATTAAAGGAAAAAAAATAGTTTATTTATCGATATTATTGGCGGTATATTACACAAATTCCGAATTATGTCTTCAGCCATGAGCTTGAGTCCGCAAGAAAATAAAAATATCAACTTAAAAGTCACAGATAAAGTATTTTGTACTAACAAAATATTTGCCATTCAGGCAATTAATGCTGTTATTATTATGGGGTATTTTTATAGTTTTCTCGCCTGGTTGGAATATTTAAATATATAGATAAATACATAAAATGAGATAAAATAAATAAGATATTATAAGACATACACTAAACATAAATAAAAGCCAACCAGGCGGGAGCCCTCGACAGTGGAGATCAAATGGCCGAGGGTTAGAGAGAAAGGGAAAGAAACCGGCGGACTATGGGGGCCGTATCAAGAAGCACCGCCTTCTGCATTTGAGTACGGAGCGAGTCGTCACGGAGTCCCAGTCGTCTCAGATGTCCCAAGAGACTGACTGGGATTAACCCGTTTGCAGATACGACCACAGGAATAATTTCAGTCGGCATACCACCCCACATGTCGGTCACCTCGTGAGCCAGGTCCAGATATTTTGTCTTCTTATCTATTTCGACTTTCGCGAGTTTCTCGTCATATGGAATGGTAATGTCGACCAAAAATATCCTTGACTGTGTGTGAGTTTTCGTCGGTTAACCTCTTAATCAAAGTTGGACCTAATGTACCTTGTTAGATAATTTGTTCTATATGTACATACATTGAGTCACGCATCTTTGCCATATAAAGGGTAGTCAGAGGACTGTGCCCGGTCCATCAGCACGATGTCAGGCTTATTCGCGAGAATAGTCCTATCCGTTATTATTATTATTATTATCATAGCGCAATTGAATTCACAACTAACAATGCTAATCTTGAGCAACCGCGAAAAGATGAACTCAGATTTACTGAGACCAATTAAAAGTTTATCTCACTGCGAACTTCGTTAGGTGAGCGTCTTTTTCAACGAAATATTACAAACGTTGTAGAGAAATAAATAAACTACGACTTTTATTTAGAGCATAGAATAAACTTTATTATCATCAAAAATCTCCCAGACCGCTACCCCTACACATTCTTTTGAACTGAAACTAAAAAGAATTTATTTATCAATAAAGAATTATCGATATAGTTAATAGAATCAGGCGTTACTTTGCGGAAATCCATTATAATGAAGAAAAGTAAGTTACTTTGCTAAGATCCGCATGCAAAATATAAAAAAGGATCTTAGCAAAGTAACTTACCTTTCTTCATTAGAATTATCGAAATAAAAATATAGCTTTAAGAGTTGTTCACTATGCCGCCCGATGACGAGGAATCGTCATTAAAATACCTCACATTTGTGGGGAAAATCTGAAAAAAACATTAGTGGTGCACGTTTGATGTAATCTGCGGCAATATGATGGGACAGTCAGGGGCCGGGTGCTCGCCATATCATTCATAGTAGACTAATGATCTGAATTCGATCCCCGGTGTGATTAGTAAAATTATTTCGAGGACATGTGTAGTCCACCAACCCCTCGCACTGGAGAAGCGCGGCAGACTCATTCCGGGTCCAAAACCCTTTTAGAAATGAAATAAGACCCGTGCTCAGCAGTGAGCCATTTATGCAGTTACTTAAATTTTTTTACTACGTGAAATACTTCGTAAAAATATTTTTCATATTGCTATTTTGTCTATTTGCGATCGACGGGGGATTTTTCGTAGTCACCACTCTTAGCAGGTAGATTTTCTAGAACATAGTTCTGCAGTTCTATAGTTTCTAGTAACGACGTTAAAAACTCAAACAGCAATGTCATTTACAGCGTTTTACCTCTTTTATATCTTAGTAAATACAGTAAAAAAAGCTGTGTCGCATGACCACTAAGCAATTAAAACTTTACCGCAGTTGTACTTCTTAACTTCATTAGCAACTAATGCTTTCTGAAAATAAATAAAAACACTTGGGCATTTGTATTGTAAAAGAAAACAATGTAGTAAATAAGGTTTTCTTAACAATAAATTAAAGTAGTTTATATTTCTATTGAAGCTAAAATTTTGTTAATGTAGCAAATTAATGGCTAACTTGATTTAATAATTAAAAATAAACCTTATTGGTTTAACTTTAATAAAATTTCCAGAAACTTTTATAATTAACATCATAATACACTCGTACAATAGGGCTGTAACCTGGACGATTGCGTCAATCAGTGTAATCCATTACATAAACAAGCCCCCAATTTTCGGCTGCCATTCTTCGTTTGATGAACACATTGAATAATTAAAAAATATGTACTTTCCACAGAACAGGTTTTATCATTTCCCGGATCCTACCTATCTACTACTTCTGCCATTATTCAATGTTAATTGGTGTAATTCTTTCAATTTAAAAAGGTCCCTTGGTGTTTCTTTGTATCAGTGAGCGAAAAGCGCAATTATCAACTGTAAATCTCGGTGAATAATATATATAATACTATTACTAGTATTAATTAAACTACTACTATGCTATCAACATTCCTAATATTCCCACTCCAACTAAAGTTAAAAGCTTGTGCAAAGAGATGGTTCACGACAATACACGAATGGCGGGCAAGATCCTCAAGTCAAGTTTTTCAGTCCGTAGCCTATTTATTATACGTAGCCATTGTTCTTTTATTCGATATAAATATCAAAACTCTAAAATCACAACAAACAGACAACGACCTTTAATGTACCTCACAGCCAATAATGATCAGTGACATGTCGTAGTTAAATGATAGCAGTACAGATACCTAAGCAACATAGTGCATAGCTGGTTAACTTGAGTTTTCCAACATCTCATTCGGGATTTCTGGCCAAAAAGGCGTAGTTCACTGCTGTTACCTGCTGCAGGACAATGCTAGTAAAATAAACGACATATTACTTAAGGATCTATGACAACGTGGTTATTATCACTAAAAATAAATGATATTTAAAACCACCAAAACAATATAATGCACTCGGTGTGATAGGTGGTAAGCCCATCGCCACCATGCGCTGTTGGGTGCACAGTGCAGTTTAATTCCTTACTCGCTTTTTACGAGATCCATTGGATGAGATGGAGTGGTAGTATTCTTTTAACGAGCCGCCACCACACGGCGCTGTATATACAGTACAAAATATGGCCTGCGGCGAAGGACGACGAAGTTGCGTGTGGTATCAACAGACATTTGCCTTCTGTTGAACTGATTTAGAAGTAGGACATAACGATTTGAGCCGGTTTCCAGAATCCTGCCTAGAGTTTTCGTCGGTTAACCTCTTAATCAAAGTTGGACCTAATGTACCTTGTTAGATAATTTGTTCTATATATACATACATTGAGTCACGCATCTTTGCCATATAAAGGGTAGTCAGAGGACTATCACGTAGCCCACATTCCGCCCCTGCGGGAAACAAGACGTGGCGGGTGGCAAACCACGTCGCCACGTCGTTTGGTAGAACCCAAAAAATTCTAACTCCTCATTGCGTTCCCAAGCGCAATACAGTGACAGCATTGCATATTATGATGTTTTTTCTGCACGAATAAAGGCTGTCCTTACAATACCTTAGTCGCCTCTTACGACACCTCGGTAGGAAAAAGGTAGATTGTATTCTACTATGCCGGACACCGATCGCTTATATGTACATACGTACCTACTCGTTAACATATTTCAAGCGTAGTATTCCTAACAACAATCGAAATAGACGTGAAATGAACGCTAAACATGATCTTGGTCTTAGCCATGTTCATCTTAAGACTTACTACGATTAGGTCTTTGAGCATAGGATAGGGATATATCCATACGAACCCCAACAACAAAAGTGATTTGATTTTCCCCAATAGCGTTAATACCGTATTCTTTGTACAATGGAAAAAAATATCTTCCAATGCAGCAGTAAAGAATTTTGGAGATATTATAATACTTTTTATAATCCTGTTAAAACAGGAATATATCCCGTTTTACAGAAGCAAAGCATTATGCGATGGGATCGGTTTCGTATTCTACTTTATGTACTATCATAGTTTTATTTTACAATCACTTTGATGCACCGACAGCCAATCTAGCAACTCTGAAGAGACTGTAGCATTGCTCAAATCTCGACAGAATAGAAGGCTTTGTCAAACTACATACTCCAAAAACAGCAGTTGATTGACATTGTGCATGTACGAGTACATGTGTTGAGTATTTATTTGCTCTATGATAAGCTTTTCGAAAAAGGCTTTCGAATTTTTTTTACATAATTTATGATGTCATGAAACCAAATACGCTGACTGACTGTAGCAGTTTCACTGATTTTAGGATTTCTGTAAGGGAATCCGTCTAGGTACCACTGCAGTGCCAGTTATTCCGTCTTCAGTAGTGTGCAAACGTTACTGTGTTTCGGTTTGAATGGCACTGTTATCTAGTGTACTTACTGAGCATAAAATACTTAAGAGCTGATATCTCAGGGTCACGTGTGGTGCCACACAGATATGTTCTAGATGACATAGTATTTGTTATGGGCAGACGTTACATTTACTATCAACGTGAACAATTTGCTCGTCTTCTCACTTTCTTCCATAAACAAATATAGTAAAATAATATATTTTAGAGTATAGTCGAAAGAAACATTATCAAATAAAAAAGCTTTTTCTACATTGTTACTATGCGTTATTAACTTAAGATTTTCAATATTGGGAAGGAAATTCCCAAGAAGAAATCTCTATGACTAGTCTAGTATTTGGAAATCCTAGCATTTGTTTTTCATATTTCAATACATAGCAATGCATTGTCTTACTTGCAATACAAATACGATACTTTCCTAAATAATCGAAACAAAACATATTCACGTTCAAGTAGTATTCCATTGTATTTTTGTCAGTAGCAGAATATTAGAAAAGTTTTTCAATCCCCTGAATAGTACACAGTACATGAGACACAAATATTGCAACATAAGTATAATCTGTTGGCTATGAGCCAGTTCACAAATGTAAGCTTACATTTAAATAGAGAAATTTTTCTATGTAGTGAAGTTCAAAGGCCAGTGAAACTTTATAATCTTGATGGTTAATTATTGAAAAGGGACTATGTAAAAGTCGGTAGTAAAGTATTTAAATTATAACTTTTAAGATCAACTTACAAAAAACAACAGAAAAATCCAATCTTTACCTTTTTTTAAGGATAAAGTGACGAGATGAGCAAATAATTTACCTGATAGCAAGCGCAACGTCTGCTTATAACGAATACCGCGTCACCCAGAATATTTCTACGTGGCACCACACTGCTCCCGTCTCCCTGATTCTCATACTCAGTGACTACACCAGCTCTCACTGCCCTTCAAACCGAAACACAGTAATATTTTCACAATACTGCTTCACGTCAGAATAACTGCGGTGGTTCCTATCTAGACTGTTTCTTGCGTAAGAATCCCACTAGTAAAGTAACCAGTAAAAAAAACTTGAAACAACATAACTTTTTACTGATTGGTTCGGACTTCAAACACCTCACTCGTTCACGTACTTCACGACGAAGCGCGTTTTAGTGATGATTTGATTAAAGTAGAACTTAAAATTGTAGATTTTTGATCACGTTGATTACTTCCGAATACTATCGGAAGCTATCAACTGTGCAGGAGATCTTGTAGAACCAAGTTTACTCACAAACAATCATCCTTACCTTACCGTGTGGTGGCGGCTTAAGACAATCTACCACCCCATATCATCCCGTGGGTGTCATAAAAATCGACAAAGGGAAAATAAAAACCAGGAGATGGGCAGCAGCATCTTCCTAAAATATCCAAATAAATAAACTGCGGTTGCCAACCCACCTGCCAAGCGTCGCAACTATACCAAAATCCCACCAAAATAAGAGCTACAAACGTTTATGGTAATCTATGGGGAAGCCTATTTTCAGCAGTGGAATTAGGATGCAGTATCAGAGAGACGGGGACAATTACAACATATCTGGACCTGAAAACTAAAATATATAATTTTTTGCACAAATACTGGCTCTGGCTGGCATTCTTCCTGTGGCATGGAGGTCAGGTACTCCGGCCACTAGGCCATGCGGTCATCGCCAAAATTGCAGTTAATAATGTTAGTGTTACCGGCAACGAGGACTAAACTCACCCGCACTCTTTATTACTTAAAGGCGGCCCCTGCGCCTCCTGTAATAAGTAATAAAAAAATCGCTTCTAAGAAAACGTCTTGAATCTGACATTGAAATTATAATATATATTAAGTGCCCACATTATATACAATAGTTTTCTGTAATTATAATAATTTTAAGAAAAATTAATTAAAAGGGTCAACTTAAATATTTAAATAGTCAAATTAGATGGCGGACGGTAATAATTTTAGGAAGTCGCTTCCTATCCTAACGACCTCGATCATTGGGCAAATCTCATTAGCATACAAATCGAAGTCGTTAAGGATCGATTTAACCCTTTCCATGAGTCTCTTATCTCAAACCGTAACGAAGTAAACATAGAAGAAAGTTTGGGTAAGTTAAATATGTCTACAAAACTTTACCAATACATAAAAGGCTAAATATATAGCCTTAAGATTTTCAATTAAGATGTCACTATAACAGTCAGTTATTCTATTTTTAACGATATCCGTTATGTTATATGTTGTTTTGCACTACGTTAGAACAGAGATAGAAGGTTTATTGAAAAAAAATTTAAGTTATTAAGCAGTCGCACGCTGAGATTCGAATATCACCGAGAAGGGCCGAACTGTGAATGCTCAGGTCTGTGAGATGTAGATGGTCTACATACCGTACGACGCATTCATGTGGTTGGCTTATTTTACGCGAGTGTAACCACGGGGCACAGCTTGTAATGTAATAAAGAAAGTACATAGCAAGATTTTCTTATTTCATCATGAATTTGTTGGTTATTTGTGAGTTTCATTCACTTCCACATTTCATAGCGTGGGACTCGTAAAAATTTAGTAAGGGAAAGGCCAGAAAAATGTCGGTGACCCCCGATTGATGGCAGAATTACCATCTCAATTATGCCAGACCTAAATGATCGAATCTAGTACAGTGATCCCAATTCACCTGCCACTCGTGGCGATTATAAGGTCTATCTATAATCAGCAGTGCACTTTTCACAGGCTGATGATGAAGAAGAAAAAGATTTATTATTTTATGTTCTATCATATAGCCTTCTATAAACCAGTACGTCCAACTTAACATTAATGAAATTCGTAATTCTGCCAGTTATTCCGCTGTCGTAGTAGTGTGCAAACGTAACTGTGTTTCTATCTAAAGGGCACTACATTATCTAGTATAATTACTGGACATATAAGACTTAAGAGCCGATGTCTCAGGGTGAAGTGTTGTGCCACACAGAAATGTTCTGTTCTAGCTGACGTATCATTTGTTATAAACAGACGTTGGATTTATCATCAGGTGAAGGATTTGCTCGTGTCGACATTTTCATTCATAAACAATATCATAGGGCGTCGAGCACAGAAATGATCTGAGTGACACAACTTTTGTTATGGGCAGACATTGCACTTACTATCAGATAAACGATTTGCTCGCTTGGTAACTTTCTTTTATTAAAAATTGGTAATTCACAGCAGCGGAACAAGTACGAATCGTAAAAATTAATCTTAATTTTCTAATCTACTGTTTATTTGTTAACGAATACGTGTTAGTCCCAGCTTGTTAACGACTAAAAACGGTGACTAATTATTCAGATAATTAAATTTAATACATAGTTTCTTTCACAAAAGAATTTCCCAAGTGCTTTTTTTCCAGAAAGCATTAGTTGTTAATGAAGTTAAGTACTACAAGCGGGGTAAAGTTTTAATTGCTCAGTGGTCGCGCGACACAGCTTTGTTGACTGTTATTTATTCGAATTTGTAGAACTAAAAAGAATAATGCCGCCAATCTCATTATTGTTTCAACATTTTCCTCTTTTTTTATTTAATAATTTTTGCGAATGTCAATATAATATTGATTCCTGATTATCCTCTTGGCCGATTTCGAGCACAAAGTCATCGTCCGACTTACTTTCTACGAAACCGCTATTTAGGATTTCTCCTGTGTCGAAGGTGTGTTTTGCAGATTTACATTTCACATGCTTAACAAAACCAGTCCCCAAAAGTAACAATTTATGTACGTGTATAGTAGATATCAGGTACTCTAACCACTAGGCCACGTGTTCCTCGAATTTCAGTAACAAGAATAAGTCATTTGCGTATCAAAAGAAATAATGCACTATTCATGATACAACATGCGGAACAGTGATAAAACAAAAGAACAAAAAATCAATACACGAATAAAAAATTATACTCAAAAATATTGATAAAAAATATTCAGCTCTCTGAGGCACTCACTTGGATTTACCTTACCGTATCCTTTGCTACAAGGACGAAGGAAGTTGCAAATACAGTGTCAGAGGCACGGGACAACCATAATACAAACATATCCGAAAACCAATAATTTGTATATTGCGTATTAGTTTTGTCTGTGATTGGATACGACATTTCGGCACGCTGGTCCTCTAAGTCGCACAAACGTAAATAGAAGATTTCAAAGTCAATAGAAGAGGAAAATTCTTAGTATGTTACTCATATAGTATGTCAACTAATCGTACCGTTTCGTTTATTTTCGGTATTTTTTTTTTAATTTTTTCTTCAATTTTAACCCCTCTAAATTAAGTTAAGTTTTCCGATCTTTGAATTTTTTATATTGTACATGAATATTAGCACACTTCTGTGCTAATATTCATGTATTATACAGGGTCTGTCGTAAATAATGGATAACCCGTAAACTGGAGTTGGTCCGGATGTGAAACTGTAAGAAAATCGTATCTTCTTGCCAGGCTTTCTAACCATATCAAAATGGCGTAGCCTTTTATACTTTTTTATAAATTTCGCTACTTTTTTCATTCATTCCGTTGCCATTTCATCAAATTTAGGTATTTCAGTGTGATTTTTTTAGTATTATACTCCTGAAGACGTGTATTATTTAATTTTAGTACAACTTTAGGTGTTTTTAACGTTAAACATTTTCAAAATCGTCATTTTAAGTTCTTTTTTAAACAATTTTTTTCTTAATGTCAACTTTTGATAATTTACGGTGAAAAAAAAAGTACTGCGCTATAGCTGCCCATGATCTTAATAAATTGTCTAGTATGTCTAGATTCTAAAAAGATATTACAATGTGTACTTTACAAGCAATATTAAGTTACAGGAGCGAGATCAATATTAAGGTCAGAATTTTGATGTTCCAAGTATTTTTATAAATGGTTATAAAACTTTGTCATAATGATGTTATTCTACCAAGATTCTTTACACAAACAATATCGGGCCACTATTAAGGATATTCAGAAGAAAACCAGGTTAATTTTAGTAAAAAAATATTTATCAATAACTTAAACTAAATGCTCGAAGTGCCCTCCGCCGGCAGCAATACATGCTCTACATCGCCTAATAAAAGATCTTTTAATCCGACGCGCATAACCGGCTTCTTCAATTTTACTTGCTGCTACTTGAATGCGCGCACGCAACTCTTCCACAGAACTTATTGCTTCGCTGTACACTTTTTCCTTAATACAGCCCCAGTAAAAAAAGTCCAACGGGTTAAGGTCTGGCGAACGTGGAGGCCATAAAATTGGACCCAATCGCCCAATCCATCTATCTGGATATGTGGTATTTAAATGTTCCCTTACACGAACAGCGTAATGTGCTGGACACCCATCATTTTGTAGCCACATCTCGTTTCTTATCTCATGTGGAACGTCTTCCAGTAATCCAGGTAAAGTATTTACTAAAAAATCCAAATAAATATCCGCATTTAATATTGCCGGCAACTCAAATGGACCAATGATTTGTCCGTTAATAATTCCAGTCCACAAATTTATTTTTAACTGATACTGCGATCGGTCTTCGCGTATCAATCTTGGGTTTTCAAGTTGCCAGCTGTGTAAATTGTGGAGGTTCAAAAAACCATCTTTTCGACACGTTGACTCGTCGCTCCATAAAATTTTATCAAAATAAGTTTGGTCTTCCCTCATCTTTCGCAGCATTGTGCGACAAAATGTTACTCTCGCAGCAGCGTCCCTTGGCATTAATGTCTGAACTCTTTGATAATGATAGGGATATAATTCATGTCTTTTTAAAATTCTGTGAACGGATTTTTGAGGTATACCGGTACGCCGTGAAATAACACTTATGGACGTACCAGGGTCTTCTGCGACTATTTCTAGTACTTCCGCTGCATTGTGTCGTTGAGGTCGTCCTTCACTGGCCCCGCCTATGCCGGTCCCAGGAAATCGGCCTTCCATAAATGCATTGTGCACTCTAATGAAGACACGGTAATCAGGATGTCGAAGATTTGGATATTTTTCACGATAAGCACTTGCTGCTCTGTTAGCGTTGCCATTACATAAACCATAAATGTAATGCATGTTTGCGTATTCGGCCGGCGTGTAATGTTGAGGCATGATACACAAACTTTTCCAAATCGACAAGTCCAATCGATAGCACAAAATAATGTCCGTAAATGAGAGCTAAGTCGTCAGTATCACCAGGTTCACAAGTCCAAATCACAAGGCAAATCAAAGTCCGATATTAGAAAGCAGTAACAAATTGACGAAAGTAATGAAAACAAAAGCACATGCGATAGTCAAAATGACACTGAGATTTGTACACTCTACAATCAGGAGCGCGCGCTCTAACGGCAAAAACATGCTAACCTTTCACACACCGTGAGAGTGAAAGGGACAGTGTGCATCTGCCTAGTAACAACTTAATATTACTTGTAAAGTACACATTGTAATATCTTTTTAGAATCTAGACATACTAGACAATTTATTAAGATCATGGGCAGCTATAGCGCAGTACTTTTTTTTTTCACAGTAAATTATCAAAAGTTGACATTAAGAAAAAAATTGTTTAAAAAAGAACTTAAAATGACGATTTTGAAAATGTTTAATGTTAAAAACACCTAAAGTTGTACTAAAATTAAATAATACACGTCTTCAGGAGTATAATACTAAAAAAATCACACTGAAATACCTAAATTTGATGAAATGGCAACGGAATGAATGAAAAAAGTAGCGAAATTTATAAAAAAGTATAAAAGGCTACGCCATTTTGATATGGTTAGAAAGCCTGGCAAGAAGATACGATTTTCTAACAGTTTCACATCCGGACCAACTCCAGTTTACGGGTTATCCATTATTTACGACAGACCCTGTATAAAAAAATTATAAAATATTAAAATTCATGTATTATACGAGGGTGGATTGAAAAGTACTCGGCCTAACCAAGAAAATAAACACATACTAAATCAGTTATATTTTTATTTTTCTACATAATCACCATCAAGTTCAATACACTTTTGCCACCTCCCCTGCCAAGCATTTAGACCGTTAAAAAAAATGATTCTTCCTTAGAGTCAAAATATGCGTCTACAGCTGCTTTGACCTCGTCGTTTGTCGAAAATCTTTGACCTCCCAAGTGCTTTTTTAGGTTAGGGAACAGAAAGAAGTCTGATGGTGCCAGATCAGGTGAATACGGCGGATGTGGTAACAGTTCAAAGCCACAGTTGTGAATTCCAGCCATTGACTGTACTGACGTGTGAACACGGGCGTTATCTTGATGAAACAGGACTTTTCTTCTGAGCATTCCTCGACGTTTTTCTTTTATTTCCTCTCGTAAATGACGTAGTAAGGTGCAGTAGTAATCAGAGTTTATAGTCTGACCCTTTTCAAGATAATCAATCATAATCACACCTTTCGAGTCCCAGAATACTGAAGTCATCACCTTATTTGCCGACAAAATCGACTTAGCCTTTTTAGGGGGTGGTGAACCAGGTCTTCTCCACTGTTTTGATTGTTGTTTTGTTTCCGGTGTACAGTAATGAACCCATGTTTCGGCCATAGTAACAAAACGATTCAAAAAATCATCTGCATTGGCTTCAAATAACTCCAAACAGTCGCGTGAAATAGTCAATCGCGTCCTTTTTTGTTCAACTGAAAGCAGTCGCGGAACCCACCTCGCAGACACCTTGTGGAAACCCAACTCGTTGACAATGATGTTTTGAGTTCGTTCATAAGAGATGCCTATAATCTCGGCTATCTCTCTAATTTTTAATCTGCGGTCTCCCATTATTAAATCAAGTACTTTTTTAATATTTTCGTCAGTAGTTGACGTCGAAGGCCTTCCAGAGCGGGGTTCATCTTCCACACTCTCTCTACCACGCTTAAATTCTGCTATCCATTTTTTGACGGATGAATATGACAGAGCACAATCGCCTAATGTACTGACCATGTCATCATGGATGGCTTTTGATGATAGCCCCTTCTTATGGAGGTACTTAATGACGGCACGCTGCTCTATTTGCTCCATTCGCGGAAATTATGACCGATTACTTTGTTAATAAATTTATAAAATCACAACTAATTATCGCACACGTTTCGAACTTCACACAATGAACTAGTCTGAACTGAACTAAATAATGTGGGTAGATTTGATTTTTAGAATTGAATGGATCTGTGTTAGGCCGAGTACTTTTCAATCCACCCTCGTATTTTATGAATTCTACCAAAATAATAAGTTATGCGTAACACCGTAAGGAGCGCTCATTTCAAATCGATGTTGTACAATTCCTATCTTCACTCGAAGATTTTCACTATGTCGTAGGCAGACAGAAAAGACAGTAACTATAAGGGTAGAGCCTGCGATCTGTCACATAAAGATTAGCCCATGCGCTAACCGATACGTTAGTTATTAAACATATAAAATAATTAAGAGACAGTGTGTTTGATATCCGTGACAGCTTATGAATAATACTCTTTCCTTTAAATTCAGATGCCGTGAGATACCTGAGTTTGATCCCTAGTATCAGCATTACTGTAAATGTTAATTCCAAACTAACTAGCTGGTGAAAGAAAACATATTGTCCATTTAAAAATAACTTGCCGGTACCAAAACTCATCAGGAATCTACATCAGGAAATTCTGCACGATTTCTTCCGGGTCAGCAGTATCTTCGGGTGTCTCGAAGGTTTCGATTTTGGGTCCATTTCTATTCCTTATTTACATTAATGACTTACCTAGTTGGGAGTAACCATGAAGTATTATTTGGTGATGGTACATATTTGATTTTCAAAATAAAACGTCAACTTTTATAACATGACGGGGTGAATAATGCTATTTAAAAAGTAGTACTTTGTTTTAACGTCACAATTTGCTTTTACAGTAATAAAACAAAATGTGTTAAATTTACAAGACCACAACGACTAGATGTAAATGTACTTTTAAATGAGGAAGTGTTGAGCTTTGTACTACTATCTTACTTGGAATTTAATTATTAACGCGAAATTCAATGGGGCCCCCATATGTCTATACTAGGAAGTAGACTTAGCACTGCAGCTTATGCTGTGAAAAACTAAGGTAACTTGACTAATGTTGAAACTGCTAGATTAATTTATTTTAGTTATACTTTAGTATAATGTTTTATGGTATTTTGCTATGCGACTGACCTAGAAATAATTTTTGTTTTGCAAAATAGGGTCATAAGAGCTATTTATAGTCTTGACTCTAAACCAGTCACAGATAAATTTTAAGAAATTAATATCTTAACCGTGGCTACTCAATATGTATGTAAAAACGTTATCTACATATGTACATAAACATTAATCAAATAAAATTATCAATAAAAAAGTGATGTTCATAATGTAAATACCAGGAACAAGCACAAACTAATAATGCCAGTTACTCAACTTAACAGAGTCAGTAACTTTTTAACGTATTTACAACAAAATTTAGAAAGTGCTCAAATTGTTCAATCAATAAAAATAAGTTTTAAAGCAAATCCCAACAACTTAAAAATCGTAACAGTAGTAAGTAATCCTTAGGGCAAAGTGGCATACGACCAGGGCAATTCACTGATCATCACATATCTATGTATTAAATTAAAATGTATATGTAAGTCTACTTATTAGATGATAAATGTTGAATACTTTGTAGATAAGAATGTCAGACTGGTGGTAGGATTCCTATGCAGGAATCCATCTAGGTAGGTACAACCCCAGGGCCAGTTATTCTGCCGTAAAGAAGTAGTGTGCAAACATTACTATGTTTCGGTTTGAAGGGCACTGTGAGCTAGCGTAATCACTGGGCATATGAGACTTAAGAACTGTGGTGTTACACAGTAATTTTCTGGATGACACAGCATTTGTTATGGACAGACGTTGCACTTACCATCAGGTGAACGTTTTGCTCGTTCCGTCACTTTTATGAAATAAAAAAAACAATAATATTTTCTTGTTTCATACCTTTGAAAGCGCGATTTT
This sequence comes from Luehdorfia chinensis, assembly GCA_019845155.1. Classification (NCBI taxonomy): domain Eukaryota; kingdom Metazoa; phylum Arthropoda; class Insecta; order Lepidoptera; family Papilionidae; genus Luehdorfia; species Luehdorfia chinensis. The sequence continues at coordinate 7,040,321 of JAHVAK010000282.1, forward strand.
AAGGAAGTCGGGTGTAAGTTTTTAAACTTATTCTTATTTAAATTATTTTGTGGTTTTATTTTCTAAGAAAGTATGTGCAGTGCCGCGTTACAACTTATTTAGTTTATATAACATATATCAGTATTTCATCATCGTCATCATTTCAGCCTATCACTAGCCCACATGAACTTACTCTCACATTTTGGGGGGATTTTGCCATAGTTGCCATGTTAAGCAGGCGGGTTGGCAATATGTAACATGCTAAACTTATAGGATTATAATTGAGAATATGAAATACTCCTTAATCTTTCTAATTCCTTAGGAATTTGGGAGTCGTGACGTTTTTCGTGGCACCTTTAAAAAATATTTAATTTATGACTTTTTATTACTAATTAAATAAAGTGTTTGATGCCAAATAGTAATAAACAGCGGACGATCAAGACGTTTTAACAATACCTCATTTGTCAAATTATGATAAGTAGTTTAGAAGTTGGGAACAGATGAACACTCATATATACATACGGGCTGAAATCATAACGACCCTCCTTTTGACTTCGCCGTAGCTGGGTAAATACCTGTTTAGTTGTATTTTGGGTAGGTTTTAATGTGTATTTGAAATGTCCTAATAAAGCCCTTACCTTTGATAACTAACATCACAGCCTCAATAACAGTTTTTTTTTTAGTTCACAACTTTATGTCCTCTAGAAAGCGCCATATTCAATGTAATGTGACGTCATATAGCCTATAACCAGCGGACGATCAAGACTCTTCCAACGATACCTCATTTGTCATATTACGATAAGTAGTTTAGAGGTTATCAAGGAACAGATAAACATACATAAATACGGAGTAAAATCATAACCCTCCTATTTGCTCAGCCGTAGTCAGCTGCAAGGGTAATTTTTTTATCAAAAAAAAAGTTTTCAAGAAGGGTTATTTCTAATATTAAACATGACACTGGATGATGCTAACCCCTGTGAATGACGTTTTTGTATATTTAAATTATATTTAAAATTACTGAAAGGGGAAAAAAATGCACGAGTTTCTTGTCGGTTCTTCCCAGGACAGAGGCATTTTTTGCGAACCTGTGTAGTTTAAAAAAAATACGTTCAGTGAGTATTATGTGAATAATCTATATTGAATAAACATGTGCTTCGTAGTGAGACTATAAACTTATTATTAATTTCTTTTTTATGCGAGTACACGTAGTGTATGGCATTTTTAATATTACACGTACGTTCTTTAAAAATTTTACTTAGAATCGTAAAAAATTAGGAACAATAAAACATAGTTATATTTTACATTTTATACCCTCATTGAATAAAAGCAAATGGAAGAATCATAGCGGATTCAACGCTTTGGTGAAATTTATCTCTCTCACCATCCAAGATTAGCAAATGCGACAGTGACGGATTGACTGCTCGCCCGCTTCCCTTCCTGTTTATCATGTGTATTAGAGTATAATCTATCTCGTTCTTCCATGTCAGCAATTAGGTGGTACCGGCATTTGTTCAGGTCGCTAGATTTAGTTTCTCGGACTTTATCTAGACAGGAAGTTAATGCTACTAAATTAATTACAAAATAAATGAAAAAACAGCTGTGATTCAAATGAAAATGCATATTTTTTTTATCCATATCTTTAAAGATGATCAGAACTTCAATGACCAAGTCATTAAAGAACAATAAAACAAAACAGTACTTTTTCCAAATAAGGTAATTTGATATTTACAATAGAAATTTTCTTGGATCGCGGGTACATGTTTAAAATTAAAATGTATATACGCAAACAACCAGACCCGCAAAAACTGTCAATACGTCATACAATTACTTCTTCCAAAAGGAAATCGAACCCGCGACCCTTAGCGCGGAAGCTTATCGTTAACCCACTGCGTTAGCCGGACCTTTTAATTCCTAATGTGTGTAATTTAACCTAATTTTGAATTGAGCTTTGATTAATTTATAAAAAGTCTAATTTTATACTTCTGATCTATGAAAACTAAAAAAAAACTGCCTAAACTTGATTTATTTTATTATTAAATTATATGTTTGCTTACAATTATGAAAAAAAAAACCGTTTGATTTTATAAACGTCGCTAAGGAGGTTTGCTCCGGAAATTTAAAACAGATTTCTTCTTATTTTGGATGTGTAAACATTTCTGAATAATATTCAATAAACATTACTGTACTACTGTATTCAATAAACATTACTGTAATACTACGCTAATGAAGAAGTCGATATGTCTTCAGTCAGTTCTTCTATTAATGTAGCGTAGTCTAGTTTATGTATTATTTCTGCTATATTTTAGTTATTTGATTCTCGCAAAAAAAATTAATTAATCGACAAATTCACAAATACTTGTGAAAAGATTTTTGCGAGTGTACACGTGTAGAAAAAGAGTTGATTGTAAAAGCATTTTATCCTTTATTACAGGTAATTTTTCTCTTAAAATTTAAATCAAGTGAAAAATATGAATATATAGTGAAGTCAGGGAATGTTAGTTACACGTGTTATAGAATACTATGAAGCTGACTGTTAATTTACTAAACATATAATCATATGGGGAACGCACATGCGTTCAACCACTACTACAATTTTAATTTCTTTGAAGACAACTTTCCGCACAATGCGAGCAGGGAATAGCCGAACGTCATTAGCGTAAGTATTTATGTCACGCTTCGACAAGGCGTGTCATGCCGTAGAGTGGCGACGTGATACGAATACCCCGAGCGCTGTCCAGCAATAAACGGACACAGATGATTTTACACCGCTTTTCGCGGTAGTAATTAACTGTAATCATTAAATACTTAAACCAAACTATGAAAAACTATTTGCTTAAATGCATAGTTAAACTGTTATTTACAGCGAAAATGTATATAATATGTAATATATTATTATTATATATACTTATTATTTCAAATATATATTTTAGAGACTTTTATTTGATAAAACTGGCAAGTTTTATGCATCAACTGACTGACATTGACAACTGAAAATGTCAAGTTCAGTTTTAGTACATAGATTGTGCAGTATTGGACAAGCGTTCGTAAGATTACAAAGGGCGTCTTATGTAATCCCACAAAACAGCATGAAAAATTACTCTGCAAATAATTTTTAAGGCATTCGTGATCAGGTGTTAGATGATGATGATGAGTTACAACATGTGTTAAAACATACAATAACTAAAAAAATAAGAACATGAAAACACAAAAATGACCATGAATTATTGTTCTTGATATGTTTACATTATTATGATTATTTACGTAGCTAACACAAATTAATAATCTATAAGATACCGATAGTGCAGGAGATAGCAGAGATTTTTCTATTCGCTGTTGACAAATCTCTTTATCTTAATGTTTATAGACACAACTATATTTTTGAACTACCCAACCGTATTCTCGGCCAGGGTTCATCTTAGTTTGTTGGTAACAATTTGTTTCGGAACTAATCTAAGTCGACGAACACTCGAAATGGAGCAACAACAAAGTCGATCGCCCGTTACTACACCGATAGTGCACCTCAGTATAGTAGTAATTGGATTTAACTCAGGCAGCTCAATCTATGAAGTCTAGGTAAACAGAAACATGAAAATAGTCAACAGTCACGTTTGGAAAAGAATACTAATTTGTAAATTGCTACTCAGTTCAGCATAATTATACGCTAAAGAAATCAGTTTTTTTTTTTTTTATTGAATGGAAACAATTATTGCTTGTTATATATTAGCAAGCCCTTAATTCTATAACGCACAACTTCCCAAGTAGTACCTTTCTCACTCCTTCCGCGAATGAGACGGTGTAAAAAAAGTAAAAGTAAAGTTACAGCCTATAAATGTCCCACTACTGAGCACAGGCGTCCTCTCATTTCTGAGAGGGTCTTTGGAGCTAAGAAGAATCCGCCACGCTGCTCCAATGCGGGTTGGCGGACTTCACGTAAAACTTCGAAATATTTTTTATTTCTCAGACATGCAGGTTTCCTCACGATGTTTTCCTTCACCGCCGAGCACGTGGTAAATCAGCACTTTAAATTGCTAATTAACAATTTTAGTGGTGCCGGCACCGGGAATCGAACCCTGGTCACTCGCGTACTATGAAATTTAAAGCGAGCGCCTACCCTCTGAGCTACCGCGGCCTGTCGAGACGGTGTACTTATTTCAAATTGTTTCGATAGATCAGGGCCTTCGGCCAGAGAGACCTCTCAATATTTTAAGTACCTGAATTGTTTTAAGTACTTTTAACAATTTCGGGACTCCTATGGATATTACTGTTTAATTGATAAAATCTTTTAATTATTTACTATGCGTTTTATTGAATATTAACAAATTAATCTTCAGAAATATCAACCGTCCTACCAAATTATCTGAAGCTAATAAAAAATCATTTTATCGCACACAGTACACTAGTGCACTTAAATATAAAAATGGGTGGCCTGTTAACGTTTCTTAATTAAAATTGAACTATATTGGCCTTATATTCTTAGTTAGTAAACGCAGGGGACATACACACAACACGCGTAACGGAAAAACATATAATTCAGAAATTCACGTGACACTACATACGTGACCGATAACGAAACTATATAACATTTAAAAAAAACGGTCTACGTTTTTTTTAAATGTTATATATCATCTCATTTGATACATACGTACAGTTACGCCTTTTCCCATATAAGGGGTAGGCAGTGGCCACATGAGTAGCCCACTTTTTGCCCTCGCGGGAAACGCGACGTGACGGGTGGCTATCCACGTCGCCGCTATTTTGATGCGAGTCAAAAAATATATTACTAACCATTGCGTTTCAACGACCAGTATAGTGACAGCAGTGCATACTATAGTGTTATTCTGCACGAATAAAGGCTGTCCGTACAATACATTAGTGGCCTTTTACGCCTCGGTAGTAAAGAGGTAGGTGCTATTCTACCGGGGAAAGAGGAGGAGCGACTTTGGCGGGGCCGAACTGTTGATGCGATGATGGTGGACAGCTGGGATGAGGAGTGGTAGTAAGTTGTGGCCGCTCGCCCTGTCCTCCGCAGTCGAGGTGTAGTCGCGGTGGAAGAGGAGTGTTGGTGTTGCGTTGCCTTTCTCCCTGTGCCCCGCGCCACACAATTTTTTTTTCAAAGAATACTAGCAATGCTATTAACATTACTAATATTTTTTTTCAAAACGTTCACCTGATGGTAAGTGCACCGTTTACCCATAACAAATGCTGTGTCACACAGAACATTTCTGTTTGACACCACACTGCGCACGTCGAATGGCGAGCTCAATCCTGCGATATCATGTTTCTCAGTCCGTACTCTAAACTATTGGCTATATGGCTATTGCCGCTTAGATGCGGCGGTAGTGGGCCGCGGGGCGAAAGGAGTATATAATTTCGGTGATGTAATTGCTGTTAGCCTTTTTTGGCTTTTACAGCCTTATCGGATCCTATCGAAAGGAGTGTAAGTGTAGCGTTGCCACTCTCCCTATCCTTCGGGAATATTCGGGGCCGGTAAAACTGCTGCTTTCAAGTGTAAGTTTCCTGGCTTCGTGACCGCTGCGTGGCGGACAATTGTACGCTGCACTCCGCCACGAAACAATAATTATATACAGATAGTTACAGCCTACAGATAGTTTTTCAGTAGTGTTTATACAAGTACATTCTATGTATGCGTCCCACAATACAAGAGATCATAGTACAGGGCAATAGAAGGAAATCATAGTAAAGGGCAACTAATTCTATATTATTTCTAAAACCTAAAAGTGTAATATTACGAGTATTATAAAATTGGTAACCGAAGTTCAGCATCGGAATCACCCGCAATCTTGCTAGTTTTACTTGTGAATTAGTTTCTCTGTGTTAGAACTTGTTGGACAGTACAACGATTAGGACGGTTGTAGATAATATTCAGTATTATCTTTTGTTGTATAATACTGGCCGTTAAGATGCTGGCCTGGCCTGTATATATACGTATATATGTATTGTTATTTAAGAAAGGGTTAAAAAAATGAAACGAGTGTCTTTTGTTCTCACGTAAAATAAGATGGTTTTTTATTGCAAATACACATAAAATAAATCCAAAATTATGGAGACAATCGTCCATTTGGTCCTATAAGCCGTAAATAATTTTTTGAACCACGATTTTTGTAATAAGTTTTCTTTCGCCGGGGCGTATGTGCGCTGTTTACCACGCGTTGTGTATTGTACAATTTGTGTTGTGTTGCGCTAAACCTTTCGCCGCCATACTTATTGCATTGAACTTAGTGTAATTTGTAATTTATCTTTTTATAAATTGCGTTAGTTTTTATAATATTTTAAGCATTTCGACGACGTTATAATGGCGGATATATTTAAGCTTGTGAACCAACGTCGATACCTTAAGGGCCGTATGACTCATATGAAAAAGAGCCTTGGTGGGTTTAATTACATCGTTGGCTGAACTTCACGTCGCCCAAGAGCAACTAGAAGATTATTCTCTCGCATCGACACTACCAATATGGAGCTTGTAGCCATGGATGAGGTGCACATAGAAGAGGCTCTCGTCATCGAAACTAAGTACATCGACCTTGCCAATCAGATCAAAACTAGGATTTTGGAGGTGCAGTCTCAAGACCGATATCGTGATAGTCGCGAATCGGAGTCGAACCCAGTGCAAACTAATATTCCTCACATTGCACTGCCATCCTTTAGTGGTAACTATGGCGATTGGATGATATTTAAGGATATGTTTGCATCTATAGTTCATAGCAACCCTAAATTAAGTGCAGTTCAGTTCCATTATCTTAAAACTTGTTTGAAAGGTGATGCTGCCTCATTAGTTTCCACACTTGAATGTACTAGCGACAATTATGCTAAAGCGTGGGATGTATTATGTCAAAGGTACGACAATGTTATTTTAATTGCTCATCACCATCTCAATACAATAATGTCTTTAAGTAAAGTAAACAGAGGTTATAGTTTAAGAAAACTTTTAAATGATTTTATGCAATGTTTTAACTGCCTTTTGTCACTTAACCTTCAAAGCTTACAAGATGTAATTTTGATACATATTTTATGTAATAAGATTAATTACAATTCTTTAAAGGATTATGAGCTGAAAAGAAAACCTAACGACTTTCCGTCTCTGCAAAGCTTTATTGATTTTTTACAACAGCGCTGTCAAGCTTTGTAGCTTGCTTCTCGTGATGCTATTCTCTCTTTGCCCGAATCCGTCAGTCCAAAACATGTATCGCAACCTCGACGCGCTACAGCTAATTTATCCACGGGAAACGGTGCAGTTCAGCAGCATAATACTGCACAATCTTCTAAAGTACAATCGGTAAGCATATTGTGTATTTATTGTAACAAACCACATTCAATTACTCAGTGCTTTAAGTTTTTAAAACTGTGTGTTGTTAAAGACAGGTTAAACTTTATTAAAATGGAGAAAATGTGTAATTTATGTTTCTCGAATAGTCATAGCTTTTCGGAAAGTTTAAGGTTAAAGCAAGGATTTTCTTGTGGAGTTTGCAAAATGAAACATCATTACTTGCTGCATGACGATAATGCTGACATTGATACTTCTGTGTGTAACTCTGTGCCAAATAATGCTAACATTTAATTGCCAATCTCACCTTCTAGAGACAGTTCTTGTGAAATTTCTTTACCTCCCACGGTTGTAGGTTATGTTTATAATTCAGCTGGTAAGCGGTCTGAATGCAGAATGCTGTTAGATGTCGGCAGCCAGAAGAATTATGTTACTAGAGCATTTGTGGAAAAGTTAGGTAGGTGCTACTTTGACTACACTAATTCTGTTGTTAGTGGTATAGGCGGTCACTCTACCAAAATAAAAAACATAGTAAAACTTTCATTACGCTCCCGTTGTTCACGTTGTTGGACTTTCGTATTAGTTCTGAATGCTTCTTTTCCAAAAAACATTGTAAAATGGCCTTGTGTGAAGCTGGAGGATCCCTATTTCAACCTCTCAAAGAAAGTTGACATTTCCGTCATAGTTTAAAAAATGGAAAAATTAATCTAGGTTCAAATTTGCCTAGTCTTGTTTTCTTTTATTTACGCGAATATTACACATTTAAATAAAACTACTTTTTACGGATTTTATCGCGTTTAATTTATAACTATTTTTAACCCGACGTTTCGGGCGCTTTACAGCACCCATGGTCACGGGGGGACTGAGGTGACAGTTGTCCCGATGTCATAGTTAACTCGGAGTACCTTCAGCTTTTAATTATTACTTTTTAGTCCGATCTACGCAGAAAGAGCTTACTGTGTCTTGAAGCCTTGCAGTGGTATGCTTGGTTTTTGATTTAATTTTATTAATAATAGGATCCCAAGCCGGTGGTAATACCCAACCATCTTCCCTATTGAAATTAGGATGTTTTTTAATTTCAATAGTGCCCTCCGTACTTCTCCTGTAAATCCAAGATTCTACAAGCGGTATGTAGATGATACTTTCACAATTTTACCATCGCATAAAGTAACTGCATTTCTAGACCACCTTAACTCCCTAAACTCTAAAATTCAATTTACAATGGAGTTAGAGGCAAATAACTCTTTAGCTTTTCTGGATGTGTTAGTAATTCGGAATCCTAATAACACCTTGTGTCACACTGCGTATAGAAAAAAGACCCATACAAATAGGTATTTAAATGGTGAATCTCACCACCATCCTTCACAGTTAGCTACCGTGGGTAAATCTTAGTTTTTTTTTTTTTATTGTATAAAGTGACGAAATGAGCAACACGTTCACCTGATGGTAAGTGCAACGTCCGCCCACAAAAAATGCTGTGTCACCGAGAATATTTCTGTGTGACACCACACTGCGCCCGTCACCTTGAGACATCAGTTCTTAAGTCTCAAATGCCCAGTGATTACGCTAGCTCTCAGTGCCCTTCAAACCGAAACACAGTAATGCTTGCAAACTACTGCTTCACGGCAGAATAACTGGCCCTGGGGTGGTACCTACCTAGACGGATTTCTGCATAGGAATCCTACCACCAGTAGTTCAGTGTTTCAGAGAGCACAAGGGATCTGTGACAGTAAACACCTGGCCGCCGAGCTTCAGCATGTCAAGCAAGTTTTGCAAGACAACAAGCTTCGGGTTCCGCGCCTTCGTCGCAGTGACCGAGTGAAGCCGGCCACAGTCGAGCGTGTACCTGCAGTCCTACCATATGTCAGAGGAGTCACGGACAAGATTGGCTATATCTTGAAGCGAGCTTCTATAAGAAAATTTTTCAAGCCGCCGAAGAAGATAAGTCAGTTTTTACCATCTGTCAAGTGTAACATCCCTCTACAAGATGCAGGAGTATACAAGCTGGATTGTGAATGTGGTCTCTCTTACATAGGGCATTAAAGAACATATAGCTGATGTGAAGCATCGACGCTCTAGGAAGTCTGCAGTTTGTGACCATGTTCTGGATCATCCCAACCATTACATCAGATTTGATAGACCACAAATCCTTGCAAAAGAACACCGATTCCTACCAAGGATGATTCGCGAGGCTATTGAAATTAAAAAACATCCTAATTTCAATAGGGAAGATGGTTGGGTATTACCACCGGCTTGGGATCCTATTATTAATAAAATTAAATCAAAAACCAAGCATACCACTGCAAGGCTTCAAGACACAGTAAGCTCTTTCTGCGTAGATCGGACTAAAAAGTAATAATTAAAAGCTGAAGGTACTCCGAGTTAACTATGACATCGGGACAACTATCACCTCAGTCCCCCCGTGACCATGGGTGCTGTAAAGCGCCCGAAACGTCGGGTTAAAAACAGTTATAAATTATATGCGATAAAATCCGTAAAAAGTAGTTTTATTTAATTGCCTAGTCTTGTTAATACTGAATTTGGATGGGTATTTCGTGGAGACTTGTCAATTGATTACTCCACTTACAGTTCCATGCAGCAGTCTTTGAAAGAAAATTGCTGTTCATTTCACTTGACAGAATTACACGATGACATTATTAAGTTGTGGCGTGTTGAGGATGTTTCTTATAAACCCTTGCTCACATTGCAGGAGAAATTATGCGTGCAGATCTTCATCAATTCGGTTACGAGAAGTCAGTCTGGTCGATATTGTGTAGAGCTATATTGTGTAGTGCCATTGAACGGGTAACTTCTACCCAAATTAGGCAATTCTTTTAATTGGGCGTATCGATGTTTCTTGTCGTTGAAAAAAATCAGGAAAACCCCGATTTTTTTCGAAAGATTCAAGGCCTTTATTTCATAATTTTTTGACTTAGGTCATGCTCATATTCTGACAGACATTAAACCACATCAAAGTGGATCGACTGAATTTAACATGCCACATCATGCTGTTTTCAAACCTGAATCAACTACTACTAAGCTCCGAGTAGTGTTTAACGCGTCGGCTGTGTCGACTTCTGGAGTTAGTTTGAATGATGTCTTGTTTGTTAGTCCTGTTGTCCAATCTGAAATTTTCTCTATACTTTTACGATTGTGTACCTTTTTATATGCCTTTGTATGCGACATAAAACAAATGTATCGTCAAATTTCCGTTTCTAGTAAACATCAGCCGCTGCAAAGGATTCTATGGATGAACAGTTCTGCAGATCAAATGCAGTGCTTGCAATTATCTCGCGTTACGTATGGAACTGCATGTGCGAGCTATTTAGCAACGCGAGTGTTAATGAAGTTGGCCGCGGATGAAGGCGATCTCTCTCCCTGCCAAGGCCCTCCTCGAAAATTGTTTTATTGATGATGTACTGTATGGAGCAAATGACTTGCAAACTGTATTTGATATCGTTCGTCAACTTGAATCATTATTGAGCTGTGGAAAATTCGAGTTGCGTAAGTGGAGCTCTAACTCCTCTGAGATATTGAAATGTATACCTTTAGAGAAGCAGGAAAAATACATGTTCTCTTTTAAAAACCCATGATAATACTTCTGTAAAAACACTGGGTTTAAAATGGGATCCCCACTTAGACGCTTTACAAATCAGTGTTCCAAACAATTTATTGATGAAAAACCTACAAAAAGGAATGTTTTATCTGGTATTACTAGAATATTTGATCCCTTGGATTTAATAGCTCGTGTCACTGTTTTCGCTAAGTTACTGATGCAATCTATTTGGAAATCAAACTTAAATTGGGATTCCGAAATTTCACCCGATATACTGATCATTTGGAAAAACTTTTCTGCAAATATCAAGCATCTATATTCTATATCAGTGCCTCGCTGCATAGTGTCACCGAACGTTTTAAAACTGGAGTTACACGGTTTTGCCGACAGTTCGACTAAAGCCTATGGCTGTGTTGTTTATCTTAGATGCTGTCTTAAAACAGTTATACAGTCCACTTAATTTCTTCTAAATCACGTGTGACTCCATTGAAGTTTGTTACTTTGCCCAGGTTAGAACTGTGCGCTGCACTACTTCTTGCTAAGCTCATGAATTCTGTGCAAAATGTGATGGAAGCAATTGTTTCTATTGGTCAGACTCCATGATTTCGTTATGCTGGATAAGGGCTGAACCCTCTAGGTGGAACTTGTTTGCTTGCCAACAGAGTAACTGAAATTCAGGACCTTAGGAGAATTGGTGGCACGTAAAATCCACTGATAATCCATCTGACTTGGTTTCCAGAGGATTAAAACCGCAAAACCTCAGTAACTGTAAGCTGTTGTTTGAAGGTTCCTCTTGGCTTACCATAGCTAATTCGCATTGGGATTAACCAACAATTATTTAGAATATAAGCGTTCCAGAACAGGTCCTCTGTTCTGGAACGCTTATTGTAACGCTGTTTGTAAGTTAGCGAAAAATGTTCACCTTCTTATTTTACTCTCTTATTTCGTAAAGCGACTACTTCTCGCTGGTACTCAAACAACATTGTCCAGTTTACGTAAGTTCAGTATGGCCGCTCAATGGTAGAAACCCTGTTCGTCATTTTATTCACAGATGTGTGAAGTGCTACAGATATCAGGGTGATGTCACGTACACAATTTATGGCAGATTTATCAAAATATCGTGTAACGCCTAATAGACCGTTTTTGCTCAATGGTGTAGATTTCGCAGGACCAATTTCATTGAAAATTCCTCGAGTTAGAAAATCGATTATAGCGAAAGGGTATTTTTGTATTTTTGTGTGCATGTGTACAAAAGCTGTACATCTAGAACTAACTTCAAATCTTACGACAAATGAATTTCTGAATGCGTTCCGACGGTTCATCTCGCGGCGGGGAAGATTTCTTCAAATATTCAGTGACAACGGTGCTACATTCCAGGGAGCTAAAAATGAATTGAATGCTTTGCACCAAATGTTTAAATAAGATTTTGGGCACATATCAAATTTTTCGACCTCAGAAGGGATTGAATGGGTTCACATTCCACCATACTCACCTCATTGGGGTGCATTGTGGGAAAGTAACGTCAAGTTGGTCAAATACCATTTAAAGCGCGTTCTAGGTAATACTATTTTAACATATGAGCATCATAATACTTCTTCATCATATTGCTTCTTATTCAAATTGAATCTATTGTAAATAGTCGACCCATTACTGCATTGAATGACGATGCTGATGAGCTGTACCTAACCCCTGGACATTTTTTAATAGGTGAAAGTTGTTCATCTTTTCCTGAAGGTGATTTACCTGATATTTCATGCAACAGATTATCAGTCTATCAACAATTATGTAAAATGCGACCGCATTTTTGGAAACGATGGAAAAATGATTATCTTAATACTTTGCAGATGCGGTATAGGTGGTATAAACAAAAACCCAATTTATTACTTAATTCTGTAGTATTGATTAAATATGATAATGTACCTCATTGCGACCTAAAGGCCACGGCCTTTAGGTCGCGTTATTAAATTATTTTTTGGTAAGGACGACAATGTGAGAGCGGTTTATGTGTAAACTAAAATGGGATGTTATACTAAACCTATAACTAAAATAGTACTTATAAATTAAAATCCTTTATATGAAAATTATTGTTTTTAAAATTATAACTATACATTTTGTTGACCTTTATCTATACCTGTTGTTTCTTTATATTGTTTAGTGTACTTGTAAGTGAGATACCAAGAAAATATTATTTTAATATTATAAGTTAAACTACTAAAAATACATGTTATTGTTTAATATTTACATTAAAATGAATGAATTAATTTTATGTTACTATGTTACGGGCGGGTGTATAGATAATATTCAGTATTATCTTTTGTAGTAAAATACTGGTCGTTAAGATGCTGGCCATATATACGTATATATGTATTGTTATTAAAAAAAAGGGTTAAAAAAATAAAATGAGTGTCTTTTGTTCTCACGTGAAATGAGATGGCTTTTTATTGCAAATACACATTATATAAATCCAAAATTATAGAGACAAACGTCCAGGTTGGACGGTGCAACATAAAATTGTAACGCCAATTGTAAGTACAATTGTTTAGCAAACATTTTAGTAATGCTCAACAGATAATCCCCTTTTTAAATTCTGTCAAGCAAAAAGCATTTTTCAAGAAGAGCATTTCATATTGGTTCATGGACAAATGTGTTGCACCATGTTTGTTACAGTAGAGTGAAAAGACTCAACTATGTATCATCTCATATTCATTACTTTTTTTAATGTAGAATAAATTAGGTAACCGGCAGAGTAGAATAGCATCTACCTCTTTCCTTTTTTTCTACCCAGGTGTCGTAAGAGGCGACTAAGGTATTGCACGGACAGCCTTTATTCGTGCAGAACAACACCATAATATGCAATACTGTACATATACAACAATAAAAATAACTGCTTGTGGGAACACAATGGGTAGTGAGATATTTTTTTGACTCGTAACAAAATGGCGGCGATGTGGTTGATGTTGATGTGTCGCCACCCGTCACGTTTCGTGTCCCGGGGGGCGAAAAGTCAGCTACGTGTATGGTATATACATATGTGTATATCTGCCTGCAAGCATGTAAGGGACATGGGAAAGTGTGATTTTGATTTTATGTATGTACGCATGTTATAAAAAGTTCCTTCCATTCATAATTTTTAGTTGGCGTATCTGATCGAGGTGGCCGTTTACCGCTTTACCTAGAATCCCAACTTCTGATGCAAAAGAGTCTATCTGTGAATATTCAATGTATTCATCGGTAACAGGATGAGATACCTTCTGACGTTCTTTAGGTTACACAATAACATACTATAACAACAACACAATACACACTAATTAACTGGCTGACTTAGTGTAAATAAGAGATACGAAATTAATTTACTAAGATGTGTGTATGTACGACTGGTGACATCTAATGCCCAACATCACATTGGCTAGGCCACACCATCAAAACCGAGAACACGTGAAGGTGTTTCACCTTACAAATAGGCATTTTCTTGTAATTTAAACAGAGTCGCTTAGCTGAAGAGCGAGTGTTGTTCATCATAAAGCTGGTACACTGCATTGCAGGATTTTACACAACGTATTTCTTAAAAGAAAACTATAAAAATTAACGAGTTTTATGCAGCTGCTAATGTGAAATGTAATTTATTTAATTTAAGAAAATCTGCCACCCACCTAGTCCCATGGGTGTCGTAAAAGTCGACAGAGGGAAAATGAAACCAAAAGATAGGTAGCAGCATCTTCCTGGAACATCCGAATATATACTGCAATTGCCAACCCGCCTGCCAAGCGTAGCAAATATGGCAAAATCCCCCCAAAATGAGAGCTAAGAACTTACCTGCTTTGTGTCTATATATGGAGGAGTTCTATGTTCAGCAGTGGACTAGTGATAGGTTGAAATGGTGATGATGATGATGATCACGAATTCTAGCCAAAGGCAATGTCTGTGCGACACTCTAATGATTTGTCTCTGGTTGTCCCTTGATCCGACCCTGCCTATAAATCAGGTCAGTAGAACAGGTACGTATGGCTTAGCCGAGACCGGACTCAAAGCTTCTCGAATGTTTATTTAAAGACTAGTATCTTAAGCATATTACAAAAGTTTTTTGAACTTCTAAAATATAAGATACGTGAGACACAGATATTTCAGTGTACCCAAGGGTAAATTCTTGGCGGTGTGCCAATTTTTATGTGAGCTTAAAGTTCAATATAGTTATTTAAGTGTGTCGAAAAAATATCATCAAATTCACAGCAAATAAATTCAAAACGAATACGAAAAAATAATGTTTTATTCCTATCTGTTATCTTATCGTCTTCAATTTTCATTCTTTAAATTACATTTATTCCACTACAAGTGGATTTTATACATAGAAAGACTATTTGAAGAAAAATACAATCACATCCTTATCAATATGACAAACCCAATGTCACAATATGAATTCATTCATAGAAGCTGTTATCTGAGCAGGTGCGTTAGTGAGCGCAGTGCCGATATTCTTGGTCGAGTAACATGAGTGAGATGGGATGAATAAGAGATGGTACATAGTTGAGTCTTTTCAGTCTACTGTTACAAATATGGTTACAAAATATTCTATCTCTCAATGAAATGGTCTTTTCTTTTGATTCCATATATTTTTGAGAGATGTTTTTGCTTGGCAGAAATTGAAACGGAATTCCCGTTTCAATTTCTGCCAAGCTGTTCAATTTGTTTGTTACACAAACTATAATTGACGTTACACTAATTTATGTTGCTGTAACTGTCCAACAAATTCTAACACAGAGAAACTAATTCACAATTAAACTATTAAGGTTGCGGGAGCTAAAACTATATACGGAAAATAAAATCAAAGAAACCTGAGCACTCGAGAAATGTCTAACAATAAGAAATGTCTAATTAACTCTGTGACGCAACAGTTGTGAAGAGATGAGTCATATTTCTTCTAACCACCATGCTATCGCGCAGCATCTTTTCACTCAGAAACTGCACGAACCCCACCGTAAATACTTACTGTGCCTGCGTTTTGTTTTTATTTATTTTTATTTTGTTAATTTTAACCTTAACGATTTATATTCTTTTAATTTCTTCATATTGGTAATCATATATTAACATATAGGTGCTTATCAATACAACCGCATTGTATGAAAGCGGCATAACACCCTATCTCGTCCCGGGGTGTCGTAAAAGTCGACAGAGGGAAAATTAAAACCAGGTGATGGGCAGCAGCATATTTCTGGAACTTGTTAATAACTATAGCCCAACTATATCCGTCTCCGACGACCTCGCTAGTCCTGGCTATCCTGGTGCATTGTGGTGCCCCACAGAATTGTTCTGGGTGACACAACATTTGTTACGGGCAGACGGTGCACTTACCATCATTTGAACGTTTTGCTCGTCTCCTCACTTTCTCCTAAAAACGATTAGAAGCTAGTTAGGTCGTAAATGTTTAAGAAAAGTCTTGTCCTTTTTTTTGTAAAACTTTTTTACTGTTTTTACTCTACTCCTATCTCTTTAGTTCCACAACGATCCCAAGTCCAATTCGAACATGTAGGGGGAGTAAAGGTAGCCGAATTCTACGGCGACTACTGCATAGCTAATTCATTACAGTAAATAATTAAAGAAAAACAGTCTGTATGAACTTTTTACAAAAAAAATACGCTAACTATTGTATTTCTTAGGAAGTACAGAGTGAACTCGAAATATTTAAACATTTTAAATGCAAATAAATAAAAAATGTGCCGTTCTATGATTTTAGGTAAGTTGTAATTCCTAGGTTTTTCCTTTATAACCAACACTAGAGATCCGCCCTGGCTTCGCACGGGTAGATAGATATTAGAAAGATAAATTAGTACTTTATTTGGACAAATAGAACAACAACAATTCCTTACACTAAAATTTTTGTAGCGACTATTCTCATCGGCGGCTTTGCAGCTGGTCCGATAAGATTACGTTTTTTTACCAAACTAATATTTTATTTATGGGAACATAAGGCATGAAATATAGCCAATATATGATGGCCAATATACGTGGTAGCAAAATAAAACAATGATGATGCCCAAGTTGCATGAAGCCGGGCGGCGGCGCGGCGTTCGAGAGGACACCGTGGCCGCTGTGTTTTTTTATAGAGCATTTCAAAGTTTTATATAAAAAAAATTATTGTATAAAGTGACGAAACGAGGCAAAACGTTCACCTGGTGGTAAGTGCAACGTCCGCCCACAACAATTACTGTGTCACTCAGAGTATTTCTGTGCGACACCACACTGCGCCGTGTGCTTCACGGCAGAATAACTTGGCACTGGGGTGGTACCTACATAGAGGGATTACTGCATAGGAATCCTACCACCAGTAGTATATAGCTTATACTAGTAGTATATAATTAAAATTACAAACCACTATTCAATCGTTTCTAGTTTACAAAAAATTATATAATTAGGTAAGTAATTAATAGATCTTAATCTATTCGCGAGTAGCGCGGGCGAGCGTAGGGTTGTTTGCGCACACCGCGGCATTTTTCTTACTTTTTTATACCCAGCAGCATTTTTATACCCGTCGTAACTTCTAAACGAAAGGTCCAATTCGAATAATTTAAAGAGGAATTTACATGTACATAATCAACCTTGACCATGAAATTATTTTGTAGGATAAAGATTAATATCATGATACGAATGACATTCTTCTTCATTCAATCTTTCGATTCTACCCATGTTTTGATAAACTAATTTGAACAAAAAGCGGTTATTGTGACTTAAGTAGTTAGACATATAGCCTCGCAGACTTTTTTGTGAGTAATGATGAGTACTATGAAAAGTAGTAAATTATTTTCTTTATCATTAATAGTTTTAGCAGCGCACGCCAAATAATGACTTTTATCAGTTAATTTTTGATACCTTGAATTACATCATAGCAGTTTTCGTAGGAATCTAGGTCTTTTTTAAAATTAAACACAACTCATGTTAGTCGATGATAATGTAGTCGTATATAGGTGAAATAATTTAATAAATCGGTTCAGTAGAGTTTGAGTTAAAACATTACAACCAAACATACAAAAAATCAAATCTTTCCTCTTTATATTATTTGTTTAGATTATAGTTTAGATTTAGATAACGCCTGTAACTCAAAAAGTTTACATAATTTCAGCTAGTCACGAGAACATTTGTACATAACTTTTAAGGAAATCGTCAAACTTTTAGAGAAATAGTAGATCGTGGACGAGAAATTTAACTATTCGATTGTCTCATGTGGTGCAGATAGATTTCGAGCGTGGCTTGTTACCGTCCGTGGAGTAATAAAGTTATATACGGTTCTATGCTTTATATATAAAAAATATGTAGCAGAATTTTTTTCAGAAATCCTTTTAATTAAATTTTCACCCAATTATTTAAAATAAAGTATTATTTTTGAATACCCTTCGCTGTATTTATTAAAATAAAAGTGAGTTTAAACGTATTTACCGGGACATGAAATAAAAGTGTACCGGTGTTCGACGTTTGTTTACTCAGTATCGATCTGAATGTGTCTGAAGAAATATGACTTTTGCCAAAAGTTTAAGAATCTTTAATATAACATCGAAAATACTGACTCTTTCTGAGAAAAAAATAATAATAGGGGTTTGGTATATTTTTCATACTGAGTTCCTCACACGTACCCTAAGCCGATTTTTATTACTCTTCAAAGTAAATGTTTAGTAATCGTGGCATTAACTTCTGTAAAGAATAAGCTGTTACTATTGAAAAAGTTTCTTTATTGAAATGAATTTGAAAACACGTTAAACGTAATCGCTACATTGTATAGAAATAAAATTTCCTTAAATAATATAAAATGGTTTCTATACATAATACACACTATAACTTCTTTTCGTCTAATTTTTGTAATTACTGATTTTTTTATACTTTCTAAACATTTTTGCTACATTTTAAGTAAAGGTTGGGAATGAAAAAGCATAATTATCTCTGAATTTATCAGAGCCTCAACCTTTATATGTTGAATTTTCCTATTCGACAATAATTATGATTATAAAATAAGTCCAAAAAAATTTATTACACTAAATTAGTTACAATTTTATTACTTTTTCATTGGTTATTTGCAAGCAAGCGAATCTATGAAAGTGTATTTACAGAAAACAGTATAAACTGAAACGGAAAAATAAATTCATGAATCTCTCTTAGTTCGCTGTGGCCTCATTGAGTAAATCTCATTACCATATAAATGGATATCATTAAGGATCGATAAACCCCTTTTTGGGATTTTCTAGACAATGTAAAGGATAGGATGAAAGAAAGATATTTTCTTTCTAATTGTAACAACTTATTGTGATTCTCTTAGAATTCGGTCATTTCATCGATTATATCTAACTTAGCATTTAACATTTCAAGAATGCTGGTGGTGATTGATTTAACATTTTACCATCAAGCAGTAAATACGACATTAGGTATTGCAGAGTCCGATGACTACTGATGATGGATGGATGACTAATGATGAGTATTCGTTACATTAAGGCCACGCACGAGAAGCAGATGACTACTTAGTGCATGATGAATCACTATTGTTGTCTTGTAGAAGTCTGATAGTCCTAATGAAACTGATGCCACTTGACCAGCGATGTGAGACCATATTCGACGATGTGAGTTATAGGAAAGATATATTTATGGTAGAAATGTATGAGAAACTGCCGATAGCGTGGCCTAGTGATTTGAGTAGTCAGGCTACCACGCCACTGACCTTGGATTGGATCCCAGCCGGAAAAAAAAAAATATGCAAAAATAACAAAATGTCTGTTTTCGGGTCTCGTTCTGTTGTGATTGTCCTTGTGTCTCTGATACTGCATCTCAGCCTACCTCCGATCTTTTCGCATGAGCGTTACATCGGACACAGGTGGGTTGGCACGAGAGAGGGCTTCTGTGTTTGCAAGTCTTGTGGCACTATAATGTCTCCTGCGCAGTGGATAACTTCAAACTCTATTGGGTACTTGTCGCCGTGGTCGAAAATCAGTCCCTAAGACATCATCATATGAGAAACTGCACCCTGGCCTCATTCTAGACTTTGATGAGAAGGGAGCAATTACAATAACCAGACTAAATAATCACCGTAACAAAATAATCGCTGCGTGGTGGCGGCCTGAAAGAATCTATCACCCATCTCATCTCGCAGGTGTCGGCAGACGGGATGGCAACCGCAGTTTATTTATTCAGATGTTCCAGGAAGATGCTGCTGTCGATCTCCTGATTTTAATTTTTCCTCTGTCGACTTTTACGACACCCACGGGATGAGATGAGGTGGTAGATTCTCTCAAGCCACCACTATATGTGTGAAAAAATAAATAACAGTTTCTTCAGCGTCATTGAACAAATATATGCTTTATATTCATGCATAATTTTTTTGCATATCTCATAGCTGATTTTATAAAGTTTTATTATGATGAAACTTAATTAAAAAAATATATATCAGATTGTGTGTCTGTGTTAATTAATCATCATCATTATCATCAACATCATCACAGCCTATCACTAGTCCACTGCTGAAGATAGGCCTCCCCCATAGATTGCCACAAAAGTTAGCAGCTCTCATTTTGGAGAGATTTTGCCATAGCTGCCACGCTTGGCATGTAGATCTTCCTGGAACATCTGAATAAATAATAAGATGCTGCTGCCCATCTCCTGGAACTAACTCTTAATTAATCGCATAATCTTTATTTGCTATTAATCAATATCCTTTACAATAAATTAAAATATAATACTTTTATTTGACGTTAGAGAATGGCCGTCAGTACGCTGGCGCGATTTTTTTTAAACCATGCATTAATTAATAGTAATAGGACTATGTTAAATGTATAATATGATAAATGAATTTTGATCTGCTTGTCGCAGTGAGGTTAAATGTTACTTACCAATTACCTATAAGGAAATCATTTAAATGTTCCAGTAATTTAGAAACAAAGTCGGATAAAATTCAATTATACTAAGACTAGGATGTACAAAACTTAGTCCAAAAGTACTTATACAGATTTAAGCATTTCTTTGCAATGTTCGTAGTTCTTAATAAAGTCTATTTTTGAAAGATTCTTGGTAATAGTGTTCGTAATGGTTTTGAGTTTCAACTACTTTAAATAATTAATGTTAAAATCAAAAAAAAATGTTTACATGTGTTTAAATCTTCTTTTTTTCTTTTTAGTCGAAGTAAGTGACAAGATAAGCAGATCATATGCAGGAATCCGTCTTAGGAGGTACCATTGCAGAGCTAGTTATTCCGCGGTAAAGGAGCATGTGCAAACATTCATGTGTTTCGGTCTGAAGGGCACTGAGAGCTAGTGTAATTACTGAGTATATGAGACTTAAGAACTGATGTCTTAAGTGGTAGGGAGCCGTGTTGTGCCACACAGAAATGTGACACGGCGTTTGTAATCTACCATACGTTGCACTTGCCATCACGTGAACGTTTTGCTCGTCCCGTTATTTTATCCTACAAAAATACCTCATAATACTTGCAACGTTTTTCCATAACAAATACTGTTATGGACATGAGTTGCAATAGCTCACTTTAATATTTACATTCTCTTAATTGTTAAATTGTGAAAAATTCAAATGGTATTAGGCAATTATTGCATTAAGTGTATAATTCTAATTTGTCTAATTCGTAAGATACGAATGCTCTAAAATCGGCGAAACCCTTACATACAGATATACATAAATATAGTCACATCTTTTTCCTATATAAGAGAGGAGAGACTACACATGTAGCCCACTTTTCACCCACGCGGGAAACAAACTGTTGAGGGGTGGCGAACACGTCGCCGCCATTTTGGTAAGAGTCAAAAAAAATACTCTCCGTTGCGTTCCCACGATTGGTATAGTAGTCGGTCACCGTAACATTTCCAACGAAATGTATATCGTCTTTTTAAATATCCAGTGTTGGGGAGCACTTTAAGTAAATATTTGTATTGTGTGTCTAAATTTATTCATTTAGTTTTTTAGTCAGTACAAAATAAAGCTTAGTTTATATAAGCTTCTTAATTTGGAATGGTGTTAAGGTCATAGAAATGAACTGGTTCAAAAAAAATACCTCTAAAGTAACCCGGTTCTACCGACAAGAACCTCAGAAGGCCTCATTTTCAACAAGAACAGGTCTATAACAATTTGTTATGTATAAAAATATCAATACCGTAAATTATAATGAATAGTATAAAACGTACGGTATATACTATTGTGTGAACTTGTTTTTTGTATAATATTGTTAACTTAAAGACAGCTCACAGCTACATTTGTATACAATTGTACTACGACTACCAGAAAATCATGACCACACAAAATAATGACATAGTATCAAAAGCTCAAGCTGTGACTTTGATCTAATGAACTGATTGAAATAAATCTTGATTACGTTTTTAATATAGACTATAAGCAACAAAGATAATATTATTGAAACCGGTTCTGCAGTTTTCACGTAAAGGTAGTGCAAACAAATAGACAGACCATCTCAAAAAAATTCTATAAGATATAAGACAAAGCTCCACTTAAATTTATTTTGAAATCACAGACAGACACTTAAATATTTCCGAAATAAGCTAAAAAGTAAATAAGAAAAAGTAGCTTGAATGACTCTAAAAATTTCATTCAACAACAACAGTATCGGTTATGTAGGAGATAAGCCCAGAGAAACAAACAGACTGTCAGACGAAAATTTTGAAACACGTGCTTGAATTTACATATCCAGCAAATTACCATATGGGATTAAAAAGTCTTTATATCGAAATTACAGACAGTCACTTCCATTTTATTTATTTGTATACATTAAGCCATCTTACCTTTCTCTGAATCAACAAAACCCTTCCAATTCCAAGACCATGCTAAGAGAAAATGGATATAGGTGACCGCAGCGGAAATCCGAGCGTGAATGTACCGACCGTAATGTCAGCCGGGTTAACTAATTGGGAAGGGCGGGTCGGATGTGCGAACAAGGCAAATGAAGATTTATCATCATTCCGGTACCTTTGGCGCAGGACGGCAGTTACAGTTTTACGCACATAACAAATGTTTTTGATTTCACATTTATGAAAACTTTTTGTTCGGTTTGTAGAATTTTTTGAATGACTTCGTTTTAGATAAGTTGTAATACATAGGGTACTGGTTGTACCACACTGTTATTCTGTAATTAAAATGGTCTCCATCAATATGTCATAATACAGTCGGGATGCAAGAGTACTGCTTTCACAAATCTATATTTTATGTATATATATAAAACTTTCATTTTTTAATTTAAAGGCATTTAACAATTCCACAAACATTTTTAATTTTAATATAATTAACACGCGTAAAAATACAATATCTAAGCTCTTCAAAGCCTACGTCAGAAGCATCTTACGGACGGTGAATAAGTAATGAATTGGTATATATGAAGAAAAGAACAACATCCCTGAAGAATTCATTATAAGATTGATAATGTCAATGTATACAAGAAGTTAGCCAGGCCAGAAACAAGCAAATTAACGAATTCAAGTTATTACTACACCGTTTTTAATGGTTTTGTATACTAAAAAAAGTTCAATTTCTTCACTTTGACTTTTTCTCTTTGTCACCAATGTCATTGCAAATACTTGTTAAAGCTCTATTATTTTAAATTTACTATATGAAGGCATCTTATATTTAAAGTTATCTGTTGTAATAGAACTGAACTTATGCATTTTGACAAAAAATTCGTTTGAGCTGTTAGCTGAAAGTTGTTAGAAAATTTAAAAAAGTAAAGTTACAGCCTTTAAATGTCTCACTGCTTGAGCGCAGTCCTTCTCTCATTTTTGAGAAGATTTTGGAGCCGGGAAGAGCCGAAGCTGCTCACTGCGGGTTGGTGGCACGGACTCGGGATCCTATACATAATAAAATTAAATCAAAAACCAAAGACACTTTAAACTCATTTTACCTAGACCGAACCAAAAATAATAATCAAAAAGCTGAAGAGACCCCGGATTAACTATGACAAGAATGTCTGACATCTCCCCTCGTGACCATGGGTGTTGTTAAGCGCTCAAAACGTCGTAATCGCTCAAAAGCTCAAATTGTGGTAGCTTAGCGCTGTGGTACTTCCGGCACCGGGTTTCTCTCGTCCACGACCTCATTTATGCTTCTGATAAGCTTAAACCACCGACATTTATTCCATCCGTTCGGTGTTCACGAAACTTCCGAGGAAAACTGGTTATCTTTTAAGATGGCTTGCAATCAGGTGGTACGTACTGCTAAACGCCAATATATTTACAATAAAATTAATAATTCTTCACCAGCTGATAGAATAGAATAGAATAGAATAATTTTTATTCAATATAGATTATTTACGTAATACTTATTGCAAGTCATTTTTTTTGAAACTACACTGGTTCGCAAAAAATACCTCTGTCCTGGGAAGAACCAGTAAGAAACCCAGCGGGATTTTTTTTTCAGTAATTTTTAAAATAATGTACAATAACAGCAGTGTTATAAAGATGTAGAAATAGCTTGCCGGCGATCACCTCATTCCCAGGGGTTATCATCATCTATGTATTCTTTAATACTTTAATAAACCTTTTTATGAAGTCATTGTTTAATAAAATTTGAACTTTTTGATTGAAAGACTGTGCACTTTCTAGGATTTTGTTCTAAAAAACGTAAACATTGCCTCATAAAAGAGTTATTGACCCTGTGAAGTCGATTAACTGGCATTATTAATTAATGCTTGTTCCTGGTATTTACATTATGAACATCACTTTGAAAATAAAATTATGAATGGAAATTCCTTAATTCTAGAGGAGTGGGTAAGTCACCAGTTCTGACTGCCGTCCTTTTATTTTCCACGACGAGATTAATCTTCATGCTTACTCAGGTCAATATCCTGTTTTCGGGATAAAGGCTTTAGTGAGACTTCTACCTGAAGTTCCTAACCCTACACTTCGTCATAATTTTCGTCCCATATTAATTCTCCCTTTTCTGTCCAAAGTTCTAGAAACCTGTTTCCATAAACAAACCCCTTACAAACACTTACTTCATTTATAAACAAAACCTACAGAATCAATATCAGTCCTGGGTTTCGCCATGGTCACATCACCACAACTCATTTACTCGTACTTAAAATCACAGATGACATAAAGGGGGTATGGAATTTAAGAAAGTTACAATTTTGGTGATTGAAGACTTTTCAAATGCTTTTAACACAGTCGACCACCGATATCCTCCTTGCTATTGTTACCAAGCAAGAAGTCAGCAATCCGTTCATTTGGGTCAAAACACCCTACTGTATTCTAGCAGTATTCTTTCTCCTTTCTTCTCTTCTTAATCTTCTCAGTTTATATTAACTCTTTCACCTCTAATATTAACTGTTCGTACAACCTGTATGCAGATGACCTTCAGAATTACGTGCAATTCTGATATTTACAGTCTCAGTAACGCGATTTCTACGATAAATAACAATCTAAGAACCGTATAAGATTGGTTTTGGAATATCTGTAAATACTTCAAAATGCCAAGCTGTCCTGGTAGATAGCCCGAAAATGCTTGCCATAATTGACTTCTTAAGTTTGCCTTCCATGCCTTACAATGATAATTTTATACCGTTTTCTAATTCGGTAATGAACCTTGGGCTGTACATTGTCAGGACTATAAACTGGAGGAAACATAATTCTGCCGTAAGGTGTCTAACTTTACGTTTACTTTACGCCTTAAGAACTTTTTTCCCCTTTAAGACTAAGGTTATGCTTGTACAGACACTCATACTAACAATTATTGATTATGCGGATGTTAATTACTCAGACTTGTAAAAAGATCTCTAAAAGCTAGAGCGCCTTCTCTTTAGCTTGTAAAGGAGATTTTGTTCAAATAATTTTATAAAATACTACTACTAATAATATAATCGAACTAATAATAATCGTATAAATCGTCTCGTCGTAATATCTAATAAGATATATCTTGAGCCTTCGGATGTATGACCATATCTCCGAATATCGTTCTCGCTTTAAGTGGTTCACTATTTAGCAAAGACGTAACTCTAGAATTATCCTTGTTCACTTCTCCATTTGTAATGAATCCAACACTCCGTCAAATCTTAAGGATAATTTCCAGTATATTGTTTTGAACTCATGAAAGTGTTTTCCGTTCCTCGTCTAATCATGAGATTAGTATCCACAACATTCTACTGGCTTCGTCAGTAATTCATTTACCGTTCAGGCTACTCTACTGGAACTCCTTGCCCGAAGATATAAGAAATATATCAAATAAAGATATTTTCAAAAGGTTGGAGGAGAAATACTTTCTGAACACAACTGGCAGTGAATAACAATAGGCATTAAGACCTTTACCCTTTTAATTAAGGTATAAAGTAATTTAAATAAATTAATAAGCTTAGAAATCATACTAGTTCCAATCCATCTTTTGTATCTTTGTGGTACATACAGCGTTTAGAAGTCCATACTCGGATTGTTAAAGACTATTCTAAACGAACTTTCTTGGTAGAAAAGCATAAGCAAGCTTTTCCGTTACTGCCCTCTGAACGTTTTTATTTGGGGGCCTCACGTCTCCATGAAAATTCCCTCAGTTTTATAACCATCTGCAATATGTACTTAGAGGGATGACCAAGGAGCTCGAAGGCATGTGCAAAATATAAATTCATATTTGGTTTGTAATTTTATTTTAAAACCTACTACAGTTTCTAAATTAAATTTCTGTGTCTGGAGACAAAATAGGTGAAAGAAACTCCGCGTGTAACCTTCATTAAAAAAAATATCAAAAAAATATAGTCAATATTTTCTATTATTGAAATGATTTAAAATAGAAAATAACTTGAATAATTAATATCTACAAACAGCCTGTTAACGATGACCTCATTCCCAGTAGTATTATAATTAAAAAAACCTGATATGAGTCTGACTGTTGCCATTGGAGCGAAGAGTGCTGGTAAATAAACTCAGCGTCACAAAAATCGCACCTCTCTGAGTTTGCGCGAAAAATGGCTGTAATGGCTAGTAACTAATTATGTTTATATAAATATTGGTATGTTTGAAATGGGTATTTGAATAGCTTTACATTATTAATCAAAAAATCATGAAATCATTAAATTATTTATCATTATAGAGCGTCAAAAATAAACACTGTCAAATGCTCGTTAGTAAGGACGCTAGTTACACCACCTAAAAAGGGTATAAAAGGGTCGATCTGGATGAAATATGAGCCAGTCGTAATTTAGACTTTGCAGTGAACACACGTGAACAAGTAACCCAAGTAAGAACAAGTAAAGATGGACACCAGCTCTGAAGAAGCCGCTCAAGTGATTGCCCTATTGCAGTCGGGGATGCGGCAGTGTGACGTTGCTCGACAGTTGAACCTGTCCCGTTTTTCAGTTCGACGGGTGTTCCAACGTTTTCAGCAGACTGGTGGTTATGTTAGAATACCGGGATCTGGAAGAAAATGGTGCACATCAGAAAGAGATGACCGTTTCATCTTTACGAAACCGTTTTACAAATGCTGTTGAGTTGCAACAACAGCTTCGATCAACTCGGAGAACATCTGTGAGTGTTTCTACGATAAGAAGAAGGTTACACGAAAAGAGTTTAACAGCCCATAGACCTGCTAAAGGTCTAAAACTTACTGCACAGCATCGCAGAGATCGCCTAAAGTTTGCTCGCAATCATTGCGAGTGGACTCTAGAACAGTGGCTGACCGTACTCTTCTCTGATGAGACGAGGGTCTGTCTCTTCTGCAATGACAGAAGTAGAAGGGTTTACAGAAGACAGGGGGAAAGGTTCACACAACCCTGCTTCGAAGAATCCGTCGAATATGGGGGTGGCTCGTGTATGTTTTGGGGCGGCATTTCCGTCGACGGGAAAACGGAACTTGTGTGCGTTTCCCGGACTCGGGGTGGCCGTGGGCAAGGGTCATTAAATGCTGGTCGGTACATTACTGAAATCCTGGAGGAACATGTGGTCCCGTATGCTGGTTATGTCGGTGATGGATTAATGTTAATGCATGATAATGCTCGTTGCCACACCGCGGCTATTGTACGGGATTATTTACAGGAGGTCGATATCCCTGTTATGCATTGGCCAGCACAAAGTCCAGACCTTAACCTAATAGAACATCTCTAGGATGACCTAAATCAGCTCGTGCGAGCTCGAGATCCAGCTCCAGCCACGCTTCAAGAGCTCCAAGATGCGGTACTTGAAGAGTGGGAACAAATACCCCAAGAGGCTGTTGCGATCCTTGTAAGGTCCATGAAAGATCGCATGGAAGCCGTTATCAAGGCAAAGGGGGTAAACCCTAGGTTTTAAGAACTTTTATTGTATTTATTAAGTTTTTTTTAAATTATTAATTTGCAAATTTGTACATACCCTGTCTTTTTCTTTAATTTCTCTTTCGTCTCGTTATAAAAGTAAAATTCAATTAAAATTCCTGAAAGCTAATGAAATTACCTTTCGAATGATACCCTCAAACAACAACATTGCCATTGGCCTGTTGTGTTAAAATAGTACTCGTATTTAAATTATTTTTTTCGGATGTGCGATTGTTTTGACGCCGAGTGTATAACTATTCAGTGGAAAAAATCACCCAGCGTTCTTGGCACTGTGCCATGCGGAGCAGGACTGTGGATTTTTTTAGTTATTACATTTTAAGTATTGAAAATATTACATGATAGTTATTAATTAATTAATTTTTATACAAAATTATGAATGTCTCAAAACTACTGCTACAATATAATGATAATATAATATAAGTATCCGAATAAATATTCTAATTATTCAAAAGAAAGATATCAAAGTTAAATTATATTAAAGTTAGCCAACTGCGAAGACCGTTAAAATTAGGTGTCGCCGTAAAGAATAAGTATGTCTCCAGAATCGAACGTTGAGTAAGAAAATGACTGCGGAAGAGTATTTCACGGGCCACAAATTTCCCCGTGAAAACAATCGTAAAACGCTTTTATTACTCTAACATTCGCCATTGATTCACGGTCTGAAACAATAAAAATACTGACTCAATCAACCTACCGAATTTTACGAGCTTTATAGGTGAGTGGATTTATTGCTGGGCTGCAATAAAATAATGTTTCATTTACACCTCAATGTAAGAGTCGACTTTGTGACAGTTAATATTTTTCATAAGCTGCATGGCTGAAGTCATTATTATATAGAATTGTTTGAAACAAATCCACAGTATTCAAAAATAATACGCTATAAAATATTCGTCATCATCACTATTCATCATTTCCGTCTATTACTAGTCCACTGCTGAACATAGGCCTCGTCCATAGATTGCAACAAAAGTTTGTAGCTCTCTTTTTGGGGGTAATTTGCCATAGTTGCCATGCTTGGCAGGCGGGTTGGTAACCGCAGTTTATTTATTCAGATGTTCCCGGAGAGACGCTGCTGCCCATCTCCTGGTTTTTATTTTCCCTCTGTCGAATTTTACGGCATCCACGGGATGAGATGGGTTGGTAGAATCTCTTGCCGCTACCACACGGCAAAAAATAATTAGAAAACTGAAGTAACTAAATCTCTTATGGACCTTTCTATTACTATTAATCATCTTTATATTTTATTTTTAACATTTGTTTAATAAAATAATATATTATTGGCTGTTCATTATTAATAATAAAATAATTACTGTTTGATTCAATGTGTTTCACATTGTAACAAACTTGAATTTACGAGTATATGTTGAGTGCAAACTTACATCGTAGGATTGTCCTTTTCCTCAGTTGCTCATTTTTCTTTCCTTTTTCCGGGCCAAACGGTAAAGAGAAACTTAATTGGAGGCTTTTCTGCCGACTCTCAGGCTCAATGAAAAATTACGAGCTAAACGAGCTCACGCTTGGGAATTTCATACTCATTCTCGACAGTCAGTAGAAAGAAATGCTTAGACTTTTTTGCGTAAAAACTAAAACTTGTATAAATAAACGAAAATGTTTCTAATTATATTTAAGTCTCTTTTTAGTAAATGACATATATTTATTGTATTTATGCAACATCTGCCCATTACAAATACTCTCAGACATTATTTCTAAAGTTTCTTATGGCCAGTAATTACACAACTAGCTATTAGTGCCCTTCTGACCGAAACAAAGTAATGTTTGCACACTGCTTGACTGTAGATTAACTGGCACTGCGATTATACTTACCAAGACGGATTCCTGCATAGAAATCCTACCAACTAGTCATTAGATATACGTATATGTAAGAGATGCCAACTAGTTAAATATATAAAAAAAAAGATCAATACTATATTTGTGTAAGTAATAAGTGAAATATTTTATACAAGTAGTCACGTGTTCAACTATACACCTGCGAATAAGAATCTTATATTATATAGGTGCACCATGTAGTAGGTGCTTGTAAAATATAAGAAAATTTGGGAAATTATGGAATCTTTTTTTTATTATACAGAGTGACTACAATATAAAATATTAAAAATAATATATAAAATAGTATACAAAGAAACGAGCAAAACGTTCACCTGATTGTAAGTGCAACATCCACCCACAACAAATGCTGTGTCACCCAGAATATTTCTGTGTCACACCATCACTGCGCCCGTCACCCAGAGACACCAGTTCTTAAGTCTCAAATACCCAGTGATTACGCTAGCTCACAGTGCCCTTCAAACCAGTATCGCTAGTTAAACAGAGTAATGCTTGCACACTGCTGCTTCACGGCAAAATAACTGACCCTGGGGTGGTACCTACCTAAACGGATAGGTCATTCATCATTTATCCTCTGTTGAACTAATATAGCCCCAAAACACGATCCTGAGTCACTAGCATCCACCGACTGCAAAATCGTCGAAGTCGTCGCTCCATCTAGTGGGAGGTCGCCCGACGATTTTCCGATTTTCCGGTACGAGGTTGCCTCTCCAAACCCTTTCTTCCCAAGAGTTATCGGTTCTACGAGCTATATGGCTATGTCAGTTTTGCTAGTGCTGCTGCATTAATCATTATTACATTCATTTTATCTCGCAGAGAAACTCCGAACATAGCCATTTCTACAGCGCGCTGAGGGATTTTGAGCTTACTCATGCGGCGTGCAGTGAAGTTAGTAGACTACGTAAAACTACACTAAAGCATAATAAAATAAAAGAACATATAACATTCAACAACATCATCTCATATATACATATATCAGATATACCATAGACACAACAACATCATCATCATCACTTCAGCCTATCACTAGTCCACTGCTGAACATAGGCGTCCCACTAGATTGCCACAAGAGTTTGTAGCTCTCATTTAGGAGGGACATTGCCATAGTTGCCACGCCTGGCGGCAGGTTGGCAACCGCAGTTTAGTTATTTAGATGTGATCCAGGAAGAAAAATAATATTTAATAATATTATTTTGACCTTTTCTGACCCTTATAGACTACACCATCAATTCTGTTCTTATAACTTATTTTCTTTAAGGTATTTTAATTCGTTTGATCCAATCTAATCAATAGTATGATGTATTGTATGTAAATACATATTTTTTGGACTGGTTGCAAAATAACAACTTCATTCTATTTCATAAAGTAAAGTAACAGCTTATAAATGTCCCACTGCTGAGCACATGATACCTCTTATTTTTGAGAGGGTTTTGGAGCTGTGAATAGTCCACGACGCTGCTCCAATGCGGGACGGCAGACTTCACATGTCCACGAAGTATTTTTATTTTTCAGACGTGCAAGTATCCTCACGATGTTTTCTTTCAGCGCTGAGCACGTGGTAAATATGTGTATCAAACTTAGGTTATTCGATCGTCATCGATCATCGATCTATTACGAATAGAAATACAGTACACATATTTTCTATAGTAGTACTAAATGTTCTGCATAATTCTAATCGGATAGATAGGCATCTTGTTAAACTTGCCAACAGAAAAATAGTTAAAAACACATTTTTCTTGATCACGCTACGATTTGACGACCACGTGGCCTAGTAGTTAGCGTACCTAACTTCTACGCTGCGGGTCTTGGCTTCGAATACTTTTGTGCAAAACACAAATTGTTGGTTTTTGGGTCTGGTTGTGTTGTGCATGTAAAATTTATGCCTGTAAAACGCACCTACGATACAGGAGAAATCAAACTGTGGTCCATAAAAAAATGTTTCTTGTGGCTTTTCCCACAAGAGGAGAAGGGAGGGGGACGCCTCTCCTGCTTTGTTTACCACTTACGTAAAGAATTTAATAGTGAAGCTGAGCGGAACCGAGGTGTGTCTCAGATTGGACTATAGATACGTCAACAATCTGAGCTACGCTGATCACAGGATTCAAGGCTAGAGAAAACTTCTGGCGATCTTCGAAAGATATGCGAAAGAACATAACTTATTTAGAACAAAAGAAAGACGGAAATGGTAATATCCCGATCGGTAAAGGGACTCCGAAGGAAATGTGCCGAAGGTCTGTCTTAATGGGCAGCCTGTTAAGTTCACAACTTCAGGTATCTTAGCTACATCGGCGTTTCCAGTCTGAAGGATACGCGGACATAGTAAGTTAACGTACGGCGCTGTTTAATTCGCAATATGATTGCAAGATAATTCTGTAAATCGTCACTCACAGAATGATCAAAATAGTGCAATCCTCACGACAAGGATTGCACTATTTGGATCATTCTGCCAGACGTTTTACACGTATCAACTCTAGACTGACTATAGCAAGAAGACATAATTATGATAGAATACGGGTGACCTACAATAACATATTCAGACATCTGAGGGCTTGAAGCGCTATTGAAGTGCTTCTGAAATATACGTGGGCTCGGGTTGATTCGTTTAATGCTATCCAACGAAAGATAATATCCCCTTTTATGTCTACAATTGACTCGTATAATAATACTATCACCAGAAGTCTGAGAACAGACACAGTACATGGACATGAGGTGAAAATGTCCACCTAACATATTCATATATATTTAATTTTCATTAAATATTATGTGAATATGGATATTTGGTCTGAATTCAAGAGTATTATAATTATCAATTACTATATTTTTATCAAAATATTTAACAGTTAATATTTAAGAACACCAATACGTAATCCAATAAGCTCCACTCCTTACATTCATATTGTACAACGAGTACTGCGCCAGTCCATCTTTTACAATAAAATTTGACAAGTCTTTTCTCATAAAGAAATAACAAAGTTAATATTATTCTTGTATTTTATTAACACAAAAGCATTGAGATATTTACATGTGGGGGTTTAACGAAGCAAGGTTCTCGGCTTACCCATTCTCATAGAATATTTACCACAAAAAGACATCTAATTAGTTAATTGGACCAACAGAAGATAACATCAAGAGTTCATTATAGAATTTTCATGGTAGACAACATTTTTAAGTCATTTACTTTGTATATTTAATGAATCATCAAGTCATAGGTAAAAATATTCAAATATGCTGTATTTAAGGCTAAAATAAAATCCACATTACTGATGTGCCTGTTACAACGTACTAAGAATTTAATACAACGTGTACAAATGTCTGTGCGCATGTTACGTCTATACATATTACGTCTATACATTGTAATAGGTTGAAATCTCTACATAGGAGATATTTAAGAAAATTTTATATGACTTTTATATGTAAGAACAATAAAAGCTATAACAATTATCTTTAGAATATTTGTTTGTCTGTCTGCATGTATATGTAAGCGCATCACGCAAATTGGATGCGATTTTCAAAGTCGTATTGCTGGAGGTCTAACTTAAAATGTAGTGCATGTTTCATCTGGATCTAGGAGACCTAGAAGCTGAGTTATTAATGTAATAAAAAAACTGGAGAGTTTGTATGTTTTAACGCGCTAATCTCTAGAAATACTTATCAAATTTGAGAAAATATATTTCTATTAGATAGCCCGTATATTAAAGAAGGTGCCGCACGCTGAAAACAGAACGTTACCGAGAAAGGACCAAACTGTGAATGCTCAGGTCATAAGACTTATGAAGTCGAGGGGCCCTATATAATGCTAGTTATCTGTATAAATAAAAATTAAATGCTTTTCGTTGGTAAGCGAATCACTTGAAAACGGCTGGACCGACTTGGTATTTATTTTTAAGAAATCTTAGTAATAGTGGAACTATATTATAAGGTTTTTCAGATAAGATAAAATGGAAAAGTTGCCTAAAAAATTGGAAAATTCGGGAAAAACGTATGTGTTTTAAATGGGTTTCTAGTATGAACTAACTCACGATTCAAAGTTGGATATGTGTATATTTTTTTTGTTTTATTCGTAGTGTCCCTGAAAAAGTTGTCATAGGAACATAACGGGACCATTACAACGGAATCGAAGAAAAAATGTGGAAGATCTGGAAGGCGATAGCTTTAAATTTCGTGGTCCTTACGTGAGCAACATAAACTTAACGCCAGGTGTTGGCAACAATAAAATTTATGTGTATCCGCTGACGAGAAACTGTGGCGTCTATGGCAAATTCTCCTGAGACATATATATCTATTATGGCCAGACTAGTTATTTCTCTATCGTCACCTTAAGACATCAGTTCTTAAGTCGGTCATGTCCTCTAAAACTGACCATAATTTGAAGTCTAAAAGGTTGAGGTCTGGGCTAGATGAGGGCCAGTCTTCAGCTCTTATAAAGTCCGGAACGTTGGTTTCAAGCCAGGCTTGGGTAATTCGTGCCTTGTGACCAGGTGCAGAGTCCTGCTGGAAAGTCCACGGTATATTTTTAAAAAGTGTATTGCTGAAAGGTTTCACAACATGATCCCAGACATGTATCTTAATACATGGCTGAAGTTTTCACTACTTTTTCACAAAAATGTAGTTTTGTGACTCCTTGATAAGACACGCCCCACCTAACCATCACTGACGCAGGATGATGACCACGTTGTACCTTTGCGACCACTTGAGCAGCTTCTTTAGAACTGTGAGCGTACACTTTATCATTTTGCTTATTGTAGTGTTCTTCAATCGTGAAAATTTTTTCATCGGTAAAGAGGATATTTCTGAGCCTGCGTATCGCGACAGAAGGCGTTTTGATCGATGCACTCTATTTAATTGTAAAGGTTGATTTAGGGCATGTCCTGTCTATCGACGCTTCCGGTCTTGTTTTATAATACACGACAGAGTCCTGGCGGGAATCTTCATTTCTCGCGATAAGATTTTTTGCTTCCTAATTGGGTTTCGACGAATTCTGGCTTTAACAGCATTAACAGCCTTTGTAGTTCTAACAGCACGCGGCCGCCCCGATCTTTTCTGGTCTTTGACAGAGGAAGTGTTGTTGTATCTGTTGATAGTACGATATACGAACATACGGCTGATACCAAGCTTTTGAAGTGTCTGGAATATGACCGGCAGCTCCATACCCACTTTGTGCAAGGCGATCACTGCAATCCTATTTTCTTTAACATCCCATTCAATATTGTAATTTGATAATGAACACCAAAAAATATGTGAAATGGCGCAAAATCGAAAGAAGTTTTTAAAATAATATACGTGTTCCAAATTCATAATAATTAAAAAGCTAAAAAAGATAAAAGTTTCTAAGTAACAGTATTTATGGCCAGACTAGTTATTTCTCTTTCGTCACCTTAAAACATCAGTTGAGTCTCTTAAAAAATCTTGCAAGCAGTGGCGAAATTTCCCTTAGAAACACTGCGTAAATCCATAGAGTCGTGGCCAAACAGATTAAAGGCATGTATAAAAGCTAAAGGTGGCCATTTCGAATAGAATATTTTTTTTATTTTTTGCTGAGACTTATAAATAAGTAGGTATAAATTTTACTAGTATTACATTACTTCGTTAAAAAAATGCATTTTCATTTGTAACAGAACTTACGGCCGGTATACAAATGCTTTACAAATGCTTTCACCAAGAATACTAGGTATTCTGGGTGAAAGCATTTGTATGTTTATTCATTAGACTTACCATGAGGTGAACGAATTGCTTATCTAGTCACTTTCTTAAATGAAAAATCAGCACTACAATGGATTACGTTTCATTTAACAGAACAATCAAAGCCCTTTTCCTTTTACTTTTTTGTTCTGTATTTTATTTGTTGTGTTGTCTGCATCTACATATATTAAAGACAAAAAAGCATTGATTATCATTTCAGCCCATCACAAGTCCACTGCTGAATTTAGTTCTCACCATAAATTGCCATAAAGCACTGTTCAAACGCACCTGTTGGGGGAGTCCCGCTACACTACGTTTGCCGGCACGAGTTTTCCACTCGAGAACCTATCTTACCCAATGGTTATGGGTTAACGAGCTGATGGTATTATAATTATTTTTTTTAAACCGTGGTCTCTTTATTTTAACTGGCTAGTTATGAACTGTTTTAAATATTCTGTGTGTCGTGTTAAAAGTTAAGAATGTATGGGGGGTAGATTACGTGTTGTGAGATGTACGAAAGATTCAGAGTTGTTGTATTCAAAGGTGAGAACTCGTGGTTTCGATGTAGCGGAAATGAAGAAGGGTTTAGAAAGCGACAGACTATTTATCCGGTGTCACTAATTTTAAATTTAAAAGAACAATCTATGAATTCCCAGGTAGTTGCAGTAGTTTCAGTATTCTACTATATACCTTGTCTCCAATAGTTGTTGTCTTAATAACACGATTCTGTATCACACACAAAACCCTCGTTTTCCTCAAAGAGGTCACCGAAACGTTGCCAGTAGAGATAGGCTACTGTGTCTATGAAAGGCTAATATAGTCCTTGTAGATCCTTCCGTGGAATACTTGCTTCTTCCACATGATCTCCCGGAGGGAAACGCTCTGTACTGCCGGGTCCTGCCATTGCTCATTGTCGGGGAAAAAGGGCTAAGCCCTTTGCCACATATAATGATGTCCGTACAGAGTGATTCACCGGATTTTGTCAGGAAGTATTTACGGAGGATGCACATTTGGCGATTATGCATGGTGAGTGCGCTTAAAAAGACATGCGCACCGTGCTTCCACACGGTGTGTCTGCCGAGCAAGTGCAGACTCATCACCGACGATCTTGAATGATGCACCCTGAGGAACATCATTATTGTGCGGATTTTTCTGCTCAGAGCATTTAGTTTGATTAGAGACAGAATGATCCAACCGTTATATGCATTTTCTTTAGCCAAGCCTGACAAAAGGCTGTTACACCCTTTAGCCAGACGTCAAAAAACTAATCGCGAACTGATCGTTTCACATGAGGGTCGTCCATCTTCGACACCTATGTATTGTAATATACCCAGATATGGTATATACCCGGATATACCCAGATAGGTATGTTTCAACCATGGAAAAAATCATTATGTTAAGATGCTTATGCCTTCGGATAGTCGGGGAATTGAGACCGTCTCGCAAAGATTCCGGCTGGTTTCCAAATAGGATGTCAGCATTAGGTTCAGAGCCCCCTCGACAACCGTAATTATTATTGTAGTATCATTCTTATTCATATAAAAACACAGCCATTGTCCAGCAAATTGTAATCGTGTAATTATCGTTTTATAACGAATGGATGTAGATAGGTTTTTAGACTCTCTAATATATAGTTCTAAAATATTAGCTTAATAATATTTTAACTTATTCTGTCATTTCCTAGTTATGGTTATCACCACCACAAACGGTATTTTGGTTAGGATTTTGATAATGTACCTTAATTAAATTTAGTATTTTAAATTAAGTCTGGAAATATAATATGTTTGAGTTTAACCTAATCAGACGAGCTGCATTACCCTGGAAGGTTTGATTGTATTTATGTTTAAAAAATGACTGTTATTTATGTAATAAACGCTAAAAAATAATAGACCTGATTTTGCAGTGGAGCAAATTATCTGTATCAACTAAAATGTTCCACAATAAATTGAAAACAGTAGGATATTACATATACTAATAGACAGAACTATAAAGATAATCTAATAGACAGAACTGTTTCATAGAACTGAAAGTAAGAGAAATTTATGATAGCACTTCATGATTTTACTAAAGACGTCGTCTGCAGCGCTCTTGTGTGGTCCCATGGTTTTAGAACCTTGTGAAATATTTAGAGAGGATTGAAAGAGACAATATAACTTCGATCCTTTCAAAAACGATGCAATGCTCTTGTGTGACTTTCAGACATGAAAGTTAGGCTGCAATCATTATATTAAATACGCAAAATTATAATATAATATGACGGTACAAAATGAGATTCTTAAGTTTTATACCTATTTAACGGCACACAGTCCCGATCACTACATTAGTGTAATTAAGCACTTTGAATGAACGCGTGTCGTGAGGTCAATGTCAAAGACGAATAAAAATGCGTGCCGTGTCGTGTGCTTTATTTTTATATCATTGTTTTGGTGTTACGACAAAAAACAAAATAACCGTATTTTTTGTTGTAATTAGTTTTATTTACAATATTTTATCACAATTTTCACAGTCAATACACATTTTATAAATACAAAAATTACAAATATTATTAATAAATTTACAGTTTTCTTTCTATACACAACTTTCTGGTCCTGGTATTTCTTCAGCTATAAGATGCCCTCTTTTACTTAAAGTCATTGTACTTATTATGACTGGTTGTTTACTTGAAATTGAGGATCTCGGTGATGAAAGAATCTACAGGACAAAATAAACATTATTGACCTTATCAGTTAAACACTATGATATTTTTGTTGATATCAAATGAGCTGGTAAAATAATATTTGAGCGCGTATGCTTTTCATTAAAGTTTTTAAACTGCTCTTTCAATTACTTCTCAAGCATACAATAAAAGGTTGTATTAGTTGTTCATTAGTAACGGCTACTTGAGTTATTTACTATTTCCGAAAAAAAATGAATATTTTATTATTGGATTAAATGGAGACGGGCAAAACATTCACCTGATGATAAGTGCAACGTTCGCCCATAACAGATGCTGTGTCACTCAGAACATTTCTGTGAGGCACGACACTGCGCCCGTCACCCTGAGACATCAGTTCCTAAGTATAATATGCCCAGTGATTCCACTAGCCTTCAGTGCCCTTCAGACCGAAACACAGTAATGTTTGCACATTACTGATTCACGACAGAATAACTGACCCTGGGAGACCAACCTATCTAGACAGTTTCTTGTATAGAAATACTACCACCAGTGACAATTAATATAACAGATATACTTCCATAAAAGCTTACCGGGTGGTGTGGATCTTGATTAGCTTGCAATGAATCATGCTTGCTCATATCCCACT
Organism: Luehdorfia chinensis; assembly: GCA_019845155.1. Lineage (NCBI taxonomy): Eukaryota > Metazoa > Arthropoda > Insecta > Lepidoptera > Papilionidae > Luehdorfia > Luehdorfia chinensis. The sequence continues at coordinate 7,079,233 of JAHVAK010000282.1, forward strand.
CTTCACCTATGTTAAGGGTGCCATTTTTGACAGACACATCTAATTCACACTTATCGTTAGAAGAGCTTCCAGAATCTGTAAAGATTTACGTTATTTATTTCTATCTATATAGCTGTTCTGTTGCATTATTTAACTTTTTAAAACAATGAAAATGAAAGTTATAATTAAAATTATGAACTTTTGCTTCAAAAGTGTAAACATTTGACGATTATCAGTAATACCAACAGTATTTCATAGATATACTTGTGATAATAATAAACAGATTATGAATGATATGAGATTTTTAATGATTTTAATGTTTCAAAATTTCGAGTTAAACATTTCGGTAGCCCTCATTCAAATAAAAATGAACTCTATTTTATAACGTATATCTTTTAGCTGTAAATAAGTAGATTTTTTTGTTGTTGAAATGTTAATTTATTAGATTACTTAGTCTTAAGAACAATTAAGGACAACTTAAATTTTTATTTATAAATTACATTTCAATAAAGATAAAATATGTTTTTCAGTGCTTTACACAATTTGCTCTGTAATGAGCCTAAAGGGAATCCGAATGAAATTTGGATAGCATTATTGCTTATACCCAATGGATTTGTGTGGTGTGAAAACTTGGTACTTGGATAGAATAAAAAAAGCTATTGTTCTTTTTCAGTGATTTACTTATAGTTCCCTACTAAGTTGATAAGGCTAACACATAAAACTTTCGAGTGGTTTGCAGAAAAAAATTAATATCATAACGCGTTTTATTGTATTATATTGTACAGCTTTTTCAGTACAAGGATGTGGTTCCCTTACCTGGCGGTGGGTTAAGAATATCCGGTTGAGATTGTTTATGAGGTTTCAATGTGAACGCTACAACATACTGGCCATCTTCGGAGTTTAACTGCAAATGTGACGAATGCTGTTTGTTTGTTGAACGGTTTCTAAAAGTCAAAAAATATTTAAATAATACGTGTTTACATTATGCAATGTAACGCAAAATTGTTTAACCTAGTTAAACTAAAGTCATTATAAAGTGGATTTCTTTAAAATTTGAGGTTAACTAGACGCGAAGAGGTTTAACGCAGTTTTCCAAACGGTACCAATCATAGTTGTTGGTCTGACTATTTGGCTAAGGCACTCGCTGTTATACTACCGATATTAAGTGCACCCCAAGTAGAATTAATGCGATAAACATAAACTGGGAAATAGTGTTTAGAGACACGGACACAATCAGAACACAACCCGAACCCTAAATCCAGCCATTTGTATTTTTACACAAATGTTGACTTCGGCTGGTATTCGAACCCAGAATCCTCGGCGCAGTAGTTAGGCCGCGGAGGAGTTCATCGGTGGTTGATCGGCCACGTGGTAAGTTGTCACTGTCGCTTCTTTACCACTTATTAGTTCTCTTTACGCACCATACGAGACATCGTTATACTGCTATTATTCGCTTGTACACTGTGAAAGTGTGGTCTGTCCGTAGTCAATTTATGTACTTATGCTATTATCTCGCTACTACATTTTTTTCTAAAACATTAATAATTATCGATCACTAATTCTTTAATAGCAAGGTTGTCGTAAAATCAAAATTCTGTGATTTATTCGCCATTGATTTTATACAATATCGGTTTTCGTTTAGAACCTTAAAACTATCGTCCGAAACAGCGATACAAGAGTTTAAACAAACAATATCAAACTACCTTACACCTTTCTGTAGTTAGATCGATTTTGTTCTCCGGTTATGTACTCAGGTAAACATCGTAGTCTTTCTAAACAAGCACTTCGGCACTACGATATATCGATGTCCGTCTAGTACAGCTGGAGAAACTAGTACTGCCCAAACAAAATCGACTGAATCAAACGCTTTCTTTAACAAAGAATTACGCCAAAAATAACCCCAGATTGTGCTATCCGATATTCAGTATAAATTGAAATTAAGTTAAGATTTATATAATTACCGCTTTCTTCTTAGAAACAGACCAGTTATCAATGCTGTTACTGCACAAACGACTAGTGTTAATATAACTGCCCAGAAAGCAGCTCTGGAGACTCCAGTCATAATGCTATGGTTTCCATCTAAATAAGAAATGATAAATTTAATAAAATTTTAAAAGTAAGTATCTGTTAAGTAACACGTAATGAAATAATTATACAAATGATTAAATCTTCAATATTTAAAACCGTTTTTTCTCGTCGTTATTCGAATCTATAACAAAATAATTATTTTCGTCGGTTGGTTTGTGTTTTCAATGGTTTGTGTTTAACAAAACTTTCAATCAAAAAGTTCAAAACATTTTATTAAACAAAGACTTCATAAAAAGGGTTATTATAATATTAAAGAATACATGGATGATGAGACCCCTAGAAATGATGTGATCGCTGCCAAGCTATTTCTACATCTTTATAATACTGTAATGCTACATAATTTTTAAAATGACTTAAAATAAAAAAATTGCCCGCTGGGTTCTTGCTGGTTCTTCCCAGGACAGAGTTTTTTTGCTAACCAGTGTAGTTTTAAAAAAAAAACATTTTAATAAGTATTGCTGTAAATAAAAATTATTCTATTCTATTCTATCACATCATGATACATTAAATATTTTTTAATATTGTCACTCAGAATTGGCAGCTACTAATTATTCTTGGTAGTATCCTCATTTTCATCTAGTAAGCTTTAATAAATAACAATGAGAGAATAAAAAATAAGTAGGTTAATATTTTTTATTAAAATAAATTTTAAACTTATTCATTAAATTGTAATACAGATTAAATACCCGTCCGTCGCTCAGGATCTTGATATGCCAGGGCGCTGAGCATGATCCTTTCGGAAACTCCCTTGTCATTTCTTGAATATACTGTGAGCCTTAAAGCTGCATCATTCACCCAGAGTAATTCAAAGGGGATAAGAAACATCGCAACTCCGTCTAAATTTAGTAGGAAATGAATTAGAATACTATTATATTTTTATCATAAAAATACCGTACTGTATCTTTTAAAAGATTTTGACAAATTAAAAAAAAATAGATGTACTACTATTTCAATTAACGTAATTAGATTAATACAAAATCTACAATATTGCGATAAATTTTCTTCAAGTCAAGGTATAGACAAGGTATAAAAAGAAGAAGAGAAAGTGACATTGTATTTAGGTAAATACTTTTGGCACTATAATATATCCAACGTGGATGATACTTTTGACTGTTAACCAGAAGCCGTCGCCTTGATTGGCATCGGCTAGCAGTACAGTAATAAGTAAAGGTGACAAATGAAGTAACAATCCATCTCACCGATAGATGGAAGAAAACCATATAAAAATTTACAGACCGGGGATTGGTATCAGCATCTCAAGTGCAAGACATCTGGCACTGTCCTCGCCAAGTGCAGTTCACAACAGATCCTCCATATTTAAGTGCCGAGTGTATGTCCAGCAGTGGTATACTTACAAGCTTACGGTGATGATAAAATAACTAAATAAGTAGCTTACTTGTTTCGTTTGCAGTGATATTGAATCTTATTACACCAGTTGTAGGATCCAATGCTTCTAATACAACTAACTGTGGTAAACCGCCATCGTAACCAGTGACGCAGCGGATAACTATGTAATCCTCAATTTCATCCTTAATAGTATCTTCGATCCATTTGGAATCGTTACTCGCCAGTACTGTGCAGTTACGTGGTGGAGATGGTCGAGCTACGTAGAAAATATATTACAAACACATGACACTGAAAACCTTTTAGTGTGTTTGCTTTGTCTTTTTGTTACGAAGAATTCAGATGTCACAAATGAACAAATATTGTAATGATGTAATGAACTTTTAAATATATTAAATAAGTAATTTATTTAGTCACTTACCTGCTGGCACAATCTGAAAGACACACGGATGCAACTGGCGACCAACTAAATTCCTACCCTGACAGGTTAGTGCTCCATAATCTCTTTCACTTGCTGGGGTATAGCGCAGTTCACTAGTACTGCCGTTGATAATGCCTAAAAAATAATATTAATTTTTAAAGTAAAATAAACTTCTTACTTCTCACGATTTTGTTAGCCTGACCTCCTTTATTTGTGCAGAATAACACCAGAATATGCAATGCTGTCACTATATTGCTCGCGGGAACGCAATGAGAACGAAGAGTTTTTGACTCCAAAATGGCGGCGACCAGGGTTGTCACTCATCACATCTCGTTTACCGCGACGGTGGAAAGTGGGCTACGTGAGTGGCTTCTGCCTACCGCTTTTATGAGACTATACGTATGTATGTATGATCTCTATGTTATGTATGAATGTAATGGAATCTGCCAATTCAATTTTGAACACATAAAAAAAGAACCGAAAACAATATAATAATTTCATACATACGAGCATAACCTGATATTCTTACTAGGATCATCAGCTCATTGCTGTTCAAGAGTTGTTTAGTTTTTTAACATTTTTTTTATATGAAAGATATTCTTAGTTCTAATTAATTGCGGTCTGCCGTCAAGGCAGAATAACTAATAACTGATACAACTGTGGTACTCGTACCTTTCTTGACACAGAATAATTGACAGTGGTGGTCTTAGCGGGAATCCATCTAGGTAGCAGTAGCAGTAGTGTGTAAACATTACTGTGTTTCTGTTTGAAACTGTACTAAAACTACATAAACTAACTACTTTGAAGGGTACTGAGAGTTCGTTGTACGAGAACGTTTTGGTCGTTTCTTCACTTCATCCAATAAAAAAAAAGTAGTGTGTTTTTCTCCCATAAAAAATGATCAAGCAACTATACTATCTATTTTATCCACCTATATTCTAACGAAAGCAAAAAAATAATAAATATCTAAATTGGTACGTAGTTATTGGACCATGCATAAATATACACTTAATAATTGGAAACTTCTGGGTTCGGTCAAAGTGTGACAACATTGAAAAACAATTAAGCAATTTTTGAAATATTTTAATTGTGGGGCAAGGCCTACGTTATTCCTTAGCCGAAGAGTCCGAATTCTTTATTTCCCCAATCACTTCCGACCAATATCCATACCCTTCCTCTTCAAGGTACTTGAGGCCTGTGTGCACAAACAGCTTTTACGGTTTAACCAATAACAATCTATTTAGTCCATTGCAGTCTGGCTGCAGGCTAGGTCACTGTTTCCGCACTCCTCAAAGTCATTGGTGATATAAAAGCGGGCGTTTAGGATACTGAAGTAACTGGGTTGGTTTTATTAGATTTTAATAACATCAGTCATGATATCCTACTGACTATCCTTTCCTATTCTATGATCTCACCCGGCGTAAGCGGTCGGTCCGGGTTAATAGCTTTCATCAAGCTGCAACAACATACATGTTGGTGTTCCTCAAGGCGGTATTCTAACTCGTTTGTTGTTTTCAGTATTAATAAATCTCGTTACCCAGAATCTTCAGTATCCGTGTCATCTGTATGCCGATGACTCGCCGTTGCACAAACAGTAGAGTTTCGATCGTGTGACTACGGCGGTGGACATAATTAATGAAACCTTGACCATATTAAGAGTTGGTCTGACAGATTTGGCCTAACGGTTAATCCATCCACGTGTCAGGCCACAATAGTCAGTAGCCATCGGATGATCAGATAATTTGACAGGATAACTACACCTCCTATCGTTTTTAATGGCACCGTTTCACAAACGCCCTACTGATAAGGATCTTGGCATACAAATCGATGCTTCTCTAACCTAAGAAACCCAAGTGACGAATGTGAGCCTGAAAGTTGCCAATACCCTGCGGGCACTCTACCGCATTAAAACTTTCTTCCATATACGACCAAATATATAATACCGGTGATGTAATTGCTGTTAGCCTTTTTGGTTTTTCCAGTTTCATCGGATACAACGACCAAAGCTAAGCTCGTGCAGACTTTCATTTTTTCTAATTGATTATGATGATGTGTGCTATTTTGACCAAAATGCAGATCTCAATAACTGCATTCGATTCATTTTCAATTTTCGAAAGTATGACCATGTGTATATCATACAAACAGTCACGCCTTTTTTCCATATAAGAGGTAGACAGAGACCACACCCGTAGACTACTTTTCGGCCCCGTTAGAAACGTGACGTGACGGGTGGCGAACCACGTCGCCGCAATTTTGGTACTAGTAAAAATTCTTACTCTCCATTGCATTTCCATGAGTAGTAACAGCATTGCATATTCTGCTATTATTCTATACGAGTAAAGGCTGTCTATACACAACCATAGTCACCTCTTACGACACCTCGGTAGGAAAGAGGTAGGTGCTGTTCTACTTCCTACTTAACCCCTCGTTTTGTCGTTGTTTTTAGTTCTAATTCAGTGTCCTACTCATAGTTTTCCCTCCTGGTCTATTTTTCTTTTTCTATTCTATTTTCCATCCCTGTACAATCTGTTCTTCTTTGGAACACTCTTCCTCTCGAAATCAGGACAGAAAAGATTCGCTACATATTAAAATGAAATTACGTAAGCTCTTTCTTAGTAATTTGGCAGATTCGTGTCAGGAATAACTATTATATCTTTATATATATAATTCTTCTGTGCAAGTCACTGAACTCCTCCTAAACGGCTGGACCGATGTTGATGAATTTTTGTTGTGTGTTTGTGTTGTTCCCTGGATGGTTTAGATTCAGAATTAGACTCGAAAATGTCAAAAGTCACTCGGACTTATCGATAATTCGAATATCGAAAAATCGTTTGCTGAATCTGTTAACAGCAGGCAAGCCAACGTTCGAGCAGGACAACGTCTGTCGGGTTCGCTATTTATTTATATATATTGTATATTTTACGTATATGTATTTTATATTTATTTGTCTACCTAGGTTTTGCATATTTATTATTTAATATTATTTGCTTTTATGTTTGTATATGAAGTTAAATAAAACGTGACACAACAAACAGCATAAATTATAAATACCAGTCAGTTAAATTCTTACCAAAACGAGCCGGAGAAACGTTGAAACTTTCTCCGCTATTATTGAATTGCCAGAGAAAAGTAACATCTGCTGGATCAGCATGCACTGAACATCTTACGTGTAAAGCCTCGTCTAAAGCAGCTCCCACGACTTGTGGAGACATATCACTGCATACAGGGGCATCTGAAAAATCTTATTTAGTTATACTTCACAAACAATAATAATTTTAAGTTTAGTTCAATAAATTTGAAATGAATTGCCTTTTCCTATAGACAGGCACGAATTAAAAATAATGTAAATCTAGAGTACCAATAGTACTCTACACTTTGACATAAGGTAAATTGATTTCATACCTTCACTTACAAGTTTTGTTGTAATCTAAAATAATAAATAAACATTGGAACAATGTGCTCTCCGTTGTAAGAAGTAATGGCATTGTTAAAGAATCCACTGCCGATATATTAAAATAAAATAAAACTTTTTAGACAGTTTTGTCATTTGCTCGTCCATTAATTAAAACGAATTTTACGGATTTTATTGAGTTACATGATTATGTTTTTCCATATATTTTTTTAAAATAAAATCGTCAAACATTAAAAAAGAAATAATATTTAAATAGATAATCTTAAAGCTTTAAACTGCTAAAGCTCTCGTTTATTTACGTATTGCAGAAGCTACACAATTTTAGCGAATGAATCCCAAGGATTTAAAGAGAAATTTATTCCGGTTCTACTAACTAAAACAAAGCTCTATGAATTAATGTGTACCCACAAAACAACAGATTGCGAAGGTTCGTGGTGAGTCGCAGTAATATTAGGCAATAATTTCGATGATTTACTACTGTTGCTGCCTTCCTCAGCGCCAATTACTAGGCGGCCAGTCGGCCGCGGAAGGAAGTGGGTATGTCGATCCCCACCGCAATCATTTGAATACCTACTCGCAGATATAACGATATTTATTGCGCTGTAACTCATACTCTGCAAACCGTACAGTGACATTTTATTGTTGAAATACATGTCATTGTATCCGACGTTTGTTTAATGGGATGTATAAATTAAGTAGGCGCTTCGCGTCTCTTACTTCCGACAGAACACAAATAAATCAAAGTGAACCAAAAGACCGATAAGAGGTTTCCAGTGTGTAAAAACTAAACATCAACTAATGAACCGTAACCGTGAAACTAACCAAAGTATATTAAATACATGACAGCGACATATTAGAATAACAAAAATTATATTTGTGTACTAAATCTATGTTTTACGCGTACCTACGACACACAGGTGAATTTTCCTTTTTTATATAAAAATAAAACAAATAATACATTGTTCCCTGGTAGTTAGATTCCTATACAGGAATCTAGAAAATATTTGGCCGTGAAACAATAGTTTGCAAACGTTACTGTCTTTCAGTATAAAGGGCATTCAGAGCTAGTGTAATTACTGGACATATAAAACTTAAGAACTTGTCTCAGGGGGATAGGCGTAGTGTGGTGTCTCACAGAAAAAAATTGAGTGATACAGACATTGTTACGGACAAACGTTGCACTTACAATCAGTTGTACATTTTGCTCGTGTCATCACTTTGTCCTATAAAAAGTGTAATTTGCAATTACAGTACTTACATTGAACTCTTAACATCACAACTTCGCTCGTTGTTTCTCCCCTTATATTAGCTGCCTTGCAAGAATATCTTCCTGCCTCTCGTCTTGTTACTTTTTGCAATACAAGTGACCGAGTACTTAATATTATTCCAGACGTCATGTTCTGGGTGACTGGTATGTCCTGTTACACACGCTGTTATGTAACGTACTATTTTATGACAAAAAAATCAATAACGATGTCATTACAAAAGAGAAAATTAAAAAAACTGTATGATGCTTCTAGAATTTCGCTATACTGCTTAAAATTCTGTTATTTTTGTGAATGTTATTAAGGTGCATGTTGCTCAAGCGAATATTAGATTTTTATTGGAAATATATCAAGTTGGCTTTTGTTTTATAGCCTGAAAACAACCATTGATCAATCATATACAGAGCAGACAGTGATATTTCGGTCTGGGACCGAAATTTCATTCCAACGTACAACGTCGTTTATATGAGCTTACATTTAAGGTACTTTAAATAAATTTTAATTAATTTCCATGTTCTCAAACAATACACAAAGACTTGTGGTGTCGATAAGTCTCAGTCATACAAATTGATACATATTTTTGATTATTGATAGATAGATTTTCCGCTATTGATCGCCCTCTAAAACTTAGATCGTCAATATTTTAATTTACTCTTCCACCTCAAATATATTAAACAAAATTCCGTGTTTCGTGTACAATTATACCCGTATTTATTGTGTGGGTGTTCCAATTTATTTCCTTCTTTCAGTATTACTAGTATTCAAGTACCGCTATAGACACTAACATGGACTGTCCAGTGAGTAAAGGCAAGCCTTATATGCATGGCTTTGGGAGCTTTTTGGAAAAAAATGTTCAATAGTAGATTTATATAATTATTACATAAAAACTATACAATACAAAAAACCAAATTCTTTGAGGTACGTATACCACTCCAGTAGTGTCATAACAATAATGACACAAAGAAATTGATTTGTCTGCTTTGTATTTGTGTATGAGATATAAATAAATTATTGCAGTGTTGCATACGTATTCTGCATAGTCTATAAATATAAACATTGTATTCAATATGTTTTTATCAATAATCCAAACGCAATGACACGATCCACTTACATTATGATACCAGGATATGCGATGTTCTCGAGGGTTCGATCGCACGTTGCACTCAAAATAAACGTCATCGCCCTCTTTGATATCATGTGGATTAAGTGTACTCCCTAATGTCAATGTTACCAGCGGACTGTCTGGAAAAGAATACAAGTTAGTTGCTTAAATTCGATTCTGATATAAATAATTTAAGATTGCCAACGTGCTAAATGAATTAACCAAAGTAATTCTGAAAGTTTTGTGTAATTGTCGACAAACACTCACATACAACGTTGAGTTGGAACTGATCATCAGTTTCCTTCCCTGGTAGAGCTGGATTAACTGCCCCACATTTAATTGTTACTCCGTTATCCATTGGCGTCGACTTAAATATCAAAGTACTGATGGACCATGTCTCATTTAAATGTTCGCTTACCTATTGTAAAAATTTTAACACTGTATTACAATAATGAATAATAACTAAATACATATAATCAGTATAGCAATACCTCGTTGGGTGAGTATCGCAAAATCTGATGGCGTTCAAGAAATCATATGAATCATAACAGATCTAAAATACTCAAACGGGAAGACACTTTTAATGTTTTAATGCTGGTAGCATTTCTATGAAGAAGTCCATCGAAGTAGGTACCACCCCAGGGCCAGTTATTCTGCCGTTAAGCAGTAGTGTGCAAACATAAGATGTGTTTCGGTTTGAAGGACCCACACATGAGCTAGTGTAATCACTGGGCATATAAGATTTAAGAACATGATGTTTCAGGGTGACGTTGACACAGAAATGTTCTGGGTGACTCAGCATTTGTGATGGGCAAGTTGCACTTACCATCAAGTGAACGATTTCATTGTTTTGTCATTAATCCAATAAAATAAAATTACTGTGTCTCAACGGTCTGAAGGGCAATGAGAGGTAGTGTAATTACTGTATAAATTAGACCTAACAACTGATCTCTGAGGGACGGGCACAGTGTGGTGCGACACAGAAACATTCCGAGTGACACATAATTTGTTAGAGCAGATGTTGCACTTACCAGGAGAACGTTTAGCTCGTCTCGTCACTTTGTATTTGAATAAAAAATGTGCATGAAGTTCTAATATTGAGATCGTTAATTCGCCTGCTAAGTGTGGTACCACACTAAATCTTGTCAAGTTTGGAGAGCTCTACGTCTAGCGGTAGATTTATACGAGCATCGCTAGTGTCTGTATGGTGATGATGAATAAATTAAAATACCTTTTCCATCCCAAAGCTCCTGTTATCTTTATACCAGATTATTTGTGCCGGTGGTCTACTACCTTTAGCAATACATCGTATTGTTGTTACCGAGCCTGCAAGTAATTGCTGGGGCCGGTCCATCAATGATACAGACAGAGGTAACACTGCAAATTAAAAATAAATGTATTTTTTATGTAAAATATAAATCCCATAAAAGATATTCTATTAAGATTTTGACTACTATTTTAGCAGAATCAACGAAGTCCTATAAATTACAGTGAAACTCATGCAAACACAATTTTTGAAGGAAAGCCTGAAGAGAAGCAGTCAGTAAGATGAGATCACAGAAAATGTTTATGTGTACAGTACACATAAACAATGATTAAAGCCATATCGCAATATCGTAATTATTAAAACTTAGATAAAGAATAGATTATTTTTATTCAAGTGTTTGTGTCTTCAAATAATAAGAATTAGGACATGCTTTCTACGATCCTTTTAAGAAGGCAAAGCCTCTCAAAATAAATTTACTGCTTTTAAAAGTGTCCTCAAGGCTTAATACCTCATTATTTCTTAGTAAAATCTGTTTCAAAAGTACGTTGACTGAATATAAATATATTTTTTAAGTTTGATTTATTCGAATTTTGCTTAGTGCAACGTATGCGAATATTAATTTAATTTTAATGGAATAGCTTCGTAATAGTGGAAGAATAGTAATATGTAATGCAGTTGTTTTCGACGTTTTCCTTGCCTTTATTTTAACTCTTTCTTTATAAATTAAAAACACTATTATTTATAAGGATCAGCGTTACTTTGTAGAAATTTATTACAGTATAGAGGATAAGTTAAGTTAATTTGCTGAGATCCGCATGCAATGATAAATTATAAAGATATCGAAAAGTATAGTTTGTATAGTGTTTAAAAAAATGACGTTCAATAAGTATTAAGTAAATGATCTATATTGAATAAAAAATATTCTATTCTATTCTCTATATAAATAAATATATATAAAAATACATACAGATCATTTCAAGTCGAACAGCTTTTTCCTGGGGTGGAACAAGATGTGTATTGGTGGCTCGACACTTAAAGGTGGTGTTGAGGTCTTCTCTTTGAATTTTTTGGATTTCTAACCGATTCACAACTACGTGTGTATCAGTTTTTACCCCTATGTATTGAGGTTCTATAGTTCCATTAACTAGCCACGACACTAGAGGCTCAGGACGACCTAAAATGACACACAATACTCGTAATTCTACATAACTTCATTAAAACATCTTTCCAAAAACATAGTTTATGTATTATATATAATTTATTAAGGAAATATAATTATAAATTTACATCTTGTTTAAAATATTTACTTTTATGTATAAAACTGGAATCTTATTAAACATTAGACTAACGTTAATATTTACTGTTTCATTAACGAGACGGATTTTGACTACAGAGCCAAATTTCATTTTATTCCAAGATTTTTCCTCCTTATCTAATCTAAGCGTCACGTTGAGAGGAATGTTTAGATACTGTCAAGAACACATCGAGTGTCACATTACGAGGGGCAGTGGAAACGTTTTGACCCTAAGGTATTATTAATGAAAAGAAATCTACTAAAATATTTTTTTAGTATAGACCCTTTTAAATTCAAGATATCTTTCATAAAGGACTTTTGACTGTTGGCTTTTGACTATGGCAGATAATGGTTTAGAATCCCCGTAAAGTACAGTAATTTTTTTTGGAGCCTTTCTCTTTTTTCAATAAATTATATGAAGGCCCGGTGCTTTCGTAAAAGGCAGCGATTACTCAGACAGTTCCTGGTTGAATTACTCGGGACGTAATGATGCTAATGTCTCCAAACTTTCTTTAATATACTAGTTATATGACACTTATGTCATATTAAACTTAACTAGTGACCATTCAGACCAGTATTTGACGTCTAGGGAAATACTTTAGATACAGAACTTTTCAGCAGCTCTGGTAAATCCACGATTGGCCTCGGTTCAGGCAAATACCAGAACGATTCAGTAAGGACAAAAAAGTAGATATACTAAGTTGAAAATAACAATACATTTATACGACTTAATTTTAGCAAGACAAAGTGATCAATAATTTACTACTACGTACAAATATTGAAATTATAATGACAGTAACAATCACTTTAAAAACAGATAATTTATATATTAATACGTGACGAGAAGAGTTTGTACCATTTTTAAAGCATATTGCGCGCAATGATAAGTGTGAGATTTGGGACAGTTAAAGTCCGCGGTTTCATTTAAAAGAAATCAAATGCAAAAGGAATTTTTCAAATCCGATTGATGGTTTTAGAGATTAGCGCGATCAAACAAAAACACAAACACACTCTTCAGATTTATTATACTCATAGATGTGTTACAAATACATTAAATTCTATAATAAAAGTTAATGAATTACGGTCGAAGAGGAAACTTTGAACCCTTTTTAAGCATATTGCGCGAATGATAAAATGTGATATTTAGCACAATTAAAGTTTGTATGGAAAAGAAGCGAAAAATATTTATATTATATAATATGTGTTACAAATATATTAAATAGAATAAAGTAAAACATTATTATAAGCGTTATATTATTATCATAAACGTTCATACTGACAATGTTAATCACATAATACTCGTAGTTTGTGGTCAAACAGTCCACAGAGTAGAGATTGTCTCCATAGAATTTTAAAATTATGTATATAAATTATGTATATGTATATAAATTCATTGTTGTTGAATCTTTTGTCTTTTTGCATTCGACATGAGTAATGGATCTTTATCTTGGACATTGCCAAATTGCCAATGGCTGAATTGGCTGCAAAGATTGGCAGGCTCTTAGTTTTGTTATATTCAATAAAATGTTCTATTTATATCTGTATTGTTATGTGTATATATATATATACAATTATTACGAATTTTATTTGATAACTGACATTTTATATTATGCGAAACGGAAAACCTGGAAGCACCTCTTATTTTGAAAAAAAAATTAGTATTTCATCAAAAGTGTCATAATTAGAAATATATAAAATATACAGTTATAAATGGTGATATTAAGTTGGAATGGTCTTCAAACCGATAATAATATTGAAATGCTGTAATGATTGTAACAAAATACATTTTAATTAGTAATAATAATGGTAAAAACTATTGACCAGTGTGGCCAAACCTAAAAGTACTTCGTATCCTCCTCAACCGTATACTTTAAGAAATTATATAAGTTTTTTTATATGTACCTTATTCAATAGTTATGCAATAGTCTTAAAATGTTTTTTTTTCTACTTTTTTAATGAAACGGTTGTGAGACAAAGTTCATGCAATTACATAAGCATTCAAGGTTTCAATAACATGAACTAAATAACATGAAATAATTTAGGAATATCTTTCCGATATATATTTTGGTCCTAACTAAAGACAGGTCACCATAATGACAACAAAATATCAAAGGATTACATCATTAAAAGTGACAATAATGCAATGTAGTAGATTTTTTTGTGACTACGGTAATACACTTTATGAATGATGATTATATTATTATTGTCTTGTGAAACTTTGTTATATTTATAGATATATATGTATATTAACATAAGTCTGTGTCTGTGGGTATATGTATGTATATAATATACACATACATTTACTTACTCACCATTGATATTTATCGAAAAGCAATATCTGAACATTTAAATTGAACTTGAACCTGATAATACTCTTATGAAAATTATTGACCCGACTGCACGTTGCATCATCACAATTGTGGGCGCACGGGCAAAGATAATCCGTGAGGCGTGCCTACTGGCACATTGCCAACCGATTATGCTGCGGACTTTTCAATAAACTCATTCAAACGGAATATCTTTTCCAATGTAACTACAAAAGAAATAAACTGGTAAAAAATTAAGTTCATCGTAAATAACAAAGAATATGCGATATTCTCATGTTGAATTCGTTAAGTCTTGAATTTACTTTCCACTCTTTGGTGCCTAAGAACGCAGATAACCTTAAAATAGTAATAAATTTTTTTCAAAGTCAAAGTCAAAGTCAAGTCTTTGTAAGGGTAGAAACATCGTCGCTGTTGAAGAAGTGGCAGACTAACCTTAAGTCGCTCTCGTCGACTTGCGATGAGAGTAATGGCTGTGTTCGGTGAAGCCGAGTTTATAATGAATCGCGGTTCGGGAGTTACCTCCATACGGAAGGTGGAGGGATGGTCTGAAAGATGGTTGTGGGTACAGATACTAATCTGACCGCAAGTTCTTTGAATTTTAGCGCTCTGGGGTAACCAAGGTAGTCGGCTGTGTGAGCTTATTGCAGGGAACACAGGAGGGTGGGTCGAATCTGTCTTTAGTCTGGGACAGGGTAAGGTGCGATTGTGCGCTCGCTGTACCATAAACGAAGCTGCCGCTCTTCTGCTAGAGTGTAGGTGAGGAAGTACACACCGTTTGATTGGAAGCTCCTCGTCATATTAGTTTTATTTTGGCTCAAAATTTGGCATTCGAGTCTGCTACTGTAATAGGTTATGCTGTTTTAGCAATAACGTCTGATTTCGGGGAGACGATATTTTTTCGTTTATTTATGGACTTCTCCACTAGGCACTCCACTACCCAAGACCAACTTGTAGACCTCTTCTGTGCTGCGTTCTACGGAACGGGGCTACGCTAATTTCGTTAACACCGTTAAGTATTCACTACCGTAACCTCTGGATTTATGTGACGTCTGAGTAATGCTTTTCAAAGAAAAATAGAACAAAGCAGCGAAAATCCCTGAGGGGGTCGTAGCGGGGCGCTAGGCGACAGTCAGGCTTGGAGCGTTGAGTGCAACTGATTTTGATTTTTACCAAATTCACTCAGTTACGACGGACTTTTATAAAACGCAATCACAATTATAATTACAACAATTCCTACTATTAATTCACTTATTTATACTTGCTAGCATGGTATATTGTCACGATTAATTTACTCATAATCTTATTTACTTAAATTATTATTACACTTCTTTTTATAATATCATAGAATAAGTATGTTATATGTAGTCTTACCAGTAGTATATAACAATAATTTATACACTTCGTAATGTATATGTTAAGAAATATATTAAATAGAGATGGTAGTGGCCAGTGGTAAGGGCCGGGCGGTAGTCTGAAATTTCATATTACTACAATAACCCGTGTACGATCTATTGTACGGCATGCACATATAATGTAATTTGTAAGTATTTATATACCACGTCTTGGACAATGATCGACAACGAAAGGAAACTTTAATATTAAAAATAGAACTTATATACGTCCTCAGTACTAAAGTGGGATATATACTTTTTTATTTATTTTATGGTAAATGTGTCATACAAATAAAAACTTGAACTCAGATTATAATAATCAGTGTAAATAAGATAAATATTAATTGAAACGTTACATTAATTAGCAATTACACCATTACATTGAAAAAGTTTACTATAATAAGTGAATATTATGACCACGTTAATGATTATTCACATAAGCTGTAGGTTAACTTATTTTGTTTAATGAAAATAAGGAATTTTCTTGTAAATTATTTCTTTATTATAATTTATATTCATATAACTTACCACCCCGTACTTCGCAAACAATTACCAAGGCCGATCCTTCTTCCAAAGGTCCCACTACACCTGATACATCAGCACCAGATTTGTCGTACAAAAGCATCTGGTGTGGCGGAACTGCAAAAATATCTTTAATTTATTAATATTACTTTAGTAGATTTTCTATACCGAAGCCCTTAGTTAAATTAAAAATAAATAATAAGTAATGTAAATTAAAAATAAAAACATTTTAAATTAACAACATAAAATTAGCGTTTTCAAAGAAATACTCGTAACATTTTTTAACAGGTACGTTGTCTACTAAATCAAGTGTTTAATAGAGTAAATTTAATAATAAATAATAATAATGTCACATACAGTGGTCTATAATGGGTTGTGTGCTACTAAAATAAAAATTATGATAATTATTTTTTTAATTTAATACAGATATTATTTTTAAATAAAAGGTGTTTTACTGTTCCCATGTAAATTAATCTAGCAATCTAAAAATAAAGGTTCCTTAGTTCACATAGTGTATGTAAAGTCACCACGAAAAGTATGACGAAAATTTAAATCGATCGATAATGTAGTTGAGAAGGATTTATTTTCTTACACTGTCTTGAAAATTGTAATAGGTAATCCATAAATTACTCCCACAGGAAAGGCTAAACTAGCAGGAGAACATGTACAAAGAGGAACTAAATAATTATTGTTTTCGGGTATAATTACGGGTATTTCTATGGTTTTCTCGTCGGGTTGACTTTCTTATATATGTATATAATACGATAAAATAAATTAGATACACAACGATATATACGAAACATAATACCATTAGACAACACAAAAGCGTAATATATATAAATATTATATAATAAAAAATAAATAAAAGTCAGACGGTACGGCCTTCGGCAAGAGTGACCAAACGACCGATGGTAGGGGGAAAGGGAAAAAAACCGGCGTAGTTTCGGGCAGTATCGAGGGGTGACGCCTTCTGGATTTGGGTACGGAGCGGCCCGTTACGTCGTCTCACATGTCCTGTGAGACTCACAGAGATAACCCGTTTGCAGACGAGCACCGAAATAATTTCGGTCGGTAATATCAGTCCCATTGTGAGCCGAGTCCAAATTTTATTTTTAAAAAAAAAGGTGCCACACAGCAGGATTTCTCCTGTATCGTGGGTACATTTTACAGACATGTATTTCACATGCACGACAGAACCAGTCCCAAAAACCAACAATTTGTGTTATGCACAAATGTTAGCTCCGGCTGGAATTCGAACCCAGAACCCGCAGCGTAGAAGTCAGGTCTAACCATTCAGCCACGCGGTCGTCAAATGTTTTCTTATCTGTTTTAGCTGCTAATGATTAAGAATATTTGCTACATGGTTATGTCTGTGCAGATATTTAGTAAAATATAGCATCGAACAACCACATATGATCTGCCTAAGTGATGATATAGGACAGCGAAGACCTCGACAGACATCGACAGTGCCATCCCTTGGGATGTATCTCCGTTAGCTGTTAGTCTTTTCAACCTGATTCTGTTACGGACAGACAAAAACGTCGGTTTACTCAATGAGGACATGTAATGTAGCAAGTTGTTATTATTATGGGTAAATCGATAGCTTTCGCGTCTGGTTGAGATATTCATGAATACATGCATACATATATAAGAAACGATGAAATAAAATATATATTAGGTAATAAAAATACTATAAAATCATGCATACTAAAATACATAGTTATGTATATTTGTATTGAAGTTACCATAAACTATTTTTGAAAATCCGTAATTATTTTACGATTTATTAATTAAATATTCCAATTCCGAAAACTAACAATTTCGGCATGATATCATATAAACTGTGATTATTTTCGGGATTGCTTAAAAACTACTGTTTATTTATGATTAGATATTATTTTTAAAGTTAGTAGATGTAACGTAACTAATATAAATCTTGTAATATGCTCATTTTTATATAATTATGAATGCATTTGAAACTGAAGTGCTCTTTGTGGTAGAAAAGCCTTTGATAACAAAAGATTTCTCGCAAATTACCTCTCGGCTCGAGGAGCCTAATGGATTTCAATTGAGTTGCATATATGCGATGTAGGCTTACTCTTAAATTCTTTGTTCGGCGCAAAAGAAATTTGCGTTTCCCCGTCTCTTTGCATGCGTATTTCGTCGCCTTCAATAGGGTAATTTCTTTGCAAAGCGTAGCGTAGTCTGCTCATCATGTTACAAACATAAGTATCAGTAATTAAAAGATATTAGTGTACTTTTATTATGTGTATTATTTTGATTTCAATTACTGTTAGTATGATTTCCCAACATTTATCTCAAGTAAGATACAAAAAAAATATGTATGAACTTAAATGTGATTTAAATTCAATACAAAGACTGAGAAATAATATACAATTAATTTTTTTCGAAAACTATATGGAACAACTAGTGCAAATTTAACTTAAAAAGAAATATAACACAAAAAATCTAAAGATTAATTTAAATTAAAATTATCAATTACTTGCTAAATTTCTTTAAATTTAACTTGTCTACTGCAGAATTTATCTACTTCATCGTAGGCGGACATCGTTTTTATCAAAAGTGGCTGAGCAATCTCGGAATCCCGAGTCGACAGTCCATAATTAAAATGTCTGCGAGATGTCATTACCCGCCGACCGCGATGTTACCCAGATTCGTTCATAATAACTAAATTGATTCACAATCACCGCTTCTAGAAGTTTGTTTTAAAGTTAAACAGTTCTTTTCTGTTTTATTTATAATATCTTCTTCATAATTGCATTGCAACAGTAGCAATTATTCGTAATTACGTAACCCAACTCATATATACACTTGATTTTTAGATCTGTATGTTTCCAATAGCGTCAGTGTCACTGTTACTACATGTAAATCATCTTTCAATCGAATCACCCATAAGTCCCAACGCATCATCATCATCATCTCAGCCTATCACTAGCCCACTCCTAAACATAGGCCTCCCCAATAGATTACCACAAAAGTTAGTAGCTCTTATTTTGGGGGAATTTCGCCATAGTTGCCACCCTTGGTAGGCGGTTTGGCAACCGCAGTTTATTTATTAAGATATTCCAGGAAGATGCTGCTGCCCATCTTCTGGTTTTTATATTCCCTCTGTCGACTTTTACGACACACACGGGATGAGATAGGGTTGCAGATTCTCTTAAGCCTACTACCTACTACTACTACTACTACTAACACACGGTCCAACGCCTACGAGAGGACAAAACAGTACTAAGACACCTCTCAGCGTTAAGAACATTTAGATACTGCAATAATATAATCTACTAATTTTTTGTTATTAACTGGTAGATGTCCTTGTGGTCCTCGACAGGTAGGAAGACTAAATCGCCATCGTGATTCCAAGAGAAAGTAGATATAAAAAATGCAAAACTTTTTTATAATATTATAAAATAAAAAGAAAAACATCACGGCATAAAACTGCACATAAGAATAATACTTTTTTTGTTTTAATAAAAAAGATAAATGCACAGTCCACCCAACGGGAAGTGATTATAGTAGGTGTCGGTGCAGAATAAAGATGAAAAAGTTGTCACCTATTAATTACTGGTGGTAAGATTCCTATGCAGGAATTCATCTAGGTAAGTACCAGGTCAGTTATTTTACCGTGTAGCAGTATTATACAAACATGACGGTTTGAAGGGAGACTGAGAGCTACTGTAATCACTGAGGGAGACTTAAAAACTGATGTCTCAAGGTGACGGGCGCCCTGTGGTGTCACACAGAAATATTCATAACACAGCATTTGTTTTGCTCGTTTCGTCACTAAATCCAATAAAAAAAAAACTGAAAGCTTCTTTGCCAGTAATTGGATCTGTGGTTTTCCTTACTCACCTTACGAAAAATTATGACTGAACTGAACTAGTGGTCAATGCACCTGACTTTTACGCGCGGGTTATGGGTTTAAATCCCAGGCGAAGTCAACATTTGAGCAAAAACACGATTGTTTGTTTTCGTGTTCTAGTTGTGTTATGATCGTACATTCTTCATGTGTAGACTCTTCCCTCACATCGAGCACGGTTAGGTTAAGACGAGTGAGCGCTCCGGTGTTTGCGCGTACGTTTGTAGCTCTACAATGTCTCGTCAATAGCTTCAGACGGTATAGAATATTATTATTGAAGTTACCACTGTGGTCAAAAATAGTCCAGGAGTACATCAGCATGCTACTATTTTAAATTGATATTCTGTAGAAGCGTGGTACTTTCCTAGTCATTCCAATCCGTTTATCAGCTACAGCTGATGCTGCAGCGTGGTACTTTATAGTTAAAAATCCGAAAATGGCTTTACAGAACATTGAAATATATACTACTACGTACGGAGAAGCTATTTCAAACAAAATATTAAATAAGAACGAGGGTTTGTGTTCTCACTGGATATTTAGATAACAATCAGTGCGAGAAGATGCGATATACTGCTTATTGAGCGCATTCACTCAAACTTATGTTACAAAAATCAAGATGAGTGATGAATACAATGTTAGATAACACAAAAATATGCAGTGGCATTTAGTATAAAAAAAAATATATGTAAACTATTTACTCACCTATGACAATGAGACGGATCTGAAAATTTCTTGTCGGTGAATTTTTGAAGTCAACTCTACATCTATAAACTCCTTCATCGTCCAGTTGTACAGAGCTAAGAGTTAAAGATGCTGGTCTAGCTATAGTTGTAAAGTAGGCCCTTGGACCGAATGCACCTGGATCAGACCACTGCAACGCTTTACTAAATGATCTTCCACGGACGTCAAAACTGCAAAAATGTACAATTTTATTTATAATATGTATTGACTATAACTTGATGATTTCCCGTCACCTGTCGTCAATCGTGGCGTTTTTCAGGAAGGGCCGATGCCTAACAGTGGATTGCTTAGACATGGATTTTGATGACCATTATTATTAACACAAACAATAATAAAATGAACTCAAATAACAAAAGAAAAAGTAAAAAATAATACGTATTATTATGATATGGTTGTAATCGACAAAATATCAAAATATTTTAGTGAATACTATTTTTCTGTATATATCACAGTTTTTTTTTACTAATTTGACGTAGGTTGGAATCATTTTTCTATTGTTATGATTAGGCGTGAAATAATGCTGCATTCTTCAGAAACATGACAGTCTGCTTACAACTAAACAGATGGATCTCAGAATGAGCGCCGACTTGACAGCTTGATAGCTATAATACAGGACGCATTGAAGAAGAAATAGATCGGTAACAAGACTTCAATGTGGTCACCGTAGATTTGTTTATCAAAAAACCCCAACTGACGAAGTCGAATACCAAGAACTGGGCCGTTGTTTTAGGTGGACATAGAGTTTAAGTGAAATCAGAAGGTTTTATGTACCCATTTCATTGGAACCATGTACTAGTATGAGCAAAACTTCAAGAGCATAGCTCACTCGAAGTCATTTCGGCAAAGCACAGGGCAAGGAATTAGGATTTACTTCTGAAACAAATATTGATGATATATATTGATTTCTGAAAGTGGGCAGTAAACCAGTACTGATTGTCTTTCTGAAGCTATTTTACTATTTTTAATGAACTATCTCTGTAGCCTCCCACTAGGGAATTTTAAGATGAATATGGAGAAGATGTAGATCATGTCTAACGCAACACGATATAGCATTACTGAAGTAGTAGTAGTTTGTCAGTAGTAACTCTTGAAGATGTAGATAAGTATGATTACTTAAGACGTACAAAACATATGAGCAGCGTTCTAAAGAGCTGTGTTATAATTTTTTAGAATACCTCAAATCATTTTTTTAATCACTGAGTGTTGCCACTGATGACATAGTATCTGATGAAGCTGTAAAAGCCAAAAAAGGCTAACAGCAATTACATCACCGAAATTATATACTGATGACATACGATGCTGAGACGTAGTCTTTCACTACAGGTCAGATGATAAAGCTCGAAACTTGCGGAGAGTTTTGTGCAGAAAGGGTTGGCGATTGCAGTACCAGACACTTCACGCCTTAGTCGCTCCTGCCCGTCTTTGGTATGTGTATTTTGGTTTACGAAATAATCAATCGCGTGTTTACCTAAATTTTATACATTCTTAGTCATCAATCCATTGGAATTGATACTCGCCTGATCTCAGTAATACTGACGCTATGATTTCTTAAGAGTCCGTTCCTTTTAAGTCTTTCTGCAGTGGTATTTTTCACCGTTTAGCTAAAACTTTTAACACTTATATTACTCTCAGTATTTTTAGTACTTCATCATAAATTTCATTGTAGTCCAATACCCATCGACTTCTTTCAAATTTAAATAGGTTATACCCTTTATCTAAGAAGATCACCGTTTGGCGATATAAGGCTTGCCGCTTGTTCACGTTTATACTATACAACTTCAATGACGGACTCATATGTCAGCTACCCTAGTTCTGCTGCAGATATTATAATTTAGGTATTACGAACTAAGTCACTTCTTTATTTTTCATTGATCGCCATACATTTCATAGGTCAACTTTAGCATCACGCAAAGGTTAAAAATTAAGATGCATTTAAAAGATAACACAATTTTTGAGTGTTCGATTAGGTAAATAAAAAACTAGGGAATCAATCGGAATAGATATAATATATATAGATAAACAAATTAGAGACCATTGAAGTAATGTACAACATTTTTCTCAGGTTCAAATAACTTTTTTATTTCTGAAATTACCAGTCAAAGAAAGTTAAAACCTTACGAAATTCTATTAAAGGCAATCCAATTAGGATGCTATTTCTTTTTAATATAAAATGCGTAAATTGTCACATAGTCCATTCATAAATTTATTTTTTGGAAAAAAAATACGTTCATAATCTGAAGTTTTTCAATTTCCGGACTGACTACGTTTTCTCAATTTCCCAACCTACATTCTAATTTATAAAGCAAGAAGCTTTGAAAAAGATGAGTTTATTGTGCACCCCGCTGTTCCCAGGTAAATTTAGCTATTTAAGTGTGCTTTTTACGACGGAATTATCCCCAAAACATTTATTTTTCCCTTTTATTATTGGTATCGAGATACTTACGACTGAAATTTATGCAATCATGGCTTTAGTAATGACATAAATTATATATATTTTATTTCAAAATAAGCTATGAATCAACAGAACAGAGAATTAAATAAATTTAAAACAATTCACGTCACAGCCGTATAGTTGTTTAAATATTTGCTTTTATAATTTTATAATCCATTTATAAATAACATGAAAACAAGTATATGTTGTTTTTAATTAAAGCTTACATTTGGCGGATGATGCTATTTCTACTAACGTAAAACTTTTTGAACAACGTTCCCGGACCGGCTCAAACCGTCAAGTGTGATACCGTTAACGACCTGCGTGAAACGTCTTAAGTGTATTTTCTTGTAGGTGTACTTTATAAAGCTAATTGGATCGACTCGACTCGGCTTCCGTTCATCCGTTTAAGGCAGCGTGAACGGTTCATTAGGCCTGTCTTAACAGTATTAATTAAATAAACATTCGTGATGATGCTCTGTAAGCATGACAGAAAGCTTTTTGAAAAGTAAATAGATCAAGTGACACACAATTGATGGATCAAAAATATAATATACCTAATAAATTAAAAAAGTTTATGTCAAACTTTGTAATAAAGAAGTTTCACGTTCTAAATTGTTTTGTTTACCTTGTTAAATTTTGGGATTAACCATAAAACAGAATATGTAACGGCGAGATGAACATATTGTGTTGAAACGATTAAATCAATTGAAACCTCATTACCTTTATAACATACAGCTAATCATTAAAAATGTCACCTGTATATAGGTTTTCCGCCACTTTTCCGAAACCAAAGAACCATGTAGACACGGTCTTCATTTGTGTCTGGCGTGACGTCACACGGTAGCGACGCTGTGCGACCAAGTACTGCATCGACGTCCACTGTTGATACTGTGTAAAGAAGAAATATATGTATGGTCTTGGCCTTAACAATCACACCTAGTTTTTGATATAGCGTTTTTAAATTATTTTATTATAGAAATTACGATGTATTTCTAACGGAATGAGCTGACCATAGCTATATTTTCCGATCACCTTCTTTAAAAACTGAATATCTATAAATTAACCGTATTTATAATCATAGTAACCCGAAAGGGATTGGAGAAAATTGACTGGGATTCGCACTCATGACTCAGCCGGCAGAACTTACCCGTGTCAGTGAACTGAACGAATGAATGCTGATAGTTTTGAAGTAACAATGTTAAGTTTCAAAAAAGGTCTAAATTATAATGAAAAAATTTTAGCCTCCCTGTAATGCATATGAAAATAAATTACTAACTTTCTAATTAAGATATGTATGCCATGGTGGCTAATGAATGTTTATGTTCAGTACATGAAGAAGAGTGCAGCAAGAAAAATATCACGAGGGAACCGGTACGCCAGAGAATAATATTTAAATGAATGTAAAGTCTGCCAACTCGAAGTGGAGCAGTGGACTACGTAATACCTTCCTAATCCTGCAATGGGAAATGTAAACTGTACTTTTTATTATTAACACAATTATGTTATAACGTCGTGTAATATCACAAGGGCTCGGTGACGGCGTGGGAGAATCCATCACCCCATTTGATTTCACGAATGTTAAAAAAGTAGTGTCTAAAAATTTAAAAAGTCCCATAGCCTTAATTTCGCTTCTTCTCCGTTAAGTTTCACGCAACTAACGATGATTTTATTATTTAATACTTGAATTAACTTTTGGAAAAAGTCTTTCGTCCGAGACGTTTTCTCGAATATATAAAAGAAAAATAAATAGGAGATGTGAAGGAAAGAATTTTTAGAGTAATTCATTTTTTTCCTAATGAAAGTTACTTTAATGAAACGTTTTTCAAAATAAATAGGGTTGAGTATCCAATTTTCTCACTCCTTCCGTTGTAAATCTTACTTATTGTCTATCCGGTTTGCAACACTCATAAATATTATTGCTAACAATAATTAGAAATACCCATTGCATTACATAGGCTTTAACTTTTAAAAGTCATAGACGAAAATATATTATTTTAGATTTTTATTAATATGATAAAATACAGTATAATAGTATAATATGCTCACAAGAAAAAAATATAATTCCAGTAAAAAAAATCTCTGCCTTTACTGACCCTAGTTAAAACCAACATTTATCTCGGCGTAGTTAATTGAAGCTCTCGGTTTGCTTTTTGTAAATAATTTATTTCAATCTGTTTAAATGTTACTTTATTTTGCTTTTAATACACATTATGTTATGCATTATGTGAAATCTGCAAAAAGGCAATTTATTAATTAGTCATTATGCAACAGGAAACTATTTAATGATAACATAATAAAGATAAGTGTTAGGCTGAAATTATAATGATGAGGAACTACATATTTAAATATAAATTCTACATATTGATTTCGATAGTATTTCATAAAGTAACATGAAAAGTAGGCAGTTCACTGAGATTGGCTATTTATTAATCAATAAAATGTAGCTCAAGGCTACTTTACTTTTTGGTAATCTGCGTTAGCCTAATGTGTAGCTGTATACTTTCAATGGTCCTGCAATAATAATGATGATGAAGTTTTCAATACATTAAATAAGTAATTTGTTTTTAAGCTCTTACTACAGACCTACTAAATTTTTCATTTGGTTTTTCTAGTCTATTTTGACCATAAATCAGAACACAGACCTCCTTCCATGAGAATAACGCATCATTAATAGATTTGCTTAACCAAATAATGCCGCCTCAGTATTAGAGTACCGTTAATGTCCAGAGGATCAGGGAGTTGAAGTGGCAATGGGACGGCCATATCATAGAACTGCTAACAAGTAGGAAAAAAAGAATCGGAAGTAGTAACCTCGTATCAACAAACGCAGGTTTTGCGAAAGTCGATTGTAGGTAGCTGAGAAGTGTTTTTTGTGGTGGTCTGTGAAAGGGGCTTATGTTCAAATATGGACTTGTGTTGGGTTGAAATGCTGATAATGATGAACCTAATAAAGAAACTATTTTAAGCAAAGTTGGTGATAAGTTGTAGACCGACAGGTATTTTAGAAAACTGTCTTTGTTGATAACTCATTTTGATCTGATCTGTATTAGTTAAATGGCCTTGTTAGATGATAGTAGAGTAGTATTCTAAATTACAAAGCATGGACAATACGTGAAAAAACAAAGTAAACCAAAAAAATCATGCATCAATTTCAAACTTTTTATGTATTTGCAATAAAAATATAGAGCCATTAAATTCCGTAATTTAATGTGAAAGAATATTACCATAATATCTTCGAAGTATATTCAGTGTTGCAAAATTACAAATGCCAAAACACTAAGGTACTCGTAATCCAGTCACTATAACGAATTTCAACGAAATTGTCAACAGAGTCTTTAAATACGTCTGAGCCGCGTCAGTCAATATGTCTTATACGTAAATCGTGTTACTTCTGTATTCGTTAGTACGTAATTGTGGAAATCGCCGAGACGACGCATGCATTATGATAATTCGTCGTATCCGACGGAAGAGGCATTGCTACGTGAAATATTCGACGACACGTGAGTCGGAGCTCACCCAAATACCTCATAGTACTCGTACAATAAACGGGTTCGCCTATATAAATTTTTGTTTTTTTTATTTTTATTATCTTTAATATATCACTACTAATTAGACAGCGTTATAATTTTAATGTATATTAGTTGTCTTTTCATTTCTTACTGTAATGAATTTATACAAATCCCATAACGGACAAAATTATTTTGTTTATTTTTTTTTAACCTCACCCACACTGTTTAATATATATGTGAATGGGTGGATTGAAGAGCTCGGCAGCGCTCTGTGGGTGGGTCTGGTGGATTTTTCGGTGGATGGCTATTATTTTAATAAAATCAGCTGTACCGACGACCTGGTGCTGCTGAGTCCCTCAGTCAAGGAACTAAAGATATTACTAGCAATATGTGAAAGGTGTGCGGTTGCTCATCCAATCAAATATAATGTAATAAAGGGTGGGGTTTGGTTCCCGGGGTCACTGGGTCACTGAGAACCTAAAGGATGATGTCGACTTGGATAAGGAGCGCAGCACTATCGGTAAGGGGTAATATGCTATCACGTAGGTTTGCACGTTGTGAAAATTACTGAAAATTACCATCCATCAGATGTATGTTGTGCTCGTTGGTCACCCTTACGTAATAACGTAAATTATTTCTTAAATAGGTAAGGACGGTACTGCCGCAGGGCCAGTTATGCAGTACTACCGTGAAGCAGTAGTGTTAAAAAAATACTGTTTCGGTCTGAAAGGCACTGGGAGCTAGTGTAACGGTTGGGCATATGAGACTAAAGAACGGGTGTTCTGGGTGACACAGCATTTGTTATGAGCAGATATTTCTTTTACCATCAGGTGAACGTTGCGGCTCGTCACTTTCTCATATAAAAAAATACCAAAATACTTTTGATTTTCATAAAGGTACGTAGGTAAAGGTACGATATTTTGCAATGGTCTTAAATTTACCAAACGAAATGTTTATTATGAAATATTTTCCTGTGTTAAAGGTATTTTATTGATAAAGTGTTTTTAAATTATATTACATTGTCCTCAATATTTTAAAAATAATACTTAAAACACCTCTCAACACTATTTATTATGACTATATTTTTTTACTCAAAGTTATGTGTAGGTGCTTATTAGGCAGCATGAATTGTATACAACAACTTGCATGTATATTAGTATGTTACCATATCGAATGTGCCGGGTTAGAAACGGACTTCGATCACGCGATTCTTTTGATTCACGTCCAAAAAAAACCTATAAGAATGTCTACTCACCAACAATTATAGGCGCTTATTCGCTTATTGTATCAAGATATTTTGTAAGTTGCTTTTAACATTAATGTTTTTTTTTTACTTTATGACTATGTTCTGCGTGAACTGCAGTCACATATTATTCAACAAGTTTTTGCACATTATATGTTTTAACTTTGTTGCTATTCTCTATATTTTACATTAGTATTTCCGCCTATTCTGTATAGGATTTATGTTATCTTGAACCTTAATGCACGTGATTCAATTATCAATGTTCATATCGATGACATTATTTCATTAAAACAGAATCAGTGTAAAATAAATGTAATAGTTTTGTAATCGTTTTAATAAATTTTTCTTCAAGAAAATTGTTTATGTTTTTATTTACTTTTTTATATCAGACGGGGCAAACCGCTCACCTGATGGTAAGTGATCACCGTGATATACGACATTTAGACAGATTACTTAACATAACAGACAAGTACAATGACCGCTCAGCCACTCAGTCAAGCTTTACAGATGCTTATATAACAAATATTGCTTTATTCTTTCAGAGTAAAAATTATACTTATAGACACACACAGAACTACATTAATTCACAAAGACTACTTATGTTCATGGGTTCTGTAAGTTACCTTATAACGCACTGCCGGACCACGCTGCTAATTTACGCTGGTTATCTGAGACAGTGAAACCCTTTGCGGTCTAACTTATTCATTTATGTGCACAATATATCAAGAAGTTTGTTAAAGTCTAAGGATAGCATTGATAATAGCAAATTCATTTGCAATTCGATATCATAATAGTATAACAATGAACTAAAAATTACTGGATAAACGTTGCACGAAACGTACGATTAAGGGCGGATTTCACCGTTGAAACTAAACACGATCAGTTCAAGCTGAACGAAGTTTAAGCGTTTAACTGAGTTCAATGCTACTGTTTGCATTTCACCAACATAACTGAACGCGATTAAAGCTCAACGCGGTTCAAATTCTGAACGCCCAATTTTGACAATTGCACAATAAATATTTCTAATACGTTTTGTTTATTTTGCATACCTATGTGTCTTATGCATAAAAACAGGCCTGTTTGATGTCGCAAAATAATAAATACATTCGAGTTTTTGTTTTAGATTGTGACGATATTTGACGTAAACATCGTTTTTCTGAACGCGATCAAAATGGAGTCGGTGAAATCGGTTAGACGAAAACAGAGAAACGTGGTATTATTAAGTTTAGTTTCCAAAGCGATCGGTGAAATCGGGTCTAAGTTCCTTGCTTTAATCTATTACATGTTAAACTTTTAAAATTTGGAAATTAATTTAAACTTATACATACATTCGAGACACTTGCGCATATTTTCGTAAAAAATATATACTCGTATATTAAACCTTAAAAGTATGCACAGAAAGAATGAAGCAACATTTGAAATCGATTATTCATTCATATCCATATCACGTGAAGATTCGAAGTCGGTCAGCGAGTCTCCAAGAAAACGTTTTCCCCGCGGTGTGACAACACGTGACTGGACTTTATTCAACTCGGTATCTTTGTTCTTTCTCCACAGATCTTCTCGTATATGTACAATTTTAAATACGCTGCCTTACTTGAAAAAAATAGAAGATTAACATAAACTGTGTTCATTAAATGTTTCACGTTTCATTAATCACAGATTTTATGTATCACATAATCAGCGTTTACAAAAACTTAAGCCCGTCTCGTCTCTTTAACAAACCAAAAAAGATATTAAATCTTTTTTGGTTTGTTAAAGTGACGAGACGGGCAAACGTTCACCTGATGGTAAGTGCAACGTCTGCCCATAACAGATGCTGTGTTACTTAGAATATTTCTGTGTAGCACCACACTGCGCCTGTCAGCCTGAGACATAAGTTCTTAAGTCTCATATGCCCAGTGATTACACTAGCCCTCAGTGCCCCTCAGACCGAAACACAGTAAAGTTTGCACACTACTGCTTCACGGTAGAATAACTGGCCCTGGGGTGGTACCTATCTAGACAGATTCCTGCATAGGTATCCTACCACCAGAAGGAATCCTACCACATACCGTATAAAATATGAATTAAAATGCATACATATTTTTTATCGATTTCAGAGTTTTACAGTGTCCGAAATACA
The DNA here is from genome assembly GCA_019845155.1 of Luehdorfia chinensis. Lineage (NCBI taxonomy): Eukaryota > Metazoa > Arthropoda > Insecta > Lepidoptera > Papilionidae > Luehdorfia > Luehdorfia chinensis. Next base: position 7,109,574 of record JAHVAK010000282.1, read on the forward strand.
GACAATCGTCAGATAGGCAACACCACTACGTCTTAGTCCTCGTATGCTACGGACCTTAATCGTGATTCTTAATCTAGGTTGTATCGAGTCTAAAGGGGGCCGTTCTGGAAGGCGCGTCGTGTGTTCCGGCGCGCCTTACTAGGAAGGAGAGAGGAGAGACGCAGTTCCCTCCCGATGAGGGGCCGCCGATGGTAGGCGGCCAGCGCCGGTGGGGTCGCGGATGTGTGCTCGAGCTTTCCCGTGGCCCTGCCAACGTACGGCGATGGCGGAGCGCCATGGGTTTTAGTTGGTGCAAGTCCGACATAACCCGTCCTTCCCCCGTGAAGAAAAATAAAGGTTGTATCAAGTCTATGGTCCATAATGAACGTACCATCGCCAACAGATTAGGCGCACATTATCCCTACTTGTAAAATAGCGCAAACTTATATACATACAGTAACGCCTTTTTCCCATATAAGGAGCAGGCAGAAGTCACTCATGTAGCCCACTTTTCGTCCCTCGCGGGAAACGAGACGTGACGGGTGGAGAACTACGTCGCCGCCATTTTGAGTCGAAACATTGTTACTCCCCATTGCGGTCCCACGAGCAATATAATAATAGCATTGCATCAGGGAAGAGGCTGGTATTATTTATTATTTTGCACGAATAAAAGTTGTCCGTACAATAACTTAGTCGCCTCTTTCGACACCTCGGTAGGAAAGAGGTAGGTGCTAATCTACTCTGCCGCACACCTATCGGCTTTTAGTAGACTACGCATGGATAATAATAATTTTAGACAGAGACATAAGTTTTTTTTACCATGTTTGTCTTTACCGCAGTGCAGGTTTTAAACCTGCCTTTAAATTTTCGATTACACAAATTTTACTGGTTTTTATTAATACCGAACTTATAAATTATTAAATATTATCATTGTGATAAAAGTAAATTTAACGTAATATGTATGTGAAACCAGATAACAAAGGTGTAAAAAAGTAATGCGATTCAGTAAAATTGGTGGTAAGATTCCTACTGGTGGTAGGATTCCTATGAAGAAATCCATCTAAGAAGGTGGTACCTACTTTGCGAATGTTTTGGATAACGCAGATATTGCCCTTACCATCATGTGAACGTTTTGCTAGTCACATTACTTTCTCTTATACTTTTTATAAGACGTATACTTTTTTATATACTTTCCCTTATATTTAGGCATAATATCTTCAATGCAAGAAATATCGAATTTAATTCGTATAGCCAATTTTATTAGTGTAACAGATATCACGTATATAACAGTCATTAATTAACATGTCAGGTATAGCCACCGCAGTTGAATAAATCGAATACTAATATCTGTATTAAATATACCAGACCTATAATAATACCCTGACTGGTAATGGGCAGCAGCGGTTAAGGCGCGAGGTGTCTGACACGGAGATCGCTAATCCTCCTGCCAAGCGAGGTAATTACAGCAAATCTTCCCAAATTAGGTCTATATTGAATGGTGTATTGAGTTTATAAGTAATCTTATTTTACGTATATAAATTTATATTAGCATAGTGATTATGAATTTGACAAAGTTTTCAAATTCGAATAATCCAAAAATTACTTAAACATTTAATATAAATATATTATATAGAAATACTTCAACATTTAACATATTTTATTACAAAATGTTTGTATTTAGCATAACACAGCTACTAAATGTGTTAAAATAATATGGTCGATTCAAATTTAGTGAAAAAAATTCAAAAATAAATAGTGGAAAAGCTTTTCGCGTGACATATTTGTATTATTCATGGAGCTAAAATACAGGGTTGTAATATATACTTTAAAAACTGATTACAATATAATACGCATATAGAATTACTTATTTTCCTTCTTAACTATTATTCAATTTCTATAATAAAACCATTTATATAGTGTATTTATTATAAAGATGTGGTGAAGAAGGCAGTTAAGTACATTTACAAAACGTTAAAAATCAGGGATTACTGGAAATCACGATTTTAATGATTGTTTAAATTTTATTTATTATTATATTTCTATTCTTTTGTTACTTCTTTAAACTGAAAACTGACGATGATATTAGCATTTTCTCTCTGAGCTCTTAATATTTTTTGGCGATAGATTGAAAATCAACTTTATATTACGAATGTAAATAACGTTATATTAATAGCATATTAATAGTTATTGTGTGTTTACTTAATTAATAAAATAGGTAAATCTAAAATAAAAATAGTTTCGCTGTGTGGGTGTCTAAATGGATTTAATTTAAAAACTGTGAAAGCTACTGACATTAAATTTACAAACTTAGTCTTTGTTTCGTTATTATATGTTACAATGTTTTGAGTCTGAAGTTTTAAGTGGATTTAGAAATGCTAAGTTCAAGCAAACAAAGCAGTAGAGACAGACTTGTTATTTATAATTTAGTAACTTTTTTACACTTGTTTAGCAAAGAATCTATATATGTATTAATATGTGACGAAAAACTTTCTACGCCTTTAGCATGTAGCGCGCACAGAGGAGTATCAGATTTGGCATATTTAAAATTTATATGAACAAAGAGTGCAGGAAGCTAAACTGTATATATAATGTGTGTAACAAATAAGTTAAATTGAATTAAAAAAACATTCATTGTTTACGTTCATATGGCAATGCATTATGCATTAGTTACACACACGCAGCTGACGTAATAAAACAAAATTTAAAAAAAATGCTATAATTAATACCTCTATGCATAAGTATTCTTTAACAAAATAACCTCAATAACGTTCAAACTTTAAAAATTATTGAATTACGGTCAAATTTCGACTATTCGGAACCTACTAAAAATAAAAATAGTAGCGCGACTTTGAATATCGAAGTATTTAAATTCCCCGCGCGAGTATTTCGAATCGCGTCGGCTACGCTCATTCTGTAGTCGGTAGAAGCGCGAGAGGCGCTGGCCAATCACAGCGCTTGCGACCCAATGCCGCGCGCCTCTTCGCTCGCTACATTCTCCGTTAGTTAATCTAAGTCTCTAAGGTCCGGTATTTCAATCGTTCCTTATTCTTTACCTTAGGATAAGATTCAGATTTAATCTAAGGTTCACTTTTGGGGCACAGTAGTGTATTTCAATCAATCTATTCCAGACCTTAAGTTAAGTAGCAGGATGAACAACATTACGATATGATTCAGTTAATTCACAAATTCAACTTAAATATTTGTAAGGACACTAGCGCCATTTTGACATTTTGAAACGTTTCGATTTTGAGGTTATAGTCTTAAAGTGACATATGTCATATTAAAACATGTAGATTCTTAATCATTGTAATTTGAAGAAAAAATTATTAAGAGAAAAAATATGGATGCTAATGCAATATTATTGTCCTGTCAAGGAATTAATATTCAAAGACCGATATCATATTCTGAGTGAGTATAATGCTGCGAATTATTCTATTCTTCAGCTTGGCAACTAAATATTGTTCTTGAATAATAAGTATTTCTTAATGAGCTTCCCATAGTCCGTATACATAATGAAATTCAGTGATTATTGTCTATTTGTCCTTTCAATTATAGAGACTCTAGCAGTAGTGATGAGTAGGTAACGTTCATGTTTCTAAACCACTTGACAACTTCTCGCCAAGAAAGAGTCTACGGACTCAGGAATAACCTTTGAAAAGTGGGTTGAAGGAGACTTTTACAATCGCTTCAGGTTAACCAAAAGAACAGTTTATGTAATACTGAAGCAAATTGAAATGGACATCATATTGCCTACAACAAGAAACTATGCAGTGACACCATCGCAGATGCTTCTCTTAAGTTTGAATTTTTAACCACTAATACTTTTCTCATTTCTGTCGGAGATTTCATCGGCAAACACAAAACTACTGCAGGCAAACATATATGGAGAGTTTAGATTAGCCATAACAAAGCTAAGAAAAAGTATGTAAGAATGCCAACAAATACGGAAATACAGTCTTGTTTTTTAATACTTTTATATTACTATAATCAACGAATATACAAATGGCAACATAATAAACTACTACATCTATTCCTTATCCTGGAGCCGTATAAGGAATACTTCGATTGTCACTTAACATTAATCAAAACTATTAACTAATTAATCAAACTTAAACCTAGATAAGGAGCAATTGTGATTGTAAGTGTAAGTGTAAATCCTGGATTTATTATGTTACCAATTGTATATTCGTTGATTATAGTAATATGAAAGTATTAAAGAAACAAGTCTGTATTTGCAAAAATTCTAGAAATCTATTATTTTTGGATATAGCTACTTCAAAAAGATTTCTACAAAATATTATGCATTTATGACAGATAACTGATAACAAATTTATTAATTTTACTCTTAATAATTTTTTCGTGACATTTCCATTTCCAAAAATTTCCATTGATTTATAAGAATCTATATAAGCACCATACTATATTAAGCGCCGCACCACCTATGTCGCTACAAGACTATAACCTCCAAAAAGAAACATTTGCAAATGCCAAAATGGCGCTAGTGTCCATACAAATATTTACTTTGAATGTGTGAACTAACTGAATCTTGCCGTAATGTTGTCCATTCTGCTACTTAACTTAAGGTATGGAATAGATTGGTTGAAATACACTTCTATGCCCCTAAAGTGTACCTTAGATTAAACGTGAATCTTATCCTAAGGTAAAGAATAAGGGATGATTGAAATACCGGCCCTAAGTCTATAAGTCTCTAGTGTGTCTCTTTGTTAGCCGTGAGATATAGTCTGTATTACAGGTGTCACTGAATTATAAAATAGTTTTGGAACCAGGACAATTTGATAAGTTCTTCATTGCACACTATATTCACTATATATGTCGTAATATAAGTGCTGAGCGTAACATAATAATTACAAATATAAGCGTTCACTAGCAATTTTCGATGTGATATGGTAAAAATATTATAGTTCGCAAAATTATGCGCTATTTTTAAAATTATTCATCGCATTTGCAGTTAAAAACTAAAGCACTAACGCTACGCACTAGCACTGCGGGATATTGAATCATACTTGATTTTAATCAATTTTATGAAAGGAGCTAAATCTCCGAGTAAAACGTGAATTGAATTGAAATCTGAAATTATGACAAATTAAGTACATTACCGATTAATAAAGTATTTATATTATTTAAAGAAAAGAGAACGACATTATAAATCTTAGTTCAATAATAACACCTTACATATTAAACATATACGTATATAATGATTTCTTATATTTACGCGAACACTACTCATTTAAATGAAACTAATTTTACGGATTTTATCGCGTTTAATATTTTACTATTTATAACCCGACGTTTCGGGCGCTTTACAGCTCCCATGGTCACGGGGGGACTGAGGTGACAGTTGTCCCAATGTCATAGTTACCCCGGAGTACCTTCAGCTTTTAATTATTATTTTTAGTCCGATCTACGCAGAAAGAGCTTACTGTGTCTTGAAGCCTTGCAGTGGTATGCTTGGTTTTTGATTTAATTTTATTAATAATAGGATCCCAAGCCGGTGGTAATACCCAACCATCTTCCCTATTGAAATTAGGATGTTTTCGAACGACATCGTCGTTCTAGGAAGTCTGCAGTCTGTGACCATGTTCTGGATCATCCCAACCATTACATCAGATTTGATAGACCACAAATCCTTGCAAAAGAACACCGATTCCTACCAAGGATGATTCGCGAGGCTATTGAAATTAAAAAACATCCTAATTTCAATAGGGAAGATGGTTGGGTATTACCACCGGCTTGGGATCCTATTATTAATAAAATTAAATCAAAAACCAAGCATACCACTGCAAGGCTTCAAGACACAGTAAGCTCTTTCTGCGTAGATCGGACTAAAAATAATAATTACTCCGGGGTAACTATGACATTGGGACAACTGTCACCTCAGTCCCCCCGTGACCATGGGAGCTGTAAAGCGCCCGAAACGTCGGGTTATAAATAGTAAAATATTAAACGCGATAAAATCCGTAAAATTAGTTTCATTTAAATATACGTATATGTTACAAAGGAGATAGATTGGAATCCAAACTAATTATTATTTTGTAACATAATTATATATACTCGTATATTGACTTTTATATATTGACTTCTCAAAACATTGATCAATTTATAGAAGGTACTAGCTTTATAACACTTTATTTAACTCTGCAGGGATAGTAAGTACTTCAGTAGACCTGTAGGGCCTGTAATTTGTAGTTTAAAGAAGATAACGTGTGTACGGTGAGCTCACACAAATTGGGACATCGTGCACCGTTCAACCTGCCTACTTAACTAAAGTAGGCAAATCCGGGAAACCACAAATGCTTAGCGAAGTTACCCGTGGTAAAGCAATTTACTGAAACTGTCATATAAGGTTTATATCAAACAAAATATATTTTGTTTAATATAAACTCATAAATTCTTATTTTACAGTAATAAGACAAAAATTAAATTATGTTGCTAAATTGAAAGAGTTTTAAATTCCACACACCTACACTTATATCCGAAATAAAGTTCTTTTAAAAAAAACGCTAAATAAAAAAGCACTTTAATTTAATTTTCAATTACGACGTGCACTAACGACTAGGCGGGGTCGTTACTTAATTGAAAGTAATAAAAAGTCTCCATCCTTGCAAAACAAGGAACTCACCTGGCGGCATCGAAATAACTTGGTCGTGGCACTAAATGATGAGACTAGCATATATAGGTATATACGAGTAACAGGCATATATTATGCCAGTTGATATTTATTAGAAACACTAACGTAATACAATTAGAGTGACTTCTATTGAAGCTTAAACTGTTTAAAAAGATCAAGCTTTAGTCCTAGTTTTTAATTTTTTTGCAAATTGCCTTGCAAAGTGTTTCCAAAGTGGAGAAGTTTGATTTTGCAATGTTTGGTATTGACTCGTATCACCTCTTGTTCCTTTCGCGAATACAACTTCATGATCAGATTATAGATTTACTGATTAAATTTAGAGCAAACAAAACTTGAGATTAAATGATACACAGCTAACTCTAACTGTCGTTTATCGAAGTTCAAGAACTCCGTTTAATATGTGGGTTGTTTGAGTTAGTTATATTCGGTCGGCATTTGTAGGTTCGCCCTCTAGTCACGCACGGTCTGCAATCACCCGGAAATCTTTGAATATGCCCCTATTACCTTCCTCACCTCACTCAACTTTAGTGCTGCAATAGTTATGATTCTGTAATTACCTTTTTATAGACGTCAATAAAATAGTAGAAATACATTTCCTTAAATTGATTTTACGGAATCGTAAAAAAATTATAGCATTCTGTAAAATATGTGTTCAAAAAGACAAAAAAGGGGAATAAAAAAACTAGAAAAGCCAAAAAAAATATTTTGGCCATCGGCAGATGGCGAAATATCCATCTCAGTTACGTGGGGTCAAAGTTAACCAGACCAGGGAATGATCGCATTTCGCAACGAAGTGTCTGCCATTCCGATTTTCTTGTCCAGCTTGATGATAGCGTAAATGGACTCAGAAATGGCCGATGTGCAGTAGTACAAGTAAAAGATAATAACATTTCTAAATTTTGAGGTAGACCAAGTAGAGTAGACCACAATTATAACAATATGCAATTGTATAAAATTTACTTATAGCCCTATACAATAACTTTCTATACACTTCGACATTATCGACAGATTGTGGGATAAGCGTAGGGTAAATCTAAATATATAAAACAGGAAACCTAAAAGAAAATAAGGTAAGCAATACTAAAATTAATGTTACTAGGCTAAAATATCACCACAGATGAAAAAGTTCTGCACATATCACCGCCACTAAGATGTGTCGTAATTATTTTTTAATTACTGCTATTAATGTTAATAGATTTTTTTTATGAATTTAAAAGTAACCCTCTTTATAACTTAACATACAACAGACATGAAACAGACTTGAAAGCCTTTATGTATTTTTACTTTATTTATTATTTTGTAATCGAATAGTATTAAAAGAATAACGCCGATACTGGAGCAGCGTAGCGGACTCTTCTCGGCTTCAAAACCCTCTCAGAAGTGAGAGGAGGCCTGAGCTGAGCAGTGGGACATTTAAAGACTGTTACTTTACTTTTGCTGAAATTAAAATTTGCTTAACTCATGAAGGTGATACAAATGGTTAGTGGCTAGTGATATCACTGACTATAGATAATGTATAAAACAGAAATATTTATATCTATTGCCACAATTGATATTTTATTTTTAGTTTTCATTCTGAGATTCTTCATCCAGAAATCACTTACAAGGACTTTTGACAAATGAGAGAATCGCCGATATTATTTAGTTTTTACACCGTTTTGTAGCTGAATCTCGTTTTTTGTTGTAGTTAAATACCTAACTTCCAAACCGAAACAGAATAACATGCTCATGCAATTTTTACAACAAACATCTATCAAAATTGAATTATTTAGTTGTCCGATCAATGGTTATAAGTGAAACGTGAAGCAGGCTGGTGACGAAACATGGATCTGTTAATTTCGAAAGTAAGAAATATTTTAGTCAGTGTGGATATTTAGAAGTGTATTTAGAGGGCACATGAGACTTAAAAATAGATGTTTCAGGGGGATGGGCGCAGTGTGATGCCACACCGAAATATTCTGGGTAACACAGCATTTTCTATGGACAGACCTTGCACTTACCATTAGGTGAACGTTTTGCTCGTCTCGTCACTTTCTCTTATAACTTCAGTTAGTTTTTGTTGAAAATAATTCAATGTAAGAAGTTCAGCAGAAGAAACAACCAAAGGCAAGATTTTACTGCACTACGATTTTTTTTATATCAAAAAAGTTAGGGAACGAGCAAAACGTTCTCTTGATGGTAAGTGCAACGTCTGCCCATAACAAATGCTGTGCTACGCAGAGAATTTCTGTGTGGCCCGTCACCCTGAGACATCAGTTCCTAAGTCTCATATGCCCAGTGATTACGCTAGCTCTCAGTGCCCTTCAAACCGAAACACAGTAATGTTTGCACACTACTGCTTCACGGCAGAATAACTGGCCTTGGGGTGGTACCTACCTAGACAGATTCCTGCATAGAAATCCTACCTCTCCTGCAACTACGTCTTCGCACACTATCCTTAGCCTGGTTCGTCTACTTCAATATTATGACTCGTTTTAGTTTTCTCTACAGTATAGAGAAAGAAATAAAAGTATGTACTATCGCGTCCTGAAATGGCGGTATAGCTACAAAGCAAGTATATTTGACTTGAAGAACTAAGACGAGCATACATGTTGTCAGTGATGGTTTCAGCTGAAAGTATTTAGTATCTACACGACAAAGCTTTCGAAAAAATATAATAAGCAAATAATATAAATATATTATACTTTGCTTAAATTTTTCCTACCTACCTATCACCTACCTCTTTCTACCGAGGTGTCGTAAGAGGCGAGTAAAGTATTGAACAGAAGGCATTTATTCGTGCAGACTAATATACTGCTCTTGGGAACGCAATCGAGAGTAAGACTTTTGATTCGTACCAAAATGTCTCGCCTTGTTTCCCGCAGAGCCGAAAAGTGAGTTATGTGGTCTCTCCCTACCCCTTATATGGGAAAAAGGCGTGACTGTATGTATGTATGTAAAAATTATGTAGTCGAAGTAAGTGTGATAAAGTTTCTATATACGCATATATTCATATATTTATGGACTGAAGTTATCCTTACTCACTTTTTATTCAAGAGTAAAAACATCCCTTTTCCCCAGAGAACTTAATTCCCGACTTAAGTTTTAAACGCAATAGCATGTCAAGCAGTTTTTGCTTTAAGCGAAAAATGAAAGTTGAGTACAAGGTGAACTCTTCAAATCTTGAAGTTAAGCTTACGTGCAATATTTTCTAAAATTATGCTTATTTTGTATATAACTAAATAACTACTTTTAGTGTTATACATAGAACAAAAATTATCGTTATTAGGTAAAGTTAATTGGTTGCACCCAAAATAAAAATAGGTAAATAAGAAGCACTACGAGTAATTTTACTGTTCACCTTTTCACAAGTATGATATGTGGCATCAATCATACATAATCTCGTCTTTTTTAATCTATCAACGAGTATATCTAGACAAAATTACCTACAAAAAATATGTCACAGCATGTTATTTCATCAAAATAACAGAGTCGAGTAATTTTCTGCGATCACGATATTTTCTACACTTCCTTATCCTTTCTTTCATCCTTATCTTTGTAATAATCATTTAAAGTATAGCAAGCTTTGGAGCATTTTTAGTTCCTGTTAGGTTAACTGTATCTTCTGGAACGCTAATATAAATATTTTTATGGGTGTGGCCTCTGTCTACCCCTTATATAGAAAAAGGCGTGAATATATGTGTGTACATCGATACACACAAGATTTTTTTTTACTTTACATAGCCTGATTCCTATGCAGGAATCCTTGTAGGTAGGTATACACCACAGGTATTCTGACGTGAAGTAGTAATATGCAAACATTGCTGTGTTTTGATCTCAATGGCACTGAGAGCTAGTGTAACCACAGGGCATGATGAGACTTAAGAACTGGTGTATCAAGGTAACGGGCGCAGTGTGGTGTCACATAGAAGTGTTCTGGATGACACAACATCTGTTATGGGCAGACATTGCAATTGCCATCAGGTGAATGTTTTGATTATATGGTCACTTCATCTAATTAAAAAAAAAAACATTCCTACACCATCTCAGGGCCAGTAATTCTGCCGTAAAACAGTAGTGGGCAAATATTACTGTGTTTCGGTTTGAAGGGCACTGTGAGCTAGCGTAATCACTAGGCATATGAGACTTAAGAACTGATGTCTCAGGGTGACAGGCGCAGTGTGGTGCCGCACAGAAATGTTTTGAGTGTCACAACATTTGTTATAGGCGTAGCACTTACCATTAGGTCAACGTTTTGCTCGTTAAATCACTATATCTAATAAAAAAGGTAATCAACATCAGACTCTTAACAGTTCACTACTGGACATGCCCCTCTTTTAGCAAGTAAGTATTTGTAGTAATCGCCACACCAGCTTAGACGCTTTGCCGGTCACATCTGTAAAATTTCAATATTTTCTTTTCGTGGAATTATGAGGCGGTTATTCCACCATATGTTAAAGTATATGTGAAAGTAATGAGATTTTTCAGACATTTTACATTTTGAATTTGACCACTCCCATCCCATGCAATGCCATGGGGTGGCAGATTTTCTTACGCCGCTACCAGAAGGCATTTTGATTATTATTTAGCTTGTTATTATTTCTTATTTTTAAGTCATATCATCGTCTGCCCGTGTCTGTGTCACCCAAAACATTTCTGTGTGACACTACACTCCACTTGTCACCTTCAGACATTAATTCTTGACATCATGTCCAGTAATTACTCTAGCTACCTATGCCTTTCAATCCGAAACACTGTACTGTTTGCACTACGGCTTGACGGCAGGATAACTGTTACTGGTACTTGGACCAATTCCTACCGACTACATAGGAATCCCAGTGTATGCTTAAGGTAGATGCATAATTTATTGTCAACTGATTTTTGTTTGTTGTAAACATAAGTATATAGTTTTAAACAAATAACAACTTCAGGGAATTATGTTGTGCGTCCGAGCAACGCCTCTACACGATATTATAAAGTTTTTGTAAGAACATTTCTAAAATTCTTGAGTGTCTCGCCTTACCGTCGCCAGTTCTCTCCTACGTTGTATATAATACTGTGAAGTTTGTGAGACGCGTTTAACTTTATACTGCCTTAAATATACATTTTGCAACTTCGCTTTTCTTCATGAAAGAAGTTACAGCGTTATATCGTTCCTCAACAAGTCGATGTTAACCCGAAAATGTAACTTTCGTTTCTTAAAATTATACGCGTCTATTTTGTAATGTATTAAAATCATTCATTATTACAGTACACAGTTTATTTTTAAATAAAGTATTTCGACATATCGTTATTGAACGACGTCATAATATTACATACATACATACATACACGCCTCTTTCCCATAGGGGTAGGCAGAGACCACATCTATTCACTTGCTACGATCCTGACACACATCTTTAGCTTCTTCTACTTTCATTAGCGTTTTCACACACGCTCGTCGGTTGCGGGTACTTTTAACGTGACCTTTCCTCAAAAGTTCACCGATCTAATTGTGATACGTACGCCTAGGTCGACCCTTACCGGCTTTTCCATTCACACTTGCCTTATAAATCTGTTTCGTCAATCTCCTTTCATTCATCCTCTCTACGTGTCCAAACCATCTAAGCATGCCTTTCTCTATCTTTTTTACTACATCTTCAACGACACCGCAACGTTCCCTTATCACGCTGTTTCTCACTTTGTCAATCAGAGTTACTCCAGCTATACTTCTCAAACTTCTTATTTTCGCAGCGTTAGTCCTACTTTCATGCTTCTTCTGCCAGACCCAGCATTCACTACCATACATAAGTGTGGGGACCAGAACTCCCCTATGTACAGCCAGTCGTTCTTTTTAGATACGTTCTGGCTACACATAAAGTTATGCAGAGCCCCATTCACTTGATTTCCGTCTCTCGTAAATTTAGAACCCAGGTACACAAACTCTTTTACTTGTTCCACTCTTTCTCCTTTAATCAGAACTTTGCGATCCGACATACTTTTTTCTCTTTCAAAAACCGTTACTTTCGTATATATCTTTTTTCATCATATTAGTTAAAAAAATCCAAACACTTCTAAAATTCAATTAACATTCGACATAAAACACATTCCTTGAAGTTGGTCCTCTAGTTTTCCAGTAACAATTAGTTTCGATGAGATTTTGCGGTAGCTGTGCAATTCAATGTAGTGGTGGTGGCATGAATTGGCGGTAGCGCGAAGCCTTGTTTAGTATTAAACGGTACAAGAGATGCTTTGTTCGTAAGTTCGCATTACGCTAGGGGAATGTAACTCAAATATTCTGCAAATCGCTATGAATTTATTTTAGACTTCAGCGAAGACTTCGCTAAGCCAATTGTTATTTGAACAACTGAAGTTGTGCTACAGTAATGAATTGTGTTTAAACTTTTTATCGTACCTTATGAGATATAGTGGTAATTATTGATGAATATATACAATTTTTTTATTAAAGATAAAGATAGACAAACGGTTTTTTTAATTTTTTTATGGAGAGAGACGACTATATTATAGTTAATAGTTCATTCATTATTTAACTCTTACGCACACCGTTTTTTCCAAGAGAAAGTAATAATTATACAATAAGGTATTTAAAGTAATATTAAGCGACAATAGCCTAATGGTTTAGGGTACGGACTGCGAAACATGACATCGCAAAATCGAGCCCACCATTCGACTATTGTCGTGAACCTCCTCCCAGTACAAACTTTTAAGCTTAGTTGGAGGGTTTAACAGCAATATTAGTAATGTTAAAAGCATTCCTATTAATCTTTAAAAAATTGAATATATAGCGTATAATATACACGTCCAAATATTTTCAAACGTTATACGTCATAAATTTTGTATCGAATTTTCGTAACATACTAATTTTGCAATTTCTTACTTAGGGAATCCTTATTTTTAGTTATAACGTTGGTACATTATGTAATAATTTTTAGGGTCTCTGGTATTATACCGTAAAAAATAAAAATAATGTTACTAAACATGCTAGGGTTACAATAAATGCGACCCATAACAATATATTTGCCTTTTGGAAACCAGGTGTGCGACACACTTTTCTTATAAAAATATCTTATAAGCTTCAATGAATGCCTAAAAAGGATTTTTAGTTTTCGCATTTTCGATATTGATTTTGCGTCGTCAGTAGCCTGTAAATAGATGAATGTAAGATAAAGTAAAGTTAACGATTTGATATTCAGCGATTTTCGGGAGAGTTGGCGTCAAAATTACAAGACGTCCACACTTAAGAGACCGCTCTCCGTCTGTGGTTAGTTGGTTCTAGACTTGGTGTATTAATCTTGGTACAATCTGTCAGAGGCTTTTAAAATTTCGTAGCACTTACCTTGGTGATTTTTATAAGACCCCTGGTAGGAGATGTAATAATATGTAATCCTTTAACGCCGTTCGCACACGGCAAATGTAAAAGTGTGTTTGCTTGTTTATGAAAGCAAATCGAAATTAAAAAACATACAGTCACACCTTTTTCCCATAAGGGGTAGGGAAACACCACACCCGCAGCCCACTTTCCGCCCCCACAAAAACTTGCCAAATTCAGCGAAACCTGGACCCTCTGACGGGAACCTCGGGCCGAGCCAGAGCACCGCATCAGCGACTTAAGCCTGGATTAAGCCTCTGCGTAGCCGCCTTACTACCCGCACTTAGAAAATCGACACCCAAAATACAAGTCCTCTAATTTCGCCGCAGACTTTTCTCTAATTTGCATCTTCATTAGCAGTTAACGTTGCCGAATTATGGAGTTTAGCTCGCGAAGCACAGTCTCCTCAAGACAGACTCATGGCCATCGTAGAGCACATGAATGTCATCGACGCGATTTGGACGTTTCAGTGCGCCTAAAGAACTCGCGAAGCATCGTTTTTAAACCATTTAATTTTTTTTCCAAACGCGTCTCAAATAGGAGAAATAAAAACCCTTCTTTGACAGTCTCGTAATTTAATGCGAACGGTCTTAAGACGCAGTTAGAATAAATCAAGAGCTTCCTTCGTGACCATGACATCGACTTTATGTTGGTGCAAGAGACTTTCTTAAAACCTAGTATGCGCGATCGCAACATAGCGAATTGCAAAATAATCTGTAACGACAAAGCGACCCATAAAGTCGGCACTCTGATTTACTATAAAAAGTCTTTGCACTATATCCCATTCGATACACCAGACTTAGGTTAGCAATGACAGGCCGCGTGTACTCGTTTCAGTATTCCTCTCGCCAAAGTTTCAGCCTATAAATGTCACACTGCTGAGCACAGGCCTCCTCTCATTTCTGAGAGGGTTTTGGAGCTAGGAAGAATCCGCCACGCTGCTCCAATGCGGGTTGGCGGACTTCACATGTCCTCGAAATATTTCTTTTCCTTTCTTTATTTTATTTCTATTCCTCGGACATGCTGGTTTCCGCACGATGTTTTTCTTTCACCGCTAAGCACGTGGTAAATCAGCACTTAAAATTGTAGAACAATATTAGAGGTGCTGGCACCGGGGATCGAACCCAGGTTACTCGCTTACTATGAAATTTAAGGGGAGCACCAGGCCCCTGAGCTACCACGGCTCTCCTCTCGCCAACCAAACAAATATTAGAGTCGGATTTAAAATTCCTCTTAAATTTAGGGCGTTCTGTTATATATGCCGGGATTTGATCATCAAGCACGGTAGTTGGAGCTCCAACGTTATTAACACGAACGGCAATAAATTGTACGATTTAGCGGAGAGTCATAACGTAACGGTTATCGCTTCCAAAACGCCAACCAGATTTCCGTTGCGATTAGATTAGCAGCCTGATAATCTCGACGTAGCGATAATAAAAGACGTGAACCTACTCGTATCAATAGATCCTATAGTAACGCTTCACGAACTTGAGTCGGATCTTCGTCCGGTCATATTTAAACTGGGCCGGCTCACTGGTGAGGTCACCAAAACCATTGTAGACTGGCGTACTGTTGGAGTCAAACTCGTGACTACGAGCTCCCAGCACTTAAACGAAATATCCGATACTATCTACTTAGATTTATGAGCTAATAATACTCAGTCGATTATAAGACTATGTCTTTACAAACAACATTCTCCGCGACGAGCAGTTCGGCTTGCGACCCGAACACTCTTGTACTCATCAAGTGCACCGCTTAACGGAGAATTTTAACGAAACCCCCTAAGTTCTTAGGTAAAGGGGCTTTATTTTTCAATGTCGCAACAAATTCTGGCACGACGGCTTGTTTTACAAAACTGTGATAAAGTGCAAGACAGACTCGTTACTATCATACAAACCTTCTTATCAAATCGATTACTTTGCTTCCGGGTGGAGGGAACGCACTCTTCTAGCCGCCTACACTCGCGATATTCCAAAAGATTCGAAAGTCAATCTTGCGCTTTCCGAGGATGACATGGCATACATGGAATACGATCACGCAGTTAGGATGCCGTATTCCCTGAGAAAAGAGATAGCGTCAAATACCTCGGGGTAACACTAAACGCAGCTATGTCGTTCGCTACCTATATAAAAATGTACGCTTTTATCTCAGGCCGCCTATGCCCGTTAATTTGCTCTTCTATCAAAATGTGGTTAAACCAGCAAACTACCAATGTAACGCAAAACGCGCCCGAACGCAAACGCTGTCTAAACTTGCTCGACGACCCGATGTCACAGCACCATTAGTGTGTTAGTAACACGGTGCACCCAGTTTTTTAAGTTAATTTATCTAATAAAGGTAACAATTACAAACCTTTCAATATACATAACATTTAAAACCACTGAGGTTTGTATTAACGCTATAATTAGACTACAACTCGCCTATAATAAACCTAATAAAATATAATGATATTATATATCTGGCTCTAAAATGTTACCTTGCATATGCGTTTGAGATAAAATATTGTTGTAACTTGTATTAAATATTTTTTTTTGTTAAATATTTTGTTTTGATAAAGTTTCAGGGTAGTTGGTCGAGAAACCACGTATGCAGCCTTCTTCTAGCCGTAAATGCTTTTCGCTATCACATAACCGGTTTTGCGACACAGCACGAGTATATATAGGATGTTGAATATTTTTCTTTAATTCAAGATTCCAGAAATTTTCTTTGATTTAATTGTAAGTTAATTTAGTATGGACACGTAAATCTTGCAGTAATTGAAAAGACCGGTTTCATCATATTATAGTATTGTTGTCTAATGTTTGGAGATTTTTTTTTGTAATTTATATATTTTCTTATTCGGACATTACTCCGTAGCTATGGTCCGGACATTCCGGACCATAGCTACGGAGGTAAAATTGGATGTGAGAATCAGCAAGTGCATGTTTAACAATAATTTGACTTTAAAGGGAATAC
This sequence comes from Luehdorfia chinensis, assembly GCA_019845155.1. NCBI lineage: Eukaryota > Metazoa > Arthropoda > Insecta > Lepidoptera > Papilionidae > Luehdorfia > Luehdorfia chinensis. The sequence continues at coordinate 7,126,505 of JAHVAK010000282.1, forward strand.
GGTTTTTAAGGATTGTAATATTTGCCAGAAATTGTCGCAATTTGTCGCAAACCTTTTCAATAATTTTACTACGTATACCCGATACACTCACGTACCAGAGCGGTACTCTTTACCCAGAGACACACAAGTCGACAGTGAACAGAGGTCCGAACCCTCTTCGGACTGACATTAGATGGCTTATTTTTACATAAGAAAAACGTTCTCCCGTGACCTGAATTAGATGGGAAAGTTTAGGAGATTATTTATGGGATAAACCAAACCTGGCTCGCGAGGTATTTGTTGAAGCTGTACAGCTATTTGATAAAGCTGTAAAGAAAAAAAGGCAAACAGCAATCACATCATCAAAAATGTAGCATTTCGGGAATATCTAAAGTCAAATCTCTTATTTTACTTCATGTTAGCGAGTTACTGTGCCAACAAAGACAATCAAATGTATGGGCAAGTGTAGGATTGCTGTCCATTACGGTATGTATAGTCCAAACCGCATTTCCCTTCATGTGCAAGTTAACACCTAATAGCAATGGACGCAATGTCCGACCGCACACAATTGACTCGCTCGGCGCTTCAATGCATTACGCAGTATGCATTTCAACCTGCAAAATATTTGATTAGCTTACACGTAATGTATCTGTCGAATGTACATAAATATATTCGATATTAAGAAAACAATGTTATGGTTTCGTTTAAATAAGTGGTTACACGCCTTTATCTTTAAGGAAAATTAACGTGTTTACACTGTACAACTACAACAGTAACGTTTAAAACGGTTATTTTCAAGTACTGTAAATAATCCAATTATTAATCCTTTGTACACCTTTTGAATGATTTAATCAAATTAATCGGCAATTAGCGGAATTGAAACTCATGCATCACTACCTAAATAAATATATCTCTAATAATAAAAGAATATTATAAATAAAAAATAAAAACATTTAGGCCACAGTAAAATTCTTATGCAGCCACTCATGTGGCTTACCACCTGCGTCTTTTGATTATAATGTAAGACAATTTTCAGTGTTAGCAAACATTATGTAACCTTGTCCACAAGTAACTGTAAACATATTGTGTCAGTGATCGTGGAAACTTAAAGCTTTTATAAATACACAAATATTTCCCTTTTCCCATATAAGGGCGCATCCCTTAATTGGGAAAAGGGAAATATTTGTGACCGATTTATGACCAGAGACCACATCAGTAGCCCGCTTTTGGCCTACGCTGGAAACGTGACGGGTGGCAAACCATGTCGCCGCTATTTTGATAAGAGTCGAAATTCTTGTTACCATTGCGTTCTCACGAGTAGCTAACCAAGAAACTATAAGGTGGAGGATTCTACTATCTCGGAAGGAACAGGTGTATACAGTAGCTCGGGAGGCTGGAGTCGCTAACCCGGTATTCTATCCTATTTACCGGACAAAGCAACTAGGTCAAGTACACCTGACCTATCAAATTTGCACTATAAATAATATATTTGTTAATTGTATATGAATGTACATTAAATAAGTTATTTGTGCTGTAATGTATTGAATCCGTTATAATACCACATTTATTATTTTAAATATTTAAAGGGATTTGAAAATACAATAAATAGCGTCTGAACAAAAAATTATTTTACCGAATATAATTTTCATAGCGATAAATAAGTTACATTGACTTTTCTATCTTATTTATCCATTTTATAAGACATACGACACTATTAGTCAATTTGTTTTAATTTTTGCAAATGAAAAAAATTAGCAAGAATTTCGTTTAAAAAAACAGGAGAAAACAATATCAACCTTTAAAGATATTCCGGAAAATAAGTAGAAAAAAATAAGTTAACTTACAGTAATGAAGCTCAAGGGTCTGATACCGCAGTTCAGTGAGAAAGGCGAAAAGGGGACAAACTAGAAAAAGCGACGCTAAAAGAATAGAGGTATTAGGTAAAAACCTCTATTAAGGCTTGTGATAAATGAACTCGAACCCGGATGTTTCACGGTGATTATATACATTTTAAGCCCCCTAAGAGAGCCGGAGATTACCTACTCTCCTGCAAGATACGATAAGAACTTGGTGAAGATATCAAAGCATGTAATTTACTAATCAGTGTTATATTATAAATAAACAAAAAAAAAACAAAGTTTTAAGATTTTTTGTATGTATGTATTGATATATAGATTTTTTGTCACCACGTGAAAGTCATTAATACACACACAGTTAAAATATGGAAGTTAATATAATTAAAAAGCAAAGTTTTATACCGAATGTGTCTAACCATATTGACAGTATTTATCTTAATAATGAACGCTCATAAACTGTTCAATACTAAAAATTGTCGGACTAATGCTGGACTGCGCTCCCCGTTGCGACGCATGGTGCAATCGTACAATGACTATTTTTTTAATACAGATATTTTTACTGCAACTCCCTTTTACTATAAATAAAGAAATAAAAAATTGATTAAAAAATAAAATATAAAAACGTAATGTAATTATTCTAGAAAAAAGTCTTAGTGTAATTAAACTGACTGCTGCCCGTGACTTCATCCGAGAGTCACTTTCGCATGTACGAGTATAATATTAGTGGATGGATATGAAACTCGTTACGTGCAACTCATAGTATTTAATATTTGGTAAACGGTGTTGAATGTGCATAAACTAATTTGTATTTATTTTAATATGTTTTAACAACATTTGTACATTTGTTTGTATAAACATAATAAAATAAAGTAAAAAATAAAAATAAAACAAATGTCTGTATTTTGAATTAGAATTATTACAACCAATTTTTGACAACAAATCGATTATTGTCTTGTATAAAGAAGATTAAGCAGCCTGTTATGTTGTCAAGCCTGAGAACACAAAGGTTTTATTTGTTAAACGACTGAAATTGTATTTACATCGTGACTCGTAAATAAACAGGAAAATGTTTGGAGACATACAGTTGCTCAGCGTAATGACAACAATGAATTGCTTGTTCGTCTATTAACTTCCATGGCGTATATTGTAATCTAATTTCTAACAAAACTTATTTGAATTACACACTTTAATAATGTATACATCTGGCTAAGGAGGTATTTACGCCGACGGACACATTGTAAAATATTTAGGTGGTAAAATACATTTTCAACGTAGAAAAATGGTTAATTATTAAAATGTACTTGCGAAGAATCCACATGAAAAAAATAATAAAATATGTTTTTATACATTAAATATAATGTTTTAATATGTATATATATTTCAGTCGTGGGACCGACGCCCATAGTCCCACTTCCCCTTAGGTATATCCGCTCGCTAGTATGCTGTCGTACTAGAAACCATCACGCACATCTCTGGACAAACTCAGAGTGAAGATAGGCGAGGGAAGCATTGCTTACTATTAACAATTGCATATCCCGTGTATTAGGACATGGATCCTTTATGAAACATACGTATATTTGTTTTAGTTGTCACGGACAACCCTCTGTAAAGATCCTGAACGGAGACACACTTAACGGCGGCCTACATCCTGCTGTACTGCCCTATGGTCGCCAAATACCAGGCTAAATATTTCAGCTCGCTGAGGTGGCTCCTTTAGGTCACCGGCAACACGGAGAGTCTGCTGACGGTTCCTGGAGGAGCTTGGTTGGCTCGAATAAACTACTCGTCCTGCCCACACGCATATAACGCGCATATACGTAGGGTTGCAATCTACAATCAGTATTTATTTCAATACCTAACGTGATAAGTTAAACGTCAAAAGATATGTGACGGCGGAGGAGTATTGTGATGACATCGAAACCGTGTGGTATCGGCATAAGAGATTACCTACCACATTTGCCCTGTGGATAAGTTGAATAAGGAAAAGTCAGCCAAAAGTCGCCTGCCTGCCAAACTTGTCGATTATGGAAAATACTGAACTTGAGAAAATATATTGCAGTGATATTACGATATACGAACTTTACAATACACCTTGATTCTTCGCCGTGTATGGATATAGTTGTCTGTGGACCATTGTCAAATTGTGTGGACTGTGCACTCATTGACCCATTCTTACTTACGTAAAAAAATGCATTTATATAATAGGATAATAGGTTAGTATAATAATGTGTGTAAAAATAATGCTCCCGCATTATTTTAAAGATTGCAGATAAAATTGTTTGTGGATACTTTTTTACAAATTTATGTCGAACCATAACGTGTATTTCTGTATATGTGTGTATGAATGTTTGTTTATATGTATGTGCATATTTGTGTATAATTTTATATTTGTCATAATAATAAGTAAAGTATAAAGTATTGTATTTTATATTTATTAATGGCTTTTATGGTAATGGGTTTCTAAGAATTTTACACCTGCCACAATGTTTCACTACGCCCTGGGTTGACTGGCAGAGAATACCAAATGGCATTAAGTCCGCCCATTGTATCCTTTTAGGGTAAACAATAAAGTTTATTACAATTATGTAAATAAAATAAATAAAGAAATACAATATATTTAAAATCCATAAAGATATTGGCGCTACACAACTTGTAATGGCAGACACTCAGATTATTTCTGTATATTTTAAAAGATTTACCAAATACCGCCCCCGTGTGGTAGCGGCCGAAGAGAATCTACCACCCCATCTCATCTCGTGGGTGTCGTAAAAGTCGACAGTGGGAAATTAAAACCAGGAGATGGGCAGCAGCATCTTCCTGGAACATCTGAATAGGTAAACTGCGGTTGCAAACCCGCAAAGCGTGGCAACTATGGCAAAATCCCTCCAATAAGAGAGCTACAAACTTTTGTGGCTATCTTTTGGGGAGGCCTATGTTTAGCAGTAGACTTGTGATAGGCAGAAACAACGACCAAAAAAGATTTTGAACTCAAATTTATAACATTATTGAACGTAGTTTACGTTAGGCGATAAAAGCAATTTTAGACTTTAAATAGCATTACAGGAGTGTCCTCAAGCGTTCGCCACCTGTGTCGATGGACTTAAGCGGGTCGAGAGCCCTTATGAAGGGCGAAATGCGCTGACAGGCCGTATCTGCAATATATTGCTTCGCAAACACCTGTGTTGATTATGTATGCTAGTAGGTTACAAGTGAACACCTAAATAAGAAAGTTATCGATCAGTTTCGACATAACAGTAATATTTAAAAGCATTCTACTTGATTTATATTTAATGTAATATTAACAGAATTGTAATACTGTTTTTGCAAATTATTAATATTACTGTGGACAATTCTCATTAAATTATTGAATTGTTTTAGGTTTGAATTTGTAGTTATATTGTTTACAGCGAACAACACATCCACTTGAATTAACCTCACTCTCGTTTTTTTTTCAATATAATAATTAACATGGAAAAAAAAACCAAAAGCTAAAAAAGTTTTTTATTCAAGAATTTAATACTTATTTGTTGTTCCGTTTAATGTCATTAAGAAATTATTGTTTATTGTGCAATTATTGTTTTATAATTTTGAAGTCGGTGCAGTGTGCACCTAAAACGTAAAATAATTAGGTACTCGTATATCAGTATTATAGTGTCTTTGGGTTAATTTACTGGTATTTTTGTATCAGCTATTTTTTGTATAATCAGTATTATAGTATGCAAGTATATTTAATTTTAGTTATATAAATAGATCCTTATATTAAATTGTCATCAGTTTCTTTATATTTTGTTTAAGTGTGTTTTCTTTACACTTAATAAGTAAGCACATACAAAATTTACTAAAGAAGTCATATTCAATTGTCTTTATCTTACTCGTAATTACTTTCCTGATAATATTTCGTTTCAGCAAGTTGTCTTCTAATTAGAATGACTAAAAAATATTGTGATTGTTTTGATATTTTTTCGTTGTAACTAATTTGTTATTGTATTTTGATGTTTTACTTGGCACCGACATCACAATTATAACAATGGAATTACATAATAAACAATAATTTTATTGATTAAATACACTCAGCGTCACAAAAATCGCACCTCTCTGAGTTTGCGCGAAAAATGGCTGTAATGGCTAGAAACGAATTATATTTATATAAATATAGGTATTTTTGAAATGGGTATTTGAATAGCTTTACATTATTAATAAAAAAATCATGAAATCATTAAAACATTTATCATTATAGAGCGTCAAAAATAAACACTGTCAAATGCTCGTTAGTAAGGACGCTAGTTACATCACCTAAAAAGGGTATAAAAGGGTCGATCTGGATGAAATATGGGCCAGTCGTAATTTAGACTTTGCAGTGAACACACGTGAACAAGTAACCCAAGTAAGAACAAGTAAAGATGGACACCAGCTCTGAAGAAGCCGCTCAAGTGATTGCCCTATTGCAGTCGGGGATGCGGCAGTGTGACGTTGCTCGACAGTTGAACCTGTCCCGTTTTTCAGTTCGGCGGGTGTTCCAACGTTTTCAGCAGACTGGTGGTTATGTTAGAAAACCGAGATCTGGAAGAAAACGGTGCACATCAGAAAGAGATGACAGTTTCATCGTTACGACATCTTTACGAAACCGTTTTACAAATGCTGTTGAGTTGCAACAACAGCTTCGATCAACTCGGAGAACATCTGTGAGTGTTTCTACGATAAGAAGAAGGTTACACGAAAAGAGTTTAACAGCCCATAGACCTGCTAAAGGTCCCAAACTTACTGCACAGCATCGCAGAGATCGCCTAGAGTTTGCTCGCAATCATTGCGAGTGGACTCTAGAACAGTGGCGGACCGTACTCTTCTCTGATGAGACGAGGGTCTGTCTCTTCTGCAATGACAGACGTAGAAGGGTCTACAGAAGACAGGGGGAGAGGTTCACACAACCCTGCTTCGAAGGATCCGTCGAATACGGGGGTGGCTCGTGTATGTTTTGGGGCGGCATTTCCGTCGACGGGAAAACGGAACTTGAGTGCGTTTCCCGGACTCGGGGTGGCCGTGGGCAAGGGTCATTAAATGCTGGTCGGTACATTACTGAAATCCTGGAGGAACATGTGGTTCCATATGCTGGTTATGTCGGTGACGGATTCATGTTAATGCATGATAATGCTCGTTGCCACACCGCGGCTATTGTACGGGATTATTTACAGGAGGTCGATATCTCTGTTATGCATTGGCCAGCACGAAGTCCAGACCTTAACCCAATAGAACATCTCTGGGATGACCTAAAACAGTGCGTGCGAGCTCGAGATCCAGCTCCAGCCACTCTTCAAGAGCTCCAAGATGCGGTACTTGAAGAGTGGGAACAAATACTCCAAGAGGCTGTTGCGATCCTTGTAAGGTCCATGAAAGATCGCATGGAAGCCGTTATCAAGGCAAGGGGGGGTAACACTAGGTTTTAAGAACTTTTTTGTATTTATTAAGTTTTTTTTAATTATTAATTTGCAAATTTGTACATACCCTGTCTTTTTCTTTAATTTCTCTTTCGTCTCGTTATAAAAGTAAAATTCAATTAAAATTCCTGAAAGCTAATGAAATTACCTTTCGAATGATACCCTCAAACCACAACATTGCCATTGGCCTGTTGTGTTAAAATAGTATTTAAATTATTTTTTTCGGATGTGCGATTTTTTTGACGCCGAGTGTAGTTGTATAAATAACGTATTTTTTAAAAACGTTCCAAGGAATTTGTGGTATATAAAAGTGTATCTGCTGGCTAATGTCCAACAGTTAATTTTTTTAAAGGGATGTTCAGCCTCATTTTAACAATGCATTAGACATTTCCGAATTTGTAAAAGGAACCGACGGTCTACCTAATCGCCACGCTGAAACTGCCGAAACGACTAGATCTACTAACCATTTTAATAACGATACAATTGTTTTACATGGCTCATATTATCTATCTATCTGTTTAGAATGACTTGGCAAGCAATGTGTCGCTTGAAATGTACTTAAATGATTGACATACTAGTAATAACCACTATAACCTACACATCCGTGCTGTTTAAGTAAAAGAGTTCGATTGTGTGTCGTAGACTAAGTCCAGCCAAGTCCAGAATGTCATTGACAATGGTTAGGTATATATCTTGTTCTGTAATTATAATAAACCTAACAATACCTCAATCAGTATAGTGAGAGTTCCCTTGTGTATCTTCGAAGTTAAAGGTTCAACACTAATGAAATTAAAATAAAATCTAAACCTATACTAAACCCAACGCATAAAGAGTCATTAAAATCGGTTCATAAACAAAGAAGTTATACCCGAACATACATAAATAATATTTATACAGACGAATTCAAAGCTTTTTTATAGTCGGTAAATAAAATAAAAAAACATATTGTAGTGTACTTGCCTTTATTTTTTTAGTCTAAGTTTTGTTTCGTTTGTTAGCGCCAATGTATATTGCTTTACTTTATTGCTTTTATTAGTTAATAAGCAGCTTTGACGAGCTCGTGACTTATTTCCACGCCGCAGGTCTTGTTTTCGAATCCCAGCTCGGGGCCAAAATTAGTGCAAAACAAAAATTGTTGAATTACGGGCGTGGTTGTAAAGTTTGTTTGAAAAACGAACCAACAATACAGTAGAAATCCTAGTGTGTTAAATGTTGTGCATGAGTTAAAGATTTCGTATATTTCTACCTATTAATAAAGAATAATTATTTCTTATAATGTATAATCTTCGCATTCATATTTTTTAATTGGATAAAGAGACGAAACGAACAAAACGTTCACCTGATGGTAAGTGCGGTCTGCCCATAACAAATGTTGTGTCACCCAGAAAATGTCTTTGTGATACTACGGCGCGCCCTGAGACATCAGTTCTTAAGTCTCATATGCCAAGTGATTACACTAGCTCTCAGTGCCCTTCATCCGAAACACAGTAATGTTTGCACACTGCTGCTTCACGGCAGAAGAACTGGCCGTGCGGTGGTACCTACCTAGACGGATTCCTGCATAGAAATCCTACCACCAGTAATCTTCATCAATGAGCTAGCTGTACTCGTAGTATATTGTGTCTTCGTATTTTGCTTACAGTTTATGAATTTTTTGTTACTATTTTTACAAATTATAGAATTTGTAAATATGATAACAAAGGTAATAAAATATTAATAGTTAAAGGTTTAACTAAATCTGTTGCTGTCTCATTGTAATACCTCAAAAGGTTATGGATTCACATGAATTGTAAAGTCAAAATCACTAACCAAAAGTTCTTAACGTAATATTTAATTGTTATTTAAGATAAATTAAGACTGCTTGTTGACTGAGAGCTGTGGTACCTCAGGGACAGGCCGCTTGCCTTATATTTCATAGTACTCTAAAATTGTATTGTGTATTTTACCTCGTGTTCATCTGTGGAGGAAAACATCGTGAGAGAACCTGAAGTCCACCAACTCGCATTGGAGCAGCGTATCGGTTTCCCGGCGCCAACACCCTTTTAGAAAAGGGAGGCATGTGCTCATAGGTGGGACATTTAAGACTGCTTATTACATCATGTAATTTAGTTTTTTTGCTTACCGTAGCTTTTTAAACAGCGTTTGATAGAAGAAGTAGGTAAATATATTTCCCCAGTGAAGCCTCTAAAAACAGGCGCTATAAGTAGCTCTATTGACGTCTTGTTGAAAGACGACGGAGGAAATTTACTTTTCATTACGACAGAAGTTTGTTTTTAAACAGTTCTCCACTGTTTGTTACAACTATTACGCAACGTAAAAAGAAGTTTTTCATTCCAATTTTACTCAAAAATAATACAGAATGAAATACGAAACTACTTACATTGTTAATTTTCTGTTCAAGGTTCTTTTCTAAGTGAAGTTTTGATTATCAACATATTATAATATATATAACAAATGTAATAATCAATAGTAAAGTAAAGTAAAGTTTCAGCCTATAAATGTCCCACTGCTGAACACAGGCCTCTTCTCATTTCTTCAGAGGGTTTTGGAGCTAGTAAGAATCCGCCAGTGCTCCAATGCAGGTCGGCGGACTGCACATGTCTTCGAAATATTTTTTATTTCTCAGACATGCCGGTTTCCTCACGATGTTTTCCTTCACCGCCGAGCACGTGGTAAATCAGCACTTAAAATTGCAATTAACAATTTTAGTGGTGCCGGCACCGGGGCTTGAACCCAGATCACTCGCATACTAAGAAATTTAAAACAAGCGCCTAGCGCCTGAGCTACCACGGCTGACTGTCAATCAATAGTAATCAACTGGAAATTATATTATCTAATCTCGATCGCCTCGCATACGTAAAATACCCTTAAATACAATTTTGTTGTGCACAACTTACTTCTTCTTCGATTCACCAAATCACAAAGAAGAGAATAGCGAACTGCGCTTTCTCACTATAAAACGTTCTATGTCATATAGTGGAAGGTATGAAAAGAAGTAGAATATTGAAATTGAATGTTCCATACGCATATAAAATACGAAAAAATTATTTGTATCTGGTTTTTTTATTTTATAAAAACCATTTGAGACAGTTTGGTTTTAAAAATTGTTGGTAACCTCTTAACACCACTCCACATCCTCTTTCGTCCTTATTTTCGGCGAAAGATAAATGTATAGAATAAACACATTAACAGTGTGGCTGTATGTATGCATTATTTGATAACTGTGTAGACCGTAAAGGCTTTAATAGTGTAGTGTAGTTATAATAATATGTTATATATTTATATAATAATATATTAAAACACAATTTCTCTTTTTTTATTGGATAAAGTGTCGAGGCGAGAAAAACGTTAACCTGTTGGTAAGTGCAACATCTGCCCATAACAGATACAAGAAACAAGAGAGAGAGAGAGAGTAATATATTGTAAATACTATATCATGCATATTTGTAAAGAAATTGCTTCAATTTATAAACACATTTCATTGCATAAGTTTATCTTAAAAAAACTGTACACGAGTAGAAAGCAGTCAAAAATGAAGAAGGATTCTTAATTATTTTATAATTATTTATGGTTCGAATGTTTTCAGTCCTTCTCAGTAAATCAATATAGTAGGTAGTTATAATTTTAATTTTATTGTCTATACTTTTAGACGTATTTTAATGATATGCGTCATAACTATATAATCCAAGGTCTTTTCAGGTTTTTCTATTAGTATAGTTTGAAAGTATTAACGTCGTCATTAACCAATACGCTTTTCTACGGGAAGGTAATGATCATGGTTCACCGTCTTCGGTGATCTTAAGTTGAGTAGACGTTTAATATATTTTGAAAGGTTAATTTGATTAATTCGTCTCTAAAAGGACTGCGTCAGAAAATTATTTTATGTGATGTAGGGCTGTGGGTGATGTTTTTGAAGGAATTTTACTGGTGGTAGGATTCTGATGTAGAAATCCGTCTAGGTAGGTAATATAATATAAAACACGTCAGGGCCAGTTATTCTGCCGTGAAGCAGTAGTATGCAAACATTACTGTGTTTCGGTTTGAGGGGCACTGATAGCTAGTGTAATTACTGGGCTCATACGCCCAGCATGGGCTCATACGCCCAGCATGGGCTCATACTCCTACCATGGGCTCATACGCCCAGTAATTGCCTATTAATGACTTAAGAACTGATGTCTCAGGGGGACTGGCGACGTGTGGTGTTACACAGAAATGTTCCGGGTGACGCAGCATTTCTTAGTGGCATACGATGCACTTACCATCAGGTTACCAAACGATTTATACATCTTGTCCCTTTCTCCTATAAAAAAACAAAAATATTACCTATATATCTTTTTGTTACAAAAAAATATGGTGGAATTCCCAGCCAGAGCCAATATTTGTCCATCACTGTCTTTATTTTTTACTCATCATTCATTCAAACGACGAATGAATTAAACGCTACTCGCTGACCTGACTGAAAGTGTTCAACACATGGTATCTGGTTTAATAAAACGATATATATATTTCATTAACCCCAGAAGAGAGATAAGGCAAGTTTATGGCATAACCGAAACGTTTAGAGTAATCCGCATGTGTCCTACTCACAATGAATTATTATATATAAATGAAAGTTTAATAAAGAGTTTGTTCTGAAGACATACTAAGATGTTTGCTTATCAGTTTAATCAATGTTTTTATTGTCTATTTTGGGCTAATATCTTATTTTCTAGAAGGCATTATAATACTTCTTGTAGTTTTCTATTTTAATATTTTTTCCATGGATCAATTTTACAGAAAAAACTTTAACCATTAATTACTGTAAATGACACAATTACCACAGTAAATTCAAAATCGCCGAATTCGCACAATAAAAGAAAGTTGCTATAAATTTCCGTCACTTACGAGAGTGGATACACTGTGGTTATAATGAAAAAAATCCCTTTAGACAATTTTCCATTATCTAGGCGTCCATTGTTGAGGCCGGTGGTCAGCGTTTTATGGCTCGGAGCAGTGTCGTCGTAACTTCTTATTAAACCGTCGGGGACGCACCGTCTTGCTTCTAATTGATTTAGAGACCGCCATGACAGTTTTTTCTTAGTATTCTTTGTTCATTCTTAACTATGATGACATTGAAGCTAGTTTTATTTCGAAATCGTGTCCATTTTGTTACAGCATATTTTATTGGCATTACTGAAAATGTTAAAATTTACCAAGAATAAAGCTATGGATTATATAACTACATATTATTCCTCATCATCATCATTTCAGCCTATCAATAGTCCACTGCTGGCCATTGGCCTCCTTCATAGATTGCCACTAAAGTTTGTAGCTCTCATTCTGGGGTAATTTCCCCTTAGTTGCCACGCTTGGCAAGCGGGTTGGAAACCGCAATTTGATTATTCAGATGTTCCAGGAAGATGCTGCTGCCCATCTCTTGGTTACTACTACTATTAAATATCCTAAAAAAATAGTTTAACATTCAATGCTTCTTACTAATGATTTCTCATATTTACGCGAATATTACACGTTTAAAAAACTTATTTTACGGATTTTGTCGCGTTTAATTTTTAACTATTTATAACCCGATGTTTTGATTTTTGGACCACCTTAACTCCATAATCTTTACAATACAATTTACAGTGGAGTTAGAGGCTAATAACTATTTTATTTATTTATTTTATACTTTATTTCACACCAATGTACATGAAAAAAATTTACTAAACAAAAATATTAAATAAAATGGTATAGCAATCGGCGGTCTTATCGCTAAGATCGATTTCTTCCAGACAACCGGTAAATGGACATATATAGCCATATAAATATATTATGAAATAATAAATACAAACATGTACTAAATATATACTTACGTACACACATACGCAAAAACGTATAAAAATTCATAAATATACACATACATACACAACTGAACCGAAATAGGGGTTTAAATTTAAAGGGACAGGTTGACGAGCCTTTTGAATATTATTAAAGACTGAGCACTTCTAACTTCCACAGGTAATGCATACCATAGACGCACGGCCTGTACAGTGACGGATCCATCTGTGAATTTGGTACTGTGAGAAGGCATTAGTAATAGAGGATTATCTGAAGATCTCAAATTTCGCGAATGGGTATCATTTAAAAACTTAAACCTTTCTTTTACATAAGAAGGATAAGATGGTATGGATTGAATAGTACACTAAAGAGAAGGTAAAGTATATGTGCATTCCGGCGAAGGCTAATTGGCAGCCACTTGAGCTTTTTACGATAGCTTGATAAATATGATCATATATATTTACGTAAGCCGAATATTAATTATTTACAAAAATTTTGAAGTCACTCAAGTTGATCTAGTTGGGCTTCAGTGAGATCTAGATAGCTGACGTCGGCATAATCTAAATTTGGTGTAAGAAGAGATTGAGCAATCTTAGTGGCAGTAGGCAGAAAATTGCGCAATCTTCGCAAGACGCATAAGCCTTACGACGAATTCCTTGCAGCTGAGGACACCAGGAGAGATTCTAGTCAATATGGATCCCTAAGTTCTTAACTAACGTGTATTACAATGCCATTAAAAATAACCTGAGGGAAATAAGAAATATTAGACTTCACTAATATTTTCGGGCTGCCAATAATAATGACCTGCGATTTCAAGGGGTTAACCTTTAAGCCGTGATCTGTGCTACATTCTAATATTTGCGATAGATTTTTATTAAGATCTTGTATGGCAACGGAGAGATCTTCAGGAGCCGCTTGTGTATATATTTGAAGGTCGTCAGCATAAAGGTGGTAGGAAGAAGTAATCTTCTCGGAGAGTTAATAAAAACTGAGAAAAGTAGAGATAAAACCACACCCTGCGGTACAGCAGCAGTTGTAACACTTCATGTAGAAAAATTATCCTCAATGAGTATAAGCTGCTGGCGTCCATACAAATAACTGTGAAACCAATCAATCACTGTTGGAGATACGTTTAGAGAACCGATTATAACAAGCAAGATGTCAAGATCAACAGTATTGAAAGGATTACTAAAATCTAGTAATGCGAGAACTGTTAAATTAGTTTTCCATGCCTGATCTGATATCATCTAAAAAAAAGTAATTTTGACTAGAGCAATGGTAGTACTGAGCCCTGGACGGAAACCGGATTGGAATGGATTTAAAAGGGATTTTTTTTAAAAGAAAAACACTAACATGATTATAAACCAGTCCTTTAAGAACCTTGGACAAGAAAGGCAATATGGGACGGTATTTAAAGTAAGACGCTGGATTTGGTTTTTTGGTAAGGGAATTATTTCAGCTTTTTTCCATGCTGATGGAAAAATGCCAAAAGAAACGGACCAGTTCAGGATATGACAGAGATTTGGAAGAATAATATCTAGGATAGGCAGAATCATTTAACGGCTCACACAATCACTTCCTACTGCGTTGGAAGATATTGATAAAATGCTCTTCTTAACGTCAGACACAGAGAATTGATTAAAGATAAAAGGAAAGTGATTAGGTGTTTTGGAGGAGACGAAAGACGTGTTAAAGTTTTAGCCTTATCAAATTCAGGCGAGCAAGAGAACTGTTGATTGAGTACATTAAGCTTTAAATCGCTAGGAACAAAAATATTACGAGATTTTCGAACCCCCAATGATTTTAGAAATTTCCAGATCTTTACCGGATCACTATTTTGTACTGACTCATGAATGTGGTGGCGCTGAGCATCCCTAATAAGGTGTCCTATTGCAACGATTTCTCTGATCTTCTCGATTTGTCTGCACTTATATTTCGTTTTAAAAGCAGCCTTCTTAAATATTATAGATTTGATCTCTTCTGTGAGTCATGGTGCTGGGTAGTGTTTAATTTTAATTACTCGAATTGGCGCATGAATATCATAAAGTTTTACTAGGTTGGGTGTAAATATTTCAACTTTTTTATCAATTTCGTTTGCAGCCTGAAGATGCGACCAGTCCAAAAGTGATGCATCATCATCATCATCTCGAAGATTGTCAATGTTCATGCCACCAAAATTACGTTGCATAAGAACTTTAGATTTGCCTTTGGGGGCGTACTTTATAAGAAAGAAAAATTAAATCATGATAAGAAAAATATAAGCCGAGCATTGGCCGTGCTTATAAACTAAATCAGTAAAAGACACAAAAACAAGATCTAGAAGTGTGGGAGTACAGTTAGGAAAGTAATGCGTTGCATTTAATTTAGTACTAGTAGTAATTTAGCACAAAATTAAGTATAGAGAGATTATTCGCATGAATAATTGATTGAAGAGTAGAGAGAGAATCGATGATCTTGTTTGAGGAGACAGGTATTAAAATCATCCAATATATTCGTATGCGTATAAGAATGCACTAGCTTTTCTAAAAAAAAATCAAAACAATTAAGGAAATCTATTCTCATTTAAATGAAACTAATTTTACGGATTTTATCGCGTTTATTTTACGAATTTTTCTAGATGTTTTAGTAATTAGAAATCCTAATAACACCTTGAGTCACACTGTGTATAGGAAAAAGACTCATACCAACAGGTATTTCAACGGTGAATCTCACCACCATCCTTCACAGTTAGCTACTGTGGGCAAATCTTTGTTTCAGAGAGCACAAGGGATCTGTGACAGTAAACACCTGGCCGCCGAGCTTCAGCATGTCAAGCAAGTTTTGCAAGACAACAAGCTTCGGGTTCCGCGCCTTCGTCGCAGTGACCGAGTGAAGCCGGCCACAGTCGAGCGTGTACCTGCAGTCCTACTATATGTCAGAGGAGTCGCGGACAAGATTGGCTATATCTTGAAGCGGGCTTCCATAAAAACATTTTTCAAGC
This sequence comes from Luehdorfia chinensis, assembly GCA_019845155.1. Taxonomy (NCBI): domain Eukaryota; kingdom Metazoa; phylum Arthropoda; class Insecta; order Lepidoptera; family Papilionidae; genus Luehdorfia; species Luehdorfia chinensis. The sequence goes on from JAHVAK010000282.1 coordinate 7,142,566, forward strand.
CGCCGAAGAAGAGAAATCAATTTTTACCATCTGTCAAGTGTAACATCCCTCTACAAGATGCAGGAGTATACAAGCTGGATTGTGAATGTGGTCTCTCTTACATAGGGCAAACAAAAAGATCAGTAAAAACCCGCGTAAAAGAACATATAGCTGATGTGAAGCATCGCCGCCCCAGGAAGTCTGCAGTCTGTGACCATGTTCTGGATCATCCCAACCATTACATCAGATTTGATAAACCACAAATCCTCGCAAAATAACACCGATTCCTACCAAGGATGATTCGCAAGGCTATTGAAATTAAAAAACATCCTAATTTTAATAGAGAAGATGGTTGGGTATTACCATCAGCTTGGGATCCTATAATTAATAAAATTAAGTCAAAAACCAAGCATACCAATGCAAGACTTCAAGACACAGTTAGCTTTTTCTGCTTAGATCGGACCACAAATAACAACACCACCTCCAACGCCAAGCGAACGATCGTTTCGAATGAGTTGAAAGCCAGGTAAGTAACATGTAGATGTAGAAAGACAAGGTTTGAGCCAGGATTCTGAATCGAGAATAGCATGAATATTATTGCAATTAAAAAAGGTCGCCAGCATATCAGGAAAGTGTGCCGGAATGCTCTGGGCATTTAAATGAACAACATTAAAAATTTTGTCAAAATGAGATAACGGCGAAATGAGATTTTCAGAAGGAGATGGTAAGCTAACAAAACTGTCATAGTCACTACTAGCTGAATAAAACTTTCACTGTCGCTACTAGATTGAGTATAGAACATAATAGGTCATTCACGTCCACCGACCAGTCGAGTGTTGGCGTACTAAATATGAAAACCATGAAAGAAAAAGGAAACATAACAACTACAAAACCAAACTTATAACTGATTAATTATAACCAAAAATAACAGTCATAATTAAATCTTAATTTTGTTTCGTCAAAACAAACAAAAAAATAATAATTAGGATAGCATTTAAAATGTACGCATTTATGGACAGTAAAAAGGAACGCAAACCTGGTAGATATGTGCAAAAAGAACATAACCATAACATTTAGGATCTGTTATGTCAATTAAGTTTGAGATCAACTATTGACTTTGACATTTTATATCAAAAATAATGTAAACACTAGTTAATAGTTATAGTGCATAAACAACATAAAACAATATGAATATACGAGTATAATAACAGATAGTGCTATATAACAAATATACAAAATATCAACAAAATAAAAAGTATAATTTCACCTATTGAGAAATGGAAACTGAGAAATTCCGAGATCGTGACATCTGAACCCTTAAGATTAGTTTTAGCGTACCATACTTTGTCTCGGAGTACAATATCTTGATATTTCACAAGAATCGGGCAAGGTCTATAGAGAGCTGCCTGTCGTCCCATCCTGTTTCATATTCTCACATCACCAGCTGAACAGTCACAAATATTTAACTGATTACTCAAAACCTTAACAAGAACCGCTGCAGTGTTTTCTTTTGTTGTTTCTGGCACACCGTAAATTAGAAACATCTTCCTTCGATTGCTCACCTCCAGTTGATCGGGAATACGAGCCAGAAGTTCAACTTGCTGTTGAAGACTATTAAGTGCCTGCGTAATAAAAGTTTTGAAAGATGCGTAATCAGCAGATAAGGCGGTGACGTTAGGTGGCGAGTAAGAGCCCTTCCGCAGTTCCTCTTCAATATTGGCTATCCTGTTACTAAACACCCCCAAGTGTCCTTAATTGTGGTCTCCATGATAACAACAACAGCGGGGTGTGGCGATTTTGTTAATGTAGTTAATACGAACGGAAAACACTCTGATAGGTAGCGAAAACTAATAATTCCTCATCGATCAGCTTTTCTAAATGTTTTAGTAGTATAAATTCGGAATCTTAGCAACCACAAATCCTGGCAAAAGAACATCGATTCCTACCAAGGGTGATTCGTGACGCTATTGAAATTAAAAAACATCCTTATTTCAATAGAGAAGATGTTTGGGTACTACCACCGGCTTGGGATCTTATAATTAATAAAGTTAAATCAAAAACAAAGCGTACCACTACAAGACTTCAAGACACAATCTTATTTTGCGTGGTTCGGGCCAAAAATAATATTTAAAAACGTGAAGTACCAAGGATTACCTATGACATCAGGACATCTGTGACCTCAGTCTTCCCGTGACCATGGGTGCTGTAAAACGCTCGAAACGTCGGGTTATAAATAGTTTAAAAATTAAACACGACAAAATTCGTAAAGTTCGTTTTATTAATTGCTCCCTACTAATTTTGGCTCAAGAAATATATACAAATATATTTTTAAATCAATCCGAGTAAATGAAATTTATAAAGTACTCAAAACATAATATAAACAACTTAAAAGATAATTTTCTTTCTTATATTTCTTGGAATTCTTGTACGTTTAGATTAATTATATTAATTTGAGCACTTTAAAATCTTGATCAACAAAAAGAGTTAATATTTAAAAAATGTCATGGGTAACAAGAGGCATTTAAACGCAAAGGAAGCAGATAACGACGGAAGAAAAATGAATGATTACAGCAAAAAGGGCCATCAAAACGAATGATAAACGAGCTTAATCCGAGTCCCATCCCTGTTTTATTACCATCGGACGATTGTAAAAACGTATTAGTGGGCGGTACCACACCGCCGGACTACTGGGAGACGATCTATGACACTTTAGTTGGTCTTTTTATATCCACAGTGGACGTTTGTGCTAATTTATCGCACCGTTATTGGTGTTGTAAAACTAAATCGATATTTAAAAAAACTAAATTTAAATAACTAGAAATATAATCTCGTACAAACTCGTAAATGTTGATGAATACTTTGTAAATATGATAGCTGCCATATGCGTCATACTTGTGAGCAGGTGCTGTTTGAGGTCTGCTTTAGTTTGGAATATACTTATAATTCATCATTATATATGTATGATAAAATCTGTTTGAAAATATTCTCATGGAGAGTACTTCGGTTATCTATGAGACTATTCGTTGTAATTTTGTATATAACTTTTTATGACCAATACAAAAATAAGAGAATTCCAAAAAAAATATTCCTGTGGAGTTTCTTTCGCCCGTGGTAGATTGTAAAAAAATACATAAGATAAACGAAATCTGTAATTCTTACGAAGATTAATATGAAAAATAAAATAAAATCGTTAAATTTCAATGTAATATCTTTGTGATAAATCGTAAAATTCAAAACACCTTTAAATATCAAGTTAAATGCATAAAACTATATTAAAATTGTCTAACGAACTCGTAATATAAAATGAAGTTTAAGAAAAATTATCGGTACATCAGTTTTCGACTCGACATGCGCCGCACGGCTGGGCTTCAACTTTTTTACCTTGGTACGAGTTAGTGTCAAAGTTCCGCACATCAAGATGATCAACTGGAAAATGTGGAAAAGATGACAGAGATAATATCTAATGTAGCTTTTGTACAAAGCGTCACGACTACCTGTACTCGGCATTAATAATTATTATTGGCAGGTTATATAACATAAATCAATTTCTAACTGTATAATTTTTCAAACTGTTTCCAGGCTTAAAAGAAAAAGTCTATTATTGAGTAAATTCAAATAATCTTTAAAGAGGTGGAAGACTTAACTTGTATCTGCGTATAATGTCGAAATCTCACGAGGTTCCATGAATAATAGTGATTATCAATAAAAATATATCAAAGTATAGTAATCATGGTTAGATGAAATACTTCGCTGGTCAATAAAACAAAATTATCAATAGATTTAAACTAGTCTATATTCAGGTAAATATTTAAAAATAAATAAACTACACCTGCTGAGAATTCAAATTTATTCTTGTCATGATGATGATGATGATGTTCTCCTAATCGATTTCGACCACGGCGACAACTTCCGAATATTGTCGAGAGCTATCAACTGCGCCGGAGATATTATAGTGCCACAAGTGTCCGCGCAAACACAGAGGCCACTCACTCGTTCCAACCTACCCGCTTGGAATGTAACGCTAATGCGATAAGATCGGAGGTAGGTGAGGATGCAGTGTCAGAAACACGAGGACAATAACAACACAACCAGACCCGAAAACCAACAATTTGAGTTTTAGTACAAATGTTGGCTCCGGCTGGGATTCGAACCCAGGACCTGCGGCGTAGAAGTCAGGTACTCTGACCACTAGGCCACGCTGTCATTCTTGTCATATATAAAATATGAGTAGAGACCCGTGTATCGGGATTAGCGAGATCATTTGTACGTCTTTATTTATTTATTCATACGTTCAAAAATAATTCACTGTTTGAAATCTACTCTGTCGAAATAACAACGTTTCGACCTCAAAAAAGCAGTCCACCACAAAAGGTCCAAGCATTAGCCGGCGAAGTTTATGTATAGTCAAGTGTGCTAATGCATTACCAATAACTGTCTTTACTTTTTTTGCATTCATCAAGACAATGTTTGTTTAAGTGAAAAACAGCTTATATTTACACAAAGTTATGGTTGATTACTACAAACCCACCACAAACTTTGATTTCTAGCAAAAGTTTTAGAGAGTGCAATAATACAATTACTATTATGACAGCATCAAATGGAATTTAATACAGCAAAAACAGCGTTCTACAGGAACCATTGTAAATAACTATATGAGAGAATATTGCTCTTCATTAGTACATAGATAATATTGTAGGAAATAACTATATGATCCTGAGATTTGTTATACTTCTACAGATATATGAAATATGAGAGAAAAATGTAATTTTCTTCATGTACATGCACATCAAATTATTCTTACTATGGCAAATAAGTTTTGAATCCTTACTATGAAAATAATTCTTCTAATTTAGAAAAACATGGAACAAAGTTTACCCGTTGTTTGTATACAAATTTAAATTAAGTTTTATCACTGAATGTAGGAAAGGAAATGTCAGTTTTTTTTTTAATTTAGATCGTCCAAAGTACAGCCCATTGTCCTGAGTTATTTCGTAAAATTAACCTCAATATATCAGTCCCTTCACTTCGGAAGCCCACTTTACTTTACATCCTACTAGTATCTTGCAATTCAAACTTTAGGATGAATTGCTTTTTACCACATTGCCTTGAATTGTTTAACAAAAAACAAAAACGGTAAATATGATCTGTTTTCTGGCAGAACTCGCAGTGTAAAAAATCGCTGATAGAAGTCTTTGCGTTGCGATATGTTGATGTACCATATAGGTTATTTTACTGTTTCTTTGTTTACTACGTGTATGTACAATTTTTTTAACGTTTGAGTGATGGATTTTGGGTGCAAATACAAAAAAGTTAAAATTTTCGTGCCTCACAAATTATTTGCCGTATGATGGCGGCGTATGAGAATATATTATCTCATCTCATTATAAGAAGTTATTAGTGCGAGTAACTGTGCAAGATATACTACAGTACCGCAAATCTAGGCGCAAGCACCTTGGTATTCTCCTTGACCCATTTCCAATCTTTTGGGATAAGAACAGTGGAAGAATCGCATGAATTACACGTAAACGCCGTAAAAATATTAATATAGAAGAATCGCATGAATTACACGTAAACGCCGTAAAAATATTAATATATAATTTATAATATCATTACATCGGCCTCACATAACTACAGTCAACTGCGCGGGCACAGAACATAGGTATTTTTTTTAAGCTTTTTTCAAGGATTTGTCACCGAGCTTTCCGTATCTCGTAAGAGTAATTTAGGTCGGGTATATTTCAGACTGTTATTCCAACATCTATGGAAAGCCATGGTGATTATTTAGCGTATATCTTATTAAACTTTTACGAGACCTACGTAAACTCTGCTCTTCACTAATTGTTATTTTTTATATAAAATTAAGTGGAAGCTCCCCGGTAAGAAATACAAATAATGTAAATAAAGTTTTAGTAGTCTAATGTATACATTATATACATTTTTAATAAAAAATATGATAACCATTCAACCATCTACACCGTTAAATTTAGCCTATCTTCTGCATATCAAAGATATGTTGAAAACCAGTAGCATTCGTTGCTATACAGCCTGCAGCACTGGTGATACTTTATACCCGCCGTGCGAATATTTCTCGGGAATACGTCGATGAGCGCCGGAAAAAAATTGTGTCTGAAATAGAGATACTGTAACACAAATTCTCGGATTGGGGCCGACTAAATGTAGTCCAATTAAACCTTATGAAGACACAGGTTTACGCGTTTGCCGCTTAAAAGATATCCTTCGACGTGTTTTCTAATTTCGGGAGACAACGAAGAGTTCCCCGAAGAAGGTACTTTCTAAGCGACTTGATCCACTGGTCTTTGCATTTTTATCGCATATACCACGATGAGTGTTCCGAACAATGGTTCGGATTAATTCCAGCCGCCGGATTCCACTATCGCATCTTGCTTCATAACTTAAAATTCCATCCACATCATCTTGATGGTGGCATTCCACCACAGTGCGTTTTTCAAGGATTTTTTGCCACGCACTAATATAACTTAGGGACCTTAAAGAAAATGTGTGTTATTCTGCCGTGAAGGAGTAGTTAGCAAACCTTACTGTGTTTTGCTTTGAAGGGCACTGTGAGCTAGTATATTCACTGGGTATATGAAACTCAAGAAGTTATGTTTTAAGGTGATAAGCGCAGTGTGGTGTCTCACAGAAATGTTCTGGATGACACCGTATTTGTTATGGGTAGACGTTGCACTTACCATCAGGTGTACGTTTTGCTCGTTACATCTCTATCCATTTCAGTAATGGGCTTTCCCCTTTACCCGGGCTGCCTAGCGAGTGGGACACTGCTCCCCGCGGTCGTTGATACCACTTCAGTGGAATTTTAAAATTGTTATGACTTCACGTCACCTCTAGCTGGCTTGTCCTTGTCTTATGTGCCGGGCCTGTCGCTCATTTCCAACCTTCCTCGTGGTCGGACGGCGATAGCAGGCACAGTCGAATAACTGACGAGCCGTTCGGACCACGAATTGTTCTATGACTTCTATGCGAGGTCTCTGGCGATGACGTCGCTCCGGACGTAGCGTCCTGCTCTAACGATTGTACGCAGGGATAGGTTCTGTTGGACCTGAACCTGTCTTCGCTGGGCAGCCGACGTGAGTCCATACAACGCCGGCGCTGCGTATGTTAGTCTTGAGCGGACGTAGGTCTTTATGGCGGACTCTAGCTTGACCTAGGTTAGCAGGTGTGAGCCATGACTAGTCGGCGCTCGCGCAGCTCTCGAATGGAAGCGTTGTTAGAGTCTTTTTTGAGCTCTGGGTAAGGAGGACGGTCGTCCTCCCGACGTTGATGGCGATCCGCCAACGATCCAGACAATCGGGAAGGTCCAGCAACCGTGGCAATTCCCTTATTTCTCTAGTATTGCGGATGTTCATGGGCGGCGGAAAATAAACGTATCTAGTAAGGATCTTCGTAAAATAAAACTGAAAGATAATATTATTTAAATTAATGTTTCGCCTTTACAAAACTTAAAATAATTTTAACAAACATTTACTAATAAAGAATCTGCTAAATCCGCTACTTCGTTACAGGTGGAATAAAGTTAATTACTAACAAGAGTAATTACCTTCTAAACATCTCTAGAGCTTTCGCTTATTTCCAACAAACGTAATTATTATATAACTTAACATTAGTTTTCCCAAAAATATATTATTAATCTTATTGCTTTCGTACTGGTCTCCTTCAGTGCCAGATAACAAATTCATTATATTTATAAATACACCCTAACAAGGGAAACTCATCAAGGAAACCATTCATGATTGTATTTAGGAAATCGTAATACTGTAAGCTATATTGTATATCGCCGAACACAATATATATAAGTATTACTATAAATAAATAGTCTGTAATTTTTATTTGTGGTAAGATTCTTTTGCAGGAATCCGTCTAGTTACCAAGGAGTAATGAGAGCTTGTGTAATTACTGGGCATGTGGGAATAAAAAACTGATATTTCAAGGGACGGCCGCAGTGTGGGGCACTTACGAGTACCATCCGGTGAACGTTTTACGTCTCGTCAATTTATAAAAAAAATATCTTGGAATGCGCACTACTTAAAAACAACAAAAATAATCATTTTGCCAAAAATACAATTTAATGGTCGTGAGACTGACTCAAAATTTAGATTAAGGAAAGATTTGGTATTTTTATTAATTCGATAAAATTGTTACATATTTTAAAATCATAACCTCAATGATTATACCAAACGTCACTAATCTCTTTAAACCTATCTGCTCATAATTTAGCGTTGTGAACTCGGTGATAATAATCTAGCATAGTTCTCACTTGTAGTAACAAATTATGCAAGCAAATATTCATATAGAGAGGTTGTCAAGAATTCGTCAACCGTCAACCTTAAGAAAGAGCTCATTAAGCCGATTAGGGTTTCTTGACAGCCCCTTTTTAAACAAGGAAACGAGAGGGAGCCTGAGTACTCTAACGACCTATTCTCTGTCTACACTAGCGGGGATGAAGGACTCGACGTCCCTCGTGTTTTGTCTGACGTGGCTATGAAAAAAATGTTTGAACCGAAAGTCATAAATCACGGTTAATACGTTCGTAGTTATATTGAATATGAAAGGAAACATTCGTAATCGTACCCTGATTATATTTGTAACTATAATAACACATTTTTACAGACAGCTGTAATGTCTTACAGAGTAGGTTAAGCACCGGACGAAAAATGTAAAATTTAAGACTTACAAACAAGGTGGACATAAAACAATTTAGTGTAACTGCTATAGTACTAGTAACAGAATTGAAATTTACGTAACACAAAAACATTTAACTGATTATTAGGTTACGCATAATTGGAATATTTACTTTAATGTTTGATATTTCTGAAACTAATTCTAAGAAAGTTTTATTGCTAAAAGTGGTACATAACAACTAATTCCTGTCTATATATATTGAAGATCGTATAGTCTCATGGTCAGAGTACCTGACTTCCACACAGCAGGTCCTGGGTTCTTATCTTAGTCGGGTTTTCGGGTCTGATTGCAATCATCAAATCAGGTCTTTTTATCGATATAATTAATAATTATTCTCGAATATTCTCAATATTAATTCAGATTTTTTTTGTGACGGAGAATAATCTTGATTCCAAATCACAAGAAAAAAAATATTTAATGTGTGTTCGGGTATAACTTCTTAGTTTATAAACCGATATTTATGATTAGGTTATTTATGGTAATAATAATAATAATAATAATGGTTAGGATATTTATGGAAAGGGTAGTCCCATATAATTTTGTTGAAGTTCTGATGATCAGATCCATGCAAAAATCATGAAACTCTGTTTGGAGCTGCAGCTGGTTTTTTGATTAAATAATTATTTATTTACAACCGGAATACGTTCTGTTATCCTAACGAAAATGTTACAAGTCATGAAAATTAATTATTGCATACAATTATACAATATAATGTAAAATGATAAAGAACTTTAATGAATTTTATTTGAACGTAGGAAGAACGATAAAATTACCCGGGGTTAAAATATTGTTCTCGGAAGCCATAAATATAATATTATATAATGAAGATAAGGCCTAGAGATTTTAACGAGATTGTTTAAAAGATTAAAATTAGCCTCATTAACATGTAATTATTAAAACGAGTTTTAAAATGAATCTTATAACAATTTGCAGTTAAGAAAAACATTTGATTTATTTAATGACCAGATTTACTGGTGGTGGGATTCCTATGTAGGAATCCGTCTAGGAAGGGACCCCAGGGCCAGTTATTCTGCCGTGAAACAGTAGTGTGCAATCATTACTGTGTTTCGGTTTGTAGGGCACTGACAGCTAGTGTAATCACTGGGCATATGAGGTTTAGCCTCATATGCCCAGTGATAATAAGTAATGTCTCAGGGTGACGGGCGCAGTGCGGTGTCACACAGAGATGTTCTGGACGACACAGCATTTATTATGGGCAGACGTTGTGCTTACCATCAGAACGTTTTGCTCGTTTCGTGACTTCCGCAGATAAAAAAGCTATATTTTTTTATATTTAATCAGCCCTTTTTTGTACGTGTTCGGTCATAAAAGTAACTCTGATTAGCCAATTTATTACTTGCCGCGCTCTCATTCATTTGAAGCACTGGACACATGTATCGTTAAGTTCTTTTGAATTTCATGTTTTTTTTTAATTTATTTTGTATATTTTGGTCATATTATAATTATACGTATTTTTTCTAAAAAGATGTTTTTGAAAAGATTTTTTTCTCATATGGTAGAAATTGATGAGGCGAGCAAATCGTTCAAAAGATGTCACCTTGAGACATCAGTTCTTAAGTCTCATATGCCAAGTATAACATTACCTATCAGTGCCGTTAAAAGCGATACACAGTAATGTTTGCTTACAGAAGTAGTATGCACAGCAGAACAACTGGCTGATTTCTGCATAGGACACCTACCACCACTGAATATATCTTTAGGGTTTAAATAAAACTAAATTTACGGATGTTATCGCGTTTAATTGTAACTATTTATAATCCGACGTTTCGAGCGCTTTACAGCACCCATGATCACGGGACAACTGAGGTGAGGTTCATGGAAGACTTTGAGGAAAAAGTCCTCGGTACTTCTGCATTAAATCCAAGGTTTTACAAGCGGTACGTAGATGATAATTTCACAATTCTACCTTCTCATAAAGTCACTGCATTTTTAGACCACCTTAACTCCTTAACTTCTAAAATACAATTTACAATGGTGTTAGATACAAATAACTCTTTAGCTTTTCTAGATGTTTTAGTAACTAGGAATCCTAATAACACCTTGGGTCACACTGTGTATAGGTAAAAGACCCATACTACTCGTAATAGGTATTTAGACGATGAATTTCACCACCATCCATCACAATTAGCTACCGTGGATAAACTTTGTTTCAGAGAGCACAAGAGATCTGTGACAGTAAACAACTGCTCGTCGAGCTTCAGCATGTCAAGCAAGTTTTGCAAAACAACAAGCTTCGGGTTCCGCGCCTACGTCGCAGTGACCAAGTGAAGCCGGACACAGTCGAGCGTGTACCTGCTGTCCTAACATATGTCAGAGTAGTCACAGACAAGATTAGCTATAACTTCAAGCGGGCTTCCATAAGAACATTTTTCAATCCGCCGAAGAAGATAAGCCAGTTTTTACCATCTGTCAAGTGTAACATCTCTACAGGATGCAGAAGTATACAAGCTGCTTGGATTGTGAATGTGGTCTCTTTTACATAGGTCAAACAAAAAGATCAGTAAACCCGCGTAAAAGAACATAAGACCAAAAATAGTTCTTAAAAGCTACTCCGGGTTAACTATGACCACAGTCCTCTCGTAAAGCACTCGAAACGTCGAGTTATAAATAGTTAAATTAAACGCTGTAAAATCCGTAAAGTTAGTTTTATTTAAATGTTTGGTATTCGCGTATATATAAGAAATCATTTTATCTTTAGGGTTCCAAATAGCCCTGAAGTTTTTCGAAGTGCTTTATGATGTATATTACATAATTTCGTTGACATAAAATGCAAAATAACAGCCTTTAAATACTTAATCACTAAATAAAAGTAAGTAAGCCACGCTGCTTCAGTGCAGTAATGTGGACTGGACTCCACATGTCGTCGAAATATTTTTTAAATTTCTCAAATCTGCAGATTTTCTCACGATGTTTTCACCTAATAAATCAGCACTTAAAATAGCAACTGACAATGTTAGTAGTCTGACAGCGGGCATCAAACCCAGGTCATTTAAGGGGACAGGCTCTCCCCTTCACTTCTAAGGAATGATTGTATTATTTTTGATGTTTTCTTCAAGTTCACCCTTACTACTTAAATACTCGTATTATAATAAAAATTTACAGCCAGATATAATAAAAAATAAAGAAACTGCCTATAAATATCCCACTGCTGAGCACAGACTTGATTTCTGAGAAGGTTATGGAGCCGGGAAGAGTCCTCCACTGGCGGATACGGATTTGCGAACTTCACATGTCTTCGAAATCTTTTTTATTCCTCAGACATGCAGGTTCACGACGTTTAACTTCCCCGCTGAGCATGTGGTTAATGTGCACTTAATAATTTAGAGGCGCTGGCACTGGCGACTGGACTAATGTCACATTACATCATCATCATTTTATTTTACTTGAAAATGTAGGATCTGTCTCAGAGCTTATTCATAATACTTATTACAGTGAAACTTTCATTCATCCACACTCGCGAAAAATAATTCACAATTAACCATGTCACGAAGTAACCGGGCAATATTTCGGAAATTTGAACAAAATTTTCCCGAGCCTCGGTAGGGCGGGGCAGACCCAAATGTTTTATGATCCGCGCAACACGCAGTTACGTGTCTGAACGCTTGTGGCATGTGGACAGAACTGCGCGAAATGATTTAGGGTTTTCATTTCACTACAGTTTATTTTACATTGCAGTCGGTTTCAGTTCACTAACATGAAATAAAACATCTCCAAAATAATTTTTATTTCACACCAGACATGTTTACTGCTGAATATATTTCATCTTATTCATAGCAGTACTTTCAATTTGAAAAGGACGCGTTGATGTTTTTTAAAAATAATCCTTATTGTTGTTTAAAATTTTTAAAACCTAAGAGTGCAGGTAATTTTTTTTACTTGTGGTGATATTTCTATGCAAGAATTCGTTCGACGAATTCTTTGGTCACATCGCAGTGCCAGTTATTGTGCTCTCAAGCCGTAATGCGCAAACATTTTTATTTCATAAATAACAGCTTTTTACTCAATGCTTATGAAAGTATATACGGTACTTAAAAGAATTTTTGTCTGCCTGTCTGTCTGTTTGTTGTGACTAATCTCCGAAACAGCGAGACCAATTATGACGGAATTTTCAGTGACTGATATTATAGCGGACAACTTAGGCACCGGCAATTTTAGAGAAATAAGTAGGGTTCCGCGCAAAAAAAATTAAAACCCCAAATCCGATTTAAATAGGGAAGTATATGCGTATATCATCGATTGAGGTCGGCTTTTTTACGCGAGTGAAACCTCCAAGCATAGCTAATACTAAAAGAAATATCATTGTTCTATTGAGATGCAGTTTTATGGTAAGGATTTAAGTGATTTTCTGCAGTGGAATTTTTAGAGGCTGTTGAAAATTAAGTCAAGATAGTTAAGATCTCCTGATGATTTATACCAAGAAGTTGTTGTGTTCGCAAGATTTATTGTAGCGTCGTAATACAAACATTACATACAGCACTCCCTGTTCTTTATCTCCTCGTACTTAGTGTAGTACTCGTATTTCTGCGACAGTATTGAAAGATGAGACAAAATCAGTGCATATACATGATATAATTCTATTGAACGTATCGTACGTTCAATCCAAAATCAAGACGTTGTGATTTAGGCTTTTGCCGGTATTCAAAGCCAGGATCCTCAACTAAGTATGTAGTACTCATCCCTATCCAAAGTGGAGGTCGACGTTCAGATATAGGAACCATAAATCCAACTTACCATAAAAATAATTAATTGTCCTTGGCCCAAATTACAGTTACTTACTATTCTATATTTATTTATACTCAAATAAAGTAATTTAGGGTTGTAATTTAATAGTCAGTATGTATTTTATTAAAAATTTGAAACGTATGAAAAAAGTTGAAAAGGGCTCTCTATTAATCAAAAATGATAAAACTGATAAGCGATAGTCAAGAAGCAAAAATGTGCACAAAAAATAGTTACATTTACAAAAAGAAAACTAAACCTATTATGCAGCAGAAATATCAACGTTTACAATATCTCTGTAGTGGCTAAATGATGCCTTCACGTGCCTGAAAGCAGTTAGACTGTGATGCTACATGCATGAATTGACCACATCGAGCGGAATGCGGACTCCAGATATACGTTACTTAAATACTGCAGTATGAAATAGGTACACTAATAATAATTTCGTAAAATTTTAAAAATACACACGCTCCAGTTTTGTTTTTCAATTTAGCTCATGTACTTTATATATATTTATTACATTTTAATTATTCTATGAGCAAGGAAAGCCTGTTGCTATAGCTATATTAGACTGAAATGATAACTATTATCATCAATCTCTAAGTAGTCCACTCCTTGACCACAGGTATTCATTAAGTAGGTACATATGATTTAACGTGATCACCACGCTTGCTAGGATTTTCAACTTTTATGTAGAAGTAATTGTTGTCTCATACCTAATAAACGACTGGTTATTTATTATATGAAATCGCAAACATTACCCACATTCCTTAAATCATCGCCCCTGTTATCAGAGTAATAAATAACGAGGCCGCGTATTATCTTCAAACATAATCAGTGATGTTCCGCTGCGTTATTTCCGTCTACGGTTAAATACTTATAAAATATTTGTTTTAAACGTTTCGCTGTGCTGTGTGCTAAACGAAATGTTTAAATGGTTTTTTTTTTCATTAGGAATATATTTGCATTAATATATTTTATTTCAGGTGTTTTCAATATTTCTTAAAGTTGTAAAAATATAGATTTATTTTAAAATATACCCTTATTAGGGTAAAAAAAAGTAAAATAAGTCAAAATACTTTTATTTTCACTTCCGATCAGAAATCTTTTAATTAAACTAATTTATAAAAGGAAATTACTTTGCGTAGTAATGCAGTACTTTGACCATGTTGTTTAAAAACCAGATTATACGGCCGAAGATTTGTATACTGATACTGAGGACCAGATGAACAACTAATTAATATATCTTTTTCCTTTTTTTTATAATAACGTATGTGAAAAATGGGTCTTACATAATAACCCTTTGCGCGACCTGATATTGTCACAAAATATCAGTAAAAAAAAACCAAAATAAAAGGTACAAACGAAAAATAACAATGGAACACAGTTCAGAGGATATTCACAAAATTCGCTTGACAGGCGTCGGCGTCGGCAGTTTCTGTTCCCAAGAAGATAACTGGGATAACGCGGGAGCGTTCTGTTCTCATTTGTAACCCGGCTTTAATGGAACTTTTTAGACGATTTATATTTTTTGTTATATTTTCACAACGCTTAATCTTATACATCGACCATCAGTGGTTAGCAACTATATCCTAAAGTCAACAGATAAAAAAATATTAAATTTAGAATAAGTGAAGTGAGAGAGCGCTTTAATTAAATTATCAAATATTTTAATGTAATTAAAAATATATATTTAAACGATTACGATGCAACATAATGCCGATAGGTGTCCGGCAGAGCAGCACTTACTTTTTAATATTGTACGGATGGCTTTTATTCCTGCAGAATAATACCATATATATGCAATGCTGTCATTATACTGTTCGTGGGAACGAAAAAGGGAGTAAATTTTTGTCTCGTACCAAAATGGCGGTGACGTGGTACCCCACCCGTCACGTCTCGTTTCCCGCGGGAGCGAAAAGTGGGCTACGGTGTGAACTCAACCTATTCTAGGGCAAAAAGACGTGGCTGTATGTATTTGTGTATGTAACGTAATGATGATTTTCTTCTGACCAGTGTCGACCATATCTATACTGTCATTATTATTAGCGCAATCAATCACAGAAGCACTCTGTCATCGTCATCTTCACGAACCGGAATAATGCATTTTTGATCAGATTGGAGGATTGCTTAGATTAAGGGTTATGCACGCGTGAGAATCACAGTTTTTTTAGTGGAACTAGGTGATGAGATGCGCAGATAGTTCACGTAATGGTAATTGCCACGCATTGCAATTTCCTCACCAACCGAAACATAGCGGTTGGCACTCTGCTTGACTGCAATACGTTTTTTATAGGAGAAAGTGACGAGACGAACAAATCGTTCTCGTAATGGTAAGGCAACGTCTGCTCATAACAAATGTGTCACCCACAGAACATTTCTGCACTACGCCCGTCCCCCTGAAACATCAGTTCTTAAGTCTCATATGTCCAGGAATACATGTATAGTAATGAAAAAACACACTACTGCTTGTAAGCAAATAACTGGTCCCAATCTACAGAAATTCCTGCATAGGAATCCCACCACCGGTGAACAATAAAGTACTTAATAAACAGGCATTATCTTTGTCGTTCGTCGTTTCAGCCTATCACTAGTCCATTGCTGAACATAGGCCTCCCCCATAGATTGCCACCAAAGTTAGTAGCTTTGGGGGGATTTTGCCATAGTTACCACGCTTGACCGGCGGGTTGGCAACCGCAGTTGAATTATTCAGATGTTTTCGGAAGATGCTGCTGACTATCTGGTTTTCGTTCTCCCTCTGTCGACTTTTACGACACCCTCGGGATGAGATGGGGTGGTAGATTCTCTTAAGCCGCCACCACACGGCCTTTTTACCTTCGTATAAACAAAATATTTGTTGTTTGTGTAATCTCACCATTTTTTTTTAATATAATAATGGGCGTCGCGTCATTAAAACTTTGTAACGAGTAGGTTGAATAAAGTGGAAAGGCGGCTTTTTATTTTACTTTCTTATATGCTATAAAAAGACGTTGAGAATTTTTATCGACGCTGAATGATGCATGTTTAGACTCGCATACAAGTCCAATAAAAGGGAATAAGTGAATCATAAAAAGGGTTGAATTTATTGATTCACATTGACGATGACTATGAAACTTTTTAAACATCCCTCTGCGACGCACCGAGCCACTTCTCGTTTCTACTCCCCTTATTATGGGAGGGTAACCAAACTACATAACATCATGATATTATTCACCGAAGCTATGCTTCTCGGCTCTACATTATTTCTATCACCGCAAACACATTCTGGGAGAATATTTACATCAGAGAAATTTGAAAATATTTTGTATGTGATCTTCAGTGAATGTAAAAATTTATCGTGTATTTGGCACTAAGTGTTTTAACATTGATAGGTTACAAATAAGAAAGAAGAACCGTTTTCATTACTTTTATTCTTAAACTAGCTCCGGGCCGCGGTTTCGTCCGCGTAAAAAAGCCAACCCAGATCGATGATAGCCATATGTACTCTCCTTTCATACCTTTCATTCTTAAATAATATGTACTCTATTTGAATCGGACTTTTGGGTTTTAAATTATTTGCGGGGAACTTATAATTTTTCTAAAATTATCGCAGTCTTAGTTACCCGATATAATATCAGCTATCTGTCAAAGAAAGTCCCGTCAATTAGCCGGAGATTAGCCGGAACAGACAGACAATATTTTTAAAAATTGTCGTTTTCTTATAAGAACTAGGTATATACTTTCATAAGCATTGAGTAAAAAGCTGTTATTTTGTTATTACAAACAGAATCTATATAAAATTCACTGTCACAATTCTGCTCGTAGGAACGCAAAGGCGAGTAATTTTTTGACTCGAACCTAAATGGCGGCGACGTGATACACCACCCGTCACGTCTCGTTTCCCGCGGGGGCGAAAATTGGTAGCCTAAGTTACCTGCTATAATATCAGCTATCTGCCAGTTAAAGTTCCGTCAAAATCGGTCAATCGGTTCGGAGAACAGCCGGAACAAACAGAAAGACAAATATAATGATTTCTTATATTTACGCGAACACTACCCATTTAAATGAAACTAATTTTACGAATTTTATGGCGTTTAATTTTACTATTTATAACCCGACGTTTCGAGTGATTTACAGCACCCAAGGTCGACTGAGGTGACAGAGACTATGACATCAGGACATCTGTCACCACAAAAGAAAGACCAATATTTAAAAAAAAATCTTATGAGTATCGTATGTACTTTCATAAGCATTGAGTAAAAAGCTGTTATTTTGTTGTTACAAACAGACACTTCAATTTAATTTATTTCTATAGATTTTAGCCTTATGAAAAAAATCTGACATATATGTTACTTCTATTAATTATTGACATATTACACGTTATTGAGTATATTAGAAATATTTTATAAGTGTATATTAATTACGTTATAAATGTAAAAAAATAATAATTTTATCCGGGTAACAATACACAAATTATTAAATTTTGTAAATTTATCAATAACTGTTTTATATTGACACGATATTGAATTAAATGTCTTGTTAGATGAACAATAAATGTTCAGTCTAAGTAATCTTTAATTTACCCTTATTTATCCCCTATTCAATTTGCTGAGCGTTATTTGTGCTCAGCGAACGGTCTGACGCGTAACCCGATGGTGCTGACGCCATTAAAACGGAATAATGAAACACCTGCGGTTTTCGACGCGTCTGTACAAAGATGTTATTTTACTGGAAAGAATTTGAATGGGTATCTTACATATGAATGAGTTTACAAGTAACGATAAAATTGTATGTAATAAATATTTCTTATATTTTCCAATATTGTTACTACAAAAAACTGGACAGACGTTGCACTTACCATCAGGTGAACGTTTCGCTCGACTCGTCACTTTATCAAATAAGAAAAAGCTTATTTTAATGTTTCAAATCTCTAGCTCCTCGAGAAGTTAGTTTAAAATAAATTACTAAATTTAACCCGAACAGACATACACGAAAGCGGTGGTTGTAAAAACCGTCATCGTGGTTGATGCACATTACTGCTGTTTCGCTGCTGTTCACTACAGTATTTTGAAAAAGAATCAAGTTGCAATTGGTAGAATATGTAAAGAAATTTATTTATAATTGTCCCATCTAGTCAAGAATACACTAACAATACAAGTGTGCTTTCTTGCGCCTCGCTTTTACGTTTTGTACCCTTGTATCCGTGTTCACAAAGCAGGCGTTGCACAAATAATTATGTGCATACAATTATTTCCTTTCTAAGCGTTTGTTCATAACCTTTCCGCTACGTCGCACCACACCGTGACTGTGCCAAGGTAGCGCTTCTAAAATATTTTAATTTAATTTATCCCTGTATTGTAAACCCACCTGTACAGAAATGTTCTAGGAAAATATGTATTCAAATTAACTTGTGAAATTAGTTTCATATAATGTAGTTACAGTTGTAATCTAAACATTATTTCAACAAAAGAAAACATGAAACGGTTACACCCTCGTTCTATTCCAACTATTACGCCTACGTAAATAAAATAAACCGCAAGTGATGAATTAACTTTCACATGGTTCCGAACTAATTACGTATTATTAAAATCTAGTTAGTTATAACTACAATTGGTTTCGTTAAAAAAGGAACTGAAAACGCAAGTGAGTAACACCGCAGTGTCAGTTATTTTGCAATGAAGTAGTAGTGTACAAATATTACTATGTTTCAGTGCGGCATTGATAGCTAGTGTAATTACTGGGTATATCAGACTTAAGAAATGATGTCTCAGGATGACCCAGCACTCGTCTCGTATAGTGCCACACGGGATATTAAAATTAAATGTTGGATAACACAGAAACTGTTATGGGCCGACGCTTTACCTATCATCAGTAGTTACATAATAACAAACCACAAATCCTCGCAAAAGAACACCGGTTCCTACCAAGGATGATTCGCGAGGCTAATAAAATTTAAAAACATTCTAATTTTAAAAGAGAAGATGGTTGGTCATTACCACCAGCTTGGGATCCTATAATTAATAAAATTAAATCAAAAACCAAGCGTACCGCTGCAATACTTTAAGATGCAGTTAGCTCTTTCTGCGTAGATCAGACCAAAAATAATAATTGAAAGCTGAAGGTACTCCGGGTTAATTATAATATCAGGACATCTGTCACCTCAGTCCTCCCGTGACCATGGATGCTGTAAAGCGCTCGAAACGTCGGGTTATAAATAGTAAAATTAAAGGCGATAAAATCCGTAAAATTAGTTAGTGTTCACGTAAAGATAAGAAATCATTATGTGATCCTATGCGGACCGGAAATGGCAAAGAAAATTCGCCGGTTAGAAGATCTCAATACCAAGCGCACAAGATTTATAACATATTTTAATTTCTTGAAGAGATGCAGAGACCATAATCTCATTCGTACGTGTGTCAAAATATCAGCTAAACAGGACGTTCAAAGAAGCGCTAAGATCTTAAATCAGGCAAGTAAAAAGGTACGATAGGTGATTCCGCAAAAACGTACTGATCTACATACCATAAATACAGCTGTAGACAATTCATCCAGTAAACTAAAACAATTTTAACGACATTTGATTGTAATAATTGCATCGAAACTTTAAATAAGAGTGAAACTGCTAAATATAATGCAAACATAAACATGTATAAAAATATCAAAAGCTAACGACCAAATTAAATGTCAAACTTCAATCTCAACGTATGAACGGAACGCAACGGTTGAGTATAGACAAAGATTACGCGCGGTCTATAATCTGTCAAAATAAACATTGGAAGAATCAACATTAAAACTGTTATCGAAAGGAATGAATTTCGCAATAACATCGCGAAGAATGCCGTACGTAAGAAATTATCTGTAGTGTCGAGGATTGTCTGCAAAAAACTAATTTCAGTAAATAAGATTTGGAGGTCATATGTCAAGAGTTTTTATTGGATAGAGCGACGAAACGAGCAAAAGGTTCCAACCACGCAAACAATCCACCCAAAAGATGAAGTTCTGTGCCGAAACTTAATCTTCCCAGAGACGAATTAAAAGCATTAAATAACTTACAAAACAGACCCGAACTCACGATTCTCAATACTCCATTGCGTCCTAGAGTGAGTCAGAACGATTACCAAATTACAGATTGGCTCAACATGTGGCTAAAATACTCTCACCACTTAGAGGACACACAATAACACACAGAGGTTTCATACTACGAGTATTTTGTCAGTGCGATAAAAGACCTACATCCTTCTGACAATGAAACTATGGTCAGTTTTGGTGTCCTGTCGTTATTTACATGCCTACCTGTTGAAGACTGCATCTCGATTGTAACTAGGAAGCTTACAGAATAGAGCATGCCAGAATAACATGCATAATTACTTAGACATTGCCTAACATCTGGCTATCTATTGTGGATATCAATATCTCCGATTGTTGCTGACATTTTCATGGAAGACTTTGAGGAGAAAGCCAAGGTTACAAGGTACAAGTGGTACGTAGATGATACTTTCACAATTATACCTTCTGATAAAATCACTGCATTTTTAGAGCACCTTAACTCCATAAATTCTAAAATACAATTTACAATAGAATTAAAGGCAAATAACTCTCTAGCTTTTCTAGATGTTTTAGTAATTAGTAATCTTAACACCTTGAGTTACACTGTGTATAGGAAAAAGACCCATACTGATAGGTATTTAAATGGTAAATCTCACCACCATTCTTCAGAGTTAGCTACTGTGGGTATATTTTTGTTTCAGAGAGCACATGTGATCTGTGATAGTAAACACCTGGCCGCCGAGCTTCAGCATGTCAAGCAAGTTTTGCAAGACAACAAGCTGCGGGTTTCGCGCCTTCGTCGCTGTTTCCGTGTGAAGCCGGCCACAGTCGAGCGTGTACCTGCTGTTCTACCTTATTTCAGAGGAGTCACGGACAAGATTAGCTATATCTTGAAGCGGGCTTTCATAAAAACATTCTTGAAGCCGCCGAAGAGAAAAGTCAGTTTTTACCATCTGTCAAGTGTAACATTCCTCTACAAGATGCAGGAGTATACAAGCTAGATTGTGAATGTGTTTGTCTTACAAAGGCCTAACAAAAAGATTGATTAAAACCCGCGTAAAAGAACACATAGCTGACGTGAAGCATCGTCGTTCTAGGAAGTCTGCAGTATGTGACTATGTTCAGGATCATCCCAACCATTACGTACGATTTGATAAAACACAAATCCTCGCAAAGGAACACCGGTTCCTACCAAGAATGATTCGCGAGGCTATTAAAATTAAAAAACATCCTAATTTTAACAGAGGAGATGGTTGGGTACTACCACCAGCTTGGGATTCTATAATAAATAAAAAAAATCAAAACCAAGCGTACCAATGCAAGACTTCAAGATACAGTTAGCTCTTTCTGCGTAAATCGGACAAAAAATTGAAAGCTGAAATTAATCCGCTAACTATGACGTCAGGACATCTGTCACCTCGGTCCTCCCGTGACCATGGGTGTTGTAAAGCGCTCGAAACATCGGGTTATAAATAGTAAAATTAAACGCGATAAAATCCGTAAAATTAGTTTCATATAAATGTACAGTATTTTTTTGTATTTTAGTTCTATATGTAACTAGTGTAAGTAATGAAAACTATTACCAAAATAAACATTAATGATGATCGAACATAGCTTTCTACGCAAGTAAAAATATCTTAAACGAAATTCTTTTCAAAAAAATATTCATTTAATACAAATAGCTCAGGAGCTAGGCGCTCGCTTTAAATTTCATAGTACGCGAGTGACCTGGGTTCGATTCCCGGTGCCGGCACCACTAAAATTGTTAATTGCAATTTTAAGTGCTGATTTACCACGTGCTCGGCGGTGAAGGAAAACATCGTGAGGAAACCTGCATGTCTGAGGAATAAAAAATATTTCGAAGATATGTGAAGTCCGCCAACCCGCATTGGAGCAGCGTGGCGGATTCTTCCTAGCTCCAAAACCCTCTCAGAAATGAGAGGAGGCCTGTGCTCAGTAGTGGGACATTTATAGGCTGAAACTTTACTTTACTTTACAAATTATAATCTACATACTAATAAAAATATTGTGATATTGGACTTGTACAAGTCCAATGAACAGAATTAACTATACTGATGTCTTGATTTTAGTGAATGCTCACGTCGCTCGACTGGCACTGCTTTTATACCGGTGGAATTCATATGTCCCATGTTTCTGGAATCGTCGTCCAAGGGGTGGTCTGATACTGTCTTCCTTGTTTATCGTTCCGCTGATCCATTGTTATGACGTTATGTGAATCAGCAATTATACTACCTTTATGCTCCTTTGTTAAACTCTGGTCAGCAACTCTATTGCGTCTTAATTTATTATTCAAGTACCTTGTTGACGCAGGTTGACTAGCAGATGATCTTAAAATATACTCAATCGTAGGCATTGACAATAATCATATTAAGTTTCAAAAAGGCCTTAATAGTTTTTTATTCATCGTCAAAGTTTACACTTTAAAGCGCATCTCCATATACATATAGAAAACATAGTCAATGAAGCATATGATATGACTTCCTAAGCGAGCTCAGATAGTCCGGTCAGGTAACCCAAAGAGCAGGGCTTTTCCTTTCTCTTTTTTACGAGAGAGGCATAGAGCAGTTCACGGCGGGCTCAGTGTTCCCTCACCTCATTCCGACTCTGTCGACGCTAGAACCTCTAATTCTCTTTGGGACTGAACCTCTATAAAAATCACCCGAAGCTCAAGCGTTGGCACGCCGTGAGGAGCGACTTCAGTCGTTAGTGTTGCCCTCGTTAGTTCTTAATTCTCATATGCCCAGTGATTATGCTAGCTCTCAGTGCCCTCCAAACAGAAAGACAGTAATGGTTGGCCCTGGGGCCATTTATTCTACCTAGACAGATTCCTGCACTGGAATCCTACCACCAGTTATCTCGTGTTGCTGGTGAAAACAGAGCTGCTTTGGTTCGGTCGATTTATCGGGGTGACGATCGAATAAGCCCGTACTCGACGAAGTCGGTGTTATATTGAGTGTGGCGGCAAAGTCGGGGAACCTGAAAAGCACATTTCAGCGTACCATAAAAGACGCAGCCACGACATTTAAGGCGTCTGTAGAGGCCTTACACAGAAGATCCTCAAACGAGGAAACGCTGAGAAAACCTGAGAAACTGAGAAGGCTCGCTTGCAACGCGAAATCAATCGACTCTGCAGTGAGATGGTAGAACTTCGGGAATAGGACGCGATCAAATAAGAGTCCCGCCCCCGTGGTTGCACATGAAGCGAAAACGAAAGGAAGGACAGACATTCTGCCCATACTGTACCATAATACTGTACCCATAAATACAGGTGGATGAGCTAACGAGCTCTTTCAATCGTCAAGTGGGTAGTATGGAGACACTTGAATATCGGCTTCTCCCTGAGAAGCGAATTCGTCCACAACTAGCTGCAGACAGACGCAGTGAAGCAACTGCCGGTGCATCCACGCCAGGCTAAAATCTCCAACAGAGGGGGCTCTCTCTTCTGCCCAGAAGACGATGGCCCCTAAAACACAAAAGGCTCCAAAAGGCAGGAATGAAGCCAACGCCAATCTATGAGGGAGAGCTAGTTTTAATTGAAATATTCCAGAAGCATAAATATGCCTATGTGACAAACAAAGCGAGCTAATGATGTTTACCCTAAACTTTGCCCTGTTTGGTCCCGTTTCATCTTGAAATCTATCACTCTGTGATTTATAATTTTTTAAGCAAATGTTTTTCATCTAGTTTTAAGTGAACGAAATTTATTAAATCCTTCTTTCATTTTAAAAATAGGTCATTTATAACAATCTAAGGAAAGTAATAAAACACATAACAAAGAAAATATAGAATTTATTTCACTCTTTCAAGTTGCATTCAACTTTCAATGCGCAGTACGTGCCCCGTGAGTTGAGTATTGGTTTTGAATATCAACAGATACCGAGAGTATTTCTAACAAAGAGGATATGTATATTTGATATTTGATGAGTCAATTGGATCGTGTAAGTTCACTAGTATGTACCAAAATTGTCGTGCGTTAACTTATTTATTAACTTATGTGTTATATTGAATATATTAAAGTTCAGTCTGTCGCAGTATTAATATTCTTTTTTTTATTTGATGTTTATGTTATTTCGTGTTCCTATCTAACATTGCTATAATATTAAAAACGGCACTTTTAGTTTCAACAGTAGTCAATAAGGTTTAATGCTTATTTTTAAGGAGAAAGTAATGAGACTTCAACACAGTACAAACTTTGACACGTTTGTCGCCAGTTTATTCCGATTTGTGTACATGAACTCAGACTATTTCACCACTGTCATCAAACAATGCTGCCAACTCAGATATACTTTGAGAGGGGGATCAGCTACAACTATAGCCTTTAAAATTCGTCATTATTAACTTATTCGTAGGTTGATCGTGAAAGCCAAAATGATGATCAAAATTTAAACAACAGAATCGTTTAAACAGTCGATGCCCGGTATGATTGTTTGCGCTGTACTACATGTATATACTATACACACTGTTTATATTGGAACTTGCGTTAAAGCCGCAACGAAAATAACATTCAAAACAGCAAGATTTTTTTTTTTTAATAATGTACATTAAAGACAATCACATCAACAAAATTTTGAATCAGAGAAATTAAATTCAATACTGATTTTAATAAAAGAACATCGTGACTATTACATGAGCTTTGTTTTAATTTCAAAATGAAAATAAATAAGATATCGAAACTCAAATTGGCACGTAATAAAATCGGTTACGTCGTAGGCACGAGGCACCCAATATTATTATTAATAATTAATATTTACCCAATATACATATATTGTTTATAACTCTATTCCACGCTGCAGTGAATTACTTCATTGTTAGTTTAATCCGTTTCTATTCACTAAGAGTCTCCCGTAATTACTACATTAGTTATTTGATATATGTGTCACATATTTTAATGTTGAAATTACAAAATCCTTTAATGTACCAGAATAAATTAAAAATCTTATGTATTTTTTACTTAATAAAAAAGTCTGCTCTCTGGCTTTATGTAACATACCTTATATTACTTCGAAAATTCACTGTGCCTTTACAAGCGTCAAAATATTAATTTCCTTACTAAGAAGTAAAAGAAACCAATTCATATAAATACATAACTGTGAAGTATTACCATGAAAACAGTCGAAAAGTTTAAAGATTCAGCATAATTTGAACAAATTTTTGTCAGAAAATATTGTTGTTACTTAAAAATCTACATTTTAGTAAGCTAATCTTCACCATGAAACTCGTAATTCTTTGGAAATATTAAGAATACAAATTTTGGACTTACAATAATTGATTAATACATAAAAAAAATGTGACTTACTGTTGTGATGATATTAATTTAGATTACATATTCTTATGAATCTATGATCGTGGATTTTCAATATTAGTTTTTTTAGCATTTTGACGTCATAATCATTTAGTGAAGGAATTAAATTGAATATGAAGATTTAGAAAACAGATGCGTATTCACTGAATTGCCGTTTCAGCTCATTAACTTCAAGAAACACTAATTAATGTTCTTTGAAGTATTTACCAGATGCTTTCATCGTGTGACATGCACGCTCTGCATCTTAATTATGCCGAACAGTAAATTCAAAATGTAATAAACAGTTATACCTGGCTTATTTTGCGTTGCATATTTTATTCTTAAGCTTAACCAGAAATTGTTTTTTTTATATTGAATATGTGACGGGACGAGCAAAACTTTCCTGGTGGTAAGTGCGAAGTCTACCTATAACAAATCCTGTGCCCCCAGAACATTTATGTGTGGCATCGCACTGCGCCCTTCCCCCTGAAACATCACTTCTTAAGTCTCATATGCCCAGTGATTACACTAGCTCTCAGTGCCCTTCAAATCGAAACATAGTAATGTTTGCACACTACTGCTTCATAGCAGAATAACTGGCCTGAAGTTGTACCTAACTAGACGGATTCCTCCATACAGATACATACAAATAGATATAATACGAGCTTAAATACATAGTAAAAAGTGTGGCACTTAGGCCGCGTTCCCACGGCAACATCTAGTATTGCAGGCACGGTTTTTTGCAGTATCCCGTTTAATGGTGGATATGGCTTTATAATTATATTAAAATTTTAGGCATGTTTTCGTAAAACCAGACCGATACATTTTTTAGTTTTTTAACATTCAAGTGCATTATCAATGTACTTGTCATAATCCTCATAACATGGCGAATACAATTTAACAACGAAATTATCTTTATATGTAACTATCCTAAAAGCTTTACAAGCCACTGCAAAATTTTTTGAGGTTATTAAAAAAAAACCAAACCCCTAAACCCGAAGATAAAAAATTGTTTTAAATTATTGAGCCTAAGATATCCCCAGCAATTCCAAACCGGGAATGTAATTAATAAAACATTATAAATTCTTGACTTTCACAGAAATCAAGCCTAATAATTTTCTTGTTGTTGGGTATAAATATTTATAGGCAATTAACGATTTTCGATTGAAACATTATTATACGTAAAAAAAATGTAATTAGTCCAATAATTTCTGTATATACATAAATGTATGTCTGTAGATACATAAATGAGTCAATTATAATATTTCTGATGTAAAAACTAAAACGATGGAAATAATACAAGCTGTTTCCACGACTTTGTTCGCTTGAATATTACATCTACATTTACATCTACATCTACATCTTACATATGCAGACGAGACATAAACCTATCGAGATATAACCCTGAAATAAAAACGTTGCCACTTTCATGAGTTTTAAAGTTCCACCCATTCGTACCGACGTACAGAGAAGAGGAGATATTCATTCCTATTTTATTTTAGAAGAAATTCGTTTAAGGAAAATAAATTTTGTACTTAAGTTCTTAGTAAATATGAAAATGGAAATACCCGGGCATGATGACAATCGAGCAATGTAATTTTTAGTAATTAGTAATTTAATTCGAAATTTTTAAAACATTTATTAGTTAAGAATCTTAATTAACATTTATATGGACCTTTTTTTTAATTTCCAGCAGACATAGTTTCACGTACCGATACGGGTTGGTGGGCCAAGTTTCAATAGAAGCACAGCATTGAACTTATGAGAAAGGAAGATATCCAGTCAGACGTGCTTTGATAAACTGCCTTTTGTACCCCTTTGTGTCTGCTGATAACACCAGCGACCCCAATGTGGGTTTGAATTACGGCTTTATTCAATAACTTATTTTAAACAATTTTAAGTTAAGAGAAACGATGTAAAAGCAGTAAACGTTTGACAAAAAAAAATTAAAATATATTTATAAACAATATATTCATACCAGCTAACGCTTACGACTTAATCCGGATATAGGTTTTTAAATATCTCGTGGTAGATTTTTGATTTTCCGGGATGAAAAATATCCTATGTCCGTCTCCAGGATGCAAGCTATCTCTGTGTCAAATATCGTCAATATCGGTTTAGCGGTTGAATCGTGAAAAGGTAAACAAACAGACAGAGGAACAGAGAGATTTACTTTCGCAGTACAGTTTTAGCTAGATGTTTAGCTCTATGATTTTTCGGAATATAAAGAATCCTTTGTCGTAATCTCCAGGATGCAAGCTAACTCTGTGCAAAATTTCGTCAAGATAGCTTACGCAGTAAAACCGTAAATAGGTAACAAACAGACAGAGGGCTAGAGAGAGTTACTTCCTCATTAATATTAGTATGGCTAAGGGATGTGACAGTATTAATTAGATAAATAAGAAAAATAATTGCGTATTATAAGCCGACCACATGATTGCACCATACGGCATGATACCTCGCTGATCTGTTTAGTCAGTTCTGCCCTTCCCGGTTTGTTTGGTTTTTAGTGTGGGCTCCTCGAAGCCATAGCATGAAGTATTATAACCTAAAACCTTCCACAATAACTTGGATATCTAAGTCAGATTTTTTTTTTTAATTGGATAATTATGTCTTGAGATTAACGAGCTTAAACTTACAAACTCTCTAACTTTATTATAGTCGTAAGATACAACAAAGATGTAATAAAAAGAACAAATAATTTTCTAAATCCCCTAAATATTTAACCAAGTTTTATTTAATATTTTACTAAAATTCAAATTAAATCGGCCGTATCTTCGCATACCCCCTAATTTCTACAGTTTTCAGATTTTACGCAGGAACCCTAAATATGTCAGAAATAAAAATTAGCTTAGATTGCTTTCTGAAAAATTTCCAATGAATCGTGTCAGTCGTTTCAAAAACTAGCCCGAACAAACAAACGCGTTTAAAAACGCGTGATTGTATTTTGGTATCCCGCAAATCGTTTCTTAATCACGAAATTAAGAAAAGTCTTTCTTGGAGAAATCACAGACAGACACTAATTATTGGTATAGTGATTAAGACAAATGAAAACATTTTTTTAAAGAAAACAGACAACAGTTTACATAAAAAAAATGTTTACTGTAAAACGATATTTACTGATGGAATCTTTTCCGACCATCCAGTGTTTTATGAAGAAATTTCGCTGATAATTCAGTGGTAATTGATTCACTAGTATACTTTAAAATTATAATATTGTATAGAAAATAAAAAGTGAACGTAAATTAACAGCCCATTCATATACTACTGCTGAGGACAGGTCTACCTTTTGAAAGAATAAAATTATTTTTGGAACCGGGAATACTCCGTCACGTGATTCCTGCGCGGTTTGGCAGGCCGTGGTAGCTCAACGGCTAGGCGCTCGCCTTAAATTTCACAGTACGCGAGTGACCTGCTTTCGATTCCCGGTGCCGGCAGCACTAAAATTGTTAATTGCAATTTTATGCGCAGATTTACCACGTGCTCGGCGGTGAGTAAACATCATGAGGAAACCTGCATGTCTGGGAAATTAAAAATATTTCGAAGACGTGCAGTCCCCCAACACACATTGCAGCAGCGTGGCGGAGTCTTCCTAGCTCCAAAACCCTCTCAGAAATGAAAGGAGGCCGTGCTCAGCAGTGAAACGTTTATAGGCTGGAACTTTATTTATACTTTTTTGGCGTAGTTTTGGTGTAATCTACACATGTCTTAGTAATATTATCTCTCAGACATGCAGCTTAAGCTTAAGATCCCATGATCCCATCTCATCCCGTGGGTGTCGTAAAAGTCGACAGAGAGAAAATATAAATCAGAAGATGGGCAGCAGAATATCCTGGAACATCTGAATAAATAAACTGCGGTTGCCAACCTGCCTGCCAAGCGTGGCAACTATGGCAAAATCCCCCCAAAATGAGAACTACAACTTTTGTGGCAATCTATAGGGGAGGCCTATGTTCAGCAGTGGACTAGTGATAGGCTGAAATGATGATGATGATGATGATGCAGATTTACTCACTATGTTTTCTTTATCGCCGACTAACATGTTCACAAATTACACTTCAAGTTGCAATATACAATCTTAGTGACACCGCTACTGAATATCGAACCCAGATCACTCACATGCTATAAAATTGAACGCCTAAAGCCGACCTCTCTGCTACTACCACTCAATATATTTCTATAAATATTACACTATCCATTGTAATAAAAGTTGAGCGTTTTTTGTATTAGATAAAGTGATGAAACGAGCAAATAGTTCACCTGATTGCACAACACAATCACAACATTTCTGTGTGACACCACACTGTGCCCATCACCCTGAGACAAAAGTTCTAAAGTCTCATACCTAGCAGTGTTTTCACACTACTGCTCCACGGCAGAATAACTGGCCCTGGGGTGGTATTTTATTGATTATAGTCAACATTTTACCAGTTTCAAATTAATTTCAATAACATTAGTAATTGTAGTTAAGAACTTCGCAAAGCTATGTTTATTTTATAGTCGAAACGTTTTAAAGTATTGTTCGCACGGAGACGATTAGCACTAAAAGTTTCTGTAACAATAAAAGACTTGAATACTGTTTAAACAGATAGCAAAGCTTTCAAACAGCTCCCCGGAAAATTCCGACTTCTAAAAGAAGTCATTAGCAAAGCGAAAGTGAACTTTCTTGCCGGGAAGAAAATAAATATTTCAACAACTTAGCAGAACAATAAAATTACGTTTTATTTGATCTGTCACTTAAAATTTGTTCATTATAAATGAAGTTTTGGAATTTGCGTATAATTTATGATTTTATAAACAATTTATATGAGTGGGCAAATTATATTTCAGAGTAATAACAATGAAAAAAATTACAGATATAAAGTGTAAAGCGTAACTCTACAGTCGCGACCGCGAAAAGGAATACAAATAAATAAAATTGAAGTGTGTCCGTCGTTTCATAAAGACTTTCTCTTAATCTCATTTGGTAATTTGCAAGATACCAAAATATAAACAGGCGTTTTTAAATTCTTTTTCTGTCTTTCTGTCTGTATATGAACGGGCTAATCTCCGAAACGGCTGAATCGTTTTTGACAGGAATTCCATTGGCAGGACTTTTCAAAGAGTAATCTAAGTCTTTTCACTTCGGAAATATTTACAGTTCTAGCGTAAAATCTAAAAAAAAACTGTAGAAATTAGGGGGTATGGGTGGATGTGTTACGCGGCGCTACTTGCATTGTAGCCGTTATTATTTCAGTTCAGTTCATGGCATTTCAAATATTTTTCTTGATATCCCAATAAGTGGTTCACAAAACTCGAAGTACTTTTTTTAAGTCTTTTGCTGACCTGTTTTAAATTTGTAGAGTTATTATATAAGAACGCGTCAATTGTAGGAAATATGAATTCGATTAAAAACACATATTTAGCCCCTGTATTGACGAGAGTTCTAAACTGTAAAACTTTAAGGTGCCGCACACTGAGCACAGAAATTTACCGAGAAGAGCTGAACTGTGAATGCTTAGGAGCGAGATACAATGTCATACTATGCAATCATGAGGTCGAATTCTTTTACGCGAGTGAAACAGCGCGTAACAGATAATCAGATAATAAAATTTCTTTCCATGGGTACCATGAACGCCGACTATGATAAAGATAATTGTTATTACTTAGCATACTTCGATTGCCAACTCGCCTGCCATATGCATTGCAAATATTTCAATTCATCATCATTCATATTCATTTCAACCTATTGCTAGTCCACTGCTGAACATAGGTCTCCCCCATAGATTGCCCCAAGTTTGTAGCTCTCATTTAAGAGTGATTTTGCCATAGTTGCAACGCTTGGCAAGCGGATTGGCAACCGCAGTTTATTTATTCAGATGTTCCAGAAAGATGCTGCTGCCCACCTTATGGTTTTTATTTTCCCCCTGTCGACTTTACGACAACCACCCGATGAGATGGGTTGGTAGATTCTCTTAAGCCACCACCACACAATTACTTTCCATTAATTAGTTAATTTCCTAGGTTCAGCAGAAAGCTGACTATAATGACCTGATTTAACGATAAATAGGCGTGTGTACAACATGATCATAAGTACTCGTATGTCTTGACACGTTGTTATGTGTGAGTATGGTTTCTTTAACCCCGAACTAAGTAGTATTGGAAATAAGAAAAGAAATTTTGTTTTTTCACATATCATAAAGTACTTGTAACATATCCCAACAAAATAATATAATTTAAATATCAAACAGTATTCTACATGTTCTTACGTACAAGACGAATTTCACGCACCATAATTTCACTATACGTAAAGTTCAATAAAAAAGACTATTTCTTGCGGTCCGGGAACTGTAACTGTGAGGAAGGAAGACATTGGAGTGACGTTAGTTTGATATATGAGCGTCGCCCTTTGTGCGTTCGTCGTTAATACGGAAACACAATGCGCACCCGACAGCTCCCGGGAGTTACGCCCGACTTAAGAATACCGCGCTCCACACCGTAAAGCAACAGACCTACTGAAAATAGCGTATATTATTCAATATATCAATATTCTATCTATACGACTATTTTAATTAATTGAAACTAAAAAAAATAACAAGTCACTTATACGTCTTAATAAAGAAGCGTGGAAGGCACCGAATGCTAGCCTTATTTGACGCGGATTCCAAGGTTCGATACACTGTGTTACGACTTACTCGGCGTTGGAAGTGACATTGTTAGAGAATATTTCGAGGACATTAGAGACCTATATTGGAATATCGTGTTACTCTTCCAGACTAATAGGAGGGCTGTGCCCACCATACGACATAAATAGGTTGTTACTTTTATATTTTGTCGTTATGCTTTTAAATAAAAACAGTCGGCATATATTTACCAAGTAAAAGAATCAACGTCTTTACGTGCGTGCCCGATGTTACGTTATAACAAATAATATTTGCGACATTTTTATTTTTCTAATCATACAATTTATTACCTGTGGCGATAGGTGTCCGGCAGAGTATAATAGCACCTACCTCTTTCCTAACGAGGTGTTGTAAGAAGCGACTAAGGTATTATTAGCTCTTTTTATTTATTAACTACAGACAGGTTAAATACATTTTATGTAAAAAATATGTTTCGACTAAGGCATTCGTGTGAACCCGACAATGATGGCTACAGTTTATAAAAACAACTTATTTTTAAAGAAAAGCACACTTATGTATGTTCTATGTACTTACTAAATGATAATTGTACATCACTAAATTTATAATTCTTTAAAAAAAATACAAATCCATATTAAAAGAAATACAACAACCACTGAAATACCTCATTTGTAAGATGTGTGTGTGTCGTTAAACAAAGTATTATGTGTTGACACCATACGAATTATAGAAGACCTAATTTTAGCATTAGTTCTGCATAGTGAGATAGCAAATAATTCGTGCGGACGCGTGGATCGTGTTTGAAATACTGAGCTACATTACTGAGCAAACGCTCCAATTTATTATGACATATATCATAACTATGTTCCCAACACCATTTATCTTTCACCGATTTTTATATTTTTTACATATGATTATTTTCCAAGATAAACTAATAAAAGAAAACAATAATTAAATAATCGGTTTTTGTCGGTTTTAAATAGGGTTCCGTACCAATAACGGAACAGTGGGAAGGAAGAAGGCTGTAATTTCTTAGTATGGATATAAAGGGAATAACCAAAACAGTAATTTAGACATATTCTCTTTACTGCTGTCTTCGTCGCTCTTATCATAATTTAGAAAGAGTTTATTTATACTGCATCGGCTCGCAGTGCTTTAGGTATGAAAATGCAATAACTACCTAATACTAATCCGAATGTATTCAGTAGTGTTAACAGTGTCATATGGTCCCAATGTTTGAAAATTGGAACGGTGTTAAAAAGACGTTAAATAGAAAAATTACAAAAAGTAAGTATTTGTTTTAAGTATTGTTAATAAAACTAAATACAATAATAACATACAAGAAAATAGGTAATTTGACTAAATTATAAATAAATGTTTCTTAACAACTGTATGAAGCCATTTTTGTGAAAACTTCTCAACGTATAATAATAACTTATAGTCAAAATGGGCAAAAAACGCACATTGCACTTTGTAGCGCGCGAATAAAACAGATAAATAATTCAGTTCTACCACAATGCAAAGGAAAATGACCGATTGATTATTATAATACACAAAAAGTAACACAGCAACTGTTCCAAAAATGGATTATTGGGAAGATATGTATAGGGTTCCTATGTACTGATGCTATGATTCCTATCCGTCTAGGCAGGTACCACCGCAGGGCCAGTTATTCTGCCGTGAAGCAGTAGTGTGCAAACATTACGTACTGTGTTTCGGTTTGGAGCACTGTGAGCTACTTAATTACTGGGCATATGAGACTTAGAATTGGGTGATGGGCACAGTGTGGTGTCACACAGAAATGTTCTGCAGAAATGGCAGGCGTTGCACTTGCCATCAGGCGAACGTCTTGCTCGTTTCAACACTTAATGCAATAAAAAAAACGATCCCATCGAAATTATGAAATGTTGTAATAACCGACAGATTTAGCGCTGACTGAAATAGTTCGAGAATCGTTTTAGATTATATAAGAAGTGACGTAATATAGCTTGTTTAATGAGGTTTAGTTATTTGGAAAGATTCTCTATATCAGATATCATTTGTGAATGTGAATGTTTGAGATATGTCAAGAGAACGTCACTTTATTACTATAACATAATTGTTGAACTATTGTTTTCGATGCCATTGGGAAGCTTACTTTTTTTTATTTTTATCATTATTATAAATAAACGTTTTCATCAGCAGCCTCTATTGAAACAAAAATGTCTTAGAAGTGTTTCGTTAATAAAAAAAAATAACTAGTTTTTATTTAAATCGTTACGCTACAATAAAATTGAATAATATCGAAAAAAAACTTGATAAAATTTAATTACGACAGTAATGGAAACCGCCACATAACTGGAATATAATGCAACTCTGTGCAGTGTATAATATTGTATACACATTCTCGGTGAAATGGACTCGCGAATGGACAATTACGGTAAACGGTCCATTTATCTTGAGCCGCATAACTATGTTCCATCTAACCAGAAATGTTGGTCCGAACGAAATGTTTTATAGTTTCATGTAGAAAACTTTTTCATAATTAGGGTTACCGGGAGGTATATACGAATACTTTCCTTTTTTTTTTGCAATACTGTTTTATGACGTTTAAAATTGTACAAAATGAAAAACTGTTGATTCCTGTGAGTCTCGTTAAAATTAGATGAATTAGTTTAGAATCACAGAAGTAATGTATGATATACAAAATCTGTTACTGAATATATTAATAGAATTGACATAAAAATATTGATTAACCAAGTCGTACGTAAATAAGTCTTTGTTATTGGAAACTTCTAAAATAATTTAAAAATAAATAAATATTGATATGAGTCAGAATATGTATTAATTTATTTTTGTTCTTTTATGCGATTTATTTTATATTGCCTTATTCATTTGATGAATATTAACGTCTCAAATATTTTATTCGGTACTACATATTTTTTAAATTTGTTTGTAACTCATATTTCTTTAAAAGACGACATCATCATAAATAATTTATATTATAAAATAATCAAGAAGTAAGCCGTTAAGAAAAACAGCAAGAACAATATACGATAATTGTATTTTATTTGACAATAATGTTTAGAGGAACCAGCTATTTTAAATAAAATGACTAAGTTCTCTTTAATACATTAACATTGTCACCGTTTAATAAATCTTCTTATTAAAATAATTGAATGAAAAAGTTTCTGACACTTTGTTCTGTCACGCGTTCATAAATAGAATTGAAATACATTAAATTAATGCAAAAGGCTTAGTAAGGATGATTCTATTAATCGTACCAATTACATGACATGATCACAAAATGTAAATGTAAGGCATTCAGTATTTGAAATTAATCATAACGTAATTTCTCTGTTGGAGTCGTAAAATCGATATTCTGATGTTCCGTATGTCTCTCGATATTGTTTTTTTTTTTGGCTACAGTGATGGCAGTACTTTGCATGTGCACTCTTACATAATACAGATTTTATTTTGAAATAAAATTATATCAGGTACATAGACACATGTGAATCAAAAGGACCAAGATATTAAGTATTTATAAAGAAGAGTCTATGGTTTCTGCACCTGTCGTATAAATATGAAGAATAACGTGATTATAGAGAAGCATTAGTCTATGATATTTATATACTTATTTATAATAAACTATACGCCACCCATCACGTCTCGTTTCCCGCGGGAGTGAAAAGTGGGCTGCGTACGTGGTTTCTGCCTACCCCTTCTATGGGAAAAAGGCGAGACTATGCGTGTAATCAAAAATACAATTATTAATAAAATTTCCATTATATGTACAATAATTTGTTGCCATGTTGTGATGGCGTAAGAGTATCTACCACCCCATCTCATCCTGTGGGTGTCGTAAAAGTCGACAGAGGGAAAATGAAAACCTAGAGATGGGCAGCAGCATTTTCCTGTAACCGCAAAACAAGTAAACTGCCGTTGCCAATCCGCCTGCCAAGCGTGGCAACTATGACAAAATCCCCTCTAATGAGAGAATCTAAGGGGAAGCCTATGTTCAGCAGTGAACTAGTGATAGGCCAAAATGATGATAATCATATACGACTGATAAGTCTATTGGAAATTTCTGTTGTGCCTGGGGGTTAAAGGAATATATCATGATGAAACCTACAACTTTAAAAATAAACCAATATTTGAGGGACATTTAAAGTCTGCCAACAAGCAACTCAAAAATTTATGGAAATTATATCAAGCAATTTGATTTTTATAAGCTTTTAATATAATTTTACTTCACTATTATGATATTTACACATATATTCCACGTAATACGCAATTATTCATACTCAAGTTAAAGTTTTACCATAAGTGTAATTTTTTTAAAGTTCTAGGTCAGGTCTAATATTTCCGGTTTAAAGTTAATGAGCATTGCAGAAACTGTAGCACTGACAGTCAATTTCCGCTTTAAATACCCTTTAGATTTACGTAAAGCAAAACAGACATACATTATTGAAGTATACATTTTTAAATGAAAATGTTATGCATGTCCAGAAAGTAAGTGGTTTTATGCGAGCGCTATTTTTTTTATTAAATAAAGTGATGAAACGAGGCAAACGTTCACCTGATGGTAAGTGCACCGTCTGCCCATAACAAATGCTGTTTCATCCAGAACATTTCTATGTAACACCTCACTGCGCCCGGAGACATCAGTTCTTAAGTCTCATTTGCCCAGTGATTACACTAGCTCTCACTGCCCTTCAAACCGTAACACAGCAATACTGCTTCACGGCAGAATAAGCGGCCCTGGGGTGCTACATATCTTGACGGATTACTGCATAGGAATCCTTCAGAATCCTACAGCAGTAACTTTACGGAATAAGGAAAAGAGTCTATAACGTTGCTGAATTTGATGTACTTTTAAGTTTCTACAGTTAAATACACAACTTTGTTGTACACACACTAATACAATTAACACCTAGAAAAAAAGCTTTTCGCTGCACCAGGTACGAATGCAAGCTGATTTAGTCACAATTTTTCGTTTAACATACTTACATAATATATTCTCTTCTTTTTCCCATGTAAGGGTAGGTTTAAAGTGGGCTACACATGTAGCCCACTTTAAACGCCCACGGGAAACGAGACGAGACGGATGGCAAACCACGTAAGAGTCAAAAATTCTGACTTTCCGTTGTGTTCCCACAAGCAGTATAGTGACAGCATTGCATATCAGTTAAGGTTGTCCGTACCTTAGTCGCTCCTTAGGACACTTCGGCAGAAAAGAAGTAGGTGCTATTCTACTCTGCCGGATACCTATCGGCTTTCTGCCTCTACGATATCTTCTAACACTGGCCCAAAGTATTATTATATAAAGATAAATAATAAGGTTAGTAATTAAACCTATGTCTGATATACCCTGTGCATTAAAAAGATTTCCCTTGTAGATGGGTAATGTTTCGAGCACACAAGGAACAAATGACAAAAATATTCGTATTGCGTAAATAGTCATCAAGTCACTATATTGAAGAGATGCTTGGCAGTATTACTCATCGTTGATACGTGCGTTTAAAATTCTTTTAAGACGAAATTTTTGAAATAAAATATTTAATATCGTTTACATACATACATAAGATCACGACTGTATCCCATAAGGGGTAGTCAGAGACTGGGCACTCAGTGCAAAAACAGATGACTGCCACAATCCACGTTTCACCAAAACAATATAATGCACTTGGTGTGAACACAATCACTAATATCGTCAATATTAAAATTATATTTTTTTAAATATTTTTCATACTTTTAATAAATAAAATTATGTTAGTGTTATTTTAATGTAAAATATTATAAAAAATATTATGTACAATTTCAAAAACTATTATATTGCATAAGAAATATTTATTGATTAAGAAATTAATTAAGCGAACATTCAAGCTGTTTTCTTAAACACTTTTATTGGTAGAAGAATTCCTATGCAGGAATCCGTCTAAGTAGGTACCGGAGTCAGTTATTGTGTATTCAGTATTCAAACATTACTGTGTTTTGGTTTGAAGGATTCGGTTCGGTCTGATGACTAGTGTAAATACTGGGCGTAGGAGACATAACATTACACTGAGAGCACAGAATAATTTGCACGTCTCGTCACTTTTTTCCATAAAAAAAATACTGAAATGAAGCTGTACAATTAATAAAAACATTACCATTGCTTCTTTTTTGTGAGAGAGTTTAAAAAAGTTTTTCAAAGTCACATACAGGTTGTCGACACTTGACTGACGCCGCACAAATAGCCAGGAATAGTATTGGACATTTTATGTGGAAAAAAAGGAATGTATTTCGATTGTCACTCGAACTTTCACAATTCCAATAATATTTCAGAATAAGGCTTTACAAGTGACATTTAACAAAATGTGGAGATATTTTTACCGCACTGTTTTTAAGGTTTCACGTCTGATCGTATGTAATTAACTATGAAATTATAAGTTTTATACGTTAGAGCTATTGATTTGTTTGTAGGTGGTGGTATATAAAAAAATAGAACCTATTATTAATCGTATAACGTCTCTCAAAGCGACAAGGTCAATACACTGTACGGAGACGTATATAAATAATATCTATTTATGTTCATTATCATTATCATTATCAGTATGTTAGACGTTGGCGGCACGGCAACAGCCTTTATAGTCCAGTGCTGGACATCAGTTTTTATAAGTTTGGAGAAATTTTCGTTATTGAATAATTTATTTATGTTTACTATATAAATGTAAAGATATCACATACTTTTTAATGAAAATTACAAATGTTGTATGACTTACTAGCGATCCGCCCTGGCTTCGCACGGGTCGATAGGTATTACAAAGGTAAATTAGTACTATATTTGGACAAATACAACAACAACAATTCCTTACACTAACATTTTTTGTAGTAGTTGCTAGAAATGTCTGTTCTCATCGGCGGCTATGCAGATGGTCAGGTAAAATTACGTTATTTTACCAAAATAATGTTTTATTTACGGGAACATAAGACATGAAAGTTTAGTGGCTCAGAGCTTCCTTATAAACAATATTTTATGTCGTGGTAGCAAAATAAAACGACCGCTCTTGACCGCTGCGCAAAGGGCGCACCTCGGTGATGCCCAAGTCGCATGAAGTAGGGCGTCGGCGCGGCGTTCGAGAGACACCGCGGCAGCTGTATTTTATATAGAGCGTTTCAAAGTTTTAATTAAAAAAAAATGTAAAACTAAAATTATAAACCAATTATAGTCAATCGTTTCTAGTTTAGCAAAAATAATATGAGTAGGTAGGTAATGAATAGATCTTCGGGCGGATTTCACCGTTGAAACTAAACGCGATCAGTTCAAGCTGAACGAAGTTTAAGCGTTTAACTGAGTTCAATGCTACTGTACTATGTAAACACAATAAATATTTTTAATACGTTTTGTTTATTGTTTGCATACCTATGTGTCTTATGCATAAAAACAGGCTGATTGGTGTCGCAAAATAATAAATACATTGAGTTTTTGTTTTAGATTGTGACGATATTTCACGTAAACTTCGTTTTTCTGAACGCGGTCAAAATGGAGCCGGTGAAATCGGTTGGACGAAAACCGAGTTCAAATGATATAAGCAAAACGCGGTTTTATTAAACTTGGTTGCCAAAGCTATCGGTGAAATCGGGTCTTAGTCTATTCGCGCGTAGCGCGGGCGAGCGTAGCGCTGTTCGCTCACACCGCGACATATTTCTTACTTGTATCTTTTTCATACCCTTCGTAACTTTTAAACCGACCGCGTGGCCTAGTGGTCAGAGTACCTGACTTTTAAGCCGCGGGTCCTGGGTTCGAACCCCAGCCGGAGTCAACATTTGTGCTAAAACATAAATCGTTGGTCTTCGGGTCTGGTTGAGTTGTGATTGTCCCCGTGTTTCTGACACTGCATCCTAGCCTAACTCCGATCTTATCGCATCAGCGTTACATCGGGCGCAGGTAGGTTGGGACGAGTGAGTGCCTCTGGGTTTGCGCATATGTGGCACTATAATATCTGCTGCGCAGTTGATGGCTCTCGACTGTAGTCGGAAGTTATCGCCGTGGTCGAAATCGGCTAGGAGAACATCATCATCAACTTCTAAACGATAGGTCTGATTCGACTAATCTAAAGAGGAATTTACATGTACATAATCAACCTTGATTTTGCGAGAAGTCGATGGATGCAGGTAGTTTAGGACCGTGTTGTCTTCGCAATCTATGGGGGAGGCTTATGTTCAACAGTGAACTGATAGGCTTAAATGATCATGATGATGATTCAACCTTGAATATGAAACTATTTAGTACGATAAGGATTAATATCATGATACGAATGAAAATATCATCCTTCGATTCTACCTGAGTTTTGATTTACTAATTTAAACAATGAACGGTTATTGTGACTTAATAGTTAGACATATAGCCTCACGGACATTGTTGTGAGTAATGATGAGTACTATAGAAAAGTAGTACATTATTTTATTAATCATCAATAGTTTTTGCAGCGCACGCCAAATAATGACTTTCATTAGTATATTATAATATTAGTAATAATAGTAAATTTTTAATACCTTGATTTATATGAACAATAAATATAAAAAATTAAATCTTTTATTTTTATAATATTAGTTTAGATTAATATTTAACGCTTATATTTGGCAATTTTAATCAAAACCTAAACCACTAGAGTAGTTTTACCTGCCGGCTTAAGTTACGACTTCGAAGTAAAAGTTGGAGTAGACCAAGGGCCCTCGAGTGAGCGGACAAAAACTGAGTACATGCAATACAACTTTTCCAGTAATAAAACTCAAAGGCACCGTGCATAAGCAAGACCTGCAAATCTCTACGTATGCGAATTCTGGACTATAAGGAAATGTGATGAAAAAAATGCATTTCACTGAAACGAGAATGCACTGCTGGACTTTTAAAGTGACAGAAGATACTGTTACGATGGTACGAACATGTACAGTGCGGAAATGAAGACCATATAGTGACAAGGATAATGGCCACAGATAAAGACTAAAAGAGGTAGACGAAGCCCACCGACCAACTGGACACAAAACATATCCAACGATCTGACTCAGAATCGCTAAGGCTGGTGCAAAAGTATCAGGAATGCTGACCCTAAATAGGCAACAAGACTTGCTTGCCAAGTTTGATTTGATTAAGAAAAAGACTTAAAGAAAAATATTTAGAAAACTTATGAAACAATTTTGTTTCACTAATTCCAAGTATTAGCGTTCCCAAGCCAATTTTACATACTTAGTTTATCAAGTAATTTTTAATGCTTTGTTGTTTAAAATTACTTGATAAAATAAAATAATTCTTTGTATATCTATTTCGCCGTTTGGTAGCGGCTTATGAGAATCTACCACCCCATCTCGTCCCGTGGGTGTCGTAAAAGTCGATAGAGGAAAATGAAAACCAGGAGATGGGCAGCAGCATCTTCCTTTAACATCAAAATGCAAACTGCGGTTGCCAACCCTACTGCCAAGCGTGGCAACTATAGCAACATTTTCACATATGAGATACCAGTGCGTATTGCCAGTGATGATATACGGAACCGAGACGTGGTCACTGCAGGCCGCATGAGGAAGTTCAGAGTCACTCAGTGATTTATGGAAAGCGCTATGATATAGATTTTTTTTGCGATATAAAATCCGTGACGATGATATCCCAAGCAGAACTAGAGTAACCGACATAGACCAGAGGATTGGCAAGCTAAAGTGACAATAGGTCGGCCACATAGCTCGTAGAACCGTTTACCGTTGGGGAAAAAATGTTCTTGAGTGGCAACCTTGTATCGGCAAACGCAGTGTAGGCGACCCCCACGTTTTTGCGGGAAGTCGATGGATGCAGGTAACTCAGGACCGTGTTTTGTGCAATTTATGGGGGAGGCCTATGTTCCACAGTGGACTATGATAGGCTAAAATAAAGATGATGATATCTCCTTCGAAATCTTAATCTTCGACTGCTATATAAAATTCATCATGATTTATATTCCACAGCTGGGTATAGGTTGCTCTCATGTTAGGAGAATTAACAATACGCTGTCGCGATTAGTAAACAAATTGTATAATAGTGACTGAAAGAATTGAAGTCCTGCACCCAAAAGGCGCCGCCACCCATCGACGATCTTACTTTTAAATTTCCAAATATAATATGATTATTGCGATATCTGTTGGAGGTGGTTTTTTTATTTCCCTTACTCTATTTTACACTTACCGATACCGATACTTATTATACGATACCGATAAATACTGGATGATGTGATGGATATTCTTACAAAGCAACTGCACTGCGGCATTAAAATATTGCTGTAAAAGTTATTAACGCGGAAGACTTGATCATAATCACGTACTTCCTTTAAGAAATATTTGAAAACACTAATTACAAATACCATCAATGTCAAAATACCATCTAAACCTAATGCTTACTGTGTACGTTACTCACGGTTATTTATTATATTTATTTCACAAGCCTTAATTATAATAAGTCATGCATATGTTACGTATATGAATATATTTTATTATTCTGATAGTATTGAAATCAATACTTATTTTCATATTTATTTTAAAACACAATTTCTATTTTAATTATATAAAAACCGGGTCTTATTAAGTTGCCACATCAGAACATGAACTACGTAATTATAGCGGGTCAAACATGTAATTAATTTACGCCCCTTTAACTCGCGCATATTCGCCAAACAAATATGTGGCGTCAACGGTCCGCTCGACTCCAACTTTATTTAACTGCTGTTGAAGGTTGCCATATATTCGTCCAAAATAATTATTTTAGCTTAAGTGAATTCAATCCTCAGATTCCCTTTTAATTTTGTACGTCAATCCATAATTACTTTAGATATGATGGAGGAAAAGAATTATTTTCAACACTGGCTGTTGTTGGAATGAT
The DNA here is from genome assembly GCA_019845155.1 of Luehdorfia chinensis. Lineage (NCBI taxonomy): Eukaryota > Metazoa > Arthropoda > Insecta > Lepidoptera > Papilionidae > Luehdorfia > Luehdorfia chinensis. The sequence goes on from JAHVAK010000282.1 coordinate 7,185,812, forward strand.
AACAAAAACAATACTTAGTTATTTTCATGAAACCAATTGTTACGACGATGATGAAAACACTGCGTTTTATGATTTTACACAAGCAAAGTCACCATAAACCACCTTTTTTTAAATTACGTAAACTTGGGTAATTTTCGCCATTCAAACTCTTTCGTATCGAGGTGTTGTAAGAGGCGAGTATAATTAAATAGAGAGGAGACTAAGATATTCTACGTGCAGCCTTTATTCGTTCAGAATAAAAGCATAACATACAATGCTGTCACTATAGTGCTCGTGGGAACGCAATGGGGAGTAAGAATTTTTTTTGACTCTTACCAAAATGACGGCGAGGTGGTTCGCCGGTTTCCCACGGGGGCGAAAAGTGGGGTATGTGCGTTTTCTCTACCTACGTTGGACTTATATGGGAAAACGGCGTGATCGTATGTATGTATGTCAATAAAACTGCTATTAATATTTTAAAAAAACTAAGGCTTTTGCTCAGAGATAGATTAGTAAGTTAAGGGATTTTTCGAAGAAAAATTTAAGTTAGTGTAGCATAACCAATCTACGTCATTGACATTCCTGGTTTGCGTAATGTAAATGAAGTTTTTCACTGATTTTTTACATATTTTTAGTTTAATTATTTTCATAAAATAATTTAAAAATAATTAACATGTACATAAATCACCATATCATGTCATGTCAGTCTATCACTACACATACGCCTCCCCCATAGATTGCCACAAAAGTTTGTAACTCTCATTTTGTGAGGATTTTGCATTACCTTTGCAGTTGCCAACCTTGGCAGGAAGTTTGGCAACCGTAGCTTATATATTCAGATGTTCCAAGAAGATGCTGCTGCCCATCTTGTGGTTTTGATTTTCCCTCTGTCGACTTATGCGACACCTACGGAATGAGGATTCCTATGCAAGAATCCGTTCTGGTCAGTTCCACCCCAGGCCTGATATTCTGCCGTGAAGCAGTAGTGTAAAAACATTACTGTGCGTCGGTCTGTAGGGCACTGAAAGCTAGTGTACTCACTGAGCATATGACACTTAAGAACTGATGACTCACGGTGACAGGCGCAGTGTGGTGCCGCCCAGAAATGTTCTGGGTAGCACAGCATTTGTTATGGGCAGATGTTGCATTTACCATCAGGTGAACGTTTTACTCGTTTCATTTTTTTTATTGGATACAGTGATCCAATAAAAAAAATTAAAAAGTCCCTTAAGAAAAGTGGCGTGTGGTGGCGGCTCGTTAAAAGAATACTACCACTCCATCTCATCCATTGGATTTCGTAAAAGGCGAGTAAGGAATTAAACTGCACTGTGCACCCAACAGCGCATGGTGGCAATGGGCTCACCACCTATCACACCAAGTGCATTATATTGTTTTGGTGAAACGTGGATTGTGGCAGTGATCTGTTTTTGCAGTGAGTGCCCAGTCTCTGACTACCCCTTATGGGATACAGTCGTGATTGTGTGTGTGTGTAAGAAAAAGCGCACAGTGCGCATGTCAACTGTCAATTTGACAACGACGTTTTTTGAAGCTTGCGGGCGGACATTTCTGTTTCTTGGGGTGGATGAACAGATACAAATTGAACTATTAAAAGCTGACGACGATGACCCTTAAAATAATAAAAAAGATCACAAGACATTCTATATATTTATTTAGAAAATAAAAGCAGTTATTAATTTTTATACTCTAGGCATTTAAATCTGGCGCTGTTACTATTATTGTATTTGGCATGAAATAATGCGAAACATAGTATTTTTTTGTTATCGAATAAAGAAACCTTACATTTCTTGCAAATCCAAGAGGTAAGCTACATTTGTTATATTTACATTTATTTATCGAATCCATAAATACTTTTTCATGTCCAACTCGATCGTTTAGGGTAGAACTTGTACACTTTTGGAAGGCCCTGGAGTCTCTTCTACTATTGCTATTTGGTCTTCCCCTTTTATTTTCTAATCAACTTTGATACCGGCATAAGGTGTCAGCGAGCTCATTTTTGAAGTCAGCTAACTTCATTATGTCCTTCCGAGACTTCCCTTTCATCGTACTAACTTTTCCGTACCTACAGATTCCAAGCATTTATCACGTACATGCCCAGGAGGTGATAGAAAAGTCTCGTTGTCCACTTTCTTGATTATGTGAGGATGCGATATCGACCGATGAAGCTGTCCATCAGATCAACGCCCATGCGGTCATTGTATTCTTTTATGACAAGAGGACATGTTACTTGAAGATTCATTTTCAGTTTTTGTCTTAACGGGTTATAGGTGCTTCCTTTCTTTTTTGGTTAAATAATTTAGCAAAGGCATATTGGTATGAAAGTTGTCAAAATAAATTACATGATTTACATGTCTTGGGACTGGTCGTAACAATCGAATAACTGTATTTGATACTGCTCCTAGGTCTGGTTCGCCATGTAAATGATCTATATCCTTAGCTCCTGAGTAAACCTTCAAAACTTTTATAGCAATATGAGAGTACATGAGTAACAATTTTGATACTTACAAAATTAGCAAGATTTCCTTCAAGAAAAACATTTGCTTGCTAAAAATAATTATATTATAGTAAAAATAAGATACTGACCTACCTTCAGAAGTATTCATATTTTTCAGAAAATTGTAATGTGTCAAAGATTTTTTTCGCTATACTTTTTCTAAAAATATGTCATTCGTTTAATACGGCGGGAAAACAAAATGTAATATTATTTAAACAATTTTGACAGTTGACGTTAATTTTTTTAACTTTTGTTCATAAGAATATTTTATATATATTCGTTATTGTATTCACCTAATTTAAAAAAAAGGATTACAGAGGGCGGACTTAATGCCTATTCTCTCCCAGTCAACCCAAGGTATGGAGAGTTATTGTTATAGGTGCTTTACAATGTGCAAATTCATAATTTTAAATATTTACTAACAAAACATTACACTAATGGGACTAAAATATATCTAATAATAATATTTATATTTCAGATCATATATATCTCATATATATGAATTCTCGATCATATATGTATTACACTTACATTATATGTAAGTGTAATATATATGGAATAGAATAAAATAGAAAAAAAATTATTCAATATAGATTATTTACATAATACTTATTGAGTCATTTTTTTCTTTTTTTTTAACTACACTGGTTCGCAAAAATGCCCTGTCCTGGAAAGAACCAGTAAGAAACCCAGCGGGATTTTTTTTCAGTAATTTTTTAAAAAATGTTCAATAACATCAGTATTTAAGATGTAGAAAAAGCTTGGCGGCGATCACCTCATTCCCAGGGGTTATCATAATCTATGTATTGTTAAATATTATAATAACCCTTTTTATGAAGTCTTTGTTTAATATAAAATTGGAACTTTTTGATTGAAAGACTTTGTGCTCTTTCTGGTTGTAAAAACGTATACATTGCCCCATAAAAGAGTTACTGACCCTGTGAAGTCGAGTACCTGGCATTATTAATGTATGCTTGTTCCTGGTGTTTACATTATGAACATTACTTTTTTTAGTAAACTGATTTATATTCTTGTGTACACAAAACGTTTTCAAATATATATTGAGAGGCCAAGGTTAAGATGTTAATTTCTTTAAATTTATCTCTAAGAGACACTTTAGAGCCAAGATTATAAATAGCTCTTACGGCCCTGTTTTGCAAAACAAAAATCGCTTCTACATCAGTCGCATTTCCCCATAGCAAAATACCACAAGAGATTATGCTATGAAAATAACTAAAATAAACTAATCTGGCAGTTTCAACATTAGTCAAATTCCTATTTTTTTACAGCATAAGCTGCAGAGCTAAGTATACTAGATACTTTAGATGTATGGGGCTACATAGAAGTTGTGCTTCAAGAGTTATTCCAAGAAAGACAGTAGTATCCACAAGGCTCAACTCTTCCCCATTCACAAGCACATTTACATCTAATTGTTTATTTAACATTTGGTGTTGTGAATTTAATACATTTTGTTTTATTGCTGTTTAAGAGCAAATTGTTAACGTTACACCAATGTGCTAATTTTGAAATAGCATTATTCACCTCTTCATATAATAAAAATTGACGTTTTATCTTAAAAATCAAAGATGTATCATCAGCAAATAACACTATATCATGGTTATCCCCTTATAGGTATATACACTTAAATATACATACACGTAAAACTGATATATACATATTCATATATACATATGTATTACACAATGAACGATGACAGCAATGTTAATATCAACTCACAAAGATGATTTTAAATTAAATGTTCTCGAATTAATCTTTTAAACATCAGCTTATTAAAAACCTTCCTAATAAATAATTTTCGGGTAAGGAGTTCCAGAGGAGTGTAGCCTGTATTACAAAAGAGTTACCAAAGAAATCGGTGAAGTGTTGTGAAATACTAATCTTAAGGTTAGATGAAGAACGAATAACGCTATCATGTGTTAAAGAAACTTAGTGAAATTTATCTTTAAATTCTAGAATAACGCCTCTGTCTGATAGTGAGCCAGTTATGGCGAGATCGGTAATAAGAGTAATGGTCATACTTTCGAAGACCAAAAACGTATCTGATGCAGTTGTTGAAAAGATGTTCTAGCTTGTTAAGAAGGACATTATGCAATGGTAAAATACATACAGCCAAATAATAAAAACAAACCAATTGCAAGTGTACTATTCGAATTAAAAGTCGGGTATTAAATTTGAAACTTAGGGGATTTATTTAAGGGTAAAAGGTCAGGTACAAAAAAAAACTATTGTTCATAGTGTTTCCTGTGCGGCCTTCAAATGCTAGTGAGTATATTATCGACTTGTAAACTTATACATCTTCTAAATTATTAAAATATACAAATCTGCAAATATCCACCGAATTTTTGTCTTTAAGCTGTATTTTTTTAACACTATTGAATAATACTTTTTTATATATTGTTGCGACAATATTATTATATCATTAAAATCTTCATAGTTCAAATTGATATGTATTAAAATTGCTATAAACTTTCTTTTTAATATTGAAGATACTTTGTAAAACTTAGTAAAGTATTTAAACAATAAAATTTCCAACAAGCAAAAGACGAACATTAGGATTTCCAGCTGTCACGGCCAGATTTCCATAACCATTGCAGCGATTCCCAGTATGTTAGACGGCTCGCGTTGGCGGCGCGCCAAACAATTACTTTGTCTCGTCAAGAGCGTTTCTTCTGCTGATGGGACTTAAATGTTTCGCGTATAACACTTAAACATATTTAAATTTTTGCTCTTCTCCTTGTAACAACGACCACGCGGAATCTTAGCTTTTTCGTAAATTTAATCTTAACCTAAAAAAATCGGTTTTCGATTTCATAACCGGTATATACGATATTAATCTTTTGGAAGAAAGATCCCGTAATGGGATTACTAATAATGGTTTTTTATGCAGTATATACGAGTAGCAAATTTTATTGTCATCTTTTTGTGTTTGGTATAATTAATAGCCTTATTTACCCTTTTTTATTTGTAATTAAAGCTTTAATCAATTACGTAGAAGCTTTAAATGCTTAACAAATTGACAACGATATAAGATTCAATTAATAACTCTTCATTGGCTTGATACGAGTAATATAAAGACAAATAGATAAGAATTAGTAGAAAGAAATGTGGTTAAAGGTTTATCTGTTTTATACAGGGAGAATTTACATTAAAATTTAATTTACGAGGTTTTCACAAATAATCAAATTTAATTACTTCGAAATTGAAAAAGTTTATCTTTATATCGTTGTGATGTAATTATATATAAATACCTATGGCATCAATAAACGAGGAGCGATATTGCCTTAAGTAAAATATATAAACAATATGTTTGTGATAATGAAGTCTTCCAGTCCGATTTCGACCAAAGTGAAATATTTTGATTATTATCAGAAATATTTGCGCAGGATGTATTATAACTATCTTGGTATGGTATGAGTCCGCATGCACACGGAGAGACTCACTTGTCCTCCATAAAAGCCCGAGATATAAAATCGTGGTATGGGTCGCAATCGTGGTATGATCAAACACGTTCTTAACAAATCCAGGGACGATGATTAACAATTTGTATATTGTTTAAATTCGAAGAAAGTAGAGTAAAATCAATATATTGTAACAAGAAAGTTTAATTTGACTTTAAATTTTTATACTGATGATTAAAAAAAACATCCTTACCTAAATCTTCAGCATCTTCACTCCACTCGCCAGTGCCTACTACTACAATTGCTGACGCGGCCGCTAAAATTGCATGCCATAGTGTAGCCTTGATTACATATGCACCTATATTTAACATTTTACGTGATAACAGTCGAAAGCTAATGTAATATTTATATGTAGTTCTAAATGTATTGCAACTAACGTTTAAGATTCACATAACTTATAAGTTTTTGACTTATATTTTTAATATTTGTTATTACACAACCATAATTAACTTATGACTTTTCTTACTCAGTTATTACTTTTTATTTTATTTTGCCCTTGAATATTTGTATTCTTTTTATGGACGTTTGTAGAAATAGCAGAATATTAATAATTGAATCAGAAGAAATTGTTTTTTAAAAACAGCGTCATACTTTTATATAATTCAATTTTGCAATTGTTATTCATACAATGTATCTTATAAATTCAAACCGAGTCAACGGTGTAGAGTTATGGCTTTTCGATTTGTTATTGTGTGACATTCTTCATATAAAATTTTATAGTATCACGCATGCCGAGCATTTGGGACGCGGTTAAATATGCCGATGAATTATTCAGGACTCTTAGCAATGGTGCGCGCTCGAGGACAACGGCCACCTGAAACAAAGTACACACAGCCTCATTTATGTCCAAAGTATACTTAGACAAGTTCTACAAATTGGAAGGGAATATAAAATCACGCCTTAACTGGAGTTTAAGCATATTTGTGCATTTTTAAATGGTCTACTTTAGTCTATTGTGATTTCTTAAAAAAAAAGGTGTTTTATGAATATCAGTGAGATGGTAAATAAAATAATAAAGACTTAAATGAAGTCAAAGCATCTGAACAACGTATCAGGTGATGACGTGGTTTGTAAAATGAAGGACTTTGAAATCATTGAAAAATGATTAGAAAATATATGAAATGTATCTAAATTTTTTCAATAACACCTACATATCATTCGTCTAAAGTCAACTTATAAGCAACAATTTTCCGCTATAAAAATAAAAACCCTTTGCTAAGTTAGTAGGTATACTACAGCAGCAAATATATTATAATTTCTTATACAATAAGTACCATACATCATGATCGTTATTGTTTTTCAATTTACTTTTACTAGCGTTTGTTGGAATGCGTAAGTACTCGAGCGGAGTCTTAACAATTTTGTTTGGGATTTGCGTTCAGTAATTTCGAATTTTCCGCTCTCTGATTTTCTGTTCGGCCTAAAATATAAATAGTTATAAGTTAGTGAAAATGAACTGTGTATTTTACGTTATTCATATTCCAATTTGTAAATAAATTACTCAAGCCCTCATCATTACATTTAGTTTTACAAAAATGTACATTACCTGGGTAGGCGATTATATTTCCTTTTATAATAACATTTTTTTATAGATTTTTTATAGAACTGTACAGATGGCCATAACAAACGCTGTGTCACCCAGAATATTTCTTAGTTGAAAAAATTTCAACTAAGAAATTTCTTAACCAATGCCTAAAAAGCTAAAAAATAAGTTTCAAACTTTCTTAGGTAAGATAATATAGAAATAGCAGGAAGTCTTAGAAGAACTTTCTGTCGCCACATTTGATGTTACGCAAATTTTTGAAATCATTTTTTTTAACGGTACAGTACAGTTATTTTTTTTTGGTATTAAGTCTAATATATATTTCTGTTCTCACGTCACAATAAAATTACTTACACTTAAAAAATATATTTTAAAATTTAATGCAAAAATATACACCAATACGTAGTGCCAAACTATCAACTACTTATTATGTAGGTCCATAACACGCAAACGCCGAACTATAAATTTGACTTTAATTACGTTCTCAATTCTTAGAACTAGTAAGTTGTCCTTGCGTCAGCTCATTAATGACCTTTATACATCCGTAAGAAAACATTTTTTTTTGAAAATATAATTTACCAATTTTAGCTCTCACTTCTCTATCTTATCACAACCACCCCAGCTCGTTTCCTCGAGACCGTGACTGTTCGATGTCAACAAATACGCACGTTAAGAACTACGTGAGTGATGCATGTGTCAGTGTCACAAATATGTGCATCAACACGTGTACTACAACGCGCGGCGCGCGGTTAACTGGCTCGCTTACGTCGATGCGTGTTGCCAGTTGCTTTTGATAGGGGCGGCTCGGGGCGAGTCGGTCGCCCTCGCCCGCCTCCGCCAGGTGAGCTTTCCTAGTTCCAACTGCCGTGCTCCGCAGGTACATATTAATTACTGGGTTCTAAATTAGCGCACTGACCGTACAAAACTTCCTTATCAAATAGCTCTCGAGGATAAAACGTAATTTCATGCTCTGTTTTGACACGCCTTAAATGGGCTAATTTCAGCTCCTATCAATTTATAACTTATTTACTTTTTTATTTAGCTACTTTTTTTTTTTTATAGAATAGGAGGCAAACGAGCAGGTGGCTCACGTGATGGTAAGTGATCACCGCCGCCCATGAACACCTACAATACCAGAGGAATAGCAGATGCGTTGCCGGCCTTTGAGAAAGGAATAGGCTCTTTTCTTGAAGGTCCCTAAGTCGTATCGGTCCGGAAAAACCGCTGACGGCAGAACATTCCATAAAGTGCAAGTGCGTGGCAGAAAATTCCGCGAAAAACGCACTGTGGTGGAATGCCAACCATCAAGGTGGTGACGATGGAATTTGAGATTATGCCGTAAGGTGCGATGGTGAAATTCAGCGGCTGGAATTAATCCGAACAATTCCTCGGAACACTCCCCATGGTAGATCTTGTAAAAAATGCAAAGAGATGCAACATCTCTTCGCAAAGCCAGGGGATCAAGCCGATCAGATAGGACATGGTCGTCGACAATTCGAGCCGCTCTTCGCTGAATGCGGTCAAATGGAAGGAGCTGACACTGGCCCCCGCCCAGAGATGAGAACAGTACTCCATGTGCGGCCGAACCTGCGCCTTATAAAGTTGCAAGCGGTGGGCCGGCATGAAGTACTGTCGCGCTCTACTGAGCACGCCAAGCTTCTTGGAGGCCAATTTGGCCTTCCCTTCCAAGTGACCGCGAAATTGAACGTTGCTCGATATGTCGACGCCAAGGATTCCGATACTGGCTGAGGCAACAAGGGGAGTGCTCTCGAAATGAGGTGATACGAGATATATATATATATATATATATATATATATATATATATATATTAAGATATATACTGCATATATTAATATATTAATTGACACGACAAACGAATCGTTCACTTGATGGTTAGTGCAATGTCTGGCCATAACAAATGCTGTGTCATCCAGCCTTTCTGTGTGGACCTCACTGCGCTCGTTACCCACAGTCATCAGCTCTTACGTCTCATATGCCCAGTAATTACACTAGCAATCACTGCGTTTCAAAACAAAACATGTTTGTACACTACTATTCCACTAAATAAAAATAAAATCCTGCAAACGTTATACCGTTAATATTTCAAACAATTTCGTTAACTTGTTCGAATAAATAAATAATACGAGTAAATTTCATTTTCATGAATGGTATTTTTTATGAAAATGCGAAATGCACCTTACTACACGCAATGTACCTCTGGTAATTTATTCAATATTACATTAAAGTATCTTCTTAATCCGGCTTTCTTTAAGATAAAACTTATTTAGAAATTTTAGATTAGAACATATTTAAGACAATATTGCTAAATGCAACGACTGCCCATAACAAAAGCTTTGTCCAGAACATTTCTGTCTGGCACCAAACTGCGCTCCTTACTCAGAGTTAATATAATAGATTCCTGCATAGGAATCCAACCACCAGTAAATTTAATGGGCGTCACGTTAATGTCTAATTAAACAACCATTACACATTACTAAATATGAAATATTTATTAAAAACGCTGATCCTATAAATAAATTTCTAGTACTATAGGCCGTTAAGGCAAATATAGAGACACCTAAACTCCACCCCGCTCTTATCGATGGCCTAAAACGTTTATGAGAAATTCGTGCCAAAGTTAATCTTCCTCGCTTCCGTTCTCAATAACTAAAATTTCGAACCACAAGCTGTTATGATGTATTTGCGAATATGTATAAAGTAAAGCTGTATTTAAGTCATTTCCATAATGTGATTTTCATGCTAAATAAAAAAAAAGTTTCATAAGAATAATTAGTTAATCGACCTGTTCAAAGCAATGATCAAGTTGAAGTTAACTGAAGCTGTTCCATAGAACGTCTAATATTTAAAGTAAGGAATTAATTCCGAAAATATACTTCATACACATGGTATATGGAATACACCTAAAATTATAAATACTAGAAAGTAAGTAATAACATGTTATTGCAATGAGTTATATACCGCACATTTTATTTGTAATAGTAATAGAATAAGGATTTACTATGATTCCAAGTATCAAGAATGTGGTAGTAACGTAAACGAGTTTATCATCGCATTTACTCCTGTGGGTTTAATAGACTAACGGGAGTGCTTTAATAGAGCCATGGCCTCTTCGTCGTTTCATTGATAGCCACAAAAGTTTGTAGCTCCAATATTGAAGGAATATTGCCATAGTTGCCACGCTTGTTTATTTTATATAAATAACTGAATAAATAAACCGTGTAATATATTTTATATATGACACGGTTTATTTCTTCAGATGTTCATGTGTTTATAGACGGTGAAATAATATATCAAGTAAACCAGGCCTTTAATGCCCAGACTAGTAAAATGTTCGATATCTGATACTGCTATGAACTGCAGAAAACTGAATCCTGGGAATTTCTAGACTTATACCTTCCCCAAATGCTTCATCCCAGTCCAGTAGACTGCTAAGAAGATTATTATAATGAATGAATTACTATTTTAGCTACATTTTATTCAAAATACGATAAACTACCCAAAGCAGTATTCTCAGATAGCGTTATTTGCACCAGCATTTGAAACATTTTAGTGTTTCGAATACTTATTCAGGCACCCCAATTCTTATCATAGCTCTAGTGTAGTGAGTTTCCGCCTTATTTACTCTAAGAAAAATCCCGAGCCTTAACGTTTTTTTTAAATAAGTAAGACTGATCACACAGGCATGCTAATACAACCAATGGTAAGTGGTAACTGTGTGTCCATAGACGAAATTTTTTGTTATCAAGGTAAAGTTGACTTGTTGTCGGCAATTAGATCTTCTTTACTAGTATCACTAACCGTACGAAACCCATCTCCTTGCCATAGAGCATCATGGTGAAATTATGTATAACTGTGTATAATGACGCAATTATACACAGTTATTTATCACAGTTTATCACAGTAGGACAAGTCGCGAAAGACAGTAATCTGTGATGAGCTATACTACACCTCCCATCTACGAAATATTAGATGGAATTCCCAGCATTTGGGTATAATGCTAAACAATTGAGAGCTATGCCAAGCAGTGAATTGATTACCAGCAAATTATTCTGATATTTTATTTATCACATCTTTATTTTAAAAAAAACTTATAACTAACGTACAAAAATGATGACGATGATGTCCTTCTGGCCAATTTTCAACTATGGCGATAACTACCGTATACTGTCGGAAGTTATCAACTGCGAAGGAGATATAACAGTGCCACAGGTGTACGTGTAAACACAATGGCACTTACTCGTCCCGACCTACCCATACCCGATGTAACGCTCACGTGCACGCATAAAATCAGAGATAGGCTACAGTATAGGAGGATACAGTGTCAGAGACACGGGAACAATCACAACGCAACCAGACGAAAACCAAGAATTTGTGTTCTTGCACAAATGTTAGCTTCGGCTGGGACTCGAAACCAGAAACCGTGGCGTAGAAGTCAGGTACTAGGCCACGTGATTGTCAAACATAATAAACAACATTACAAACAAAAGCTGAAACAGTTTTCACATGTTTGTACCAAAACAATATATAAAAACAAATCGACATGAAATTAAAATGTTTGAGAAAGACCAAATACTTCCTAGCGTCAAATGTACCACACATTTATTAATTTAAGATTCTTCCAGGTATATCAGATACATAGAATAATTACAATTAGAAAAATAACAAGCATTAATTATTATTATTAAAGTGAATTTGGAAACGTAGGCATAAATTATTCATGTAAGGTACTAATACTATTGCTACATATGGTTTCATTGTCTGCACTTTTACAAAGCACAAAGAGATTCTGCCACAAGGACACCTCTATCGTAAACTTTCCTTTCCCCTTACATGGTTTCGCAGACGAAGTAATTTGTAAGTTTACGGCGACAGATTAAATAACATTAATCCACCATAACCGCGTGTTCATTGTAATATTACAGTGGTGGTCAAATTACAGCTGTATGTTGCCTTTCAGAAAGCCTCGAAGGACTTTAATTAATCTTCTCTGTTATCTCACTTATATCACTTTATAATATCACTAATTTTAAATATTTTGCTAACAGGCCGCTTCTACTTGTAGGACCAAATGAATGCCATTCCAAATTTTATAACCACATCTATCGCCGCATATGCGAATCACTAAAAATAATAAATAAAAAATATTAAGTTTTGATTTCTTATGAGATAATCCGTGAAGAAAAACATGAAGAATGTATGCGATATCTCTATATAAAATATATAGGAAACATTAAACAATTTGCATTTGCTTTTTCCTAAAACCTGTCAAAAATGAGAGATCTTTGCCAACAAGTGATCGGGTACAGACTGTCACTTTATTGTAGTCTGTTCGTTACATTAAACGCATGGACAGACAAGCAGAATCGTGCAATATTTTAATTGTCCATTATTGTTATACAATTAATATTGTTAGGGTAATAGAATTAAACGCAAAACATAGCTGTCGTTCTTCGCTCAAGGATTATAATCCACAACTTATTAGGTACAGTAAGTCTGAAAATTATACCTGCTCATATCACTTTGCAAGTTTTATAATGTCTTAGTTTGTGCTATAATTGAAGCCTTATTATCCTTAGGAATAATCTTCGTCGTAAAAGTTTTTATCAGGTAAACCAAAATAAAAAATCATGAATAAAATCATACGTCATACGTCATATGTCGAAAATGATACAGAAAAATATCAACTACAAATTTGTCTTCAGAAAAATCGTTAACAGGAATATGACCATCAAGAAAATCACAAATCTTGAAAATCTATCACCAATTATCTTTGTTAAAAGTAAAATAGTCAGAGTGAAAAAAAATTACATGCAATAGCTAGCAAACAGTATTAGATATATGTATAAAGACTCCTTCAAGGTAGAAGAAAGTAGAAGAATCATCAGGGTAAATGATGCCAATTGGGAAAATTCTACAGCCAATTATAAAAGATGCAAGCATGGCGTAATTGTCAGAATATATGACTTCTACGCCGCGGGCTCTGGGTACGAATCTCAGTCGGAACTGTCTTTTGTGAAGAAATAAAAATCGTTGGTTTTCGAGTTTTTTTGTGAATATGATTTTTTTTGTATGGTTTCCATTTTGTTAAAGAAAAAAATATATCTGTAAATTGGCATGTGAATAGAAAAATACACAGACATAAACATGCACTGCGTAAAAATGCTTAAAGTCTCTTAACGATGTGCCAGACAATGAGAAAAAAATGCATGAGTTTAATCGGCTTTAGTCATGGCGGCATTTTTAGACGAAAATACGGAGAAAATAACAGCACTAGGATTCGTTTTGCGTAAAAACATAATAAATATTGTAAATTTTAATGAAAATTACCTTTTCTACTATTTTATTTCGATTATCAATCGGATACAGGAAGGTAAGAGCGAGTGAGTGTCCGTGCGCTACGGCACTATAATATTATATCCTGCGTAGATGATGCAACAGGGCAGTAACTGGAAGACTGCCATTCTGGTAATCAGTCAGGAGAACGTAACCTACATTATATTAAGAGGAACTCATAATCGTAATGAAAAATTACAGTCTAATCAATGATTGAACACCCAGATATTTTCTTTGTGACACCACACTGCGCTCGTCACCCTGAGACAGGAGTTCGTAAGTCTCATATGCTCAGCAAGTACACGAGCTAACAGTGCCCAAAACACAGCAATGTATACACACTGACGCTTGACAGTAGAATTACTGAGACTCCACTGGTATCTACCTCGGCGGATTCCTGCAAAAGAATCCTATATATACCAGTTAACCATAATCCTACCAACATTGTGGTAATTATAAAATCTTGTATTGTTCATTTTAAAAAAAAATATTGACATAATTTAAGAACAGTTGTTTACCTAACGTATTACCGATTACTGTATCTGAGAATATTATTTCCTTGATTTTCTCTTTCTTCGTGTCGGTGATTCTTTTTGTACTATTATATTCGTTTTGAGCTTTAGACCACTGTTATGCGACAGCCTCCTTAAGATGCGTAGCCTCCTTCAGATCACTCAGTTATTGTACCACTGATGGCACGACAGTAGGTGCTGCATGGTTTGCTGCAGCCAGACAGAGTAAAATCCAAAAATTGTTTAATATGTCGATTAGTCATTAGTAATAGATTTTTGTATCAACTGTAGAATAACAAAATATCAATAAAATCGCACACTATCATCAAACAACAAGTACTTGATAAAAAGCACGTGCACGTCAGTACACGTGGCAGAATTGAATTTGATAATAATACTAATAAATTCCTTATGTTTCATCATTATGCCGTGTGGTGGCGGCTTAAGAGAATCTGCCACCCTATCACGTCCTATGGGTGTCGTAAAATTCAACAATAGAAAATATTAAAATCAAAAGATGGGCAGTAGCAAAGCCGCCTGTCACTGGCCACTATGGCAAAAATCCCTTAAAATGAGAGCAAAAAACTAGCAATCTATGGGGAGGCTTATGTTAAGCAGTGGACTAGTGATAGACTGAAATGATTTTTTTTTATTTCATAATGTGGCAAAACGATGAAAACGTTCACCACCCCGTCATCCTAAGACATCAGTTCTTAAGTCTCATATGCCCAGTGATTACGCTTGGTCTCAGTGCCCTTCAAATCGAAACACGGTAATGTTTGCACACTGCAGCTTCACGGCAGAATAACTGGCTCTGGGGTGGTATCTACCTAGACGGATTCCAGCATAGGAATCCTACCACACTAATCTACAAACCACGCAAATAGAAATATACGAAGCTTGATCCTGAGCAACCTACACATATCACCTTCTAACTCACTTGGACAGATGGTCGTTCCATCTAGAGGTGCAGGATTGCCACTTGAGAAACTTTCTTCTCCAAATGCTATACTTTCTTTCCGATACAATAAACTTGATGATGATACAAAACATCTATGTTATTTCTCTGCAATCTTTGATTATCATAAGTTAGGCTTTTATTTTTAAATAGATAGCACCTGCCTTATTTTTCTCACCATCAAGCAGGGTTGACTGGCAGAGAATACCACAAGGTATTTAGTCCGCCCATTGTAGCCCTTAGTTAAAGGTGTAAACAATGAAGAATAAATAAATAATGTATTATAAAACTTTATTCATGTGAAATATTTAGGTCTGGTCATTTCCGTTGGTCTTTTTCTTTTGATAGTTTGGGTAATAGAATCAGGACGCCTGGGCGGCCGTCTGTCTTAGCTATGACACTTGATAATGCCTCGTTTTGGGGCGAAACACATGTCGTGTTTTTGACTTCAGTGGTGTATGTTACCTAGTGGTAGTATTGTAGTAGTTGGTGGCGGTTCCTGGCGGCGGTGTTAGTTTGCTTGTGCACGCTACTGAGGGAGGGCGGGCGGTGCTCTTAAAAAACTAAGTAATATACACCGTTTTCATATTTTGCATGCGGATCTTATCAAATTAACTTACTTTCCTTCATTGATCAGAATCATTAGTAAGTATTTTTAGCAATAAACTTACGACTGAATGAAATGACGACGATAACGATGATGATGAAGGAAATTGTTAACATAATTTAGTCTGTCTGAGTGATAGTTGATATTTGTCACCAAAATTCCTACATTATATCTTAAGATCCCCAACGAACCCCATACATTTTTCTTAAATTAATGACTGAAGTAATTGAATATATTATGTGAAAAATTAAAACAAATTCAGCGATATTTTTTGTCTGCATTCTTATCGATCATTTTTAATGTTTATGAGAAATTCATGCCGAAGTTAATCTTCTCGGCTTCCGTTCTCGATAAACTAAAATTTCGTATGGCAAACTGTCGGGAATTTAGAGGCAAATTGTGTAAATATGGCCGTTTTGAATATCTATGCCATTAAAACTTCGATATTCACGAGCACATAGCACATTATTTAAAAAAATACTTTCATGTATAAACTTCTGAAGCCAATATGAAAGCGCTTGTTTCGATTTTAAGATAACTTACTATTAACTTAAAATATTATTAAATTACAAAAAAAATTAAAGCTGAGGTTTTTAACTTTTTGATGGTATATTGTCTCTCGTTTTACTTTTCCAAACATTACAGCTATTATTTATCTTAAATTAAAATGATAGACAATGGGAATTTTCCATCTAATAGCAGCGAAGCATATCACCATCATCACACCAACTTATCGTATAAAATCGTAAAAAATAAGTGAGTCTGAAAATTGGCAGTAATATTGTCTTAAGTTCAAAAGTATTGCTGTAGTTGCTCAACAGACAAAAAGCGAAAAATATTTAAATCGGTAGCGGTGGAGAGTATCAGGTGGCGGTTCTTGGTGGCGCTATTTTTTCTTTCCTCTGTAGATTAAGTAGAAGAAGAAGCTATGTGACGATATAATATTTATCAAAGAGGTGTCAGGTTTATCATTTCCAATATTCTCAACAACAGTAATATAAATTTTGTTGAATTACAAGTTGAAACAGAAAAAACAAACAGTTGAAAAATGGGAATGGTCTAACAGCAATAGAATCTATATAAGAACTTCACCTGCGGGTGTATCCTGATATTAATTACTTCTCTGTAGAGTACATAAAACATCTGTATTTAAAATACTATTTTACAAGTTGTTTTGCTATAACTGGTTTCGAAACCGGTGCAATTTCACACACTTGATAAGTAAACGCCACGGCCCTTTTAACTATAATTGATTAAACACAACTTTATTAAAGCAAAAAAAAATCTTTTATGCGATTGGAATGAAACTTATGTTCGCTCTACTATTTATGTAAATATAAAATACATTCATTCAATGAAATGTTTATTCATAAATATAACATTCCTTACAACATAACATTCCTTACAGATCACCCGTAGGTTACATTATTCATAAAATATAAAAATATGTAATTTCTCTGTTTAAAAAAAGTTGCCTGCTGTTCACATGTACTTATATGACGATTTTTATGCAGTGCTTGTAGAATAAATGGTTAGACTCGAAAGCGCTTAGGACGTTTGTCAATATTGACTTATGAATTATTTATCAAGTAATCGTTTAAAGCTAAGACCCTCGGCTGTAAGAGGTTCTCTTTATCCAATATTGTCTCTGTTTACACTTCACGAAATTGGCAGTAAAATTTAATGAACTAAATTTCTTTTATTTATTGGAAATGTCAGTGTTGATTGTACTACATTCAAAATTGTTTTTCAATAAATCGTTATCTAGAAAACTATGTACTTTACAGTGCAAAGAAACGTTACTACTAAACTTAAAAGAAAAAAGCAAAGTAACAACCTAAATAAAATAAACTCACTTGGTATCTGTAATTTTTGACGACTGCGTGAACCAGTGGTTGGATTACCTGACTGCCACACAACGGGTCCTGGGTTCGAAGTCCGAGCGTAGCCAACATTTGTACAAAAACACAAATTGTTTGTTTTCGGGTTCTGGTTGTGTTGTGATTGTTCCTGTGTAAACAACACTGCATTTTATTCAACCTCCGATCCCATGAGCATTACATCGGGCACGGGTAGGTTGCGACGACTGAGTGCCCCCGTGTTGTGCCACTATAATATCTACTGCGCAGTTGTTAATTTCCAACAGTAATCGGTAGTTGTCACCGTGGTCGAATATCGGCCGATTTTCGTCTGTCATCAATCCGATAATTTTTTTTATTGTATAAAGTGACGACGCGAGCAAAACGTTCGTCTGATGCTGTGTCACCCAGAATATTTCTGTGTAATACCACACTGCGCCCGTCACCCTGAAACATCAGTTCTTAAGTCTCAAATGCCCACTGATTACGCTAGCTCACAGTGCCATAAAAACCGAAACACTGTAATGCTTGCACATTACTGCTTCACTGTAGAATAACTGGCCCTGGGGTGGTACCTACCTAGACGGATTCCTAAATAGGAATCCTGCGACCAGTACTAACATACAATTCTTTTGACCTCCGACAAAAAGTCTAAATATATAATGATATCATTATTTCATAATCTATGTCATTAACATTTATTTCTATAATTATTTTTACAATTTATTACTATAAGATTTATTTAACACTTCTCGGTAATTACTGTATCATCCTTGTTCCTTGCCTTACTAAATTAGTGCTTTAAGACTGATTTTCATGAACCTCGTAAGCGCTTTTTTACTATTGTACGTTAGTAGTGGTACGTTATTAATCATTTTGTTATTAAAAATCATGCATAATATAAAGATATTTTATTAATTAAATATTTCAATATTACGATTGTTAAACAATAATGAATAGAACTTTATTCTATATATTTTACCGTGCTTATTAGAGGCAGTGCTCTCTCTATACGAAAAATAAGCTGTAAAAACATTTTCTGTCACGTAATCCTGTGTCAATTTTTCCTATATTTCGAAGCCCTTAGTGGTAAAAATTGCCAAACAGGCGTCCGGCGGCAGCGTCTTAAGCCATTCAATTTGTCGCAACCAAGAAAGACCCTTCTCAGTTTGAAATTGACATAGGCTTATGTCTTTCGTAAAATCTGCAATATTTATCAAATACAATTTGTTGTGATTTCAGCAACTTCAATAATTTATTGAAACATTTTAAATTAATTTCACGTTATATTCAAAATTTACTTTTTTTACACACGTATCTAATATTATTTCTATCGTTTTCTCGTCTGGTTGGGATATAAATATATAAATACATAGATAATTATACAAGATACGATAAAATAATTAGATTCAATAAGATATATATAATAAATAAATAAAACCCCAACCAGACGAAAGCCCTCGGCAGGGAAGACCAATCGGCCGAAGGTTAAAAAAAAGTGAAATAAATCGGCTGGCGACGCGGGCGGTATCGATGAGCCCCGCCTTCTGCATTTGAGCAAGGAACAGTCAGTCACAGAGTCGATTCGGATATCCCTAGAACCTGACCGTGATTAACCCGTTCGAAGAAACGACCACCAGAATAATTTCAGTCGACACACCACCCGACATGTCGATCAACGCGTGTGCCAGGTCCAGATAATTGAAATTAAATGAAATGAAAATTATTTATTCTTCAACATAAGAAATATAAATTTCGTTTGTCAAGCGTCATTTTTTACAATCTACCAACGTTTCGTAATGAGCTTCCTCTGACGGAGAAGAAACAGGCGAAAGAAACTCCGTAGGTACTTCTATTTTGTTATTTTTTTTATCTTTGTAAAAAGTATATTATAAATAAATTTACAAAGAACGGTCTCATAGAAAACCAAAGCATGCTCCATTACAAGATATTATACAAGATTCATTAACAAATATTGCAAACCCTAGCAGACCAGCCTCCACCAACACCACCTGTTCACAAGTGTCATACTTGATGTAGCCATTGCATGTGGCAGCCATCGCCCTCCTCGACCATATTCAAGGGAAGTGGACGACCCGCCACACGACGCCGCCGCAAGCAGATGCATTAAAGCGAGCATGACATACTCAAGTCTATTGTTTGGAACTAAAAGAATTAATTCTACAAAGCACACCTTTAATCTTTCTTATGACCATTTACAATTTATTGTTTGCAAAAATCTTACATTCTAAATACCTATCCCTTCATAAAAAAACATTTCACGTAGCTGCTTACAAAATATCAATAATGATAATGATATTCTCCTGGCCGATTTCGACCACGGCGACTACTTTCGAATATTGCCGTTAGCTATCAATTGCGCAGGAGATATTATAGTGCCACAATAGGCACTCACTCGTCCCAACCTACCTGCGCCCGATGTAACGCTAATGCGATAAGATCGGAGGTAAGCAAGGATGCAGTGTAGAAACACGGGGACAAACACAACACAACCAAACCCGAAAACCAACAATTTGTGTTTGAGCACAAATGTTGGCTCCGGCTGGGATTCGAACCCAGGAACTGCGGCTTAGAAGTCTGACCACTAGGCCACGCGGTCGTCCATATAAATAACAGTTATATCGTGTGGTTAGTTACTTGATGTTTCCCTGGATGGATACTTCCCAAGCTTCTTTATCATTGTAATAATCATTTATATTATAATATGCTTTAGAGCACAAACATTTTTTAATATAAGTTTTATATTTTGTTTCTGTTAAAGTCACCGTCATTCATCATCTTTCATAGCGGAATTTTGTTATAAATACGTGTACATAAAACGACCCATAAAATCGATCGACCCATAAAAGAATTTTTTACTTTATTAATTCTAAATTTTGGAATATTTAGTTTATTATTATTTCTTAATTTTAAATAATGATTGTCACTATTCTTGGGGAATAGCGTTTTATATTTACGTACATGCGTTTTCATAAATATACTGGCATGTAAAAGTTAAAATATTAATTTCTTTAAACAGTTCCCTTAGCGAATCATGAGAGCGCATATTATAGATTGCGTGAACTGCTCATTTCTGCAAAGTAAAGATTATATTCACGTCAGCCGCATGTCCCCATAATAAAATACCATAAGATATCAAGCTGTGAAAATAGCTAAAGTAAACTAATCTTGCAGTAGCTATATCCGTAATATGTCGGATCTTTCTCACAGCATACGCAGCCGAACTGAGTTTATTAGCTAACGTATTTATATGTGGACCCCACTGAAGCTTAGAATATAAAGTAATCCCTAAAAATACGGTACTATCAACAAACTCTAATTTATGATTTTGCAAAACGATATTATTTTGTACCGGTTTTACATTAGGTAATGCAAATTTAAAGCATTTTGTTTTTTTTTTGTATGCATGGAACAAATCCAAAATACAATTCAAAGCACTATTGACTAAATTTATGTTCTCCGTTTTCCGACTGACCTTAAATATCAGTGATGTATTGTCTGTAAACAGTACTACATTTGTAAGTTTCTCAACTAAGAGTGGTAGATCATTAATATAGATAAGAAATAAAACAGGCCCAGAATAGATCCTTGAAATTGATCTTCTTATCTGTTTCGGGTTTCACGAGGTTCGTGTCACAAGTAATGATCCACCAAAAAGATTCTTGACGGTGCTCGGTCTAGACACGATATCAGGTTTATTCGCAAGAATAGTCCTGTCCGAGACGATGGTCCGGTCCCAATAGATCCCGGCGCGGTCATTTTCGAGCACGGGCACCGGCAAGTTCTTATAGTAAGGCTGTTTCCGAGATCGTACTTCAAAGCGAGTTGGTTATGAAGAATCCTGATTACTAGGTTATGTCTGTGCAGACTCAGAGTAAGCAAACGCCGATAATCATACGGGTAGTAGCGCTTAAGAGGCTTAAGAGAATCTACCACCCCATCTACTCCTGTGGGTGTCGTAAAAGTCGACAGAGAGAAAATGAAAACCAGGAGATGGGCAGTAGCATCTTCCTGTAACATCTGATAAATAAACTGCGGTTGCCAACCAGCCGGCCAAGCTTCGCAACTATGGCAAAATCCCCCAAAATGAGAGCTACGGACTTTTGTGGCAATCTATGAGAGAGGCCTATGTGCAACTGTGGACTAGTGATAGACTGAAATGGTGATGACGACGATGATGATGATAAATAAAAACGAAACTTGATAAATGGGAGAATTCGATGGGAAGTTGTGTCGTGCGCTTGTGTTACAAATTTGTGAAGTGCTGTAGTTTCCTCTGGGTCGGTATTTTTTTCGGTCTGTTCTACAACATTGAATTTTGTACAGCTCGATGACCCTCTTTAGCCATGTATGGTCGAGTCAGTGTGCCCATCCACAGTATTTTCATCTAAACTACAATTTTCATCTAAATCTAACATAAAAAATAAGACTGTAAAATGGGGGTTTTTTGTTTTATTATTGATTAATTACTATATAGAAATAATAAAATGTACAATCGATATAAGTTAATGAACAACATAAAACTAAAAAAATGACCCAATCAACAATACAACACTTGTCCTACCAAACGCGATCTTGACAGAGCGCACAATCTTCGGCCTATTGTTGCCCGACCTGAAACTTAAAAGTCTGACGATGAGAATCCTGGCTTTTGCTTGCATCAATCGTCTTTGTCAATCGTATTCTCCATACTATTATAGCACTACTTAGTTCAGTATCACGACCAGTCTTGGGAAGTTTGACGCCATAACACAGCAACCTGCTAGTATAGCGCCAAAGAGAATTGAGTCTGTCTCGCAAAGGTCATGGCTGGTTTCCAAGCAGGTTGCCAGCATCGGGTTCAGAGTCTTCACGACAGCCTGATTTCGCTTGCTTAGGGTATGCGGGGGAGTCGTGGTCGATTTTCTAGACGCACACTGCGCGTTTCCCAATTCGCCTCCTCCAATGTCCTCCTCATCTGCTCCATTTCTTGGGCGACTGTTTTATAATGGTCTGAATCCACCACACTTTCGAAATTCACGGTAGCATCAGCATCTTCATGTTGGTGCGGTTGTGTTACAAGTTTGTAAAGTGCCGGAGTTTCTTCTGGACCGGTATTTTATTCGGTGGGTCCTACAACAGTCAACCTTGTACAGCCCGAGGACCCTCTTTAGAGTCAGTGTGCCCAGCCACAGTTTTTTCATTTAAACTACAATTTTCATCTAAATGTAACATAAAAAATAAGACTCTAAAATGGGGGTTATTTTGTTTTATTATTGGTTAATTTCTTTATGGAAATAATAAAATGTACAATCGATATTAGTTAATAACCAACATAAAACTAAAACAAAGTCCCAATCAACAATACAAGGAAAATATTGAAATAATTTACGCCCTTGAAGCTTTTAAAGTTTCTTTCTGTTCAGCGTAACTTTGTTTCAAAAAGCCATTAGTCATTCTTTTGTTAGCGATTGCGACGGCAAATTTTTCACGATGAGACAAATTTGGAGAATAAATTAAGCTGTGTTATCTTGTCTAATAAAAACGGTAGATGGGAAGACTTCTTTCTCTAGATAGTATATAAAGTTTTCTTGTATCTTTGCCTAGTTTCAGTAAGTAATCGCATCTAATCAGGTAAACAATTATAGACTGTCTTTATTTAAGATATTTTAGCCATTACAAATAATTGAACCCGGATGGATCTTGTAGGGGTGTGACATAATTAGAATTAGAGGTAGTACATAAACAGTTTCATCTGATAAGGAATCTTGGATTGCCGTGGTAGCTCAGGGGCCGGGTGCTCGCCGAGTTTGATCCCCGGTTAAAATTATTCTGTACTTTTAAGTGTTGACTTACCACGTGCTAAGCGGTGAAGGAAACCTGCATATCTGAGAAATAAAAATATTTCGAAGAAATATGAAGTCCACCAACCCACATTAGAGGAACGTGACGGATTATTCCAGGCTCCAAAAGCCTCTCATAAATGAGAGGAGGCAGATGCTCAGCAGTGGGATATATATAGGGCAAGGGGTGGCGATTACTTTTTTCTTGGCCCCTAGGACCCTGGCTTCTGCGCCACGGATTGCGGGTTCGATTCCCGCACGGGACAAATATTTCTATGACGTACGCCCAGACGTATTTGTTCCGGGTCTGGGTGTTTCTGCATGTGGAATTTATGTCTGTAAAACGCACCCACGATACAAGAGAAATATTAGTGTGGGGTTTTACCGTTTTAAAAACAGTAAAAATAAAAAACATAGAAATGAATTAATAAAACTCTCATTTGAGGTAAAATAAAATATTTACTACTATAAATACTAATAAACTTAACAATTTTGTATTAACTATTAAAATAGTGTTTCAAAAATTGACGAATATACAAATATAATATTATAACCACAACTTTTAAGACATGCTAATTAATAAACTAGTCACAAAATACTCGTAAATGAAATCAATGAAACTTAGAAGTAGTACTATTACAAAAATTATTTTGTGGAACTTTGTTACTTTGTGTGTGTGTGTGTGTGCGTGCGTGCGTGCGTGCGTGCGTGCGTAAGGGTAAGAAGTGGGCGCAATAAATATTAAAAATTAACAAATATCACTTTACTCATTTTGGTTTTCTAGTATCTAAGCAACGATGGTTTTAAATTTCATGACACTTAAGAACTAACGTCTCGGAGTTCCGGGCGCAGTGTTGTGTCACAAAGAGATGTTCTGTGTGACACGCGTTTGTTATGTGCTGACGTTGCACTTACCATCAGGTGTGCATTTCGGTCATATCGTCACTTTCTCCGATGTAAAAAATCTAAATGATTTTGATATTTAATGTTATAATCTTCATGGTCATAGTCCGGTAATAAAAAAAATGTTTATAAGTCAAAAGTTTTTAGTATAAAGAAACATGATAATGATGCAGATAATGTACTAAAAGCTAAAAAATAATTAGGTAAGTACCATGAACAGGTCATCACACCACTCTCCTCATCAATCTAGAGCATTAATCAGAATAAAATTAAATCGTATTTTTATGTTTCTTTACAATAAAACCGTTTATCTTAAAAATATTGTTTTACTTATTTTATTTTCAAGTTTTTAGGGTTTTGTTTAGTTACTTAATATTTCTTTTTGTATTTAGTTCATTTAGTGCTTAATTAATACAAAGTTTCTTTCCTGAAGTCGTTTGTTTTAATTAGATACCTACATTTCAGTTTTAATGTATTGACGGTCTAAACTAGGCGTTACACAAAATTAAGTTATTAAATAAATTAAAAGTTATACAAAATTGCATAGTCATAAGAACTCAAGGTGTGTACCAAATTTCAAATCAATCAGTGTACAGGAAGGGGGTAAAATTTCAATAAATAGATTCGACCCACACAATACATAAACAAAGCAAGCTACATAAAACTGTTTAAAAAGTCAGATCATCAATGGCTTGCGGAACCTGGCGATTACGAGAGATCCTCGAAACTTAAAAGTGGTCCATGTCCAATAGTGGTCTACTTACAGGCAAATGATTAGGAGTAGATGTTCAATGACTTTTGTAATATTTAATATGTTCTGCGGAATTATACTGCTAGGAAAGTAAATAAAAGCAAATTTTAAGCAACATAATTTGTCTTGTCCAACTGCAAAATTAAACGTAAAACTAGACCCCTAGCATCCCTTTTAGTCAGACGCGGAAGTTTCTCGAAAATTGAAACTTTGTTTTACAAACTCATTATTCATTCTTTTGTTGTAAACTTGCTTTACTGCAAAATTTTATGACACGAAAAGAAAGTGTGGCAACAAATTAAAACTCTTTGTAATATTACACCATTGTTTACCTGACAAAGAAATTTAATCGCTGCGATTAATAATTATTTCTTGTCATAATCTTACAGAAAACGCTGTAATGATAATAAACGATATATTCCCGTAAACTGGTGAATAAAATAAATATCATCACAATTTGATCAAAGATCACAGCATCGCTTAGGAATGTAAGCTCATGAGAAATGATCGTCTAGGATGGGGTTACTGACAAAATAATAGGTATATAGTAAATTAATTATAATACCAGTTTTAGTATTTGACTATTACATATATATTTTTTATTGGATAAAGTGTTGAAACGAGCAAAACGTTCACCTGATGGTAAGTGCAACGTCTGCCCATAACAAATGCTGTGTCACCCGGAAAATTCTGTGTGACACCACACTGTGCCCATCACCCTGAGACATAAGTTCTTAAGTCACATATGGCCAGTGATTACGCTAGCTCACAGTGCCCTTCAAACCGAAACACAGTAATGTTTGCACACTACTGCTTCACGGCAGAATAACTTGCCCTGGGGTGGTACCTACCTAGATGGATTCCTGCATAGGAATCCTACCACCACTAAATTCATATAATTTTTAAAAACATTTAAACTACTACTTTCACGTTTGAAAGAGAAATTGCACACCTAATTGAGGGTAATTGATGACTTGATTAAACGAAAAAAAAACTTTAACATAATACACTTCAAAAGCTTATCAATAAATATTTATCCGTTTAGAATAATACAGGCAACTAATTGATGCTAAAGTACCCACTAGTGACAAAAATATGTAACAGCTAAAATACAGCCTAAAATTTGTCGTCAAGCTAATGTAAAATTAAATTGTTTAACTTTTATAATATCGCCAAAGGAAAGTTCCACAGCTATCTCATGAAAGTCATCTTGCCATCGTAGCACTACCATAAAAGTTAAATGTTTCATAAATCACAGTAGGCGGAGACAGCTAAGACGCGGTATGATAATGAACTGGCTTGTTATTATTAATAAGTTTTTAATGCTTTTAATACCCGTAAGGCCGGGAGGTTGTCAACAATTTATTTTTTACAAAATTTGAGAGCGAATATATTATGAATTTTTTATTCTTACAAAAATAATATTTATCTCTAGCTCCACGAGTATTTACTTAAGTTTTTTTTAGAATTTCAAATTAATTGTCAATGAATTTCATTCTGTTTTTAATAATGCTTTGAGATATTAAAGACAAATTGTAAGTAGTCTTAAACGATGTGACTTTATAAAAGCAATCTTTCTTAATACTAATTATGTTAACATTTTCTTTGCGCTACCTCATTATAGTGCTTTAAAATAGATGATTAGAAACGACATAGAAAATTTGTTAGTTTGTGCTGAAAATGAATAATGACTATATTAACAGGCTATGTCACGTTATTAATCCCTTAATTAGACGCATTTGTTTTGACTTATCAAACAATTAGTCAAAATGGACGAGTATTATTATTAGTAGGTAGATTCAAAACCGCTTATGTTAAAAATTACTAACATCGTTTTTTAAAAAGAAGAAATTTCTTAAAAAAAAAAACTGTAACAGTTTTTAATTTTGATTTTAAACGAGAATCTATTAGAATATACGAGCTTTTTTTAAATAAAAAAAAATATGTATTTTTATTATTTAACGGAGCTGAGCCCCACGGTTTCACCGATTCGATTCGATTCGACTGCGCTGTACGGTATGGTACCTGTCGTAGTACCAGTATCACAGTTCGGCCAGTTACACACAATCACAGTCTCGGTAAGGTTCTGTTATCAGAGTGTGGCACATTAAAGCTATAGCATGAAATTTTATAGCTATACATATATGTTCCTTAATTAACGGGCTATCTAATGCAAATCGGAATTGTACGTCCTGAGATTAGCGCGTTCAAGCATATACTCGTAAACGCCCTATTACATAAAGGTTAAGGTATAAGGTAAATATATTATATCTCTGATATCCCACGTTGGCAAAGTGCTTCGTCGTATTCTGAATACGAGGCTACAGGCATATATAGGACAGGAGATTGCTCAAGACAAGCCGGTTTTGTCAAAGGAAAGGCAACCCGCGGACAGATTTTCAGCCTAAGACAAATAAAAAAAGCGCGTGTATTCTGTAACCCGCTGTTTATTTGCTTTGTGGATTTTCGTAAAGCTTTTGGCACCGTTAAGTGGTCGAAGCTGTGGGAAGTACTATTGAAAATGGGTGTACCACGATATCTAGTTTATCTCATACAGCTGCTGTTCGCGTGGACGGCATCGATTTTAGGAATTTCTTTCGCTTCTGGATACAACCAGTTCCGATTTTGGCCTCACCATAAACCGTGATAAAACTAAAATGATGGTGGTGGATCGTAAGACTAACAATCGACCTGTCTTAAGTGAAATTGCTAATTGTGAAGTTTTCCAGAGTTACATCGACATGTGATTCACAATCGCAAAAAACGGAAGTTACGAAGAATAGATCAAAAGACGGTGTGCCATGACACGATCAGCAGTGGAAAAGTTAACGAAGATACGAACAGATCGCCACATAACTATAAACACCAAGGTTCGCTTAATGAGATGCTTAATATTGCCTACTTTCTTTTATGGAGCTGAAACATGGACGATCTAGCAAAAATATCGTAAAAAGATTAAAGCCCTTGAGATGTGGTGCTGTAGGCTCTTGCTGAGAATAAAATAGAGTGCTCAACCCACTGACGTTTCCATCCTGAAGGAGCTTCGCATCAAACAGACTTTCGTCCACTGTGCAAGTGCAAATCCTAAGGATGCTTGGACATATTATCTGCAACGAAAGCTCACTGGAATAATTAATAGTACAAGACAGAGTAGAAGGCTAACGTCCTCGCGGCCGATCACCCACAAGATGGACAGACCTCATTAAAACATCTACGAAGCGTTCCCATTCTGAATGTGCACGCAGTGCTACAAATAGAGAGAGATGGAGAAGTATCGCTAAAGCCGCAACCAACCTGCCAGAAAAACCATTACCACAACCACTCCACCAGGAGTGTACGACTAAGAAGAAGAAGATAAGGTAAATATGTAAGAAAGAATAATGATATTTCTAAACTAATTATTAAGAAGAACTTATTAAGATATTAAGAGAAATATTTAAACTGGTATGAACTGAACACCTCTACCTGCCAATGAAAGTCCCGTTAAAATCTATTCAGCCTTTTCGGAGATTAGCCCAGACAGACAGACAAACATTTGAAAAACGT
This sequence comes from Luehdorfia chinensis, assembly GCA_019845155.1. Taxonomy (NCBI): domain Eukaryota; kingdom Metazoa; phylum Arthropoda; class Insecta; order Lepidoptera; family Papilionidae; genus Luehdorfia; species Luehdorfia chinensis. Next base: position 7,214,659 of record JAHVAK010000282.1, read on the forward strand.
GTATTTCAGTAAGACGTCGACCACAAACGGCATAGATGCATTATGTTAGTCCCCCCCCCCCCCCTGACTTCTACAATCTATTATGACTATATGTATGTATATTATAAAATCAGATTATATTGAAATATTTAATAGATTTTTGAATAAGTTTTAACAAAATAAGTTCTAATCGAATTGAATAAGGAATTCATTAAGAATTATACTGTAATGTAAACTTAACCTATATTATTGGTCTTCATTCTTTTATTAAATCATTTTAAAAATATTTTTGGACGACTTTATGTATAATTTATTTAAAAAAACCGATGCTGCCGGTTCCTCGAAACTTAGAGTAGGTAATTTGTGAAATCAGTACAAATAAAATTTTTATGACTAATCTTTTAATTGTTTCTGGACTTGATTTTTATACAGGTAAAACCGTTCCTGAAGTTATGATGATACCCATTAAAACGAAAAAAGATATAGACTGCTAGCTACATATGTCTGTATTAAAATAAGATCGATAAAATATATTTATTGAGGTTTCGAGCAAAAGTAAATTTAAGTTATGTTCCTGTTAATATTTTTTGTAGGGAAATCAAAAGGTTAAACTTTTTGATTATTATCTCAATTAAAAATCACTATGCGCATCTTTTCTGTTCACTGAGAACCGTGAAATATTTAAACTTTTTTCAATGATAATTTGAGAATCGAATTTTGTAACTGTGTTGGCATTTTACCTAAAAACAGAAAAGTCCCTAGTTGTGTAATATGTGTAGATATAGTCATAATAGCGCTGCACCTATCCATTCAAAAGCAAAGGTTTCAGTCGAGTAGTTAAAGTAAATGAGATGCAGAGGTGAGCGTCAGGCGCAAACATTGTTTACAGTGACATCTATTCTGATTCGAATTTCAAAGATGACTTTTAATTTTGAAATGTATGTTGCCCTACTATATTTACATTAGTGGGCGTTGAGTGAGTCACTTAAAACATATCACAGTATTTATTCTTGATCATCAATCGTGTCAATGATTTAAACAATAATTTTAATAAGATAAAACTGTTGAATAATTTTGTAACTACTATTATATCTTTTTTGAATTATTATTCTCTAAAATTATATTTAACATAATTTTAATGAATTACTAATCCGAACAGACATCTATAACAACTTGCGTTGTGTATAGGATCTCTTAAAGGAAAAAAAAGAATTTAATGAACGTCACTAGAATGTCCATTAAATAACTTTAAAGAATCTAGAACTATTTAAGACTTAAAAAGATACTGCATTCATACGAGTACATAATAATTTAATAATATTGAGATATTGCGCTCTTTTTTATTGAGCGGATGAAAGAATAATTGTTTTCCTGAAATAATAATGTTGTTGGTTTACCTATTACATATTAAATACTTTACAGATAAGATTTATGTCATAGTTTCACCTTTAAAATACTAGAGCATTTTGAATATTTTTTATTTAGGATGAGGAAGAGGGCGCATATTAAATGCAAGTGCTGTTGTATATTCATAACTCACTTTAAAGCACATTTTTCACACACATCGGTCCAAACATTTTTTTCCCTGAATTTAGAAAAATAATAAGTAAAAAAAGTAAAGTAAAGTTTCAGCCTATAAATGTTCCACTGCTGAGCACAGGCCTCCTCTCATTTCTGAGAGGGTTTTGGAGCTAGGAAGAATCCGCCACGCTGCTCCAATGCGGGTTGGTGGACTTCACATGTCCTCTAAATAATAGAGAGAGATGGATGGTGCAAATTTCATATTCCAATCTTGAATCAGCTTAACAACTTAAGCATTACAGCTCATCAAATGTCTATTACTGAAAATATATTTTTACCCCAATTATCAGAGGTTGTAACAGCGTAAGAGAAGCATCACATCTCGACATGGCGTCGTCGCTAGCCCTGGCTACGGTAGTGGGCTCTAATCTCCGAAAACACCATGCTACCACGAACGACAAATGGACCTAGCAATATTCAACGCACGCACGTAGAGTTGCGACGCGGGGATATCATAGTATTATCTGAAGTCCGAGGACATGGTAATCCTTGAATCTTTCACTAATTCTTTTACTGGGAGGTCGACCATCTTTTTTTTACATGGGAAAATGCCTAACGCATATCCGCCTTCACGGGGGGAAGGATGGGCTATGGTTACCCATGGTGTTCCGCCTTCGCCGCATGTTGGCAGGGCCACGGGAACGCTCACGCACACATCCGCGACCCCAGCGGCGCTAGTCGCCTAAAATCGGCGGCCCCTGCTCGTTCTCTCGGCCCCGGCGACGGATCTGGTCTGTGACTCCGCCGCCGACCACATTACGGCCGCGGAGGATAGGGAAAGAGGCAACGATACACTAACACTCCTTTTTCCCTGCGGCCCCACCACCTCCGCATCTACGGTGTGACCCCGCCAAAGTCGCGGGGGACAGGGAGAGAGGCAACGCAACACCTACACTCCTCTTACCCCGCGACTCCACCTCGGCTGCGAAGAACAGTGTGAGCAGTGCCGACTCACTCCTCCCCCCAGCAGTCCACCATCACCGCATCCTTGGACCCACTCAGAGCAACCTCCTCGGGTCAGCCTGACACCACAAGCCAACCATTTGGGTCCCTCTTAGCTTCACCGTGGGTCACCAAGCCACGGTTACTAAGCCCCCCTTCCACGACAAGGCGAGAACCCATTGGGGCGGTGAGGTCGATCATCATCCACAAGTACCTCGTCAGCAACGTTGTCAAGATCGGGGCTGTTGCGTATCTCATACTTGCACCTACCTTGACACATCCTGGTGATGAGGTTAAGGCAATGTATGAGAATATCTCAAGAGCCAAACATTCCTCTAAATCAGTACACAGTATTAACGTCAATGGCGAAAACACACTAACCTTCAATTTGACGACGACATAGTCATTGATGGCCTAATCGCGGGATGACGTGGGAAAGACCTGAATGACCTTAAAATCTTCCAACTGGTAAGTCTTAAGATGAATATGGACAAGAAAATCACTTCTAATCTTCATGTCACATCTATACTGGTTGTTTTTGGGAACACTACACTCGAAGTTGACAACAAATATGTATACTTAGGACAGACATTATTCGACTAAGATAATTAAGTCAATGAATGAACCCATCTTGGTTGTCCAGCGTTTAGGATACTGGTCTTCAACCAGTACGTATTGCTAGTGATAACTTACGGAACCCAGACGTTGTCATTCACTTCAGGCCGCATAAGGAAGCTCAAAGTGTCTCGGCAACCTATGGAAAGAGCTCTGCGTTTTTCTGCATGATAAAATCCGTAACTATGATTTCCGCAATAGAGCTGGAATAACCGACGTAGCCCTAAATATTGGCCAGTGATATAGCTAGTAGAACCGATAATCGTTGAAAAAGAAAGGTTCTCGACGACCCTCACGGTTTTTCGAGGAGTCGATGGATATAGTTGGTTTAGGACCGCGCTCTGTGACTGTCAACGGGAGAGCTTGTGATGGGTTGAAATTATGATGATGATGAATTTAGAGGTGTAGCTTTCACACTGGGGTCGCGAATTAGCAACTGTGGACAGTGTCACACACTCACAACAAAACTGCTGCCTATTCCTGTCTTATTTATTCCTACTGTTTCCACTTCCTAGGCCCTTAGGCCTAGATATGATGATAATTTATGTATGATGATACGCGTATAATAAAACACATAGCGACAAACAATTCTGTTATAATTAATTAAACGTATTCCTCTTTGAAATACATTATTACTCAATGTAATAAACAAAAAAACAAAAAAAAATGTATAAATGACAGGAATCTGACTAGGTTGCCACTGCTAATTCTGCACAGATCGAACCAAAAATTATAAATCAATGCTGAAGGTCCTCGAATTAACAATGACATGACTTCAAACATCTCAGTCCTCCCATGGGTGTTGTAAGACACTCGAAACGTCGGGATATAAATATTTAAAACAAAACCCGATAAAATCCGGAAACCTGTGTAGGAATCCATCTAGGTAGGTACCACTCCACGGCCAGTTATTCTGGCGAAGCAAACTTTTCTGTGTTTCGGTCTGATGGGCACTGAGAGCTAGTTTAATAACTGAGCATATGAGACTTAAGAATGTATGTGTCAAGGTGACGGTCTCAGTGTGCTGTTACACAGAAATGTTCTGAGTTCTGGGACATATCATTAGTTATGAGCAGACGTTGCACTTACCATCAGGTGAAAGTTTTGTACGTTTCGATACATTATTAAAAAAAATACGTGAAGTAATATAACCACTACAAAAATAATAATAATAACTGCACAAACATTTAAGGATTCTTAAATAATTTCTGACTCTACCTTAGTTTTATTTACCTTTTTTGTAAAACTTAAATTTTACCTCCGCAAATTTAGAATATTTACTGTGGCATAGGTGATTTATTATTTTACTTTGTACAACTGACGTCATATTTCATTTCAGTAACTTAAAAATATTTAATGTTGCATATTTTACTGATAGTGATTATAATGCAACTCACGTTGTTAGATAAAAATGAAAATAATAGCGTTCAACATAAGGGGTTCGGCAGAAGTGGCATCTCCGTACGCCTTGCTCCAATGCATCTCATTTCCATATTCAACTAGAGGTGCATTCGTTTTAGAACTAAGCAAGAGAAGTTCGCCAAGTCTCTCCGAAAAGAATTTTAATTCCTCTTTTTATAGTAGAAATTCAAACATTTACGGCATCAATTCTTTGAAAAGGTCTTTGAATTCAACTTTGTTTACGCTATTTCATAATCGGAATTGATTTCTTTTCAAATCAAAATAATTTTAGAACAGAAACGAAAAATGTATGTGACAGTTTAATTACGACTCACTATATAAAGTAATTCTTTTTATTAGCTCTATATTATGCGAGTTACCTGAATTTGCATCTTAATGCCAACACGTTAAATAATGTTAATTGTAATATACTTATGTTCTGATTTATCTATAATCGGACGTCTATACAATGTGTCTGGGATCGTATTAGCGATAATTTGGGCACTGATTTTACATCTCAACCCACTCTAAAACGACCCCCTAATGCGTCCTACCCCTTTCTCCTTCTAGCCATGGCCATTTCAACTTTTTTTTGTGTATGTCCTCGAAATAATAGGAATAACTTAAATGTATGTGGTTTCACAGATCCGCAAATGGTCTTATTCAATTGGATATAATATTCTTCATCGTTAGATACCTGAAAATAAAGTAAACTTTTAAAGAAATTAGGTTAAAACGTCTTCGAAATGAATGAATAATATCAATACAAGTTATTGTTACATTTGCAAATCAAGCCTGTTAAGATCAAATTTAATAGTTTCAAATCGACAGATTTTCAGATAAGCAACAAAACGGCATCAAAGTTACTGCTGTAAGTTAGTCGTTCTAGGAGATTTTTATGTTTAAATATAACGTAAGCGCGAGCGCACTAATCCTTTTGTTATTCGAATTTGGGTTCCTATTGCATGCCACGTGCGAACGGGTAGTAAAATAGGTTAGGTGACTGAGATAGAGCAGACAGGGTCGGACTCCTGCTTTAAAAGTCATTCATTTAACATACCTGAATTTACATTTAATTGACGGTTATACATTTTTGTTTGTGCGTTGAGTTAAAACTGAGATAGTTTAAACAAAATCGACACCAATATTCATCTCATCGCATTGCTGACATACATTTTTTGTATGGATTTTGCAATAGGAGTGCCAATGCTGTCGTAGCAGAGTACCGCCGGAGATACCCCGATCGGCCTACATCGAGTATTCTTTGTAGATTTATAAACGTGCATTAAAAGTTGGCAGAAAACGGCATTCGACGGCCGGAAAACGAACGCAGTCGCATATTATCGCTCCATAAGCAAGAAGAGACTACTGCATCTAATAACTCGAGGTCCTAGACTGAGTGTTAGAAGGATTGCAATGCGATTGGATTTTTCAAGATGGAGTGTGTGGAGAGTTCTATAAAAAGGAGCCAACATTGAGTTATCGACGAGGTATGATGCTGCAACAGGATGGAGAACAGGCGAACGATGCTCGAGCCGTCAGAGAATACTCAGTTGCCCAGCATTCGCCTTGGATCGAACGAGGCAGCAATTCCATAGCATGGCCACCTCGTTCTCCTGACCTAACACCTATGGATTTCTTTTTATGGGGACATAAGAAGTTGAAGGTTTATTTTACGGTACCAAATACTAGAGAAGAATTATTGCAAAGAATAATGTGTGTTGCAGATGAAATAAAGTTAGTACTATCTAACGATCCTCCAAGCAAGTAATAATAAGAGCTACAGCTTGCTTGCAAAGGGGGGGGGGGTCATTTTGAGCACATAATTTAAGTGTTTTAGATATTTGATTGTATATATGACATTTATTTATTAACAAATAAAAAGTAAACTACAATGTTTACATATGTATTTACCTTATTTTGACTTCAAACAAATATATAATAATAAATATCGGTTTAGTACTCGTAATTCATGCTTGCGACAGGGATACCCCTGTCACAAGCTACTTAAATAGCAATATCCTCCTATAGTAACTAACTTACAGCCATAGTTTTGATGCTGTTTTATTGCTAATCTCAAAATCTGTCGTTTTAATACTAAAAAATAACTTGTAGTTATATTTTTTTAATTTCCAAGAATAAAACTTCTACAAAACCTAATTCTTTTAAAATTTACATTATTTTTAGGTGTCTAACGATGAAGAATATTGTATTAAATCGAATAAGACCATTTGCGGATCTTTGAAGTCACACACTTTCAAGTTATTGCTATTTTTACGAGGACATTCACAACAAAATGTACAAAAAGTTGAAATGGCTATGACTGGAAGGGGAAAGGGGGTAGGTATTTTATAATTAAGCATTTGTAATAAATATTTAATTTTTTTATGAATAAATAGTTAATGGTATTAAATAAATAATTTAATTGACCGTAAATATTCACGATGTTTCATTAACTGAAAGTCCAGATAGATTGAAGTACGAAATAATTTATTTGAACAAGTACTAAAAAAGTACGTTACCGTCAAAAAGCCCCAACTTTAAAAATATTTTCGCGTAACTCCATACTTTTTGAAAGCTTCTGAATTTTAATCTAACTCATAATTCCGTAAATTTTAGATTAGCGCCACAGACACCGCGCCAATTTATAAAAGACTTCATTTCTTATATGTTAGTAAAACAAAGACTTATTTTTTTTTTGTTTTTTTTTTTTCTTGTATAAAGCGACGAAACGAGCAAAACGTTCACCTGATGGTAAGTTCAACGTCGGCCCACGACTAATGCTGTGTCTCCCAGAATATTTCTGTATGACATTACACTGCTCCCGTCACCCTGAAACATCAGTTCTTAAGTCTCAAATGCTCTGTGATTACGCTACTTCACAATGCCCTTAATATAAATTAACTTAAATATTCAACAAATTAACTTAAACTTTTATACATTGTTAATACAATTATTCAGTTATAATACGAGTATGTAAAAAGCACACTGTAAAACTTCGACTGTATTTGACATTTTACATGTCTAAGTCATTTTAATCAAAGACAATAGTCGACGTTGAAAAGGCATACATGCAGAAGGTAGGGCATCACTTGGAGCGTGAAGTTTGAATCAAAGGGGTAGAAATATTACCTTGCTTGCTACGGCTGCTGGTGCAAACGTTAAAGTAGAATAAGTGCAAGCACAATAGTCGCGCAGTCGAGCATCTTGACGGCTAGATTAAGATAACACATAGCACTTTGTGAGAATACATCTTTTGAGTCAAAAGACTGTCATTTCAATGCAAAGTGCAGCGACGTTTTCACTTTTAAAATGGAGTGTAAATTTAAAAACGTCTGCTGACTATACACAAATTATAGAATGAGGAAGCTACTTTAATCCATGAAGGCACGTTTTCCATTGTTCATAAATATAACTAGGGATAAAAAACGAGAAAACACTCCACGTTATAGAAAGTGTTGGCAACTCTGTTAAGTCGCAACAAATATTTGTTCAAACTTTGCACACATTTTTGATATTTGATCTACAACGGTTATCTTTCTGCCTGTGGCACGGCATCCCCACTTTATTCTGATGTTATTATTTTTTATGTAGAATAGAGCAAAATAATACTTTTATTTTTTCTCACCCTGACATGATCGCGAAATGCGCGGCAGTGTATTGACCGGGGCTAGAACGATGTTCAGCATCGTGCATATCCTCTTTTAAAATTGTGGTATTATTTTGTTTTACAGTATAAAAAATGGTCAGTAGTGAGTAGAAAATGATTGTAGTTTAACAAACCTGCCTACTGAGTATAGAGTCCGTGCTGTCCGTGTACATCATACAATTTATTGATTTTTCAAATCTTGCTGTAATGTCGTTATCCCCATTTCTCTGCAACTGCATTCGAGTCTTCCATCAATTATGTCTCTTAGGTATTCCACCTGATCGAGGAGAATGATGATATTAACATGACATAAGTTAGTGTCTCTGGGTTTCAGCAAATACTCGTACTTACGGCCGATTTCTCATTGTTTTCAAATAATTTAGCAATTTTATCAATTCTAACTTAAAACCACTTATAGGCCGCGTTATACTCCTAAAATTAATTAAAAGAGAAAGCATCTGCAGAGGGACACCGTAAGCAGGTTTATAATAATTATATTAGTTACACAGCTAAGTGGTTGAAAGTTTAATAAGGTCTACGTACTTCTATTTCATTTTCGCCGTTCTTTGATTATAGAGTAGCATAGCCTCAAAATAATTTTATTTATATTAATAAAAACAGACTAGGTAAAAACTCTTTTCTACTAAATTCGAATGCTCTTAATTATTGGAAAACTCCAACATTGCAGCCTCGTTGAGCTTTCCGAACACTTCGGATTCGAACGAATCAAAATTATTTGACCCAGAAGCGGGTTAGAATAAAAATATTTTTTTTCAATATAAAAATATTTTACGCCATTTTTAGCGTAAATTTAAAAGCTATAACTCAAATTTCACACTAATCTTTTCAAACAGCCGTGTAAGAAAATCTGCCACCCTTTCTCGTTCCGCGGGTGTCGTAAGAGACTATAGGAAAATGCCAGAAGGAACTCATGGCTTGTTAAAGATGACAGAATAATCATGTCGATGGGTTGATTGGGCTGCAACGTCTAAACAGCGAGGCATTTTTCGAGGGCATTCGATTATATAAATATACCATTACTGCTATCCAAGATGTCTTATTAAGGCTTCGACTGTGATGCAGTAAAATGGTTTCGTAGCTACCTAACTGATCGTAGTCAATATGTGGAAATCAGTGGCAACAATACTGAACATCTTCGCTCAGCTCGCAGTACCCTCACAAGAGGAACACCTCAAGGCACAATTTTATCACCTTTATTATTTATTATATATACCACAGATATCATAAACTGTATTCAAAGATGTAAATACCACCTATACGCAGATGACCTACAGATATATATTTCGTTTAGACCAAGGGAATTAGACTCAGCGATAAAAGCTCTGAAAGAGGATCTAAATAGAATTCATCGTTGGTCATCAAACAACAGTTTAGTCTTCAATCCCAGTAAATCTAAATATATAGTTTTCGGATCCAGATCGAATGTGAGCAACCTCCCTTGTGATTGTGATGTAAGACTGGGATCGGACGCGGTGGAGCGTGTTTTTGAAGCCCGTAATTTTGGCCTAGAACTAGACTCGGGATGCGCTATGAAAGCTATATCGCAAAGACTGTACGAAATTGTTTTTATAGATTAAAAGTGCTCTATAAATTACGACAATATTTGAGCGAAGAAATTCGTATACAGCTTGTCGAATCAATAGTTTTATCCAAACTGAACTACTCAGACGTAATATATGGTCCTCGTATACATGCCCGGACGGAAAAACTAATTCAACGTGTTCAAAACGCCTGTGCACGTTTCTGCTTCTTCACCATACCACCGCGGAGCCACGTAACGCCTTTCCTCAATAAACATAATATTTTGAAAATGGAACATCGCAGGAGACTCCATTTAGCGTGTCTACTTATTGATATAATAAAACACTATAAACCGAGGTACCTAGAACGCAAACTGCGTTGTGAGGCTCGGCAGCGCTGTCAACAACTCGCCACACAGAAACACGGTTCCGCAGCGTTCCGAGATAGCTTTCGATATGCAGCAGCCAAGTGTTGGAACAATATTCCACCGCCCGTTAGAGTCCTGCGAGTCAAATGCGCATTTAAAAACAAATAAATTTAAATTCAGACATTGGCACACGGAAGGTACCTAGCGGTGTCAGCAGAATACCAGCGTTGGCTTTCTGGCCAACATAATGCTGAGCTGAAACCATATCGATCCAGCATCGCAATTCTTCTTTTTAAATTTACTTGTGTTCCATTTTTCTTTTGTGTTTTATGTGCTGGATTGATTAAATGAGATATTATTATTATTATTATTATTTGGTGCTGAAATCAGCAATTCACCTGCCAAGCGTGGCTATAACGATAAATCCTCCTTTCGTGGTAGAGGCAAATGTCTAGCAGTAGATTATTACATACATACAAACTTACATTTTTTATTTTAAGGGGAAAGCCGATGCTACACACGTATCCCACTTTTTGTCCCCGGTGGTGAGCCACGTCTCCGCCACTTTGGTACGAGTCAAAAACAATCCTACTCCCCATTGCGTTCCCACGAGCAGTTTTTTTAAATGTTATTTTTATTTTAATCTGTTCCATTTTAACCTTTAATGCGATAACAAAAAGAAGAGTGACAAAATAGCCTGTTAATAGAGTATCATGCTTCTTTGACACTCTTGTTGCTAAAATCTTAACTCTTCCGTTTCGCTTTGTCGTTATTGTGTAATAATGAATATAAATATTTACCGAGGAACAATTAAAATGTACAAATGACGAATTATGGTTGTTTAGTTGATAAGTTATTAATTACTCGCTTTAAATTTCATAGTACGCGAGTGACCTGGGTTCGATTCCCGGTGCCGGCACCACTAAAATTGTTAATTGCAATTTTAAGTGCGAATTTACCACGTGCTCGGCGGTGAAGGAAAACATCGTGAGGAAACCTGCATGTCTAAGAAATAAAAATATTTCGACAACATGTGCAGTCCGCCAACCCGCATTGGAGCAGCGTGGCGGATTCTTCCTAGCTCTAAAACCCTCTCAGAAATGAGAGGAGGCCTGTGCTCAGCAGTGAGCTGGCTACTTTAAAACGCAGCGATGTTTTTTCTATCGAAGAAAATGACGAAGCGAGAAAATAGTTCACCTGACGGATAGTGCAACGTCTGTCCAGGACAAATGCCGTATCATCTAGAATTTTTCTGTATGGCGCCACACTGCGCTCGTCATTTAGAAATATCATTTTTAAGTCCCATATACGCAGTAATTACACTAGCTGTCAATGTCCTTCAGACCGAAACACAGTAACGTTTGTACACTACTAAGAGACGTCAGAATAACTGGCATTGGGGAATTACCGCCATTTAAGGTTATAATAGCTGAAAGCTATCATATAACCATAGCTATATATATCTATACGAGATATATCATAGTGTCGTAAGTATCATATTAACAAAATCACAGAGGCACCCCTCTCCTATTCGATTTCAGGTACTAGACTTTACGTTTGTACAATAAGATAGGAGTAAGATTCCGATGCAGTTTCGAAAACTCCAATCCATGCTAACATAATAAATGCGAAAGTAAGTAAGTAAGATTTTGCCACAGTTTTCGCAACCGCAGTTTATTTATTCAGATGTTCCAGGAAGATGCTGCTGCTCACCTCCTGGTTTTTATTTCCCTCTGTCGACTTTTACGACACCCACAGGATGGGATGGTAGATTCTCTAAGGCCGCTACCACACTTTTATAACGGAAAATCAAATACCCACGGGATACTTATAAACCTTTGTCCACACGCACGAAGTCGCGGGCATCAGCTAGTAGTATATAATACTCTAAACATGAGAACCGATATATTATTTATTCCACAAATTTTGGCTTCCGCTGGAATTAGAATTCAAGACCGACGACCGACGACTTAGTACGAGTATACTAATCATTGAGCGGTTTAAACTACGTAAACCATGGATAAACAAACAAATAATTACGTATAAACAACAATATTTTACAATGGGAAATTTAGTCGGTTTATATACTGCGGTAGTTTAAAAGGAATCTGAGAGGAATTTCCTGATCCCATTACAAAATACACAGATGCCACTTACGCGGTGTTCCGTTTAGATAGTATGTAAAATGCTTTTTAAACTTGCAACATCCATATCTCCTTTTACTTATTTGTATACCCATTTGCTGTTCGTATCCGAATAAAGCAGCTTTATTTAACGGGGTTACATTTCAAATATTTTATTTAAAGGAACTAATGTGGTTTCAAATAAAATATTTTAAATTTTTATTCCTCATAATAGCAGTTCCATTTATCCAGTTCTGACCTATTTACAAGCAACGTATCACTTGCTTGCTTGGCTTGACAAAATCGTGTGGATACAATAGGTATGTTTAGAACTGTAAGTTCTATATTTTTTTTTTGGATAAAGTGACGAGACGAGCAAAACGTTCACCTGATAGTAAGTGCAATGTCTGCCCATAACAAATGATGTGTCACCCAGAACAACGAGTGGCACCACACTGCGCCCGTCACTCTGAGACATCAGTTCTTAAGTCTCTTATGCCCATTGATTACGTTAGCTCTCAGTGCCCTTCAGACCGAAACACAATAATGTTTGCACACTACTGCTTCACGGTGGAATAACTGGCCCTGGCGTGGTACCTACCTAGACGGATTCCTGCATAGGAATCCTACCACCAGTAAGATTTCTATCTACAACAATGTTCACCTTCTACAATTTTTTATATATTGTGGTTATAATTGTGTGTGTATAAGCCGTGGTAGCTCAGTGGCCAGGGGCACGCTTTAATTTCAATGTACGCGAGTGATTCGATTCCAAGCACCACTAACCAAAGCACACGTGCTCGGCAGTGGAGGAAAACATCGTGAAGAAACCTGCATGTCTGAGTAATAAAAAATATGTCGAAGAAGTGTAAAGTCCACCAACCCGCAATGAAACAGCGTGGCGGATTCTTCCCGGCTCTAAAACCCTCACAGAAATGAGAAGAGGCCTGTGCTCAGCAGTGGGACATTTATAGGCTGTTACTTTTATGGTTTTGGATGTTTCGGGATTTTTACTGGTTATTAAAATGAAAACAGAGTAGTAGATACTCTGTTTATGTATATATCCTCAGATACGCTGCCTAGTCACTTTACATAGCACATATTAAGCATTATGTAAAATAACAGTAAGCATTTTTGTGAGAGCACTGTTGTAACAATTAGAATAGGATCATTCATTATTAAATGACATCTAACTCGGTCAAGAACTGTCTTTATTTTACATTAGTTTTAAATTGAGTTTTTAAAAACGCCTTGGCATTACGCTCAATCCTGACTACGTCTAGTCTTTGGATTATTGATATTTTTAGTTTCATTTAAATTGATAAAGACGATTTGAATATAAAAAGATGCTTGTAGGAAAATAAAATTCTTCAAACACTTTTATTTTTAAATGAAATAAGAATAATAAATTTATTTATTTGTTTAACAAATCTTTTACACACTATACTTTGAGTATAATTTAAATGATTGCTTCTTAATACTATGATACTTTTAAAGTCGTGTAACTTACAAAATCGCACTAAACGTCTTTCAAAGGCAACTTTAAATTTAATCTAATAAGATTATTTAAAAAAAAATAACGAAGATCAGTATACATTCTCGTATATTAACCCTTGTAAGGTTCTTTGACTGCACAGAACTACTTACATACTTTCCAGAAGATGTGATCTTATAAACGACGATATATGACTTTACAGGTCTGTTTGCTAGTTAGGATCGGGATCTGAACTTGTTATAGCCTTACTCAGAGTCCTAAAGCTTTAATACTACTATAGTAATAGTCTTTTTTGAAATAATAGCCAACGCAATTTTGACTTTATGATTTTCCATATTTTTTAATTGCACGAAAATAGCCCACTGAAATTCTTTTGCAGACGATTATATTAAAAAATTGGCGCAGTAGCATAATTATATTTTTAATTTGTGATTATAAAACCATGCACTTTACTACAAGCAATTATGTTCATATTATTATATATAAAATAATTAGCTTGACAGAAACCATGCAATTGACAATATACACTTTTACATCAACATTTTTTTCTTGAAACAACTTACATATTAAAAACAATAAACGATGTTTTACGAGTATTTTTAATAATATTACTAAACATATTCTAAGAAATGAATGAGTTTTTACTTTGCTAAAATGTGGACTTAAATGGAACTTGCTGACATTGATAGGCCTCTGAAAACGCAAATCTTTGGAGTTTGTGATTAAATTTTACGTACTTTACACTTCGTTCCTTTTCTTTGGACTTTATATTTTCAAATAAACTAATATATAAAACACTACATAGGATGAGTACGTAGTAGTTTACCTAAAGTGAACCTTTCACCGCTATTTTACCCCCAAGCAGTAGTGCGCAAACACAGTTATTATATTACTCTATTGCGGTGCTAAGGGGGCCGTAATGTTCCTGAAATAACTGGTGATATGAAACTAAATACCGGAAGTTTCAAGGTGTCGAGCGCAGTGTAAAGTCAGATATTTACAACTAAATGGCAGTCGTGTCATTTACAATCAGAACGGTTTGTTCGTCTCGTCGCTTATTTCCGTTAGAAATCTGTACACAATTACTTTATCACCTTGTGCAATCGCGAGGTGATTAAGTAAAATTAATAAAAATATTCTAATTTTAGGCAAGATATTTAAAAACAACGAAATTTAAAAATGAATTTTAATCTATAGGTAGCCGAAGTAACAAAACTGTTCACTTTAATTATAATTCTTCAAGTAAAAACAGTTCACAAAATTACCAAAGTAACCTCGATTTTACTCCTACTTCATGGAAAATGAGAACATTTTCACGAAAAAATTGTTTAAAATTAAGAGAATTCCTTCAGTTTCAATTTGTGTTCCGAATATTCTCGTCCTTGAAGTAATATTAAGCAAAAAGTTGATCATAAAATATACTCAGAGCATAGCATATAGGAAAATATAATTTTAGAGCGCTCTTTCATTTTCAATTCGTTGTAAATGCAATAGAAAATGATTGTCAATGAATAATCGTCATCATCAAAAGCAACAGAAGCTTCTTAATAGTCCGCTGCTGGACATAAATCTTCCAATTTTCTCTCCATCTTCTCTCCCAGGCCTCTCCATAGTGTTTGTAATAATCGTTACTATTGGTAGGCATTTCAGAGATCAAACTACCGTATCTGCAATGCTTCGATCTGAAATATATTACAAGTTATCGGTCCGGCATGTTTTAAATCATCATTTCATCATTGGTCAACATACCCACATAATGATAATACCCATTTACCTCTTCATGAGTATTATGAATTATGAATTATGCTTACGCTGCCACCACACTAATACGGCTACCATACCAAACAGTAAACTACCTCATTGTTTGTAAATATGGTTTATTAACTGCTTTTGTGCCAATAATCATACTGATTTATTACTTTTACTCAATAATTGTTAGGGAAATATTTGATGCAGGATAAAATAAAAAAGTAAGATTTTCTTTTTTTATTTTATTCTAAATGTAATGCAGAATTTAAAAACATCATTTTAAAGAGCTGTTGGTTCTTTAATCTTAATTCTCAGCGCTGAGAGACCGCTTCAAAGCTTTGCAATTTGCCGCCGAAATCCATCCATCTCTTATGATATCTTACAGCACGGACTCGACTTTTGCTTACTACGAGTAATTAATTTTTGAGTTTAAGTGAATTGGCTTAACGCAGAGCTCTTAAATAAATATGATATATCATTATTGAAATATGCACAAAGTACAGACGTATATACAATACGTCAAAAAAAACACGTGGCATTTACATTATGAACATCACTTTTTTAATAAAGCGTTTTAAATTCTTGTGTACATATAAATTCTTATATACATACATATAGTCACACCTCTTTCCATTGGGGTAGGCAGAGACTACATCTTTCCACTTGCTACGATCCTGACACATATCTTTCGCTTCTTCCACTTTCATTACCGTTTTCATACACGCTCGTTGGTTGCGGGTACTATTAACATGACCTTTCGTCAAAAGTTCTTCGATCTGATCGTGGTACGTACGCCTAGGTAGACTTACCGGCTTTCCCATTCACATTCGCCTCATGAATCTGTTTCGTCAATCTTATTTCATTCATCCTCTCTACGTGTCCAAACCATCTAAACATCCCTTTCTCTACCTTTGTCACTACATCTTCAACCACACCGCTACGTTCCCTTATCACGCTGTTTTTCACTTTGTCGATCAAAGTTACCCCGGCTATACTTCTCAAACTTTTCATTTTTACAGCATTAATCTTACTTTCATGCTTCTTCTGCTAGACCCAGCATTCACTACCATACATAAGTGTAGCGACCAAGACCCCCCCCCCCCCCCTATGTACAGCTAGTCGTGCCTTTTTAGATTCGTTCTGGCTGCTCATAAAGTTATGCAGAGATCTCCTGCCAATACTCTTCTCTCAATATCACAGTCATACTTTCCATCTCTCAAAAACTTAGAACCCACGTACACAAACTCTATCACTTGTTCCACTCTTTCTTCTTAGATATCTCCAAGAGACATTATAAAACCTAGGTTATAAATAGCTGTTTTTGCAATAAATAAATTGTTTCTGTATCGGTTGCATTTCATTTATGTTGTGGGCATTACTAAACATAAGTTAGACTTCTTATTTTTCTTACAGCATAAATCGCAAAACTCGTCTATTTGCTAGTTTAGATATATAGGAGCCCCATTGAAGCTTTCCATCAAAAGTTATGCCAAGAAAGACAGTGGTATCTACAACACTCAACGCTTTACGAGCACATTAGCGACAAGTTGCTTAACATTTGGTGTTGTCTATTCAATACATTAATTTAAAAAATCCAAAGATGTATCATCAGCAAACAATACTATATAATGATTATCCTATCTTCTGCTAAATAAGATAACTAATTAATATAAATGAGAAACCGAAATGGACCAAGAATCGAAACCCAGTTTATTAAGCAACGCGAGCACAACGTTTACTTGCTGGTAAGTGCAACGTCTGCCCATCAAATGCTGTGTCCTCCAGAACATTTCTGTGGCACAACACTGCGCCCATGTGTCATGTTTCCAGTAATTACACTAGCTCTCAGTGCCCTTTAGACCGAAGCACAGTAATATCTGCACACTACTGGTTCACGTCAGAATAACTGGCACCGCGGATTTACCTACCTCGGCGGATTCAAAAAAATAAAAAATAAGCAAAAAATAGTGCTAATGTAAATCTTAGAACAATAATAATTTGCGTATAATAATTTCTGTTTGAAACCCCCGGTTAAAAATATAAGTCTATTTTATCGGCCTGTATAATATATGAAAATATACTGCATTCTTATTTTAATTTAAATTATGCGTATTGAGTATATTATAAATATCTTATCAAAGAAATAAAACTCAGTTATTTTCTTTATTGAAGGGATTGCAAACGAGCAAGCGGCTCACCTGATGGTAAGTGATCAGCGCCGCACATGAACATCCATAATACCAGAGAAATAATGGGTGAGGTGTGATTACCATTCAGAGATAAATTAAATAATAAAGAAGTAAATTGTACATCATCATCATTTCAGCCTATCACTAGCCCACTGCTGAACATAGGCCTCCCCCATAGATTGCCACAAAAGTCTGTAGCTGTCATTTTAGAGGGTTTTTGCCATAGACGTCACGCTTGACAGGCGAATTGGCAACCGCAGTTTATTTATTTAAATTGTCCAGGAAGATGCTGTTGCCCATCTCCTGATTGTTATTTTCCCTCTGTCGACTTTTACGACATTCACGGAATGGGATGGGGTGGTAGATTCTCTTAAGCTGCTACCCTGTTATAAAAGTTATATTCTTACAGAGAAGTATAAATTAAAAACTACTTTAGGATAATTAAAATTTAAATATATCTTTGGACCATTATAACAAAGATTTGTCGATGGCTATCAGAAGCTATTGTATTATCAGAATCTTTTGAAGTACCAATAGTTGTCGATAATAATACGAAATAATTTACTCTTTCTTGCAGTTATTTATGTTATCGGAGTGATAAGTAGATATAATAAAATACGGTTAGGAGTAATAAACAAGTCCTAGAACATTTAGAATAGTAACTAATTAATTTACAGCAGTTTACAAGAAAATCAAAAAGAGTGAAAGTGGCACATCTCAAAAGTAGTTAAAAACCGAATGATGTTACCCTTTAACGGCCAACAAAACCGCAAACCCGAACTTTTCTCACCGTATAAGCTTAAATAGGCGTAATGTGTAACAAACTGCGTTAAAACAGAAATCATTTTTTTTTAAGTTTAATAGCAGTATGTTTATGCGATCAACGAAATCAACATATAGTTAGACTATTTGTTGATTTCTACTCATTGTTCATTGTATATGTGTTTTTTAATCTTGTATACATCGCTTATCGATATCTAAATGGTAATGTCCCTAATGTATCAGTGTCCTAAATACGTAAAAAACTTTCTTGTCCTCTCTTTCTCCTGTCCAATCAATACAAAAAAATGTAATAAGGTCGGATGAAGGTTTGGATGCAGCGAGAGAAAAAAGAGACATGACAATAATCTACAAATATGCTAATCAGTAAAATAGATACTTATTGGAGTATGGGACACTATAACAATAATTCTAATTTTAAAGGTATTTATTACTGTTGAACTGACGAACAAAACATTCAGCTGATGGTAAGTGCACCGTCTGCCCATAACAAATGCTGTATGCAAACCCAGAACATTTCTGTGTAACACTACACTGCGCCCGTCACCGTGACAAGTTTTTAAGTCTAGTTTGCCCAGTGCTCTCAAAGCCCTTTAACCGAAACCCATTAATGTTTGCACACTACTGCTTCACGGCAGAATAACTGGCCCTGGGGTGGTACCTACCTAGACGGAATCCTGCATAGACATCCTACCACCAGGTCAGGTCTGGTACTAAATGAAAATGTAGAAATAAAGATTAATTTGTTTCAGTGTCAATATAAAATCATTTTATATTTTACTTTATATAGGCTTAGGCTTGTTGAAATTTTGGTCTGGCAAGAGACTTGTTTAATTTTACTTTCGGTTCTATAGCCAGTTCTTCATACGTCTCGTCGTGCGCATAGATGAAACTTTCTAAAACATCATTCCAGTATTAAGAATGTAGTGAATATATGATTAAACTTGTAATTAACTGTTATGTCAAATACTTGGTATACAACAATTGAATAGTAATGCCGGAACCGAAGTAGAACCCAGGTCATTCGCGTTCTATTAAATTAAGGCGTGCGGCCTCTGAGCTACCACAGCCCGATTAATCGTAATTCGTTCATGATTGAAACAAAACATCGAGGTCTCGACTATAATTTTGGTTTGTTTAAACATGGTTCCTAACAGCACTTAACATAAACCTTGACAACTACAAAATTCATGTTATGGTGTTGTTTCAGACTAGAATTAATTATAACTCTGCTGAAAAGTTTTAAACGTCTTTTCATTTAAATTATTATAATATTTCCGACATAGTAATCGATTCTGTTTCTGCTTATACTATAAAAATTGTCTTATAATAAAATGGTTTTTAATTTTTACAAAACAGCCTAGTCGGCTCTTGTTTGGAATATGGGAATTAGCATGAAGATGTTAAGCTATTACAAAAGCAGGTATCATAAATGTTTTATGTAACACGTAAAATGTATATGGCTACCCGGTGCTTTAGCAAATTACACGTAGGATGTTATACCGGCGTTTTAATAGCTAGTTGTCAGTTTTATAGTTTGTTTAGGCGACGTGGGATTACATGTTACGAGTGCCTAGTACACGTGATTAGTAAAGACCCTTCGTAGCCCCAGTGCACGAAAAGACTGTTTTTATTATGCCTCTCAAAGCTGAGTTTAATTTTTAACTGCTACTGTTTTAGTTATAAAAAAAGTTTTTTTTTTATTTCATCACATTGTAATTGTTTAACACATTATTATTGACAATAAGGTACTTAAAACTTATTCTTGAAGAGGGGACAGAAGCAAAAACTGTGTTGTGTTGCTCTGTTAAATAAGTAGGCTAATAATTATGTCCGCAATATGAAAAAGTATTTGAATTAAATAGCAATATATGGTGTCGTATTTCATAGTACCAGTTTGTACTCTGAAATACTACTTCAACTATATCCACCAAATATACTTTCCTGAAACTGAATAAGATTATTTTAATGGAAAATATAATATACGCATAAAATAGTTGCAAATTCTAGTAAATCATGATGAAGTAACAGATTTGTTTAAAAAAAGTTTCAGCGTTTTTACAGTAGAGAAAAGAAAATGATTCTTCTCATTTCAATTTTTTTTTCTAACAATTCATTAAATAAATAAATTTGAAAACACTCGCATTGGATGTTTATTAGAAGCCTCTACACCAAGAAGCATCTGGAGCGGGAGTTACGTCTTAGTTATAATCTCCGTTCCTAGCTGCTAACTCAGCTACTGAACCAGCTACCCGTGTGATGTTAATTAACTAAGAGCGTGTAAATGTACTCACACAGGCGTTCCAAATAAGGAAGCGCCCCCTATAGTCATGGTCGTAACGTAAGTCCGTTGTGTCTCCGAACTACTCAAATCTGTTGAATATTGGACTTAGAAACATTACACGGCAAGAATTTAGTAACGAAATCGGCTACTCCCCATGGGGAATCAAAGAATGAAGCTAAATCGATATCACACACACTCAATGTATATCTAAGCAGCCACACTTGGCTTGAGCTTTTATTTTAATATTTTGTAAGTTGATAAGTGTTTGCTATGTTGGCGATTCATTAAATAAATATCAGATTGATAGACCTGCCTGTAGCCAACAGTTGCCATCCAAAGTATTCTCTAAGCTGTTTTAAGGATGTCATGGAAGTTACATCTGTTGTTGTTAACTCTAAAGTAATATAAAATGAAGTGTTTTCAATTGAAAATCGAGTTAAATCAAATTTTATATTTAAAACGAACTACTAGAATCCTTGTCGAGCTTTATAAATAAAATTTAGAGCGCTCTTAAACCTGTCCCCAAAGCTAAAAGAACGTCTCAAAGCTTTGTAATTCACTAAACAGGTCTGTTTGGTAATAATATTTTGCAGTCTAAAATCCAAAACCAACTTATGAAAGTAAAAAAATTCAGAGCTTTTTGAGATTAAGTAATAAGTGCTTTTTCTACTGGGATAATGAATGAAAACAGTAATTACAAGTCTAAAATTAGTTTTTAAATAAATGTATGAATTTTATTACTCAGCATTAATTTATCAGCTGACTAATATCAAGACTGTTTGGTTTCTACGAGAAGTTGAAATATACGTAGTTTGGTGTAAATTTTCGAATGTGCTGTGTAATTTTTAGGCAGTCATTATCGGATCATAAAATAAGAACATTTTGTTATTTATGTATTAATTATAAAATAAAATATTTTCCTTTTAAATAAATGTTATTAACATCATCTTAACTTAGACCTAACTCGGGGCACGCAAACAAGAATATGAAGGCGTGACAACATTAAGAAAAAATAACTGAAGCTCGTACATCTACGTTTTTTCACTGATATTTAGAGTTCTGTAGTCAACAAACCCCTTAAAAACCATAAGTTTCGCCATGTCCGTCCATCCGTCCGTCTGTGGCTTAGGTCATTTATGTGACATATTATATTAAACCCCGAATGAGCAAAGTTCACAAAAGCGTCAGAAAATTGTTCTTTAAGAGTAAGCTGTTGGTTGTCATTTTCATCAAAGGAGTCCAAAGACGAGTTCAAATCACTAGCTGACACAAAAACTTCATTATCAGAGATATGACGTACAATATAAATAAATAAAAAATAAATATACAAAATATAATAACAAATAGTAATAAATCGACTAAACTGTATATATACTATATTACATATATTATATATATATATATATATATATACATATAAATCACATATAACAACGAGAAGATATTTAACATAGAATTTTCCTCAAGTTGATTGATACTTAACAATGAAAACCACAAAAAAAACTTAAATATATGATTGCTGTCTTAATCAAGAGACAATAAAAATAAGATGAGTAAGGCAAAATCTAAACAAATGTTTATGTAACACGAGAAGACTACATACATAATTTGATACAAAGTCAACAAAATAATAATGAAAAAACAGTAATAAAAGTATTCTATGAGTGCATAGTTAACACACAGGCTTCATGGCCAGAGACCTTAACCACAAAAACTGTTATAAGCAGAGATGACAAAACTGACAAACAAAACAAAAACAGAAACAGAACACAGTATTAATTACAACTAACAATTTAGTACTAGTATTTAATTCATATTTGTCCCAAATTTCAATGAAAATGTGCACAAATGCGTAAATTTTTGTTTAAAAAATTAAAGACGATCAGCAGTCACATTACAACTGAGCATAGAAACAAAACAATTATAGAGCTATTATATTTAGTAGTATAATAACATTTTCATAGAATTATTTTAATTTATTTGTACAATAAAAAATAACAGGATAAAACTCAAAAAGAAAACGTAATAATTCACAATTGTTATATGATGGGATAATAAGTTAATAACTGAAATGAATAGAGATACAATATTTAGAATACATATGTATCCATATCCATTCTTTATGGAAACTAAAAGACAAAATTAGTTTAAAACAGTGTAAAATTAAAATTCAGTTCAATAGTATCAACAGTAAAATTAGGCACAACACTTAGAGCATGTAGCAAATTACAAAGTTAATACACATTTGCAAAAACTACTTACTAAACCCAATGTGGCAAGATTTCCTCCCGTCATCATCTTGCAGAGCAGTAAAATTTTTGTTTAATTAAGTAACCACAAGAGCCGTGGTAGCTCAGGGGCTAGGCGCTCGCTTTAAATTTCATAGTACGTGAGTGACCTTTTACTTTACTAAGTAACCACAAAAACCCAATACTTATTATAAGTGAGCATAGAAAGTACTCAGTTAACAAAACAATAATGGCTCTATGTATTAATAGCAGAATTGAATATCTATACTTAATTTGTATAAAAAACTTACTGTATAGAACTCAGAAACAAGCGTATAAATAGCTAAAACTACTGGGACGAAAAATTAAATAACAAAAAGTATAGTATAGATTACAATGCAATATTTTGCTTAGATGATAAATTTTGTGATAATTTAAAAATTTTAAAATTTCAAGTTAATTTCTTGAAAGAAAATTATTGTAAATATTTATTACATAGAAAATGAAAATGAAATTTGAAGTATACTTATCGTGAATATGAAAAATAAAACAACAACAAAAATAAAAACAATTTTGATAACAACAGTGTTAAGTTGAAAATCAGTTCAACTTTTAAATTTAGCAGAACAACAAGAGGATGAATGGCAAATTACAAATCTAATTTAAATTACCGATAAACTACTTCCTTAAACCCATGCGACGTGACTTCCTCCCGTCATCATCATGCATAGGAGTACTAGTTGGTTTCCGTCAGCTGAATTCAATCTGGTGACCAGAGCTGGAACCGTTGCTGTGGTGTTATGCACAACCGGTGTTGTAGTGATATTAGTCAAAGGAGCATAATTGCTTGTAAAGGCAGTCATTAGGCTCGATGACATATTAGCCATAGGGAATTTATCTATTAACGTGTATTTCTTTGAAGATCTTCCGAGTAAACCAGGAGGTTTTATGTAAATCGACCCTTCGGAAGTCCAGACATTTTTAACACCAAAATGTTTTCTGGCCTTCATATAGACTTCTTGACGTAGTTTGGTTAAAAACTCTGAGATAATGACTAACTTCTGATCCTTTTAACTTGGATTTTATCATCCAAACTTCAGATTAACCTGGTGCTCATCAAACTTCATGACTACTGGCTGAACATGCTCCTTTTGTTTAACACCAAGGCGGTAACAGTGAGACTGTGATGCAAATGATACATCGGCAAGTCCCATTTTTACCTGAATAATATTTTTACCTGATCTTGAAGGCTACAGTCAGAGTTCTCAGTAACACCATGTAACAAAAGGGCGATTTGTCAAAATTTCATGTTAATTCCGTCTACAGCTGTCAGGCACTCACATATTTGCTGTTTATGAAGTCCCAACATTGAATTACTTCCTTAAATCATTGAAAGTTCTCTTGCAGTTGCACTAAGTCAAACTACGCCATTTTCAAAGAACAAGTACTTTCAAGATCCTGCTGCAGGTCTTCCATGTTAACAACGTTTGCCATATTACAATAGTTTTTTGTGAATGATTTAAGCAATGTTGTAAAAATTAGTAAAACAAAGTAAAGTTGTCTTGAGGATATATGAAATATGAAAATATATTCAATCTAACCACCATGATTACAATAAATGTAATTTTATAATATAGAATTATGTCGGTATACAACATATATGAGTTAACGAAGTTTGGTTCTGACATGCATGTTATACTTAAAATATCGTAAATTAACATGGTTAATTCTTTAATATACATATATATACAAGAACAGCGTAGATGCATACACATAATTAATCATAAACTATTTTATAGACAGCGGTATAATAGTATACGATAATTAAAATAGTTGCGGCCGATTGATCGCCTCCCCTTAACTGGTTGAGATGATTGATGGTTGACCGATAAATTATACTCTTCAACAGATGCTGCTTGTGTGAAATAGCTTACCATCAACAGTAGCAAATTTAATATCGATAAGGTATGGTAGGTTCAATGTTTTTATATTATTTATATTTTCATGTCGTCAATAGTTAATCTTAAGAAACGAAATTAAGAAAAAAAAGGATATATTAGGAAATTTATGCATTCCTTATAGCCTGATGATGATTTATGGTGTCCATTATAAACTGCCAACTCTTGGGGTACCAGAAGAGCGCAGGTTGATTTGTTATTGTCAGTACGATTTCCGTCGGGGTCGCTGAGCTGGTCATCTTCTAGTCTTAACTCATCGATAAAAGTAAGCAGTCGAGCCCAAGGAGCAGGACTTGGTAGTTAGTCTGAACATACAGTTCAGGCATTTGATCAGTTCTGGTACAAAGCGCTTCAAGAAACATGATGCAATTAGATCACCAGTTTTCCCACAAACCGGAGCAGTAGTAATAGGATGCAGTGTCGAGATAAGGAAAATCACAACACAACCAGACCCGAAACCTAATAACTTGTGTTATTGCACAAATGTTTACTCCGGCTTGGATTCGAACCCAGAGTCCGCAGCGTGGTGGTCAGGTACTCTAACCTCTAGGTCACGTGATCGTCATGCATAAAAATAAATACTCTAGTACCTGCGAACGTACCTTATATTGTACACTTCGTTTTCCGGTACGAGCTTACAATCTTTATTCATCGACGTTTATCAGTTTTTCGAGCTATGTGACGATTCATTTATTCATTACCACTACATCTTGCTCTTGCCGTGTGGTAGCGGCCTAAGAGAATTTACCTCCCCATGTCATCCCGTGGGTGTCGTAAAAGTCGACAGAGGGTCGAAATTAAAACCAGGAGATGGGCAGTAGCATCTTCCTGGAACATCTAAATAAATAAACTGCGGTTGCCAACCCGCCTGCCAAGCGTGGCAACTATGGCAAAATCCCTCCAATATGAGAGCTACAAACTTTTGTGGCTTTCTATGGGGGAGGCCTATGTTCAGCAGTGGACTTGTCATAGACTGAAACGACGACGATGACATCTTGCTGATCTGTAGAACTACGCCGGTTACTCAAATCTGCGTATCTGCGGATATCGTCGTCAAGAATTCTATATCACAAATAAAGATCAAACGTTGCACAGAAGGACCATGAATTAGTTCTGTATGTCGTCACTGGCAACGCGCACTTAAATACGGGAGAGAAACTACTACTACTATATACTGATACTATATAGCCATTGCAAATGAGTTTAAAAAGGAGTATCCAAATTTTCTTACCTGGATTGTGTCATGACAGTCCCTACCACAATAGAACTGGAGATTCAGTGATTACAGCACAATATTTTTTTCTACTGCAACGGTTATCGGTTTCTACCAGTTATATGGCTGGCCCTTTGCCACTTCAGCTTGCTTATCCTCAAGGCTATCTTCTTTTGGTAGTCTAGTTCTGGTGCTAATATCGTCGTTACGGATTATATCTTGCAGAGAAACATCAAGCATCGCACTGAAGTACTATGTCTTCATGCCATATCTCATTACTGGCTATTGCCGCATTGGTTATCTCTGCGAATGGATGGAAATAATAAGAATTTTAAGCAAATGCATTGGCGGCTCTTATAGCTAATACTGGTTGACCGTTCTACATACATTCAACACGCCTTTGGCTTGTTCCTTTTTTTATCCAACTTCAACAACACAACAACAAACTTCGAAAATTGTTTTATCCCTAATTACAGTTAAGTAATACTTATACAACCGTGTGGTAGCGGTTAAGAGAATCTACCACCCCCTCTCATCCCGTGGGTGTCGCAAAAGTCGACAGAGGGAAAAATTGAACCAGAAGATGGGCAGCAGCATCTTCCTGAAACATCAGAATAAATAAACTGCGGTTGCCAACCCGCCTGCCAAGCGTGGCAACTATGGCAAAATCCCCCCAAAATGAGAGCTGCAAACTTTTGTGCCAATCTTTGGGGGAGGTCTATGTTCAGCAGTGGACTAGTGATGGGACTGAAATGATGATGATGATGATGATGAATACTTATAAGTATTTTTATCAACTTCTTTGCTTTTTATCGATAATATCGAAACTACGAAAACTTTAAATTTTATCTCCAGGTATTGTATTATTACATCCACATGATAATATCTAATTACCATAATTTGTATATATTTTTCATCATTTAATCGAGAAGGTCATTGCTAACATGAAATCAACGTCGTCACACAGGAGTTCAATAGAGTGCACAGCTGCCATGGTTTGACACATACCACTCCAGTCAAAGTCATGGGCAGTTGTGTACTATTTGCAGCTCGCCCGACATTCGGATGCGATTGTTAAATCGATCAAGTTCCTGATCCTGTTTTAAATGAAGCTTAGTTCTCACGTACTTTAAGACTTTAACTGAGCTCTGTGTCACCGGTAGAACTAAAATTTAGTTATATTTCATCCTCTGTAGTTCCAACTTTATAGAATAAACGTTTTTTGCTGAAGTTTCAGCTGTCTGATCCTTCAAGTAGCAAAAATGGCTGAACTTGATTTCGAAGCCATTTTTTCAATTTAGCTTGGAATCAATAGCAATTCCAAGAAATACAGTTGAATTTTCAAAAGAACGGTTAGAATTGTTCGAATTAATATTGTTGGCAAATTAGACAATAAAGTGTAAACATTTTTTTTTACCTGATGAATAACATCGATAATCGATACTTTTTTTGCTCTCGATTTACTTAGGTAAGATGAAAATTCTAGTGAGACTAGTTATGATGCAGTAGTATTAAGTTTACAAATTAAATTATCGTGCTCTACACTTTCACAAAACTTTGCAAATTTTACCTACAT